>JAPQWS010000038.1:1200000-2400000 GCA_028651295.1 Catharanthus roseus | reverse complement strand
AGCTGTTGGCTGCCCCTACCACTTGCTCTGTCGGCGGCAACCTGCACGCCGCGAGGCCTACCCCAGCAGTCATTAGCATCTTTTCACATCATCGCTATAGGCCAATTTTGTCTTCAAGGATATGACCACGGGGTGGCCTACCTTGTGCCATAGCGCCTCTCATCGCCTCTACGTTGTCCGTGAACCAGGCCTTCACGTTCTCGGAGCTCTAGCACTCCCTCTCGATGACACCAAAGGCCCTCCTGGACTGGCTCTGCGGCTCGCTGAGGTAGTTGTGGCCAATTATCATGAGAGAGTACCCCTAGACCAGTAGGATGCCGATTGAGTTCTTGTGGGCTGCAGCAATCGCCACTTTCTCAATGTCTGTGAGATTGAGAGGGGCTGATAGGATGGCAGCTTTGTTGGCTGGAGTGGTGGGGAGGACAATCAAGCTCACGTTGCCGTTGCCTGAGACAGTGGCAGACAGTAGGGGAACGGTGGCCTCGCTGGGTAACAGGTCCTGCTCGCCTAAGCGGTGCAGTTCGGTGCTCACTGCTCGGCTATCCGGACCAGGATTGCTTGTCTCTTAGCGAGGACATCACTGACGCTAGCAGGCTTGTTCGCCATCATGTTTGCCAGGGCGCACTTGATGAATGCCGAAGTCTGACTCATAGCCATCTCGGGGGGGAGGTTCTGAATGGGCAACCAATGCCACCCGGGAGCCAGTTCAGACTGGATGAAGAGAGACCTTGCCTGGCTCACGTCACCGTTGCGCATATTAAAGTCCTGGAGGCTCCTGATGGGGCCAATGTCGTCGTCGATGACTATAGGTGTCCAGATCGGCGGTGGTATTGGGGGTGTCTGGTTCGATGTTTCACTTGTGTTAGACATGGTGCTCTAGGAGAGAAAGAAGATGAATTGGAAATATATATATAGGCATTAGATCGGAGATAAGTATTAGATTATAATCAATAAGAATAATAAGGATAAATGTTTAGGCTCTACTTGGATAGGTCTTAGGGGTGTAAATAAGTCAAGTCGTTCGTAAATTGTTTGGTCAAAACTCGCTTCGAGTTCATTGTTGATCGAGTTTAAGCCAGCTCGTTAAATAAATGAGTCGAGTTCGAGCTTCATTAATACTGGCTCGATGGCTTATCAAACATATCGAGTCAAAATATATAATTTTTTTACTTTATTTTAATTATATATAATATCTTTTAAATAAACGAATTCGAGTTAAAGTCAAAATTTTAAAGTTCGATCGAACTTGAACTCGAGTTGAACAAAAAAAATGTCAAGTACCTGTTCCTTTATTATTTATTATTTCTAGCTTTTTCCGTCTAACAAGTAATACTTTTTTGTTTTAGAGGTTAAACGTCTTGAAGTAAAGGGTTAAAAATACTTTAATCATGATCTGAAAAAATAAACTCTTTATTCCTCTTTATTAATTCACCTTTATTGTAGGCTTAAACGAGCTAAGTTTGTATTGGTGAAATTACTCTATTACCCCTTGCAATATATGAATATTTTTAATGAATTTGAACTATTTGAATCCCTTTAAATTCATACAAGTATGAACTAGGTGTTAGTTTTTTGAAACTGTTAACTAACGGTGGTAAGAGATGAAGAATCCATTTTTTCACATCACATTTGGGTAATGAAGAGTCCATTTAACCTCTACTTTAAGGGCACATTTTTCAATTAATCCCTTATTAATTATTGCTTTTATAAACAATAGATAGTTGAGCTTCTGATTTCCCACCCCCCAAGAAGGCATCATAATTACACTTTTTTTATTTTTTTATTTTTTGGAGAAGGGATCATAATTACACTTTATTAATTTTATCCATCTTCCCTAATACTCTTCACTTCTCATCATTATCATAAATATTAAGAATTTTAAATTTTTATACATATATTAAAAATTTTTTAAAATAAAATAATTTTTTAACTATAATACTTTTTCTACCTTCATGAATATAAAAGAAGATGTAAAGTGAAAATAGAATAAATGAACCAAAAGATTATTAAAAATAAAAAAATTCAATAAACACTTATTAAAAATCGTAAAACTCTTTATATTTTTTTACCATCTAAAATAAGTCTAAAACGACTTATACTTCAAACCAAAAGTATCATTTTAGTCAAAATTAGACAGTAAAAATTATAAGTCATTTTACATACTTAATTGTATATTTATTGTATAGTTTCTAATTACACTCTCTTTAATTTATTTATTATCTTCCCTTCCTCTCTTTCTCTCTCTATGTATTGAGGGGTAAAATTGATATAATTATTTTTTTAATTATTAATTCGTGTACAAAGTTAAAAATAATTTATATTCTTGACTAGAAGTAGTACTATTTGTCTCTCTCTGATGCTTCTATTGTAATTCTATTATAGAAGGGGTCAATAAACATTACTCACGAATATATATGTATAACGTAAAAAAAATTATTTTTTCTTTCAAAATTTAAATCTTTTATATTCAACACAAATTAAAGATGGTATTAAATAATTTTGAAGTTTTTTTGAAAATAATATCAATTTTATAATAAAAAATTAAAATTTTTTAACTGTATGAGTTTCTCCCAAATTGACGAAATTCTCAAACGGGAATTTCTCCAAGATCGGGGCCCGTGCGTGGAGTTGACTTAATCTGATCCCGTTCCGCTCAAGCGTCATAGTTGCCTTTGGTTACCCACTTCTCCACTCCACTCTACTTAATAAATTGTGATTCCTTTGAGACGGATATGATTAGGGCCACCATTTGCTGCTCAGCTACTCATGCCACCCATTTCATTCATTATACCCCTAACTCACTCATGCCTACTCCTACTCCTACTCATTTCTTTTTTTTTTTTTAACCCGATAATTGACGGTCATAGATTAATTCGAGAAGAATCAAAAAATACAAAATTCTCACAGAACAGTACAAGGATGTGATCGGCTAATGGCATTAACTCGAACTCGACTTGATACTTTTTTAATCAACTCAAACTCAAGTTCAAATTTAATCGAATTCATTACTTTTGTAACTCGAATTTAACATGTTTCATTTTATAGTAAAATTGATTAAGTGAGGAGGTCACGCTAGAGGACCGAGACCTTTTGTGTCACTCCTACTCTTACTCACTCCAACCATAATTTAATTAACAACTTTTTGTTTTTGTGGGACTGGACTGGGGGCAAACTCAAAATGCCAGACTGCATTAATGGCCGATGGCTCGGCTCTTCCATGGATGCCAATGCCTGCCGAATACCTATGCTTAGCTAATTACAAATTACTAGTACAAATTACAATTCATTCCACAAATCAATCCATCCCTTTCTCTCTCTGCTTCTAAATACTACTACTACTACTGTCGGTGTCGGCGGGAATGGATTGCCGTTCTCCTCCTCTTCCCTCTTATTCTTCTCCTCTCCGATCAAGTCTCCGCAGGTAATCTTTCATTTTTGAATCAGACTCTTTCTATATGGAGAAATCCAAATATATGCTTTATTCCATTCCATAAATGAATAAAATTATGCTCATTTACTCTACTTTTTTTTTTCTCTCTATGTACTAGTACTAATGCCTGCAACAGTCACCTAACAGAGGATCATCTACTCCTCAATATGTCTCCGCGAGTTTCTAATCACATGAACCCTCCTGTTGTAAGTATTTCTCTATTCCAGTTTTCGATCACTATGCTATATGCTGCTCTATCTTTAATTTTATGTAAATATCATTCAATTGCTAACATGTGCATTTATACTCTGATTGTGTTGCTATTTGCTATTTGCTATGTAATGGTTGTGTTGTTGGGAATAAAATAAATGGTTAATGAAACAGAAAGAAGAAAATAAAATTGAATTGAAGTGTATTAAATGGCTAAGCTCTCTATTCTTGTGCTAAGTCTATCAAATGTTGTGCTCTTGGTTGATTAGTTCAAGAGTTCACCACTTGTGATTCTCTACATCTCTGATTTAGCTTCAATAATTACTGGAAGTTGGCTATCTAACCTGGATTCTTGGGCTTGCGGATTGCAGTCTTCCACTGAGTTGATGAAAGAGATTGCCACCCTTGAGGTTCAAATACTGCAATTGGAACGCTATCTTCTTTCTCTCTATCGCACAGCTTTCCTACAGCATCTCCCCTCTTCATTGGGGAGTCCTGTAAGGCATCTTAAGGGTAAGGTAGAGTCACATCTGCACAGGTTAGACACTCAACCAAGTTGTAAAATGGATTTGCATATCTCACAATTTGATGTTCGCCGATGCGATCCTGTCTTCCATTCAAGTGCAGTTGCCAGTTCAGATTATCTTATTCAAGCTGCTGCAAAGTCATCATCTAGAAGGGTTGGCAAATCCCACCCACTAAAATTATCACTTTACGTTTGATATGTCCAAATTTTTGTTGTAATTATTTGTTTCCAGATGACATGTCATGTCATTCCTTGAGGCATCTATTAAATGACAGAATTGCCGACAAAAATTTGCAGGAGAAAAAGCGTGGTGATTCTGGCCATCATAGCCTTGCAGATCATCTTGGTGTTTCTCGAACAGATGATATTTTCCAGTATCCTGATAGACTATCTGAAGAGATTCTAAGATCTATATCATCTATTTACTGCAAATTCTCCAACCATGCTCTTCCTCCCAAAGGCCTTTCAGTTTCCTCTACATCTTCGTTGTCCTCATCGAGCACATTGTCTCCTAGAGATATTTATAGCAGTTGGAGTCCTCAATTCAGTGAAGATAAAGGTTATTCTAATGTTGAGGGCCTGAAAGATGAGACCAGTGCATATGCAACAACAATAGAGGTTTCAGATTTATATTTAGATGATGATAGTTTCAAATATGCTGCAACAGTGCTGCAAAGGTTCAGGTTGTCTCCTTCAAGTTTACCTAAAATTTCTCCTTCAGTGGACAAAATGAATTTAATGCTGGAAATAGGCTTTGCTACTTCTTTCCCCTTTTGATCCAGCAGCTTTCTTTCTTGAATAATGGAATTCGACTGATAATGTCCTAGGATGTATAGCAATTTCTTTGCCACTCAAAAGAATTGGTCCCTCCCCAACTGTAATCCTCCGCATAAGTTTTCTAGATAAACTCTGCTGGTCGAATAATTTTGCCATTGTCTTATATGATTTGTTTGTTGAAGGAATTCTTTACTTATACTTTTGGAGGTTCTCATTTCTGCAGGTCTCTGGTTAAGGGTCTTGAGAAGGTTGATCCAAGAAAGATGAAGCGTGAAGAGAAGCTTGTGTTTTGGCTAAATATTCACAACGCTTTGGTGATGCATGTATGACACCTTAGAACATCCTTTAGAGTTAGGTTGTTGGTTTGCAACTAGAAAGACAGTATGGTAAATGATCCTATAAATTATTAAGGAAATGTAGAAATAGAATCACTGCCAATTTCTTGTTCGAGATACATGTCCAAACCAAGCTGTTTATGGTTGCATATGCTTTACCACACATGGACAGGAAGTGGTAGCTTCGCTGTACAGGACTTGAGCAATATGTTGTTGGGCTGTTTCTAGTACGAAATTTATTTAATATCTGCCAGCAAGTACTTGGGCCAAATTTTTCTTAAAACAGTTCTTTGTGACTTGTGACCTTTTTTCATTCATATTGATGCCTTTGTTACTACATTATCCCCAACACCTCTTGTTGCACATCTTACACCGGTGCCTTAGTCATGTGGATTTTAACATATTGATTTCTATTGCAGGCTTATTTAGCATATGGAACTCATAACTTTGTGAGAAATAATTCTATATTGAAGGTATGGTATGCTCATTTCCCATAATCCATCGTCTGGTAGATTTTAATACTCTGCTGATATAATAAACGCATACACAAACTTTCTGATCAGGCAGCATATAATGTGGGTGGTTATTGTATAAATGCTTCGGTCATACAAAGCTCTATCTTGGGAATCCGACCACACCACTCTGCATCGGTATGCCACCATTTTTTGTGTCTTTTGTCTTATAATATTTTTGCAAAACTTTCAGCTTTTGCTTTATCTATTGCTAAGAAATCAACAACGTGAATACAGACTTTGTGTACTATGAAATCATTTTGTCATTCATGTTTCTATGTGCACACACTTTCTCTGTCTCTTGCACATGCACACAACCGCAGAGATATCACTGCCCAGAACGAAATGCAAATTATCTATCTGAGAAAGGATAGAAGGAACACAAGAGGGAAGGGAGAGTAAGGGACAAATTTTTTGAGCTCTTAAATTAGAGTTAGAAGACTGAATAAATTAGATCCTCAAACCTTAAACCACGAAAACCCTGTTTGCTGGCGCAACTTTTTGCAATCTAGTTGTATTTTGGTAGCCATACAATTTATATCAGTAAAGATTGACTTCCATCCGTTCTTTATAAGGTGCAATGCACGTCTAGGAAGAGCTTATCTATGGTTGGGGTAGATAGATATATTAAGTAGATATGACAATCATTTGTTGGTGTCCATCTACTATCACACCTGATGCCTATGGAAAGTCTGCTTGTTCTGTTCCCTAGTGGACATTACTTGTGCCAACACTTGGTTTTGCCTGATATAGTCAGATTGCAGGACCTTGTGATGATATCTGCAACTGCCAGCTTGGAAAAGGATGTAGTGTTATTAGGGCTTATCTCTATCATTAGATCCTATAACAGTTTAACTTCACTAGGTCTTGTGGGCATTTTCTTTTTTCCTCTTCCAAGAAGGAAGGGAATGGTTTTCTTTCTGTGGTGAACAAAGAAACTGCAATTTGACTATGGATATGGAGTTTTATGTACCAGTCTTCAAGGTTTCCCTTATAAGATTGTAGGATCTATGACAAATGGCTGTAGAATAGTAGATAAAGGATAAATTAATTGTAAATACATTGAGCATACATACAACACCCCTGCTTTTCATCATGCTTACGCTAATCTGACTCGATCTATGTCTCATCCTTGCGAATGTTGAAATTATTCCGAGTGCTGATTATTGGACATGAATGCAGTGGCTGCATTCTCTGCTGTCACCAAGGAAGAGATTTATGACAGGGAGTGCCGAACATCCTTTTGCCATTGAATACTCTGAACCTCTAGTCCATTTTGCACTCTCCTCAGGCTCATACAATGATCCTATGGTACAGATCAGTTAAAAATCAATGTTTGGTTTAATATTTTCGGTTATTTTACACAAGTAATCATCTGACGTTCGTTACCAAATGGTGCGCTTTGCAGGTTCGTATATATACAGCAAAGGATGTATTTCAGGAGTTGAAAGTTGCTAGAGATGAGTACATAAGGGAAAACGTTGTTTACGTTAACGAGGAAAAGAAGATATTTATGCCGAAAATTGTTTCTTACTTTGCAAGGGACATGTCATTGAGTTTGAGTCAAGTCCTTGACATTGTTTGCAATTGTCTTCCAGAGCTTCAAAGGACAGCCATTGCAGCCCGCATGAAGAAGAATAGGCCTGACAAGCACATTTGCTGGGTTCCCATGAGTTCGTCTTTCCGGTATTTGATCCACAAGGAAATAACCCAACAAATATATCTCTGATGGATTGAGTCATTTATTCATTTTTATCTCTTCTGTAAATTAAGATTATGATAAGGGATACTATACAATTATATATTGTAAACAGAAGACAAGAGAGGCATTTTTAAGTTTGTATGATATATATGTTTTGTGAAATTCCTCTTCAATTCCAAAACTAGCTGAGCTATGCTCGTGCGTGCCATTCTGATTCTTTTTCTAGTTCTGTCTTGTTAACTTTTAACTAAGATGTAAATAGAGGACTTTGTTTATTAGAGACTTCAGATCAATTTTTTTTTTTAAAAATAATCAAAGTAAAACACTTGTTGCATATAGTGCATGGATGGTAATTAGCCATATGTTTCGGAATCACATACAATTATATTTCAGATTCAAATTTTGTGAAATTCATTCGATAAGAGCTTAGCATAAGGGTTGAATTTGTTGCAAAACCTATATATATATATTCTGGGATTCACGGTTTCACCAATAAAAATAATGATTTAACTCTAATTTGGGTATTTAATTGTGAAGTTAAAGGTTAATTTTGTTGGTAGAACTCTAAATATATATATGTACTTGATTGTAAAAAATTAAAAGTTTAGATACTTAATTGACAATTGACTAAAGTAGAGGAATGTTTTTGGAATTAACTTTTTTTAAGGGAAATATATACCACACCTCACTTAATAATGGTTACTAATATGAATGGAATTTAAAAGGGAAACTGACATATAATATATTTTCATAATTTATATTTTATTTAAGAACATTATTTAGTTTATTGGCTATTTTTTGCTTAATAATTTTTTATAATTGGCGAAAATGCTTATATACAATGGTGATGAGTAGTTTTCGATAATTTTGTGTCACGCGACACTCACACTACTTTTAGTAAGAGTAAAATTATCTTCTAATTACTAATTTAAATATCAATATGTGACTGAAATATGTTAAAATATCCGATAGTACATTCACGTTAGTTCATGAGTACTAATTTCAGTTACTAATTGGCACTTAAATTAGTAGTTGCAATTTTTTTTATCCTAATTAAGAATTACATGTAAGAGTTATATGATACAAATTGATCGAAAATCACCTATGACTTCTATGCAAGATGACGATTGAATATAATTGACTAATAAAATAAATAATATCAATTAAATAAGAAAACGTAAATTATAGTTGCATTTATCGGTGAATTTCTCAATTAAAAATTAAAATATAGTTCTTAAAAAAAAGTAAAAAATTTAGGTTAGAACAACGATCATCCCACCACCCCATGGCCTCTCCCTGCCAGAGACGGCTATTGTTTGATAAAGCTATCACCATTAGATGCCAGAGGAAGGCCAAGTCGCCGTGACTGCTGAAAACTTCCTACTCCGATGAGTGGTGCCCGGCAACGATAAACCGCCATCCTCCTCGTTCTCTTTTCATCGAGATAATTATTCTGGAGAGTGTCCTCCTCTGCCATCGTTTACAACTACAGCTTCTCCGTTCGGTCGGTCGGTCAGGAATTTTCTTACGAGCAACACCAGGTGCTTAAATATTCTATACGGCTGCAATTTTCCTTGTTGCTTGCTGAAATCTAACATAAATGTACATTTTGATTTGCGTATATCGCTTTTGGAATTGCTTGCTCAAAGAAAAGGAACTACGGCGATGGTCTAGTCGAATCTCCTTTTAGGGTTCTTAGGCAACGTTGGATATTCAATTGAACAGCATTAGGCAGCTGGAACTAGGCTCTCCTCTTATATATCGAAGCTTTTGGACATTATTATATGCATTGGCTAATTGGAAAACCACTCTGACCTTCTAATATTCACTCTCTTTATTTTGAAAACACTCCTAGGGAAAAACAAAGAAAAAAACGATACTGAAAAGAAAAGAAAATTTTAAAACTTAATCTACCTGCCTTTGTCATTCACGTAATTTAAGGTACTTACTGACGTTGAGAGAAATATATATTTTTCTCATCATAGTTTCAATTTTTTTGGGTTTGCTTGTCCATGGTCTCTCTGCAGGGAGCTTGTACAAGTCATGGTTTCTTCAATAATTTGTCAACAGGCCCAGGGTTGCTCAGGCTCTCAGCTCTATGAATATGAGCCTTCTTTCCTTTCTAGCAAAAGAATGAAGGTAGCTTTTGCAGGTCACACAGAAGGGCACCGCGGCGGTGATGAATCCTCCACGGAGTCCAGTCTTGGGTAATGTCCAATCATATGAACAGTTTTGTTTTTACTTCCAACTGGTACTATATTTCGATTTGTTAATTTGTGTGTTTCTATTCTCTTTTTTATTCCATGTCCTAGTTTCTTGGAGACTGTTCTTGTTTCCTCATCATGCTGCGACTATGATGAGCAAGTTGGCTCCCATCCTGGGAGGGAGATTAACTGCCAATCAAATGGCACTAATACTGAAATTACCCAACCTTGCAATGCCAACGTGTCATCATATCATGATAAGGGCTTTGCTACGTATACCACGCCATCATATGTGACTGGATGGATGTATGTTAATCAAGATGGTCAAATGTGTGGTCCATATATTCAGGAGCAACTCTATGAAGGTTTGGCGACTGGTTTCTTGCCAGAGGAGCTACATGTTTATCCTATTCTAAATGGGATCCTGATCAACCCTGTACCTTTGAAGTACTTCAGGCAATTTCCCGACCATGTTGCTACAGGTTTTACTTATTTAGCTGCTACTGCCTCTGGCACTAAAGGGCTGTTAGATTCTTCAGTGAGTTCTACTTCGGAATTGGTTGCAAACACACAGGAGTTTTCTACGAAATCCAGCTATCCTAATTGCGGAATGCAGCCTTGTTTGAACCATTATGGTTCTGGGTCCAATTATAAGGTTTCATCTTCTGGAAGTACAGGCACGGCCATGACTCCTTCCATCCCACTGGTATGTTTATGCCCAAGATATGTGTTCCTATAGTAATCAGGTGCTTGCTTATTAATATTTCTCATTGTCCCAAGATAACTGTCATAGTTTATGGTATGTTATGATGCTTACACACTTGTAAAATTTCTCATCTGCTTGATATCACAGTCGGGTGAATCTTCTTGGCTGGTTGCTGACGAGAAAGGGGAGAAGCATGGGCCGCACTCTCTTGCAGAACTCTACTCCTGGTATCACTATGGATACCTATGTGATTCATTGAAGGTAAGCTGAATATTGAGCATTATTGGTTACTCCTACTTGGTTGTATACATGATCTGCTCACATCATCATTTATAACATTAACTATGGCCTTCTGGTGAGTAACTTGTTTCCACTACAAAGTCTTGTACTAATAGGATATGAGCCTTGTGCACTGGACTTGTCTTTGAGACAGAGAATTTGGATCTGTTGCTAGCTGAAATGAAGATTTTATATTTGTAATAATCTTATGGTTCCTAATAATGCACTTATGCAGGTTTATCATGCTGAAGACAAAGTTGAACCCTTCACTTTGAGATCATTAATAAATATGTGGAAACTGTCGGAATATGGAGCTGTCTCTACATCTGATGCCAAAGTTGAAGAGACAGACTCGTCCTCCAACTTCCTGTCTGATGTTTCTGATGAACTTTGCTCCCAGCTACACTCTGGGATCATAAAAGCTGCTCGTCGTGTTTTGCTAGATGAGATCGTCAGCAACATAATTTTGGATTTTATTGCTTTGAGGAAAGCTCACAAGCATTCTAAGCCTGAAGCAACATATCAGTCTGCTGAGACATCCTCCTCTAATGGGAAAGTGGTAATGAATAAGATTTTCTTTGAGGGAAAACTTTTACTTTTATTACACTTACATATGTGTTGTTTCGTGGACAGGCTAAAAGTTCCAATAGCATGAAGGATCTTATTGCCCATGACTGTAAGGATGAAGTATCAAATATTGTAGAAGATACATTCAGTACAGGAAAAGCTACAAGGAGGTCTCCGATGTGCATGAAATCTATTGGAAGCTTTGAAAATTATTTGGAGGCATATGCTGTTGTTTGCAGGATGTTTTATGATTCTTGCATGCAGGTCATGTGGAATGCTGTATTTTATGATACTATAGCAGACTATTCATCTGCATGGAGAAAGAGGAAGCGCTGGTATAATCCTAATTTTGCTTTTGAAACGGGCATCCTATCTAAGCAACATGCTGAACCAGTTGAAAGGATACCGGATGAAGTTGTAGGTTTTATGCCTTGTCTATTTCTGTTGTCTTCCTCCATGTCTATCGTCTTATTTCCTTATGGTTTGCAGTTGGATCTGTATCAAGAATCCTCAGCCAGTGAGGTTGATTTTCCCCCTGGTTTTGGCGTGGCACAAAAGGCATTGGAGTTAAGCTCACAGTTGCCAATGGGGTGTTTCTCTCCCTTGGAGGGGAGATGCTTACATGAAAACGTGTTAATCCCGGGTAATATTGAGGATGAAACCCTTGAAACTGTGTTAAACGATCTGCATTTATCAACAAATGCATCATTTGTTCAGTATTTTAGCAAAATTGTTGACAAAGAGGTGAAGAGGATGATTGTTGCTAAGGCAAATGTCAGATGTGGGCAGGTAATGCTAGACATAATTCTTTGCTGTATCATTCTGCTTTCTTCTTCCTACTTGCTGGCCCCTTCTTTCAGAAAGAAAACCAAGAAAAAGATAAAACCGTAAATAACCGATGGAATCAGTTCTTTCTTTCTATGCTAGTTCTAGTTATTGAAACAAATTCGTCTTTCATGATCAGGTTGCTACAGACACCAATTGCATGCAGGGAAATCTGATTGAACCTGATTTACCTGTTGATGTTTCTGGCTCCAGAATGCTATCGTGTAATGATGTTCAGATGCCATCTCAAACTTTAGAACTCTCTCATTCACCCACTTTCTACAAAAATAAGTCTTCTGTAACTGAATTCCTATCAAGTGTATTTAGTAAATTGCCCTTGCCTTCGGATGATTCTCGTAATGAGGTCATAGATAAGCTGCAGCCTGTCAGATTTGAAGATAATATTGGAGCCTCTGCTGCATTGCAAACCCCCATTTTACATCCTCTTAAAGAAGACGGGTGTGCAAGGGTGAATTGGGTTGCAGCTTTGACAATATTACGGCAAAAGATACATGACATTGTGCTTACTGCATTGAAACCTTGGTTTGTTGATGATATTAGTGCAGGGCTTTTGATTTCATCATTTTCTTTGACAAAATTCAGTAATTTGGATGATCATAAGGTACTCTTTTATCTTGTCTTGGCTTTGCATTTCCTGCTTCTTTACTTGCATGATAGTTATTTCTTCTACAAGCTTTTTGGTCTCTCTCTCTCTCTTCATGAAAAGTTTTTGCAGGATCTTTGATATTTTCTCATTGTGCATTTTCTTTTATATGTTTTTTTCATCCTTCTTTTCAGGGTTCAACAAATGCGAGAGGCAATGATGGTTCTCTCTCTCAGTTACAAGAACATGAAGAGAGAGGTTCTGTCTCGGGGTTCATTGCGAAACACACATATTACCGCAAGAAAAAGCTGGCCAGAAGAAAAAATGATATTTTTGGACCAATTTCCGATAGTGCTAGGATTGAAAATGTGAACCTAAATCTAAAAAAGCTTGTGCTAGATAATTGTCGAAATGAAGTGGGCAATACTGCCAAATTTCTTGTTGGAGATGGCTCATTGTCTGGTGAAATATCTTGTCAAGTGTCTAGAGGTACTTCTAACTTCAGTTTCTGTTTCTCTTCATTCAGTTGTTGAAAAAGTTAATTATGAATAGATTTTCCTAGGTAATGAAGTTGCTGTAGATGTCCCAAGCAGCAGAGGAAAGAAAGCTTCTCTTTTCACCAACTCCAAAGATCTTCAGAAGTTTGTCTCGAATGGGAGCAGGAAACTTAAGAAACGTGAAGTTCAATCTTCTTCTTGCTTGGAAAAGACGCAAAATGGTTTGTGTCATAGCTGATTGTTACTTTTGATTTGATTTCAATTGTTTGTCCTAACTTTTCTTTTGAATTTCTATTGATAAACACAGCAAGTAGAGTGGTCAGCTTAAAAAGAAAGCAGTTAGTGGATGATGTGGAGCAATCCAGTTCGCAAAAGGCTTTAAAAGTTGCAAAGAGTACTATCAAGCAAGCAGCTTCTGGTCAAGTTACTGTGCAAAAAAAGAAGACCTGTAAATTTAGAACAGTGAAATCCTGGCCTCAATCGGATGGCTGTGCTCGATGTTCAATTATTGGGTGGGATTGGCGTAGCTGGTCAGCGAAGGCAAGCCCTGCCGAGAGGACTCGTGCCAGGGGATCTAGTTATCTACATACTCAGAATATTAGCGCCGTTGGAAATGTGTCTCAGTTGTCGAACTTTAAAGGACTTTCTGCAAGAACAAACAGGGCCAAGTTGCGAAACCTTCTTGCTGCTGCTGAGGGTGCTGATCTTTTGAAGGCTACTCAGTTAAAGGTAAGACTAATGGTTCTAGGATTGGTAAATTTTTTCTTGTGCCAAGTGCTCTGTCAATTTACTATTACTCTATTCTAGGCAAGGAAAAAGCGATTGCGCTTCCAAAGGAGCAAGATACATGACTGGGGGCTTGTTGCTCTGGAGCCGATTGATGCAGAGGATTTTGTCATTGAGTACGTTGGAGAACTTATTCGTTCTCGTGTAAGTGAATATGTTTTCTATGCAGGAGCATATTCAGTTATGTAACTATTTTCAATTCTATGATTGGTTTTTGACATTTTTATGGCATTTATGTCTATTTAAGAGTTCTTTTGTCCTAGAGTAATTGAAATGTATATGGGTCATCTTTTTTTATCATTACAAGAAAATGCAGGTTATTAATATCACTTTTCTCGTATTGTGTATAGAATTCATATTCTTAAGAAATTCATCTTTCTGAAATTTTATTCTCACTATCTTTAGATATCTGACATACGTGAACACCATTATGAGAAGATGGGGATTGGTAGCAGTTATCTTTTCAGACTCGATGATGGTTATGTGGTAAGCAAGCAGGAGTTCGTTTTAGCATAAGAAAGACAAATTTACTTGCATGACGATCATGGAATTTTAACCAGTATGGTGAAGGACCCATCTTTTCTGGTCTTTATTTACATCCTTATTTCTTCCATTAACTTGTCCAGAACTTTTTGTAGGTTGATGCTACAAAACGTGGTGGAATAGCTAGATTTATAAACCATTCTTGTGAGGTAACCCCTCCATAAAGCCAGGATTAGCCGGCATTGTTGAACTTTGTGATTTATGATTAATGCTGTATATTGTGGGTCTATGTCTTGCAGCCTAATTGCTATACAAAGGTTATAAGTGTGGAGGGCCAGAAAAAGATCTTCATATATGCCAAGCGTCATATTGCTGCTGGCGAAGAAATTACGTATAATTATAAGTTCCCTTTGGAGGAGAAAAAGATACCCTGCAACTGTGGTTCTAGGAGGTATGATAGATTGCAGCTTATAGTTTTTGTGGCAATTCTATAATTTGGTGCATTATTGGATACTGTCTGCTATTCTTTTGTTTTAAACCCCTTTGGATTTGACTAATGAGTGAAATACCTCCTTCAGGATTTAGGTGAAATGGTTTATCTGCTAGTGGCAGAAGAAATGAACTGTGATATTCACAATAAGATCAATAATAAATTGTTAAACCTTGCAGAATCTTTCCCCATTAACAGATCATTTGACCTATATTAGGTCACTTTTGTAGAGATGTTTATATTTCTATTTTTCTGTGATGATCTATTGTAGTGATTTCTACTTAGTTATGCCCTCCAAAGGTAGTTCTGTTACCCAGTATTTTTCCTGATGATGTTACTGCCCTAGAAAGTGAAACCTTCTATTCTGTGGCCTTACTTATGCCCTTCAAAGGTTATTCTTTTGCTTGGGACTTTTCCCCTTTTTATGTTACTGCCCTAGAAATCAGAACCTTCTGTTTTATGTCAACTGGCCATTATCTGCAGAACACAACTTATATGAGTGCTGGCATTGATTTCATATTCCATTTCTGCTTTTTATGCTATGGTATTTGCTTTCCTAGATTTAATTTCAGAAATCAGAACCTTCTGTTTTATGTGAACTGGACATCATCTCCAGACTGCAACTTATGTGAACACTGGCATTGGTTTCATATTCCATTTCTGTTTTTTATGCTATGGCATTTGCTTTCCTAGATTTAATTTCAACTGAACAGTTGGAATAGGGCTTGTATTCTTTACTTTCCAACTTTTCTCCTCTCTCTCTCTCCTTCCCCGCCCCCCCCACCCCCCCGCCTTCACATTGTAATGTTATGTAAATAGGATCTATCACATGGTTATCCTTGAGGGGGGAAAATGTGGATTGAGCACCCATTGCTTGCTTCTAGTGTATCTTATCCTTCCACACCTTACCAGATGGAAATTATGATACAAGTATCAGAATTTGTGGTACCAAAAACTGGTTACATGCATCCAAACTTTTATATACTGGTTACTAACTTGAGGACTTGCACTTGTTCATCAGATGTCGTGGCTCACTAAATTGAGAAGCTAAGGAGCTGTGGAAGCTGGTTAGTCCGTATGTCTATTTGAATTCCAGAGTTACTTTATAACAAGCTCTTTCCTTTCTTCTTAATTCTTTTATATTATTCTCTATTTTCAGATGAGATGTTGGAGTTTTGAGTTCTCATAGCTTTGGAGCTGCTTCCTCTACTCTGGTTGAGGGACTTGTCTGGTGGTTTGGTGTCATCTTTTAGATGGTTTTCTTTTTTTGCGCTTGGGAAGCTGTGGTGGACATCCTGGCCTGCAGGTTGGTTTCCTACCGGCAATATAATACACTGAGACAAAGGCTCATCATGGTTCATAGAATGTGAATCAGGTTTTGGTTCTGGAAATTAAAAGATTAGGTTTTTGTTGTTTTGTGGTATTTGGTTGAGGGATGTGGTTGGGTCCTTTAAGCACTTGAGCTTGCAGAAGGCTGGTAAGTCCTGAAAAATTGTGGAATAAAAGAAAGTTCTTGGCCTATATTGCTGGGACTTTCCTCTGAAACCTGGACACCCATTTTGGACACAGCATAGCAGATGATGAATGGTGTATTTAATAGATTCATCATCACAGCATCTGTGTTGCTGATGGTGGAAAAGAAGGGAATAGATGAGTAACCAAATGTAGAACAAAAGGTGAATTTGGGAGTTGAAGATACAGTAGTTCCTCTTGTCTTATGAGTTTTGGACTCTTAGAAATGAAGTTGTCGGAGAAAATAAGAAGAGAACAGAGTAATTCTCTGAGTGGAATGTACGCCAAGGTCGCAGTCAAACTGTGCTCATGTGGTGGGTAATTTTATTGATCTCTTAGCTGGATTCACTTATCAGAATGTTAGGTTGTATTTGGGCACCCATTTCAACTCCAACTTTTCATATCCTTTTTTCTCTAGGTAACACCTCTTCTCTCACTAAAAACCCAACTTTCACAAACCCAATAAAGAACTCCTTTTTTCCTGCCTAAACTCTAATTCAAATACACTAGTTTTTCATATGTTCCTTAGTTTAAAAAATTGTAAAGATATTTTTAGTATAATCTGTTTTCTCTTTTCAGACATGATCTATGCATGCCTTCCATGATTGTATGATCTATTTGCTAGAAGGTTAATAAGAGTGGGTGTCTACTTAATAATCATCCAATACATATGCCTGCAGCACTATCCAGAATTGGGTAATTTTTGCTCCATTCTTGTGTTCTAAAGTCACCATAACAGAAATCTGACTGCACCTCACACACCTGTATCTGATTCTCACACCTACGTTGTACTCTTTGCGACATGGTTGTTGGCAGCTCTACTTGTGGGACTTTGGGAATTTAATTGAAATTTATTTACGTTTTTTTTGGGGCTCCTCAGGGGGGGAGTTCTCTCCATCATATGGAGATTATACTAACATGCGTAGAGGGGAAATTCGGAAGACTAAAGTGATGTATATGGGATGGTCAATGACACTTGGCCCTCACTCATCACTCTTCAGTTGAAGATGCATGATGGTGGATATTTGTGTGACCAGTATTAGTTCTCGGAGATTAGCAAAGGCAGAGAACACTATTGGTTGGAGAGGGGAATGGCATGGGCGAAGGCATTGGTTGATATGAATCTTAGGATTTTGACAAGAGTTGGCTGCCAAGGTTCTTTGAGAGTGAAATAGGGTACTTCTGATTTCAGGTGGAGGCAATTTATTTTTGGGAAGGGAGACAAACAAAACTCACGGAAATGCAATTAAGACGTTGAAAATGCTATAATTGTTCTCTGAATTTCACTTGCTACTGCACTCATTGCTGTCTTATATGGTAGTGTTCATAGTTAAAAGAATTTGCAGTTTGACTATGGAACAATGGTTTCAGCTAAAGTTGTCAATCCACTTGAAAACATATTTTCATACCTGAATTCGAAGACATTATGAGTGATTTCCAAGCAAATTCAAATTAACGGGTGTTATGAATGGTCATTACCTTCTCATTAAACATCTCAAATATCAACAAAGAGCTCTCTAAAACCCCATTTGCCAAGGCTGTGTTCAATTTCCTGGCATCTTTTAAGTGTCATGTTTTCATAACTTGTGTATTTCTTTGACGATGCCTTTTTCTTATTTCAGGTGAAGGATGCTCGTTTTGAAACGTGCAAGAGGGAATTCTGTTCCCATTTTTGGATTTTGCTGACTTGTCAAGGATTACAAATGATGCTGACCGATGCATATCCTTGTAGAGATCTCACAGTTGCAGATGAGTTTCTCCTCTTATGGACTGAATCAGTGTTTTCCTTAATTCATTTGGGCCATTCTGGAGTTTAATGTGTACAGCCAATTAGGTATCTGATACCTCACATGAATACATGATTTTATATTGTAGTTGATACTGAGGTTCCTTAGGATAGTCTCATAATACGTTTTTCATACTTTGAGGGGTAAGAATATTTGTAAAAGAACATGCCTAAAAGATACTACAAGTGTCATATTGTCTGACCGACTTCCTTCTATATGATATGTTTCTTTTTTGTTTTTGTTGTTGTCAAGGTCATTATTCTCATTTGATTTCAGGCTCAAATGATGCCCTTTGGTGAATGTTTTCGTTAGTTGTTGCTTCTATTCCCCTATGGAGCCCCCAAACTACTACAAGATCTTCCTATAATGCCTCCTTTTATCTCTCTAATATGCTTTTAAAATATCCAAAACATAAGTAACTGTCTAACGAATCGCATAACAAGGTTCTCCTTGGGAGCCCGTGGCGTTGGGTTTGATTGTTTGCTGCAAGATGAATCTTTGATTCAATGTTCTATTAATCTGTGTGCATGCTGTATGGATTTAAAAGTTGGTAATGTTTTCTCATGAATATTAACTAACTGATTGATAATCTTTGCTAATAGATTTATATATTGTCCATGTAAATGGCTCCAGTTTTCACCAAATGGATTGGGCACTGATGATGTCCTCATTATCTCATATTCCCATATTGTAGTATTTTTTTGTAAAGATAGAAGAGGTAATATAAATACTACAAGTCCCAATCATTTCTTCTTTTTCCTTTTTATGGCGCAGGAGCAGTCAATAGCCGTGTATTATCTTTTCAAAAAACCTGCCCAAGTGAAGGTTTATGAAGCCCTCCCGTTGGTATGTTTTCCTTATCTTTCTTCTCTGCCTTTCATCGGGAAACCCCCCTCCCCCCTTCCCCCTTCCTTTTAAGTGTAGCCGAAATCGTCTAATACACTATCTAGTATACATTTTTATAGTGATTTTATTAATAGATATTGTATTACGGCATGTTTTAAGCATTGTGTCTAACTCATGGCATATACCATGTCGGGAACAAATGGACTTTTTCTCTTTAAGAATTCCATATAAAAGAGAGACAGTGAAATGTTCACCTAAAATGAGATTTGAGAAGCAATGTGCAATGTGACATGAGGGGAGATGGATATCTGATCCATTGCATGTAGTGAAGAATTCCCTTCCGCGCAAAAAACTATTTATTAGGCGATAATGAAAAAGAATATATCACGGTAGAAAATAATGCAGCTCCGGTACTAACGGTATACAGATTAAGGATCTTGAAAATAATAAGATAACTTTTTAAATACAATATTCTTATTCCGGTCATAAATGAAGAAAGATATAGATAATGAGTGTAAATAAATGAATAGAAATATGAGTAAAGATGGAAAAAGTTCAATAAATACTTATTGAAAATTATTAAGTCTTTATATTCTTGATCATATTTAACACGGGTCTAAAATCCTTTACATTTCTGATTGAAAGGGGTATAAACTATTTTACGCACAGGATTGGTGGATACGCTCTTCTTTCGGAAGATCGATGTTATCTGGTAAAGGACGGAACTAAACGAAGGCTTATATATATAAATCTCTATAATTTTTAAAAGTTTCTTATATAGATTGTCTTTAAAAAGTTTTTTATTTTACATGGTTTGGTCCATGTATTGGAAATTTTGTTATGGATCGAGTCTATATTTATACTCATGTAACTATATTGCTTGTATTAAGTCATATCATCCCTTGTTTTTAGGTCTCCAATTATGGGGACATGACAAGTGATGATGTGACTTAATACAAGCTACACGATCTATGAGTGGGGCTAGTTATCCCTATGTATTAGGGTCTTTGGAAGCATAAAAAAGTTCTTGTTGGGAGCTTTGGATCTCTTTCAATGGTAAGCTCTTTATATAATAGTTTTATTAGTATGAATCTTATACAATAAAAGATAAATTTTAGGGATAAAGTTACTATTAAAGAAAGTATATTAGAAGATGTTTTAAAAGACGATCATGGGTGCTCTTTTAGCTATACAAATAATGACTACCATGATGACCTTAGCTCAAACGGAAGGGTAGAAGGGTTTTGTAGAAACTTGGGATCGTTTTGCAATACGCAAAATCCTCTAGTCGGTCTGCCTATCCCTTTTCCCCTCTCTTCGTGCTTTTTCTCGTAGTTTTTACTCAATCATGTACAAAAGTTATGCACGAGGCCTTACAAAAAGTTGTCCCTCTCAGTGTCTTGTCGAAGTTGTCCCTGAGGCTACTATCAGAATTGCGAACATTAATAAGTATATTTCTAACTCTATACAAAATATCTTTTACCATACAAGGGAGGGGAAGGGAGCGTGTTTGGGTTATGCAATTGGAAGTTTCTCACGCACCATAAGTTTTTCAGGGCTTCAGCCCCTCGTTGTATTTACATTTAGATCACTAAAATGTTTTCTAATATATTACGCTTCTTTCAGTACTAACTTTTTTCTAAAGGTCTATATATATATATATTAGAAAACTACTGTAAAGGAAATGCATTTGAGTGTATACTAAAAGATATAATAGACGATTCCAGACACTGTATGTGTTGTAGAAAGATTGGTGGGAAGGCTTTTTCTTTTTCGTTTTATTTATTTTTTCATTTCGTGTTTTTGGCGTTTCGCGTTGGTAATGAAGTGTCACGGTATAGGTGTCTTTGTGTGTCTTGGGTGTTGAGAACTTTTTGTAGTTTAAGCTCAAATTGGTTTTTAATTTAAAAAAGGTGGTGTATTTTATTTTTGAGGTACGTAAAAAGTAGTTTGATTGTGAGAAAAAACATAGGTCCTAAAATTAAAAAAAATAGAAGAATTTTCCATTTTAAAAATCAATTCAAGTCGAGGTCTGTTAATGTCTTCTTTTACTATTATTTGAAGCGGTTGGTAACCATGATTTCTTCTTATACTCCAAGGGCTCAACAAAAGACCATCGATTGGTCTCTTCTATAAAGATAATTTTTCAAAAAAATTTGTTTGAATGTAGTTCAGTTTGCTTTTGAAGTTACAGAGATATAAAATTTTGTCCAGTGTATTTAAAAAACATAAAAACATTTGAATTTAGGCTTTAATAGGAATGTGATATTTCGTTTGGTGTATTTATACAACATGAAAAACATTCCGAATCGTTTTGAGTAATTTTTTGAAAAACTTTTTTTTTTTATCTAAATTTTATTAAAAACGTGATGATTAACACACGAATTCGAGCTGTAATGGGAATGTGATACTTCGTCTGGTGTATGTATACAACAAAAAATATTTAGAATCGTTTTGAGTAATTTTATAGAGAATATTTTTTCGGATCTAAATTTTGTAAAATACGTGATGATTAGCATATGAATTCAAGCTTCAATGAGACTATGACACTTCCTCTGGTGTATTTATACAACATGAAAAATATCCAGAATCGTTTTAAGTGATTTTGTGGAGAATATTTTTTCAGACTAATTTTTTTAAAAATGTGATAATTAACTTACGAATTCGGGCTTTAATGGGAGTGTGATACTTCGTTTGGTGTACTTATACAACATGAAAAACATTCAGAATACTTTCGAATAATTTTTTGGGGAATTTTTTTCGGATCTAAATTTTTTAAAAAACGTGATTATTAACACACGAATTCGGGCTTCAAATGACAAGTAAAACATTATGAATATATCCTTACAACATAAGAAACATAGTGAATTATTTTGAACAATTTTACAAATAAATATTTTTCGGACATAAATTTTGTAAAATACGCAATGATTAAATTACAGATTCCGCGACAAGTGAAATTTTGTGCGATATATCTTTAAAACATGAAAAACATATAGAATCATCTTGAGTAATTTTATGAAGACTATTTTTTTTACCTAAATTTTGAAAAAAATGTGATGACGAGTACACGAATTCGCCTTTAATGGAATGTGAAACTTTGTCTTGATGTATTTATAAATCATTAAAAATATTTGGAATTGTTTGAAGTAATTTTGTGGAGAACTTTTTTTCGAACTTAAATTTTGTAAAAAACGTAATGATTAGCACACGAATTCAGAATTTAATGGGAATGTGATACTTCAACTGGTGTATTTACACAACCTGAAAAACATTCAGAGTCATTTTAAGCAATTTTGTGGTGAATTTTTTTTTGGAACTAAATTTTGTAAAAAACGTGATGATTAGCATACGAATTCGGGCTTAAATGGGAATGTGATACTTCGTTTCGTGTTTTTATACAACATGAAAAATTTTTAGAATCGTTTTGAGCAATTTTTTGGAGAACTTTTTTTCGGACCTAAATTTTGTAAAAAACGTGATGATTAGCTCACGAATTTAGGCTTAAATGGGAATGTGATACTTTGTTTTATGTTTTTATACATCATGAAAAACATTCATAATCGTTTTGAGCAATTTTTTGGAGAATTTTTTTTGGGAACTAAATTTTATAAAAAACGTGAGGATTAGTACACGAATTCAGGCTGTAATGGGAATGTGATACTTCAACAGACAAGTGAAACATTGTGAATTTATTTTTACAATATGAGGAATATAGTGAATCATTTTGAACCATTTTATAGAGAACTGTTTTTCGGATATAAATTTTTTTAAAAGCATAATGTTTACTCATTGATTCCTCCTTCAAAGGACAAGTGAAACTTTGTGCGATGTATCTTTTAAAATATGAGAAACAAACAGAATCATTTTGAGCAATTTTATGCAGCCCTATTTTCCGGACCTCAATTTTGAAGAAAATGTGAAGATTAGCACACGAATTTGGCCTGTAATGGAATGTGAAACTTTGTCTGGTGTATTTTATATAATATGAAAAACATTCAAAATCGTTAGAAGTAATTTTTTGGAAAACTTTTTTTCGAACTTAAATTTTGTAAAAAAACGTGATGATTAGCATACGAATTCGAGTTTTAATGGGAATGTGATACTTCGTCTTGTGTATTTACACAACCTGAAAAACATTCAGAATTGTTTCAAGTGATTTTGTGGAGAACTTTTTTTCAAACATTAATTTTGTAAAAAACGTGATGATTAGCACGTGAATTCGGCTTTAGTAGGAATGTGATACTTCCTCTGGGGTATTTATACAACATGAAAAACATTTTCAGAATTGTTTTGAGCAATTTTGTAGAAAACTTTTTTTCATACATAAATTTTGTTAAAAACATAGTGATTAATACACAAATTCGGGCTGTAGTGGGAATATGATACTTCGTCTGGTGTATTTATACAATACGATATATAGACAAAAATAAACAAAATCCTAATCCTTAAAGGATTCAAATACTGCAACAGGTAATATGCTTTATTATTATTAACTTTTATCTTCTTTTCCCCAACTTTATTATTAACTTTCTTCTCTTTACCGAATTTAATATGAAATCTTTATTTTGCGTTATTTTTTTAGAAATCTGTACAAAGATAAATAAAATAAATTAAATATAATAATTGTGACTAATAAATAAGTAAAATATTTTTAAAGGCTAATAATTAAAACTTAAGGTGTTTATTTGTATTAAAAATCGACTATATCAGAACTTTTTTTCGATCTAAATTTTTTTAAAAACGTAATTATTAGCACAAGAATTCGGTCTTCAAATAGCAAGTGAAACATTATGGATGTATCCTTACAAAATGAGAAACATAGTACAACATTTTTAAAAATTTTACAAAGAAATGTTATTCAGACATAAATTTTGTAAAAAACGCAATGAATAACTCACTGATTCCACCTTCAAAGGACAAGGTAAACTTTGTGCGATGTATCTTGAAAACATAAGAAACATAAAGAATCATTTTGAGCAATTTTATGGAGTACTATTTTTCGGACCTAAATTTTGAAAAAAATATGATGAAGCACACTAATTCGGCCTTTTATGGAATGTGAAACTTTGTATGGTGTATTTATAAATCATGAAAAATATTCAAAATCGTTTGAAGCAATTTTGTGGAGAGCTTTTTTTCAGACCTAAATTTTGTAAAAAATGTGATGATGAGCACACGAATTCGGGTTTTAATTGAATATGATACTTCGTCTGGTGTATTAACACAACATGAAAAACATTCAAAATAGTTTTAAGCAATTTTGTGAAGAGCATTATTTTGAAAATAAATTTTGTAAAAAACGTGATGATTAGCACACGAATTCGTGATTTAATAGGAATGTGATGCTTTGTTTAGTATATTTAAATAACATGAAAAACATTATGAATCGTGATGATTATTAGCATACGAATTCAGGCTTTAACAGGCAAGTGAAACATTGTGAATGAATTTTTACAGCATGAAGAATATAATGAATCATTTTGAGCAATTTTATAGAGCACTCTTTTTCGGAAATAAATTTTGTAAAAAACGTAACGCATAACTCATTGATTCTGCCTTCAAAGAACAAGTGAAACTTTGTGCGATGTATCTTTAAAACATGAGAAATATAGAGAATTATTTTGAACAATTTTATGGAGAACTATTTTTCGAATCTTAATTTTGAAAAAGAAGTGATGATTAACATATGAATTCGGTCTTTAACGGAATGTGAACAGATGATTAACATATGAATTCGGTCTTTAACGGAATGTGAAACTTTGTTCGATATATTTATAAAACATAAAAAACACTTAGAATCGTTTGAAACAATTTTGTGGAGAAACCTTTTTCGGACCTTCATTTTGTGAAAAACGTGATGATTAGCGTACGAATTTGCGCTTTAATGAGAATGTGATACTTTGAGCTGGTGTATTTACACAACATGAAAAAGTTCGGAATTGTTTTAATCAATTTTGTAGAGAAATTTTTTTCGTACCTAAATTTTGTAAAAAACTTGATTATTAGCACATGAATTCGGGCTTTAATGTGAATGTCATACTTCGTTTGGTGTATTTACGCAACATGAAAAATATTGAAAATCGTTTTAAGCAATTTATGGAGAACTTTTTTTCGGACTTAAACTTTGTAAAAAACGTGATTATTAGCACACGAATTCGAGCTTCAATAGGCAAGTGAAACATTGTGTATGTATTTTTACAACATGAGGAATATAGTGAATCATTTTGAGCAATTTTATAAGGAAGTGTTTTTGTAACAAAAATTTTGTAAAAACGTAATGCATCACTCATTGATTCCGTCTTCAAAGGATAAGTGAAACTTTGTGCGATGTATCTTTAAAACATGAGAAATATACAGAATCATTTCGAGCAATTTTATGGATAACTAATTTTCGGACCTAAATTTTGATAAAAATGTCACATGAATTCGACCTTTAATGGAATGTGAAATTTTGTTTGGTGTATTTATAAATCATGAAAAATATTTAGAATTGTTTGTAGCAATTTTGTAGAAAACTTTTTTTTGGACTTAAATTTTGTAAAAAACGTGATGATCAGCACACGAATTCAGATTTTCATGGGAATCTGATACTGAGTCTGGTGTATTTACACAACATGAAAACATTCAGAATCGTTTCAAGTAATTTTTTGGAGAATTCTTTTTCGAACCTAAACTTTGAAAAAAGACGTGATGATTAGCACATGAATTTGTGCTTTAATAGAATGTGATACTTCGTGTGGTGTATTTATACAACATTGAAAACATTCAAAATCGTTTTGAGCAATTTTGTGGAAAAATTTTTCGCGTATCTAAATTTTGTAAAAAAATGATGATTAACACAAAGATTCGGCCTTTAATGGGAAAGTGATAATTCTTCTGATATATTTATACTATATGAAAAACATTCAGAATCGTTTTAAGCAATTTTGCTAAGAACTTTTTTTCGGAATTAAATTTTGTAAAAAACGTGAATATTAGCACACGAATTCGGGCTTAAATAGGAAGGTGATACTTCGTTTTTGTTTCTAAACAACATGAAAAACATTAAGAATTGTTTTGAGCAATTTTTTGGAGAACTTTTTTTCGGACCTAAATTTTGTAAAAACCGTGATGATTAGCACACGAATTCGAGCTTTAGTGGTAAAGTGATAATTCGTATGGTTTATTTATACAACAGGAAGAACAATAAGAATCATTTAGAGCAATTTTTTGGAGAAATTTTTTTGGGAATTAAATTTTGGAAAAAACGTGATCATTAGCACACGAATTCGGGCTTAAATGGGAATGTGATACTTCGTTTTATATTTTTATACAACATGAAAAACTTTCGGAATTGTTTTTAGAATTTTTTTGGAGAAGTTTCTTTCGGACCTAAATTTTGTAAAAAACGTGATGATTAACACACGAATTCGGACTTTAATAGGAAAATGATACTTCGTTTGGTTTATTTATACAACATGAAAAACATTAAGAATCGTTTCGAGCAATTTTTTGGAGAACTTTTTCTGGGGACCTAAATTTTGTAAAAAATGTGAGATTAGTACACGAATTCGGGCTTTAATGAGGATGTGATACTTCGTTTTGTGTTTTTATAAAACATGAAAAATATTCAGAATCGTTTTGAGCAATTTTTAAAGAACATTTTTTTGAACCTAAATTTTGTAAAAAACATTATGATTAGCACATGAATTCGGGCTTTAATGGGAAAGTACAAGTTCTTTTAGTGTATTTATACAACATGTAAAACATTAAGAATCGTTTTGAGTAATTTTTTAGAGAACTATTTTTCGGACCTAAATTTTGTAAAAAACGTGATGATTAGCACATGAATTCGGGTTTAAATGAGAATGTGATACTTCGTTTTTGTTTCTAAACAACATGAAAAATATTTATAATCATTTTGAACAATTTTTTGGAAACTTTTTTTCGAACCTAAATTTTATAAAAAACGTGATGATTAACACACGAATTCGCCATTTAATGGGAAAGTAATAATTTGTTTTGTTTATTTATACAACATGAAAAACATTAAGAATCGTTTAGAGCGATTTTTTGGAGAAATTTTTTTCGGATCTAAATTTTGTAAAAAACGTGAATGCACACGAATCCGGGCTTACATGGGAATGTGATACTTCGTTTTATATTTTTATACAATATGAAAAACATTCATAATCGTCTTGAGCAATTTTTTGGAGAACTTTTTTTTTAACATAAATTTTGTATAAAACGTGATGATTAGTACACGATTTCGGGCTTTAAGGGGAAAGTGATGCTTCGTTCTGTTTATTTATACAAAATGACAAACATTATGAATCGTTTAGAGCAATTTTTTGGAGAACTTTTTTTGGGACCTAAATATGGTAAAAGATGTGATGATTAGCATAAGAATTCGGGCTTTAATGGGAAAATAATACTACGTTTGGTGTATTTATATAACATGAAAACATTCACAACCGTTTTGGACAATTTTTTGGAGAACTTTTTTTCCAACCTAAATTTTGTAAAAAACGTGATAATTAGCACCCGAATTCGAGCTTTAATGAGCAAGTGATGCTTCTTTTTGTGTATTCATACAACATGAAAAACATTAAGAATCGTTTTGAGCAGTTTTTTAGAGAACTTTTTTTCGTAACTAAATTTTGTAAAAAACGTGATGATTAGCACACGAATTCGGGTTTAAATGGGAAGGTAATGCTTCATTTTTATTTTTAAAGAACAAGAGAAACATTAAGAATTGTTTTGAGCAAATTTTTTGAGAAATTTTTTTCGGAACTAAATTTTGTAAAAAACGTGATGATAGCACACGAATTTGGGCTTAAATGAGAAAATAATACTCCATCTGGTGTATTATGTTTATACAATGTTTGGTTCATTTATACAACATGAAAAACATTAAGAATCGTTTTGAGCAATTTTTGTAAAACTTTTTTTGGACCTAAATTTTGTAATAAACGTGATGATTAGCACACGAAGGGCTTTAATGGAAAAGTGATACTATGTTTGGTTCATTTATACAACATGAAAAACATTAAGAATCGTTTTGAGCAATTTTTGTAGAGTTTTTTTTTACCTAAATTTTGTAATAAACGTGATGATTAGCACACGAAGGGCTTTAATGGAAAAGTGATACTATGTTTGGTTCATTTATACAACATGAAAAACATTAAGAATCGTTTTGAGCAATTTTTGTAGAGCTTTTTTTTTTTACCTAAATTTTGTAATAAACGTGATGATTAGCACACGAAGGGCTTTAATGGAAAAGTGATACTATGTTTGGTTCATTTATACAACATGAAAAATATTAAGAATCGTTTTGAGCAATTTTTATAGAGCTTTTTGTAATAAACGTGATGATTAGCACACGAATTCGGGCTTAAATGGAAATGTGATTGTCGTTTTATGTTTATATACAACATGAAAAACATTAAGAATCATTTTGAGCAATTTTTAGAGAACTTTTTTTGGGACCTAAATTTTTTAAAAAACGTAATGATTATCACACAAATTCGGGATTTAATGGGAAAGTAATACTTTGTTTGGTTTATTTATACAATATGAAAAACATTAGAATCGTTTTGAGCAATTTTTTGAAGAACTTTTTTGGGAAACTATATTTTGTAAAAAAACGTGTTAATCCGCACACAAATTTGGGCTTTAATGGGAATCTGATACTTCGCTTTGTGTTATTATACAACATGAAAAACATTCAAAATCGTTTTGAGCAATTTTTTTGTGAACTTTTTTCGGACAAAAATTTTGTAAAACACGTGAAGATTAGCATACGAATTCAGACTTTAATGGGATTGTGATACTTCGTTTGCTTTTATTATACAACATGAAAAACATTTAGAATCGTTTTGTGCAATTTTTTAGATAACTTTTTTGTGGACCTACATTTTGTAAAAAACGTGATGATTAGCACACGAATTCAGACTTTAATGGGAAAGTGATAGTTCGTTTTGTTTATTTATACAACATGAGAAACATTTAGAATGGTTTTGAGCAATTTTTTGGAAAACTTTTTTCAGACCTAAATTTTGTAAAAAACGTGGTGATCAGCACACGAATTTGGGCTTTAATGGGAATGTGACACTTCGCTTTATGTTTTTATAGAACATGAAAAACATTCAAAATTGTTTGGAGAAGTTTTTTGGAGAACTTTTTTTGGAACCTAAATTTTGTAAGAAAAACGTGATTATTAGCTCATGAATTTGAGCTTTAATGGGAATGTGATACTTCATTTTGTGTTTTTATGCAAATGGAGAACATTCAGAATCGTTTTGAGCAATTTTTTTGTAAACTTTTTTTTGGACCTAAGTTTGGTAAAAAATGTGATGATTAGCACTTGAATTCAGGCTTTAATGGTAAAGGGATACTTCGTTTGGTTTATTTATTCAACATGAGAAACATTCAAAATCATTTTGAGTAATTTTTGAAAATTTTTTGAGTAATTTTACGAAGAACTGGTTTTTGGACATAAATTTTGTAAAACACGCAATGATTAACTCACAAATTCTGCCTTTTAAGTACAAGTGAAACTTTATGTTATGTATCTTTAAAACATACCGAATCAATTTTTGCAATTTTATGTAGCACTATTTTCCGGATCTAAATTTTGAAAATATGATGATTAGCACACGAATTCAGCCTTTAATTGAATGTGAAACTTTGTCTGTTGTATTTATAAAACATGAAAACATTCAAAATCGTTTGAAGCAATTTTGTGCAGAACTTTTTTTCGTACCTAAATTTTGTAAAAAAGTGATGATTAGCACACGAATTCAGGTTTAAATGGGAAGGTGATACTTCATTTTTGTTTCTAGACAACAAGAGAAACATTAAGAATTGTTTTGAGCAATTTTTTGGAGAACTTTTTTTCGGACCTAAATATTGTAAAAAACGTGATGATTAGCACAAGAATTCGGGCTTTAATGGGAAAATAATACTTCGACTGGTGTATTTATACAACATGAAAACATTCAGAATCGTTTTGACCATTTTTTTGGAGAAGTTTTTTTCGGATCTAAATTTTCTAAAAAACGTGATGATAAGCACACGAATTCGGGTTTAAATGGTAATGTAATACTTCGTTTTATATTTTTGTACAACATAAAAAACATTCAGAATCATTTTTTACCAATTTTTTAGACAACTTTTTTTCGAACCTAAATTTTGTAAAAAACGTGAGTATTAGTACACGAATGCGTTTGGTTTATTTATATAAAATGAAAAACATTAACAATCGTTTTGAGAAATTTTTTAGAGAACTTCTTTTAGAACCTAAATATTTTTAGAAAACGTGAGAATTAATACAAGAATTCGGGCTTTAATGAGATAATAATACTTCATTTGGCGTATTTATACAACATGAAAACATTTAGAATCGTTTTGAGCAATTTTTTGGAGAACTTTTTTCCGACCTAAATTTTGTGAAAAACGTGATAATTAGTACACAAATTTTGGCTTTAATGGGCAAGTGATACTTCTTTTGATTTATTTATACAAAATGAAAAACATTCAGAATCGTTTTGAGTAATTTTTTGGAGATTTTTTTTTTTTACCTAAATTTTGTAAAAAACATGATGATTAACACACGAATTCGAGCTTTAATAGGAAAGTGGTAATTCGTTTGGTTTATTCATACAACATGAAAATCATTAAGAATCGTTTTGAGCAATTTTTTGGAAAACTTTTTTTGGGACCTAATTTTTTTTTAAAACGTGATGATTAGCACGCAAATTTGTGATTTAACGGGAATGTGGTACTTCGTCTGATTTATATGTAAAATATTAAAAATATTCAGAATCGTTTTAAGCAATTTTGTTGAGAACATGTTTTTTCGGACCTAAATTTTGCAGAAAACTTGATTATTAAGACACGAATTCGGGCTTTGATGTGAATGTCATACTTCGTCGGGTGTATTTACGCAACATGAAAAACAGTCAGAATCATTTTGAAGAATTTTACAAAGAACTGTTTTTCGGACAAATTTTGTAAAAAACGCAATGATTAACTCACAAATTTCGCCTTCAAAGGACAAGTGAAACTTTATGCAATGTATCTTTAAAACATGAGAAACATACAAAATCATTTTAAGAAATTTTATGTAGCACTATATTTCAGATCTAAATTTTGAAAAAGAAATGTGTCTATTAGCACACAAATTTGGCTTTTAATGGAATGTGAAACTTTGTCTGATGTATTTATAACTCATGAAAAACATTCGAAATTGCTTGAAGCAATTTTGTGAAAAACTTTTTTTGAGATCTAAATTTTGTAAAAAATATAATGATTAGCATACGAATTTGCCCTTTAATGGAATGTAAAATTTTGTCTCGTGTACTTATAAAACATGAAAAATATTCAAAATCGTTTAAAACAATTTTGTAAAAAACTTTTTTCCGAACCTACATTTTGTAAAAAACGTGATAATTAACATACGAATTCGGGTTTTAATGGGTATGTGATACTTCGAGCTGGTGTATTTACACAACATGAAAAACATTATGTATTTACGCAACATGAAAAACATTTAGAATCATTTTAAACAATTTTGTAGGAAACTTTTTTTAGGACTTCAAATTTTTAAAAAACGTGATTATTAATACACAAATTCAAGCTTGAACTGACAACTGAAACATTGTGAATGTATTTTTATAGTATGAGAAATATAATGAATATTTTTGAACAATTTTACTGAGAACTGTTTTTCGAACATAAATTTTGTAAAAACATATGCTTAACTCATTGATTCCAATTTCAAAGGACGAATGAAACTTTGTGAAAATGTGTCCTAAAACATGAGAAACATACAGAATCATCGAGCAATTTTATGAAAAATCATTTTCAGACATAAACTTTGAAAAAAAAGTAATAATTAGCACACAAATTCAGTCTTTAATAGAATTTGAACTCTGTCTTGTGTATTTATAAATCATGAAAAACATTCAGAATTGTTTGAAACAATTTTGTGAACTTTTTTTCAAAACCTAAATTTTGTAAAGAACATGATGATATGCACACAAATTCAGGTTTTAATAGGAATGTGATATTTCGAGCTAGTGTATTTATACAACATAAAAAATATTCAGAATTGTTTTATGCAATTTTGTGGAGAACTTTTGGTTACAATAATCTAGTATATCTTCTGGTACACTATATTTGCAATCACAATCATCCAATATATGTATACTATCAAGTACATCCTTTAGTACACTCTTTAGTACCCAAAATTCTAAAAGATGAACCCTATAAAAACATAATTAAGTGTACTAAAGGATCTGAGTGCTTTTCTATACCAATTTTATTAATATAAATCCTATAAAATAAAAGATAAACTTTAAACTCATAAAATCCAAGGAAAAATTATTATTAAAGGAAGTGTACTAAAAGATATACTAGACCAAATTGAGTTCCGGATTTGGCTAACCTTTAGAAGAAATAAGAAACTAAAGCCCTAATATAAGAAACCTAATTAAACCCAAACTAACAAAAACAGAACAAATCAACCCAATGACTAACCCTAATCAACAAACAAACCAGAAATAACGCCCAGCAACACACCTATAATATAATACAAAGACCCAGCTCACGTGACTTCTTGTTTTCATAGTTGTTTCTCCATGTATACAATACAAAATCTATGTGGTCCAAATGAAATCAAACTGCAATAATCAAAACTTGTTGAGACGGAATCTCTCTAGAGTTCTGAAAAATTCAGAAAAATTCAGAACTCTATAGAGAGAGATTCAGTTCATATACTTTTCAGGTCATTCTACCAAAACATGCAGCATAACACGCGGTGAAAAAAATTGACTGAATTCATAAGAGCAGCATAGAGCTTTCTATTATATTTCTTCCCATTTTCTGCAGCCAATTTTAGGCTCTTGAATGCAAGGATAAAGGTAAAGAAACAAATATAGGACTTGCCAACTTATATACCATTCAGAGTAATGACAATTTGGCGGGGAGTAGCATGGTCTCGGTGTTCACACAGCCAAATGCCCTGAATTAAAAAAGAAGGAACGTTACCTACAGAAAACAAACTCAACGAATAGGTGCACTTCAGAAATTTAGATACTTGCTGACAAACAATAAGCCATCTCTAAGAACATGGAAACATAAATGCATATCAGAATCTGATTGAGGGCTCGATTGAGATCTAAGAGAACACTAGAGCGTCAGCATAATTAGACATGTTTCCAACATGGGAAATGTTTGAAGGATCAATGTTGAGCCAAATATGGTGGCTCAATGAAGGACAAAATTGAAAAAAAAAAATAAGGAAGAAGTACACTTAACCCTCTTATTGATAGAAGGTTTTATGAGCGTCTGCCCTCATTGAGCCACTGAAATAAGCTTAATGTTAATCCGTTTATCACTCCTCTTCAAACATTACCATATTCATTAGTGACTTTTAGGAACTTCGGACTTACAAAGAAAGCTTATTACAAAATCTTATATCTTTCACTAAACTTGAAAAGGTCTTATTACAAAATCTTTTTTTTTTTCACAATTTGAATAGCTAGGTAATGATTGGTATGTCATCTGCAAACAATATAGCTATTTTTCCAAACTGAAGTGAATGATTAATCATAAGAATTTGAACAATATCCCATAAACTCCAACACTAGTAATTACTGAAATTTTGCAGTGAATATTAATAAACTATAACAGTTGAACATAATTCATTTGATGGACTCACAAAATAGTCAATGTTTCTTCTCATTAATGAAGGAAATTTCTATATAAAAGTTAGTAACAGCAATATAAGTTGAAAGACAGATACCTGCCAAGTACCCATGTTCAACCTACCATTTGTGATTGGTACCCTGAACAAGTTAAAGAGAAAGTGAGTTTATTTGAAAGTGGCAATGAAAATCCTAATCCAGAATCTCAGAAAAAAAGTTTTTTTTAAAGAAAAAGGACTAGCGTTATTCGCACGTCAGAGCACAGCCAAACATCGATGATTTGATATGAGCGGGCATGTCATCTGGACCTGCAGAGTTATGTGATATCAGAACAAGTAGACAACTGCATAATCTACAAAAGTAATTAGTTTTACAACTAAATCAGTTATACAAGAATCAAATACGCGTGCTTGACATAAAGACCCACAGAATCAAGGTGAGATTGATTCACCTCAGAGGGGGACAAAAACATATTTTCTGATTGAAGGCTTTTCGTATTCTCCACTTATTAGTCTAGGGGCACAAAAACCTATTAGAAGTCCTGAGAATCCCCAATCAACATTTTCTTCAGTTGAAATGAGTTAATTACATTTACAAATACCTATATTACTTACTGCTGTTTATATTTTATTTTGAACCTGTTTAGGTTACTTTTGAAGAAAATCCACATCAATAGTTTCATACATCACATACTTGATGAAGAAATAAAACAATAGTTTGCGGTGCTGCATTAGATAATGTGAGTAGTCAGCAGGAAAAGTGAGGAAAAGAACATCTCTTGAGGAATGTAAGCCACAAACTAACCTTCCATTGTATGCTTCCATGGAGCAGTCCTCCCCTGCAATAATAAATTAGAATTAGAATAAAAGATTATAACGCACATAGAAACTATCTTAAACAACAAATCAAACAGAAAACAGCAGAAATTAACCTCTGGAACTACTCTATTCAGAAATGTCTCGGTATCATCTCGTACATCGGAATCGTAGTTCTCATTTATGGTCAATGAAGCACTTGTATGCTGCACTGTTGCACACAAAAGGCAAAAAATAACTACTCAATTGGGAAATTTAGGAAGAAGAAAAGAAACGAAAATAACTGCTGTTTTAAGGATCTAAACTTACAGAACAGATGTGCAAGACCACATTGGAAATCAGACAACTCTTGTCCAATTTCTTTCAAAATCTGAGAGCGAGGGAGAATGAATGAGCTAATGTCAAACAACAAGCAAACAAATAATTTCTCAATGTCAATGTTTCTTCAATGATAAGATATATAGAATACTAAGAACCTAATAATGATCACAAGGCTGAGAATATAGTGGTACAGGTTTATATTGGTAATTCTTCTCAGTCTAACTCACTTAAACTTCAAATATTGGCTATAACAACTCAATGTTATGCTAACACAGCACCCCAGGGTTCCAAATGCCAAAATTGAATAAAATGACGTGTGGTTTTTATTACTGAAAATCAGAGCTTCTAGGAATTGAATATATCAGAGATTGCACTGTGAGGGTAAGGGCTCTTCTCTCCCCCCATCCTTTTTTCCTCTGGTCTTCTCTGCCTATCTTCTCTTCCTTTCCTTTGTTTTATCTCAGGCTGACTATGGAGCAAAGGTTTTCTACTCTGAATGAAGGTATTCTTGGGCTGGATACCTTGCTGGAACCATTGACAAGATCCTTCGGAAAAGATCTTTTGGAGAGAAAAGGCCGAATCGCGGTTATTCATAAGAGGATTAATAGTATTGATGCCATTCTGTGTTTGGATAATTCTTGGATACCCTATAGAAATAGTATTGGTGGTTCCTTTTGTTATTATTTTGATAAGCTCTTTAATTCAAATAATCCTAGTTTTGCAGATGGCCTTCTTGATCTTATCCCTCCTCTATTTCAAATGAACAAAATACTATACTTCTGGAGATGATATAAAAAATGTTTTCCTTTGAAAATGGAATCATTCCGGGGCCAGATGGTATGACCTCTAGCTTCCTCTAGCTTCTATAAATCTTATTGGGCAAACCCATTATTGACCAAGGGAAAATTCTCCTTCATTCCCAGCCATCTTGGAAGATAGTTTATGTTCCTAGATTAGCTAATTCTCTTGCCCATGGTCTAGCTAATTGGGCTTCTTGTAATATGTTGTCTGGGGTTTTCCCCCCACCCAGTTGCCTCCCCAATTCCCAAATGATACTGGAGGAACTTCTAATGTAATCTCATCAGGAATGGTATAGGTGTAATAGTGTTGGCAAAATATATCAATAAGGAGCTATTGAGAACTATCTCTACAGAACAAATTACAGTGACAGAGTCTAATTAAGGTGAATTTTTCTTCTATACAAAAAGGCTACCACTGTAGCTTTGCTACCTTCTACCGATTTGTTGAGTTTTTGTAGTTATGAATGTGAATGGGCGACCTGTGAATTAGCTACGTAAACATTTCAACAAACAAAGGACATAATTGGATGAAATCTCCAATTTTCCTAAGACAGGTTGCGATTATTTTGCAGGTACGGCGTGAATTTCAATACTTTCTTTAAAAAAACCACAAAACCTAATATTTATTGATTATTTCACAACAAATCGTTAACAGAACCGAAAAGAAGGCTAGAAATTCATAGAAAAAGCTATTAAACTATTTCACCTTGGATGTAATAAGATGACAACCTCGCTTCTGCGCCGGGATGGTAATAGTCTTCTGTGCCCATTTTGGGGCTGTAACAATTCCAGTAGACGTAGTACTAGAGGAAGTTGCCATGGAACAAGAAACACGGCTGCGGGTTATGCTCCGGTTCCCAGGCCCGTAGCATAAGGTTTTGACTCTGATCGGAGCCAATGGAGGATTTCCAACTCCGGACAACAGTCCGATTGATGATGATGCCGATGAAAGTGCTTGCATTTGCATGAGTTTTCACTTTTCACCTTCAATTTTCCCTTGCCTGTGTGTGCTCTGGCCCGGCCCCAAAATCACTGAAATTCAAACGGCCCCATCACCTAAAGATTTTAGTAGATACTACTACAAACAACTACAAGGCCTATTTTTATTCGGGCCCTACACCTCCCATGAGACTTGGGCCCCCTCTTCCTGCTCATCACCAGAATTCTCGCCCTCTTCTCTTTTCTCCAAAATTGAACCTTCTTCCTTGATTTGGCACAAATTCGTGCATGAGTAAACTCTGATTCTCTACGTATAGAAAGAAAACACTGGTGCTCTTAATATTTTAGTAAAATTATGATGATCAAGTCGTGTTTAGTCTCAATAATATTTATCAAATGAAACATTTCATAACGACAAAGTAGATCTTTAGTTAAAATTATTACTCGATTCTATTGTCTTTTTACCTTTTATTTACAAAAAAAGAATATCTATATTCTACCGTTTAACTATTTTAATTAATAGTAAAAAAAATGAAAAATATATTTATACACAAACAAAAGCCTTATTTGATAAATTAATTTACCTTAATATTTTAAATACATTTGATAATAATTTTTACAAATCATTTAATTATTTAAAATGTACTTACTATAATTTTAAATTTTAAGTAAAAAATTTTAATTTAACTCTAATCTTAAAATATATAATATTTATAAAATTATAATACTTTTTATATAAATAATTCACGTCTATTAATTAATTCAGTATTCAAAATTCAAATTAAATTCAACGTTCAAAACTTAAGTAATTTATACTTCAAACTTCACTTTTTAATTTTATCAAACAAAATAAAAAACTGCCCATAGCCAAAGTAAAAAGAGCCCAAACTAAACTCAGGAAACAGAGCCCACCTCACCCAAAGCTAAGATAGTCTGCTTTAAACATACTATAAATGGTAAGAGGTGTGTAGACGAATGACCTCTTTTATTCAAGTACTTGTATCTGACATGCTAAATAAAATATTCTAAATTTGGATCATTCATACTAATTTTGTACCCTTCGATCCCTTCCAAATTAATCGATGACTAATCTCAGAGATCACTTTTTCCCTTCTAGGAATCACTGATATAATAAGTCAATTGCAAACTGTAGAAAGTATTCCTTGGCAAAGAAAGAGTGTAGACATGAAAATAACAAAAAGGGCAAGAGAAAGATGTTGCTTCTTAATCTTCAGTAGACTAAATCATTACATGCTAGCTAATAAATAAGTTGAGCAAAAACACTGGAGAATTGTTAATACATAGGCACAAATCATTCTATGCTAACCATTAACATTGAGCAAAACTTTCCAATATCTATGACAAGATGGGTTCAAATGAATTGCCTGAAGAATCCATCTTAGAGGATTCTGAGAAGAGTCTCTATGCCGTTGAGACAGCAAATGCATTTGAAAATATATTTCTGCAGGCCTCGTCTCTGCAAGAAATGCATTCGCTATCAGAGGATATATAGACATAACCCTAAGATGTGGCGCGTGTCTACAGGTTTTTGAAATCTTTATAGGAAAAGAACAAGTTCTACGATAGAGCTAACTATTTCATCATTCTAGCGTAAGCAGCCAAGCAGAAAGCATGCACCGCCCTTAGGTCTATCAGCATTATTTCCCACAGTTCCTTAATTCATATGAACAGCCAGAACAAGATATCACTAGTAATGGCCTTTCCTAGTCTTGCAAATAAAAGGATGATTGGGTTTTTCTACTCTATCCACAATGCAACAACTGAAGCAAATCTAGTACAAAGCCAGAAGACTACGAACACCAATCAAATACAAGATAAATATATACCTGGGGACCAAGACAACCATTCATCATGGAGGTTTCTCTCCCATTTTGCTTTATTGCCAAGGCTACCTTCTGCCTGTGCCAACAACAGCGAGACCACAGGTAAGGTCCTTGGAGAAGTTTCTCTGGCTTTCTTGAGGCTTCTAATTGCAAGAGATAAGAAATGTGAATCACGCTGCTGTCTTGCAAGTTCCATACAAATGGTACCTGCATGAACCAACAATCTTATTGCATCTTTCACAGTAGGTGCCAAGTAAAGTTGCAAAGGCATGGCAAATAAATATAAGAAAATACCAGAGGGGAGATCACAAGCAAAATCCTTTATACTTCTTTTTTTGCCAATCAGAAATTTAAGGAACTTTTCTCTGAAAGGGCAGGAGGGAAAGCACAAAAACAAAAAGCAGTAAACACAAAGGATTCTCTTTTATATAGTGCCTTGGCAAATAATTTTTTTCCCCATAAGGAACAGTTTGATTGTTGTCATAATATTTCGGGAGATTACTTCACACACATGACATATATACAAACAATCATGTTAAAATTTCTTCTTTTTAGCCAGTCAGTCAACACAAGTTAAATCCATAAAGAATTCCACTTTTGCTTTCTGATGTTTTACCATGACAGAAGAAGAGGCAGCTCTCGTCACCAGCTAATGAACAAGCTCGTGAAAGAAAACCTTCTGCAGCACCAAAATCCTTCATCTTAGCAGCAAAAAGGCCTTGCACTAAGTTATATACTGCACTCCACATATTTGAGGTACTCTTGATCTCTTTGGAACATTCCTCAAAACATAATGCTAAAACAGTAGCATCAGCCAGTAACTTATACTGGCATTCAATCATCTTAAGACAAACCCAACCAACATGACAATCAGTTTTAAGCTCTAAGCATCTCATATACTCTTTGGTCAAGCTAACTAAATTATCTTGTAAAGCAAAGGCACGACACAGTAGCAAATGTGCATAAAATAGACAGCCACCAGGAAGTTGAAGCATTGAAGCACTACGAGCATGCTGAAGGCAACCGATGTAGTTCCCAGACTGCAAGCAAACCTCAGCAACACAAAGAAGAAGCTGGAATTTTTTATATTCGTTACTTGTTTCTGGCCTCAAATACAATGGATTAGAAAGTGCCACATGAATTAACCGCTGAAGTACAGCACAGAGATGTTGAGGAAACCTCTCCTTCCGCACTTTTTGTATATAATTAAGTATAAGTAAGTATCTTCCATTATGGTTCCACGGTTCTTGATGTAAATATCTGCAATTTTGAACCAAAGCAAAACAAATGACAAATGACAATCAGAAAGAGAAGCATAACACATTAGGCTTTTTCATGATGAATATAGGATTCCTTGGGCATTTCAGGGGAATGACAAATGTGTATCATATTAAGGCAAGCTCATAATTGTACCAAGGATGCCCATGCTTTTAAGGACTTAAAAAGCATTATCAACTAAAGCAAGAGACAGGAAGCTTTCATATGGAATACTAGAAATTTTGCAGTTCTATAGTGCAGAAAAGCATGATAATCATCTTATCAAATTTGCAGATAATCATAATTGATTAAAATAACACAAAATGAACAAAAAAATGTAGTGCAAACAATATTTAGAGAAGAACACATACCTTTGCAACTGCAGGATTGGATCGCGTTCAAATAGCCCCTGCTCTCTACAGGTTGAGAATAAGATTTTCTTGTTAATGTGTCCTGTAGTATAACAAGAAATAGCTCCCGCACCAAGGATCTCAAATCCAGATTTTAAGAAATCATCCTCTTTACGGTCATAAAGCTCTACACCAGAACATCTGGTTGCCACATGAACGTCGTTCCATTCTCTACTGCATACTAAGAGATAGCCAAGGAGATTCCTAAAAGCATGAAATTATGTCAACAATGGAAAGATGTAAAGCATTATGGATTGTATAGTGAGGGGGAAAAAACTTGAGATAGATTAATAACCTATCTGTTGACTGATTGATTAGATGATTGTGTGTATCTTTGATTGCATAGCTTAATTAGGAGATTGATTAGGTCCTCGATTTAGAACTTGATTTTTTTTTTTGGCTGAATAGATTTATAAGTTGATTGTTTGATTGTAAATATAACATGTTTTATATTATAAATATATAAAACTTGTGAGACATTGTACTTACTAAAGCATTCTCAAATGTCTTCTGTCTTTTCTTGCTCTCTCTAGTTTTACATTCTACACGGTATCAAAGGAAGGGGAGAGACAATTTGATTGAAGTCACTACAAACCAAAGTTCATCCCGGTTTGTTTAGATCTTTTCAATTTAAAGACCGAAGTTCATTCCAGTATATTTGTGCTCAAACTACTTTTATCCAAGGCCGAAGTTCATTCCGGTCAACTTTTATCCAAGGTCTGCGTTCATTCCAATCAAAGGTTATTACTTCTCGAGCCAGACTATTCATCTGACAATGACATCCAATAGCATTCGTACAAAAGAATTCGAGGCATTTTCAAAGTTCTGGGCAACAAGTAAAGCAATGACTCCTAGCATACCAAAGTCTCTCTTTTAATTTCTACACTATCAAAAAACAGTATCTGGAACATATGATTCTCAAATTTTTCCCCAATTCTCTCTAAATATTTTGAAGAGATGGAGACTTCAACTCAATGATATATCTCCTTTTGCAAAAGTTCTAAGGCATGTTCTATCGTGAGAAAAAAACAATATGAAGGAGACAACATTAATCATGTTCACTAAACAATCAGTTAATGGATTTAGCATCCAGGCAATCCTTACTAAGGACAATCTCTTCAACGGGAACTAATATACAACTTCAAACCCCACCCTGCCAACCCCCAAAACAATTAGGTCACCATATTCTATCGACTTACCAAAGAAACATTATATAATCTAGACTTAATCAAGTAACTCAGCATCAGCAGTGACTGAATGAGATCACTTACTGGGAATGACCCATCATTATTAACAGTGATGTCATTTTGCAGAATGGATGCAAAAATGGATCCATCCACTTACCTTATAACACTACTATTAGGATGTAAATGAAGAGCCCTTCTAAGATGGTGAATTCCTTTTTGAATTCCAAGGTGATTCTTGGATGCATGTTTGACCTACAAAAGCCAAAAAAGGATTTATAGCATAGTTAATAGTAAACATCATACTAACAGCAAAAGCTTTTTTTTTAAGTACTATTTGAAACTAAATTAAAAGCAGTGAAAATCAAACTCACTAGTTTTCCAAGTGCTAGGAGGAAATGCATCGAAGAGATGTCTTTGCTCGACACAACAGAGTAACTGCAGCTAGATACAATAGACTCAAGCTGACTGCTCTGATCTAGAGCATGAATAGCAAACACTGTAAAATAAACTTTTGAACTCTGAAATAACTGTTTTGGCATTTTCAAAATGCTTGTAATTGCTGAATCCAGTCCAGAAATGAAAAACATCAAGCTGCATATCAAACTTGTGGAGGCTCCAGCTAAACTAGGTTCCAAAGACAAAATGCTTGAAGCAAGTTTTCTTGCAGCCGACAGAGCCACGTCATTCCTGCCAAGTTGCCATAGACATAAAGCATATATCTGCAACCCCTCCGGTTCAAGTTGGCCTATTTAGTATCACAAATGACACAAGTGGAAAAAGAGTTTATGGCTTAAAACAGATCCCTGGCTTTGACTAAAAGTCTCTAAATAATCATGTGATTAGTTAGAACAAGAACAACAGTAAAGGTCTCAATCACTGCTTCAAGGTTTCTAGCACGAACTCTAGTTGATAAACAATATCTAGGGAAGGTACATAATCATACCCTTTTCCGGATATTAGAGTAGTTAATAGCATAATACCATAAAAAGCAGCAAAAGTTAAGCAATACTAAATGCTAGACCTTCTTTTTTCAACTCTTCACACTCCTGAAAAGCTTCATTGGCCTTTCCTGCCTGTAGCAGAATGAAAGCAATTAAATTGAGCATCAAACAATGGTTCAATACATTTAACAAACTCTGACTTGTCTCAATAAGATATGACCGATAGTTTCACATAGCATGTCCACTATCAGATGAAGGGACTGTTCTTGGAGCTTTTCTTGAGCTGTTGACAAAAAAATACTTTTAAAAAAACTTCATAGAAAATTTAATATAACACTTTCCTTTTTAGCAGCACCAATAATAAAAAGCAATTTTGAAAAATACCTCCAAAGAACGTTTTCTTTTTAGCTAAAAGAATACATAATAAGCAGTTAGGAACAACTCAAAAACAATTAATGGCTTGAAGTAAGCTAAAGGTAGCTTATTTTAAGCAATTGTGAACATCTAACTAATTCAAAAATAACCCCTCCGAGAATGGGGGGTGATGAGACTTATATACCTTACAGAGTGACCTTGCAAGATTCATTGAAACGTCTTTCAGGGAGGATTTTGAATAATTTCCAGATGAACTCATTACAGAGCGTGCTAGCCTAAATGACACTATAGCACTCTCATAATCAGTTCGTGCCTCACATACCAGCCCATTCAAATTGTGAGATTCAGGATAATGCGGTGCACGCTGCAAAGCCTGTCGGATGGCTCTGAAAACCTACATGAATGAAAAAAAAATTATTCCTTCTTTTCCTGAGAGTTCACTCATCAACTATCAGCTATCTCAGTAATATACAACAGGAACAACTTGTGTCAAGTCTTAGCAATTACTCCTCAGTACCTCTGATGATGTCAGGTGAGTGGAGTTTAGAGCAAGCTTGGCAAGGCCAATTTGAAACTCTGCAACCTGCTCAAGAGCAGAAGTTGTGAGCAAAACATTGTCTAAAAGGGATAACTTTCCTAATTCTACACCTTAAGACCCCACCCTGCCTTCTGATAAAAACAGGCATAACCAAAATATATGAATAAGCATATCCACATGAGTATACATCTTCTCGAGGCATGAGATGTTCCGAGGTTCTCAATGTCTGCACAGATAAGCATCTAGGTCTGCATGTGTTTGTGTGTGTGTGTGAGAGAGGGGGGGGGGGCGAGGGGAGGGGAAGGGAATGGAATTACTGGCAATATTTGCATGGCCTGTAGACAGCACTCATATGCTTCATCTGATTTGAGATTCCTGGAATAGAAGTAGATGCAAATATAAATGTTCCAGCAAAAATAAACCAAAAATACTATTATTCCATAGTCGTACTATAAAAGTAAAGAATTTACCTAACATCAGCATCAGCTGACATACCAGCCCAGGGTAATGCAAGGGAAGGATCTATGCTTCTAGCACGATCAAAAGCTAGTTGACCCAGTTGCCTTTTACCCTCCTGCCTGTAGAGCTGTAACTCGCAATGTCAGTCCTCCAAAATACATAGATTATCTCCAAATTGTTAAGGACATTAGAATTATCTGCGAGGCACTTGAAAAACCAGAATCGAACTCAAATTCATTTACATATGATAAGATCTTGATAAAACATCAAATCAGTCTTAGCCAAAGGATGCTTGTAAATGCATATCAGAACAAACTTGTGGGAGGGGGTCATTGGCAGGTTTATGCCATGTTGCTCAAGCTCATCAAGAATTTATCCTCACTTTCTTTTCTGTTATTTGTATTGCATGGGAGTGTTGGATTGGGAGGGGCTAATGTTGGATAATGTGTAATCAGGAAATGTGTGCAAAAGTCAGAAGGCAGAACTAGTTGCAGCATTCTAAGCATTCAGACCTACCAAATATATTACTAGCCTACAGCCAGATGTCCACGATTTTAACCCTGAACAAACTATATTACATAAGGATTCTTAAATAACTCTAGGATTTCTAAAGAACGTAATTTAGTCTGATTGAGATCAATAGAAAATTTTTCAAGCTAAGAGATATATGGCAAGGTTATAAACTTAGGTGCCTGATCTTTATATTATGCAGGTAAGACAATACATCGCTTTTCAATGATAGAAACACAATGATTAATAGAATTTAGTGGTGTCATTCTAACTACAGTCACACATGTATTCCTACATTATGCATCAGATGCCATGAATAATTAGATTCATGCTTACAAAAAAAGCTCCTTCAAAATAAAATTGGAAACAATGAAGCCTACAAGATGAGTGCATCTTGCATGAGCTTAAATCAGGATTCATGTCATTACCACAGAGAGTGAGGGACATTGGACAAACTCTTCTTCAGTCAGGTTAAGTAAACAAGAAAACCGTAATTCAATCTAGTACGATTGACCTTAGTCACTAACTTATCACCGGTATAGTTTTATGCAACAGAAGATCTCCATAAAACTTTTGGGGATTAGGATTCGACCCAGTCAAGTTGCCAATAAAGAAACTAAGGGTCTATTTGGATTCTATTTAACACAAACTTTCTTTTACCTTTTTACTCTAGGTTTCACATCTTCTCTCACAAACATTCTAACTTCCACAAAATCCAAGAATAAAAAACTCTTCATGTAAAAAAAGCAAGAAAAAAAAAGCTCACTTTTTCAAACTAAAAATCGATCCAAATAAATTCTAAATTATTGCATCTTTATCATGTTGAAAATTCTCCAAAACATCGACGATATGATTTTATGATGTTATAATAGCACGAAAAGAAGTTGAAATTCCCTCCTATTACAGAAGATCCTTGTGCAATGTAATCACAAAATCTTGAAGTCAACCAAAAATACATTACCTTTCCAAGGAATGCCCATGAAACAGCTAGAGAAATGTCCAGCTGTAGGCCACGGATAAGTGCATGCTGTCTCAGTACGTTGTGATTCGATAAACATCCTAAAGCCACCCAGTACTCGCTATTTTCACCCTCAAGTAATAAGCTCCCTAAGCACATCTTCTCAGATAGTGACCTGTAAAATAAAAACCGAGTTAAATGCAGCTCTGATAAATATCAAATGATCAAGAAAATGACGGATATATACCATGAGTTGAGCCCCTCTTTGTGATTCTCTTCTGAAAAGAAACCGAGATCTGATGCAAGACCGATGTCAAAGTATAGATTAGCTTCCCAAGGGGCCAAATGTAAAGCCCGCTGATAGGAACGACAGGCAGATACAGCAGCTACAGAGCATTTTTTTTTCCAGGACATTATTGAATCAATCAAGGTTCTCTGATCAATTTCTAATCCCCAGGCATTTTCCATCCACGGAAAACTTTTAGCATACAATAGCTAAAAAGGAAACGAGATAGATATCAATCCCAAACAATTGTGCCGAAACATTAAATCATAAAACATAAAGTTAAGCAGGTCAGAAAGATTAACTTTACACCTTTTTACCTGAATGTCACCATGAAGTTTCCAGATACATGATATATTACCAGCTAACGACATAATTTCTACTGTTACTTCAGAAGCCTCCTACATTAGTTGAAGAGAAATTTACAAATGGGCAAAGAAAAACTTTTTAATAAGATAAGTGCGACTGATAAATAAATACAATTACTGAAGCTTCAGCAACACTGACCTCCAATAATGAGGCTCCCCATCTAAATGCTCCTAAATTTATACATTCCTTTGCCAAACCAAGTAGTGAAGAAGCAAGGCCATAGTGTGCTGCGACGTCTAGAGGTGAAACTTGCAAAGCTTGACGGAAATGCTCAATTCCCTTCCGCACGGATAAGTGGCAAGTTAAGAAAAGCATTAAAGTGAAGAGAATATGATACACATAAATACACTAAAGTCCCAATATATGTGTGTGTATATCCATATATAACATCAGTTTCCATTATCTTAAGAGTGTATAATATGGTTTTAGCAAGTCTCCAATTATAAGATGTCAAATAAGTTACTGGATACGAGCAATATAAATAAGTTTCATGTTTCACCTTTCTGAAAGTACCAAGCATCATTGAAATATTTCCACTTTCAACCAAAGCGAAAATCCTTGTGTCCTCTAACTCAATAGCTCTTCCATATGACTGATGAAACAACCAAAAGAAGTCATTATTTTAAATCAAACAACCAAATTGCAGGTCCCCAGATAAAATATGCAGAAACCACAAATGCAGTCCCACCAAAGACAGTTTTCATTTTCTTTCAGAAGTAATGTGGGAAGCATCTAGCTATTGCTCTAATCATGGATCACACATTTGCCCCTCAAAGTCCATATTGCGTGACATGATCAAAGAATTAGTTCAGAGGCATAATTGCAATATGAAATCAGCTCTGGGAGTGAGACTAGTAAGTAGTACCAAAGAGGGATGGCCAGAAAGGAGAAGGTGGGCTTTCCCTAATCAATCAGAAGGAAATCTGTTTCAAACTAAATGCTTCTGCAGTGAAATAGAGACATTGGCAAAGGAAAAATTAACAGTTTACCTTAATTGCAGCAGTAAACATGCCTAAATGCTGGTAGGCTAGACCCAGGGCCTAAATAGACACCAGATACAGAAGCTCTTTAGCTGGAGATTCATCAACGTGACAATGAAAGAAAGAAAGACCCTAAGAGAATAAAGGACTTAAGGAAAGACCTCCCAAAGATCAGCACAAGCAGGATAACCGCGGATGGCATGCTGAAGGTTCTGTACAGCTTCAGACCATTTCTTCTGATGAAGCTGACTTTCCAACAAAAAGGGTAGGATAAGATAGAGAAAATGAAGAAGCCATTAGAGAAGCAATCACGGGCAATGGCAAAATTGACAGAGAACCTGAAGAAAACCCAATCTCCGGAAAGCCCAGAAGGCCCTGGGAGACTTCTGGGTTGCTTCTAGGCAGACAGCAATCTGCAAGCTCTCTTTTCCTCCTTGGTCCAGTAAATCACAAATGCCCTCCCCGGCGTACGAATCATCAGGATTGAGAGCGACGGCTCTCTGGTAGCACTTGTGAGCTCTCTGAGAGTCGGCAGAGAAGTGGGCATAGTAATCGCCCAAGTATCTGAAGGCAACACCGTTTTCTGGGTTCAGTTTGGCTGATTTCACAAAAAGCTCGGCAGCTTTCGATTTTTCTCCCTTCTCCCATAATAGAAGTCCCTATGCCGCATCCCATGATTTCCCGAGGCCTTTTCAGTCAGTACTTGTTCCGAGAAGTAAAAATAATTATCAAAAGAAAGACTAAATTGGAGGTGGTAGGATGTATTACGAGATCAAAATGGAGTGACGGATCATCAGGGTGCAAATCTAAAGACTCTTCCAATCGTCTTCGAAGAGCTTCACCTTCATCTTCCTGCACAATTGTATAAACTTAGAAGTAAGATTGACAAACATTAACTTAAAGTTGGACGCGATAGGAAGGAAGAGAAAAAGATGAGAGGAGCGAGAAAGAACCATTGTCATTCCTATATCATCATACAATGCAATGCAGCAGAATACCAAAACCCTAACGTAAGGCACCGGCGGTTTACTTCGTCGGAGCACGAGACGACTCTTGAGAATTGTTCTTGCTCACCTCCACCGTCGTCGACTGCTATGGAACGCACTATTGAGCAAAAAACAAAGACCACTGCTATTCAACTCGTCCACTGAAGGCGGAGGACAATTAGAAAAAAAGACTGCGATAAAGTGATTGTTTTTTTGGATTAATTGCAAAATTACTTTATTTCTCAAATTCTAAAAATAAATAATGTCTCTTAAAATATGAAAAAAAATATTTAAATACCCCTTCATTAAAGTTATATCTTATTACAAAATAATTCTTAAAGTTTCATTTTAATTTGTAGTAACCTAATTTATAATTATAATTTATAACAAAATACTTGTCATAATATATTTTTAGTATATATTCTTTAAAAATAAATTATTTAACTTAAAAAACTTAATTATTTAATAAAAGTTAGTATATTAATTTTAAATTTAATTCAATAAGAAAAATCATTTAAATTATATTTTATTACAAAGTAATTTCTAAAGTTTCATTTAATCCATAGTAACCTAATTTATAATTGTAATAATATCTTTTTAGTATATATTCTTTAAAAATAGATTATTTAATTTAAAAAACTTGACTATTTAAAAAAAGTTAGCATATTAATTTTATATTTAATTCAATAAAAAAATAAAATAACGTACGAAAATTTTTTTTTTTATCATTTGCATTAATAAAGGGGAGATCTTAGCCATGTTTGGGTAGTCCTTTTTCCCCCTTTGGCTTGGCTTTATTGAAGATTTGAGCACATACAATATGAAAATGAATTTGTTCTGCTCTATCAGTCCCTTTTTCCCCCTTTGGCTTCATTTTATTGAAGATTTTTTAGCACATACAATATGAAAAAGAATTTGTTAGGCTATGTCCATGTTATATTCCCTATAACACTCTCCGTAACATTCGTAATTTGTTATATTTTATTAATAAAACCGATCAAATAAAAGATAAACTTTAAGGGAAAAGGATAAACCCAACGGAGAAAATTATATCATAAAAGAAAACGTTACACAAGAGATATTAAAAGAAATATTACCGAAAATCCCAAGTGCTAAAAAGAATAGTGTATGTAGTGATGTGCCAAGAATAATCCCTATAATGATCACATGAAGGTCACCTATGCCATTCATTCCAAAAAAAATGTCACCAATGCCTAAAACGTTATAAGTTAACTTCTGAATTTAACAAAAGGATAGAGGAGTTGAGTAAGATAAAAGGCTCTGTTAGCAATAAGATTTTTGAATATGCCTTAACCATTCTTTCCCATTGCTTCGATTCTGGCTACCAATTCACACCTTTTTGCCATCAGCAAGCAGTTGAATCACTCGTTAAAGCTTTCCCCATAAAATGGATTTCTTAACAAATCATCCAAAATGGACACTCCAAGAAAGTCCATAATATTAGAACATGAAACTATAGTCCTAGTAAGATGATACAGGATACGAATAACGCATGAATTCCTTAATTTCATAAAAAGGTTAACTTGAGAAATGCGCGAATAGGTAGGTAGATTACAAACACAAAAAATTTCACAATGACTGTTGTTACTACTTAGTCGCCTGCGCAATCATGTTACTCAAAGAACTTGCTTGCTCTTTAGCAGCTTCCACTAAGGAATCCTGCAAATTAACCGTAAAGTAGTAATGAATTTTTGAATCCTCACAAGCTGAAGAATGAAAAACACTGTGACATGAGACTTACCTGAGCAGCTATTACGCGTGCAACTGTTTTCTTGCTAGATTCTTGAAGCTCCCCAGCAATCAATAGTTCATCCAATATGTAATAAGCCTGCCAAATTGTTTTCAGATGTATTATAATAGAGGTGCCGACAAATTATGGAGTTCATTCAAATAATATGGCTTCCAATTTCAGTGGCCTTATTCCAGCGAGGTTTCCATCCAGTAAAAGCTTGCGTTACTCAAGGCAGTCACATAATTTCTACCAAAAGACGGTTAACTTGAAGCACTGACCAAAATTGAAATAGTTAACAAGAAACAAAAGTTCAATCAATTATAATAGACAATCACCTCTGTAAGAACAATTTCGGGAGGCAAAGAGCATTAGAATTTACCCAAAAAATGAAAATGAACAAAGGAAACTTATCCACTGATATATAATTTTACTTCAACTGAAATATGATCATAAACCACATAGAACAGTTGAAGAAAATTCAATATCAAACCTATTCCCAGAGAGGATTAAATTTTTCAGAGGGATCAAAGACATATCGGATCCAGGTCAAGGACCTTATATCCAGCCACAAGTTGCAGAATGAACAGTGGTACTAAGCATAATGTGAAAACAAGTTGCAGAAGCAGAAGGCTCTAAAAATTCATGTCCTTTGGAGGCTGAAAATATTGAAGACGACAGAATCCAACCTATGGTGACGCCACAGGATACTCTCCTAGGTATGGCTAATAACACTCTTGAGGCTGGAAGGTATGTGAAGACTGAAGTTTAAGATGCAACAGATGATATTATGAAAAAGGAGCGTATTGATGTCCCAGATTTTGACATTAAGATAGATCCACAAACTTTTATGGATGGCTTGCTACTTTAGAAAGATTCTTTGACTGGTATAGCATCCCAGATGAGAGGAAAATTAGATACACGGTTATGAAACTCATTGGACAAGCACAAATATGGTGGAGTGGTAAAGAATATGATCTACAGCTTGCTAGAAATTACTCAGTGGCATGGAAAGAGATAAGTTGGAAATTAAGCGAAAGTATTTACCCCCAATATTACCCGCAGGATCTCTTTGATGAACTTATAACTCTAAGGTAAGGACCTATGACCTTGATTGAGTACATGAAAGTTTGAAGAGCTGAAAGATCGCTGCAGAGGAGCTGAGGATTCCCGACAACCTTATCTCGATTTAAACAAGGACTTAGGCCTGAAATACGGAACCAGATGTTTACCCACCAAGTTAACACCATGGATGCTGGATTCCAGCCCGCATATATGATAGAAAGAAGCCAAAAACAGCCAGCTAAGAGGTTTCCATCTCAAGTCGGGGAGGCTACAAATACTAAACAATTTACAGCAAACACTAGCAGCACTAACTCCACGGCAACATCAGCCAACAATAAGCTCAATAATGGCAGAAGTAGAAGTCAGATGGCAGAAAGTAAAAAACAAGATGCAAATCTTGAGTGCTTTCAAAGTGGACTTAGGGGACATTATGCTTGTGAATGTTCGAAGAAGAAAAATGTCCAAATGAAGAACAAGAAGCGGAAGAGGGTAAAGGAGTCGGTTTCTTTGAAAACATAGAAGGCCTTGACGATGATGATCTTTAGGAGGTAGAAGAAGACACAACATTCCTATGTCGTTCAACATATTCTTACTGCACCGAAGCAGCAAAAAGAGGATTTGAGAAGAACAGATCCTTTTCAGGATGTGACCACAAAGCTCACTGTTGATGGTTGAAAAACTGAATCTACTCACTGAACCACATCCAGACTCTTATAAAGTTGTATGGATAGACAACAGTAGCATTCCAGTGAGCAAACGCTGCTTGGTAATTTCACTCATCGCACCTATGCTGACTCTATTTAGTGTGATGTTATTCCAATGAACATTACACATATTCTACTTGGTCAACCTTGGTTATATGATTGCGGAGTGAAACATGATGGGAAGGAAAACACATCTTCAATTTTAACGGGAAGTATATTGTCCTAAGGCCATTAAGTGCAGAAGCTATGATGAAGTATCAAGTCTTGCTTACCAAGGAGAAAGAACCAGAACTGAAGGCGAAAACAGTAACTAAGAAGAAACCACTTTCAGATTCTCAATAGAAAAATCATTTGAGAAATAAACAAGGGAAGCCAAGGTCATATTTATGGTTGTTGTAAAGCTAGTAAAGAAATTATTGAACACAAATAATGAGGATTACTCTCTTGAACCGAAACAGTTGCTAACTGATTTTTCAGACGTTGCACCTTAAGATTTGCCTAAGGGGTTGCCACCAATGCCTGAAATACAACATGGTATAGATTTTTCAGACGTTGCACCTTAAGATTTGCCTAAGGGGTTGCCACCAATGCCTGAAATACAACCTGGTAGAGATTTTGTACCTGGTTCCCAACTGCCAAATTTACCAGCTAATCGTATGGGTCCAGCAGAACATGCAGAACTTAAGAGGCGAGTCGAAGAATTGTTAGATAAGGAGCTGATTTGTGAAAGTTTAAGTCCTTTTGCTGTTCCAGATTTACTTACACCAGAAAAGGATGGAACTCGGAGGATGTGTTGTGATTGTCAAGTAATAAACAGGATAACTGTCAAATATTGATTTCCTATACCACAACTTAATTATCTCCTAGACATGATGACCGGTTCTACTATCTATTCTAAGATTGGGCTCACAAAAGGATATTACCAGCTTTGAATTAGACCTGGAGATGAGTGATAAACTGCCTTCAAGACGAAGGACGGACTCTGTGAGTGGTTAGTGATGTCGTTTAGTCTTACAAGTATTTTTATGAGATTCAAGGCACAAGTACTTCAACCATTCTTTGGGCGTTTTCTTTTGGTATATTTCGATGATATACTTATCTACAGCTAAACCAAGGAAGAACATATAGAACACCTTCAACAAGTCAGGAGAGTTCTACAATGTGAGAAGCTATACATCAACTTAAAGAAATTCAGTTTCATGAATTCTAGCGGTAATATTTCTACGGTTTGTTGTACCGGCCAAAGGGTTAGAAGTTGACCTAAGTAAGGTCAAGGAAATTATTGACTGGCCTGTACCAACAACCTTGAGAGAAGTTCGAAGTTTTCATGGTTTGGCAACTTTTTATCAAAGGTTTTTCAGAAATTTTAGCACTCTAGTGGCTCCAATAACTGATTGTTTGAAAAAGGGGCAGTTTTCTTAGATTAATACAACAACTAAAGCCTTTGAAGAAGTCAAGAAATGAATGACTGCGGCTCAAGTTTTACACTTAACAGAAGCCTTAGATTTATAATACAGAGATCTTTTATTTACTATTACATGTATGCTTATCAAGATGGATATGCTCTCTACGTTTGGCGAACAAGCTACAATCACGGCTTGAATAGAAGAAACCGATCAACTGGAAAGGAGTACTAAGAGGAGCAAGGGAGACTCCTTGAGAGCTTCTACAAAGAGAAATTAACACAAGCCCATGGTTTGAGCTCGAAGGATGTCCAAAAGGCATTCTTGCAACAACATTTGGATGAAGACTCAGACTCAGATGAGAACAGTATATTCCCAACAGTTATCCCGGGAGGATAAATTAAGGATCAGATCACCCTGGTTAATCTCAATTATTCTTGAACAGTATGGCAAAACTCTCGACTACCAACATGTATATTTCAAAATGAGACAATTGTGGCATCCGGTAGGCAAAATGGCGCTTATTATGTATGCTTTCCTTATTCAATTAGTAGTCTACAGAAGTTTTTTGTAATTCTAGTTGTGTGACACGATCAAAGCCTGAGGTGTGACGCCTTACGGTCCCGGGTGTGACGGCTAGGGTTTCTTTCTTAGTGTGACGCTAAGGGGTTTATTTTTATCTAACCTTCCAACTATTTCCCTTGTTTCCAGCTTACTTTACAGTCTGTTTCCCCTCCTAAAGCCAGCAGCTTCTGTTATTTTCTTGCAAGAAGCTTGAATTTGTCATGCATCAATTGGAGAATTCTATCACCCACATTGAAATTGAATGATGCACAAGCTGTTATTGATCTTCTTACAGGAGATGATGCTTCTGATACTCACCCTTCTTGACCCACTTGCTCAAATCAGAGGACTCCTCCCTTTTTTTGTTTCCTTGTACCCCCGCTTTTTTGAGTTAACTAGTGACGCAGGATGCACTAGGCATCACTGCTAGTAGGATGATTTGTATGAAAACTCTAAGACTTCTTAATTTATAATATTCGTTTTCTGACCGAAAAAGAGGAAAAAAAACCAGTATAAAGGATTGGAGGTTAAGAGGCTTTTTGTTATCATTTTGCACTGAAAGGAAATGTTAAGCAAAAATCTGTTCATGCAGCACCAATAGAGAAGTCTAAATGTAGAGTTGGGAACCACCCAAAAAAAAAAAAAAGCTTGTCATCTCATCCATAAACCCACTTATAGTGTTGAGATGCGAGTAAAAGATGTTAAAGCACACATTTAGCAGAGAATCAGCATATGGGCATATCCATGAGACATCTAAGTGAATCAGCTTCTCATAAGAGGAAGTTATATGGCTTACTTAAATCCATTAGAACATGTTCGAACTCAAATCTGAACCATCTAAAATTTTGAGAATCATCTTGGCCTATATATTCCACCACTAGTACTCTAGCCTTCCATAACGAAATGTCCGCTTTTTTATTTTGGGATTCCAAAAGTAAAAGCTACTTTCCCAAAAGAAACATATTCTCCACTTAGACCTCCACAATTAACGTCCTTACTAAGAGGATTTTATTTTGCAAACGCATGAATCCCACCAATACCATTTCTAACCAATAAGGCTAAAAGGGAAACTTGCCTAGGGTCAAATGTTTGAAATCAATTACAATGGTACATTTAATAATTGACCATGAGAATGAAAGAAATGCAACTTAATTCCATAACAAACCTAAGAAAAACTACAAGAAAAGAACCAAACATAATATCCAACTTTTCTGGACATACAATGACCCATCAAATACAACAATAAGTACCATCCACACCCACGATTTGGACTTAAACAATAGAATCTTTACTCTATAACCAAACACTATATCGCAGCTCTAAAAGAAGAGATTTAAACAATTTTAGAACTGCAGAACTTTTGGCTTTTTTCAAAATAGAATTGGTAAAAACTCGTACCTTATGAAAGTTAAAGATCAAATCCAACTCACAAACCTGTCAAACAAAGCACCACCATCAGACCAGTGCTTTACATATTCTTTTATTTTCTAAAAGGTAAACGACCAATAAATCGATTTCCAGAGTTCAGCAGGCTTACACTTCCAAAATAGCGGTCCAAAATCTCCACATAATGGTGAATGATTTCAAGGACCTCTAATTCATTGTCCTCCTGGTCTATGCACATGCAAAAATAGAGGCTGGCATATCTACAAAATCAGCATAGCAATAGAAAAATTGATTAAGAAACTATAACACCACAAGCCAAGGGAAAGGAAGAAGTGAAGCACAAAAGAAGATAAGGACATAAATGCTAACTCAATTAAAAATAAGAAATCTTCAGTACCTTTTGTAAACAACCTTAAATCCTCTCCACTCAACAAAGTTGCAAAGCTTGGGGCCTCGAGTGAGAATTAAACCGCTGAGTTCTCGGATTACCTTAAAGAATTTGTATATCAAATATGAAAAAAAGAAAAAAAAAAGAAATAAAGATTTTGATGATAGAACTCATAGAGGCATGCAAATGAATGTAAGCAAAATTTCTCAAGACAATATAAGAGCTACATTTTTAGGCTTCCATGCGCTCAGAACAAGAAATGGCGAAAGTGTATAAAAGCAAATATTTTCAGGAAACACGTCAAACCACTAAAACAGATTAGCCCATGACTCAATCATTCGGAACAAATACCTTGGTCCTTTCCTTCTGGGTATAAGGTGAATACCACTTCGTCAACCTTACTTTTCCCTGTCGGCTAATGAGAAGCACAAAATGAATCTACAAGAAAGTGAAGGCTCTTATTAAAGCTCATTTTCATTATATAAAAGTAATAGTAGCAGCAAGCAACAGCCCCTTTAGTTTTCATGGAAAAAATAAATTATAATGCAAGAAATTATGCATCCCTCTGCCTCTCTCTGTGTGGAATGGGAAATAACCAAAAGATAATAACAAATCTTGAAAAGCCCAAGATAAACAAATAAGTTTTATTTTTTAATCAACGGAGGATAAAAGTATGTACAAATAATATAGACATCCAAAAGAAGCATATAAGATTCCTTACATTTTTAAGATTCAAGAAACTAAAGGCAATATCTTAAGTTAAATAAGTCTATAGTTAAAGAAGATTTAATGCTTATGTTTGATCAGTTATCCGACAAAATACTCCATTATTCCTAAATGTGGATTAGAGAACTCCTAAAACATAGCACAGATACTATTAATAAGCAATTAAAAGCTAAGCCATCTTATTTTAGTTTCCCACCCTCCAGAATTCCCAAGCAAGACATTGCTACGGTGAGCCAAGCTAAAAATAAATTCAAAGCTGAACCATAATCTGTTAATTTTCTAGCATTTGAATTGATAGGTGACAAGGCAAAGATACTCAGTGCCCTGGGAAAAGCTACTTGGTGCCCAGGAAAAAGTAACTAACGGTTTCGAGCTACATATCTTGTTAACTAGCTAAACTTACAACTTATTCTCCTTCCCAGTATTCAAACAAAGGGCAAAAAATAACCCCACAGTTATGACAGATGTCTGGGAGCAGCTGTAGGATACGATTTCATGCATTTCAAACCTTGTACCCCAGAAACAATGTTGGTAACGTGTTTCTCTTTCAGAAGAGAATTTACAAGGTGAGCATATCAATTAAAATGGAAACAACCAGCAGCCGAACGGGATATGTAGATGACGAGGAAGAAAGCTCTATTTTGGTGCAGTCTTACGAAATGAAGGCAATCCGCATTAACTTGTAAGTACAAAGCATGGGTAGCGATTTGCATGATGAAGGGTAGTTTATCAGTAAAAATTCAAAAGAATGTCAGAACAACATTATTTATCAGATCCTAAGCGAGAACAGATAGTCAAGCAATTACTTCTCTGAAATCTAAATTAGTGGACATGCAGATGCAAACGATCTAACATTCAATATGAAATGAATAATCAGATCTCACAATGACGCCCACATACCGAGAAGAACAATCAAGTAGATGCACAAATCAACTAATCAATCTTTATCAATCAAGATAAGAAATGAGAAATTCAGATCAAAGTAAACTGAATTTATGTTTGAACATATAAAAACCCATGCTATGTGCTATTTACCCAGCAACTTCAGAGGAAGAAATTAGAGGCACTCTTTTTCGAGGAAAAATGGTACGCATAAATAAATAGGTACCATGGTTGTTGCGGTAGTTTCGGGCTTCCTTTTCCGTACAGATCACGGTGTATGAAAGCCGGAAATTTGGCCGGAGATCAAAGGTAACCAGAGGTTCAAGCTTCGTCTCCACTGATTCCCGGAGCAGATGTATTCTGGAACACCGACCACGGATGCTGCGAGCGCATGTAAGTCAAATTATTGTATTTCGTCCCTAAATTATTTTTTATTTATACATTAGGTCCTTTTAAATTTTATACATTTCTAATCACACCCCAATCTACTTTTTCAATCATATCCATCTCTTTTTTCAAGTATCTCATTTTTACTCATAAAAAATAAGCCTCCATATTTGCCCCATCCATTCAAATGTTAACGTTTGAGTTGAGTGTACTAATTTTTTATTGTTAAGTGGACCCTAATCTTCTTTAAATAAGAAGTCACGGGACCTACTTTTAAATGACAGGGAATATGAAGTACAAGACCGTCTCTCTTGAAGAGGCCACTACTACCCTACATGGTTCGGGAAAGGCAGGTCGCTGATTCGTCCCCACTCTATGACGGGCTAGGTGGTGCCAGTGAATTTAAGGTCATTTTTTGGTTTGGGCCCTAGTCCCAGTTTCAATTCTATGATCTTTAAGGTCTTAGCTTTTCGGAGTTTTTTTTATTTTCTATAAATTCAGTTTGTTAAGAGCTTGTGGTTTTTCTTCTGCTATAGTGTGGATGGCTGGGGGTTTCTTGTTTAGGTTGTAATTATGTTATATATTTTGTTGTTGTTTTTATTGTATGGTTTTCTTCTTAGTAGATTGGCAGCGTTGGTGGTGATATATTTGGACTAGTTTCAACCTATGTCTCTTTTCTGGAGGCAGTGAGATGGTGATGTCAGTTTATATGTGGGATAGTTGGTGAAGAAAGAGGTGGTGCGCTTAGGTTTTGTTACAAGATTTTTTATTGTCACGGCTTTTCAACTTTTCTAATTTGTTAGTATTTTATTTGTTTATTTTTTTCTGAATAACTACTTATAAATTCTTGCATCCGTGAGATGTCAACTATTATTTGATTGATGCCCTAGCTCTTAGGGGATACGGGCGTCTTAGTAGGTTTTATTTTTAGCGGGGGTTGAGCTACCTATTATCAACATGAATTTGCCTAGATTTGTAATTTAATTAAATTTATTTGCGTTTTTTTGTAAAATAGTTAAATTGTAATATATAGTTTGTGCTTATTTATTTATCCAATTAATGACCTTTTAGACTTGTATTTTAACATGTTATAATTCTTCAATATTCAAATATACCTCAACGTTCGAATTCTAATATTCTAAATAAAATTCTACAGATTTATTTATAAAAAAAAAAAGCCTTTTGACCACCAACATTAAACATTTTTTTATTAATTCTCAAGAAAAAGCATTCTTTTATTAGAAAAAAAGAATTACATGGTGTGACATTTTAGTAACTTAATAGCAAAACTCTTTGTCACACACAGTAGTTGTGTGTTTTAAATACAGTATAAATCTCTATAATTATCAACTTCAAAGATCTACGCAAATCTACCGATAAAAAATTAAAAAAAAAACCGTTCTATACTCGTTTACTTACAATTTAATCAATTTAAAAACAAAAAACGCACAAAGATTATAAAAAAAAAATGGTGCTCGGCTCAAAAAGCCACTTTTTGTGCCGGGTACTAGCCCACAATGCTGCTGGCTTTGTGCGCCAGGGGGTTGGCGCACAAAGCCAAATTGTGTGCCAACAACATACCAAAAAGAAGAAGCAATTGCCTAACTGCAGTGCTGAATCAAAGGGGTGGAAGTATGATTAAAAGCTGGGGAACAAAGTAATTAATAGAATAAATTTGCCTGCATCAACAATGAACAACTTGAACATATATAGATTTTACATCTGAGATCATCTACTCTGTATCTTCAACACAATTCTTATCCTAATTTTAGAAAAAAAAATTGACATGATTCTCTCCTTAACACATCTCTGGGAGATCATAACATGAGACTAAAATCACAAGACATGTCCATAATTTCTACTAATTCTTCGTTAAATGACAAAGAGAGGGGAAAAAACGACGCAAAGCAATGGAAAACCATGCCTTGCCGGAACAACGAACAAATTAAATGCAACACAAAACTGTAAAATAAACTTTTGTTAACTGAAGTATATTGCAACTTACTGCTTTTGCTCACCGAGTTCAATGTCTTTAAGAGGAGCATTTTCCACTCCCTCCTTCAGTAATCTAATTTCCTCTTCTGTCAAGCTGTTTTTGGCATGGGGAGTTATCTTAGCATTGGACTGTTTCTCGACCTCTACAGCCCAGCTATAAACTACCATGCCAATGACAGCAATGAGCATACCCATGATATTTTTAAGTGTCAGCTCAGAATCAAATAGTAGCCACCCCAAAGTTAGGACACAAACTGTTTTCATGTGACCTAAAACTTGGAAGGAAACAGCTGAGAAGCGTCCAATGCAGAGGTACTGACTTACATTGCAGAAAACAGCTAAAGAGCATGATAGAAGAATGAATAACTGCAGACATTAGAACCACAAATTAGATGGAACTGATGTAATAATCCTCTAAAGAAATAAAAGCAAGGTACACCAACAATAAAAAGTTATGCTTACAATAGCACCCGAAGAATACTTGTACTCTAATATGAGTTTCTGAGAAAGAAAATAGTCCACGAATGGGCCCAGCACAAGGAGAGAAGCTGCTTGAATTGGTGCTGTTTTACTTAACAATTCAAATGACCCAATGGAGTACTTCTTTTGCAGGGAACCTATTGACTGAAATGAGCACCACGGCAATGAGAAAAGTTCGAGAAAATAACTGCAATCTCTAGCATGATTAGAACAATATGATCAATCTCTTTTCATGCATCAGGCTATGAAATTAGGTATTGTTCAAAATGCGAAGATGTTATTCTGCATTTTGAGGATCTAAATGGAGTCAAATTTCCTCCAACTTCAGTTAACCTGATACTTAAAATTTGTGCAAAACTGGAAGTTCTGGACAGTGGAATTTAGAAATATGGTAAAGGACTACTGAAGAAAGAACAAGCAGTGATTAGCTGATTCAACAATAGTTCCTCAAATGGAGCAAGTTGCTTCTGTTATACTTTGGCCCAATAAAAGAAGAAATTACAGCTGCCTCTAATAGGTTATTGGAACAAATCCAAATGAAAATGTTATTGGCTGCAGAACGGAAAGAGGAGGGAATACAAGAAAAGAGATGTACACCAAGTACACATTACAGACGAACAGAGAGCGGAGTGTTATGCATACAACGAACAGAGGCGAATCACTAGGCAGAGACCCATTTGCTTTGACAAGTCTAAGAACCAAACAGTTCAGAGAAAGGAAAATAATGGGAATGTTCCATAGAACATACACCAAGAAAGATTGGAGATCTAAACTGTCATAACATGACATGAAGCACTACAGCTCCAGACAATAAATGGTAGAAATTGATGAAAGTGACGAGGTTTAAATCCCAAAGCTGGATCAAAAGAAATAAGCTTACCAGTTAAGGGCAAATAAAAAACTAAGAACTGTTTTCTCATACTAAGGCTTCTCTAAGGCAACATATTTTTCTTGAGGATATGTTATTTAATATGTTCCAATTATGTGTTTACAGTTTTAGGTTTAAGTACTTCTTAAGGAAAGCCAGGCCATGGGAAGTCCAGGAGAAGAGGTCAAAGGAGAAAATTCTAGAGTAGCCAGCATACACACATCATTAGCAAGGAGCTTGATAGCTGACCGTCAATCGCCACCGCTATCCTCTCATCTGCCTTCTTCCTCTCCATATCTACCTGTCCCTCTAATTATTTTTAATTGGTGTTCGAAAAATCCTTGGTGACATATTTATCATCAACAAACTAGACCTGGCTTGAAATCCTTGTTGATTCAAGGTTATGCTTAGAGTAAGAGAGCTTTGGATTATGCGGCTCGGCAACGAAAAGAGAGCTTTGGATTATGCAGCTTGGCAACGAAACGGAGAAGAAGCTCAGGCGGTCTCGTGGCTGTCTCTGGGTGTTGAAGAGATGGGCAAGAAGATGGCTGTGGCTGTGTTGCTATTGAGTCTTCCTATGCTAAAGATAGTCATTGGCAGAAAGAAAGGAAAGATGAACCTCGTACAAACAGATAGACACTCTTCTCATCTCAAGGTGCCAATCCAGGTCGCCACCAAGATATGAGTCTAAGTAGCTCTATGTCCAAATAGCAACTCACATAGGGGATTATCATTACTGCGCTCTGACTTCTAACAAAATGAATAACAAACTCATAGACAGCTGGTAAAAATCAGCAATGGAGGTGAAGGATTGGGCTTTAAACCAAACCCTTCTCTACAAAGATTATTCTCTTTCTATTGACTTTTCTCAGAAAGGGGTTCTTGCCCTTGGCAAAAAAGTTAGGTAACCAAAGGAAATAACATTATTCATGAAACTAAAATATGATGGTTTCTGGTCAAAGTTAAGAAGGTTTGGTTCGAGGGTAAAACCCAAAATCCATAAAAGTCAAGGATCAACAGGAGTTTTACCTGTTTAATTCAAAAAAATGAACCTCATCCGCATTAAATTTTAAGTCGATAATGAAAAACATTGTGAAATAAAGTTACTCACAATTTGTTGCAGAGATGTTGACAAAACTGCTACGCAAGCACAGATAAAACCTTTGGCGTTAACTTTAACATCAGTCACAGTGCACACACCAACACCTATTACGACAACCATGACAGACATTTTAACTTCCCTTGTGTACTGCTTATTATGAAGGATCCATTCCAGGACACAGACTACTGGGATCATGCTCAGTTTTGAGATCTGCACCAACACCCAATAAAAGTAAGGTACTCAAACCAATATGTTCTGAACAGGAAAAAACGGAAAGGTTGAACTATAATACCAAAAGTTAAGCCACTTAAAAAGAAAACATGCCATGCTCTTTATCCAAATAAGCAAGTCAGCTGACAAGTGAAAGAGCATATAATCACAAAAAATCAACTCCACTCAAAGTCCGGAAGATAATTGATGAATCACTGGGATAAATTTAAGTAGCATTAGAAAGACATTTTCCATTTGCCAGGTTTGGAAAAAAATCCTGAGTAAATGAATTAAACGAATAGTTTCATGTACTTGAGCAAATATTTTTTATGTCCAAGGACTTTATAAACCCTCATCTGTTTATCCTTTTACTCCAATCACATAACCAAATTTCATCAACTTACAAAAGCATCTACACGTCTCTTTGTTAAAGTGAAAATTCTAATGGTATGAGATCTCAAAAAAGAAAGATGCACAATTTTTTTGCCATAAAGAATCACTCAATTCACATCTCGTGGCGAATCATTCTTTGCACTGCTTAGCCAACTTATTTGGACAATCCTTTTCGGTTATACAAGGGTTTTTATTTCTTTTAATCGAAAAGGCTGGCAGAGGGTTCCATTTTAAAGCCTCAATATGTCGAAAAGAACTTCATTAGCCAAAGAAAAGTACTGAATCTATTTCCAGGCAAGGTCAGTACGTTAGAATCAAATATGCATACTTAAGACTATAAAAATAACCAGGAGAAGAGAAAGAGAGAGCATTGTTGCATATCGCACTTGATAGAATCCAACTGAGTTCAACATGAGACTGAAATTCATTCCGGTTATAGACATGTTTGCAACAATTGAGAACCATAGAAGTTCCCAGAAGGAAACATGCTTTGATGCAGAGAGTCCAGTAGCATTTGAAATCATGCCAACAAGTGCAGTCACAGCAAAGTGGAACCCTGTCAATGTTGTAGCTGAAAGAAGCAAGACACTAAAGTATTACTTTCAGCTATAGAAGACTGACATAAAACAGAAAATCTGAAGTTTGACAGAACAATGAGCTGAGACCATTGATTAGAACTTGTAAATTAAACCAGAATTAAGTAAAACAAGAAGTCCAACTGATGGCCACATTGTAGGACATAAAATTTGTTCGATCAGAAGTGAAAAAATGAAAAGATCGACTCAAGAGTACATAGATCGAGAAACTAACCGAAGCTGAAAGCGTAACCATTGTTCGACATGAGCTGCTTGTTGGCCATAATGATTCCGACAGAACTAATAACATTCATTGCCCATGCACCCACATCGGAAACCGCGGAAGATTTCTTCTCCGCCTCCATTTTACACACTCAACCTCTCGCCAAATATATCTTCACTCAACTTACAATTGAATCACTGGGCTATAGGATTAGTGTATTCAGCAAAAAAATTTAAAATACAAAGTTAAAGGGATTTTGAATATGAGATCTGATCCGCACCCCCCACACACAGAGAGGGATGGGAAAGGAGTAGATCCAAGGAAAAGATCAGCAGGGAGTCGAATTTGGTTAGAAAATGAAATTTTCAATTTCTTTTGGTACAGTGAACTAGAAAAATGGAGATAAAAGGCTAGAAAACGACGAAAACAACCGATTGTGATGAACTAAACTGATGATGAAAGATTCAGAAACAACGTTTTCCTTATTTCTAAAAATAAGAATCCTCTCTCACTTTCTTTACCTTTGCGTGTGATTTAGATAATGGGATTAACATGTGATGAGATTGTTGCGTATTGGCTTAAGCAATGGGTGGGTTTATGTGAAGAACAACGTGACAAACAAGAGAGAGAGAGGAGGACGGCAGCAGAGCACAGAGACGACGAGAAGAAGGAAGCAGCCGAGATCTGGGCTGGCCGAGAGAGCCACAAGAAGAATGGTCTCGTGTCCCCGACACCGTTTCCAACTCTCGTCTACCACAGGAATGAATTGAAATGAATTTTACTGTGTGTGTTCTCTTTTTGTTGTATTCGGAGACAATGACGACATAGAGAGAGAGAGTTTTCACCTTCTCTAGGTGTATTTGGATTAGTCTTAAAATTCAACTCCTTTCTTTTTTTTATCCCATCGGATAGTTTAGTACATTATTTAATACATATACATCTTCCGGATCATCTGGTACATTTTTTAATACATATATATTTTTTTACATATTTTAATGTGTATTTATTGTCCATTTCTTAATTATATCATCTTTTAATTTATTTATTATATCTCTTTCTTTCTGTTTTACTTATTAAGGACAAATATAAATTATATTATATTACAATGTCCAAAATGACTTATATTCTTTATCGAAGGTCGTATATAATAAACGATAAACCATCAAACTCTAAATAAAGTATTGTTATTTTTCTTTTTCTTTTTCATTTAAGTGTTAAAATACATTTTTCTCACTACATAAATTATTACTTCCGGTTATAAATATAAGGGACTTTAAGTTTGTATGCAAGAATTAAGGACATTGAAAAACAAGATAATTGTTGAGTCAGAATACTTTTTATACTCTTAAATAAAGAGAATCATAGATAATAAAAGAAATTATAGATTGAAAAAATGTGATAAATATCCAATTAAAAGTATAAAACTCTTTGAATTTCTTATCAGAGATAAGGGAATCGATAAATGTAACTCGGGAATATTAATGTATAGCGCAAAAAAAATCATTATTTTCCCTCATCTTTCTCTCTCTACACAGTTTCTCTGTAACTTCTCTCTACTCCTTCTTTATTCTAAAACTAAACTATTTAACATTGAACTTGAATTTGAGGTAGATATAAATAATTATGAAGAATTTGTAGACGAAAATATCAATTTAGATGGAAAAATATTTTTTAAAAAAATCTTTTTTTCAAAACTGGGCTCGGATCATTCAGATGGGCGACCAGCACATATCCGGGTCGCCAGCCCAGGCGATATGAGGGTTTTTTTTTTTTCTTTTTAGAAGGAATAAATAATTTTTGTAGGTATTTGGAAAACTTTAAACATTAATAACTTTACGATCGGATGTCCGTTTCACGCGTATGACACTCGTTTTGATGGTTCTCATAAAGAAGAACGCAACGACATCGTCGAAAAAGTGATCTGGATGCGTTTCGGGGCAAAAAAAATTGTTTTGTATAGTTAAAAACTTTGACGGGGCATAACTTTGCGCTCGAACGTCCGATTGAGGCGATTCTTGACGGCATTTCGGTTATTTTTTTGAGACCACGCGTTGGAAACGTCCTAACGGTTTCCCGCTGACCGTTTCCACAAAAACCTCATATTTTTGTTTTAATTTACATTTTTGTAATTTTCTAATACTTTCTCTCTTGTTAACTAAAAAATTATGCCATCAATTTGAAAATTAAATATAGGAACATTCTTCTTTTTGTTCTAATTAAAAATTCAAATGATTGAAGTTGGTAAATATTGAAATTCTTTTTTTACGCAAATTTTTGCCCCGAAACGCATCGTGATCGCTTTTTCGACGATACCGTTGCGTTTATCTTTATGAGAACCATCAAAACGAGTGGTCATACGCGTGAAACGGACATTCGATCGCAAAGTTATTCATGTTTAAAGTTTTCCAAATACCTACAAAAATTCTTTATTTCTTCTTAAAAAAAAAATCTCGGATCGCCCAGGCCGGCGACTCGGATGTGTGTGGGCGATCCCCGCCCATGTTCGGGTCGCCCGTCCGGGCAATCCGAGCCCAGTTTTGAATTTTTTTTTTTTTAAACTTTTCTTACATCTAAATTGATATTTTCTTTTACAAATTCTTCATAATGATCTATATCTACCTCCAATACGAGTTCAATGTTAAAGATTTTAGTTTTAGAATGGAGAAGTTAGAGAGAAATTGTGCAGAGAGAGAAAGAGTAGGGAAAATAATAATTTTTTTCGCGTTATACATTTATATTCCCGAATTAGATTTATTATGCCCCAGAGATAATATCATTTTCTCATAAAATTTGATAAAATTGTAAATAAATATTAGAACATCAATCCATAAATACTAAAACTTTTAAATCGGACTGCTTTAGTATTAAATGTTGTCCTAAAATGGACCAGAAGCATCCATTTAATGTATGTCGAGCTATGTAGTTCTCTTATACCTAAAAACAACAATAATAATAAAACTTTAAATCTAAAAGAACAAAATGTAAAAAATAGATATGAAAGAAAAAAATCAGAGTAATTAGAAATTTTGGTTAAAAATAAAATTTTATTTTGTCTTAACTTAGTCTTATATATTTAAATCAATAACTATTTATTATATACAAATATGATTATATATTTTTTGTTTCTTCATTTTAGTCCATAACTATTTATTTTTTATATTTTAGTCTAACATATTTGGATAAATTTCAATTTGGTTCCTCATAATATAAAAATGTGTCAATTAAAGATCTCGAGTTATAAAATTATCTAAAAAATCCTTCAAATGTAAAAATCGTATCAATTAAGTTCTTTACCTCACTTATGTAAGAATTCATTTATCAATCTCATTTCGACCATTTAGAACCAAAATATAAACTTAAATTTTCTAACTAAAAATTGTAAATTCATTGTCTACCGGCCCTTAAATTAAAAATACTAATGATACAGATATTTAAAATTTAATTATTATCAAATATGACGCAGAAATGATCAAGAAGAACCCCTTGAATTTTATTTAAAAAATTCTAACTAAATCTATGTTGATCACTCTAGTGGATGAAGGAAGATGAAGAGATTCAAACAAGAATCCATGGAAACTTTCAAAATTCTATATTATTCATTCATATTTTATTAGTTGAAGATCAAAATTCTATGATCGGGTATTTAATATTTATAGGTATCCTCTTAATTACAAACCAACACTAATGACTATAACACTTGGCTAATTTAGAACATCATATTCTCTTTAATGACAAGTCAAATATAGGTTTAATTATAAAAAAAAAACACTTAAAAAAAACATCAAACTGCAGCTAGAAGTCTCCGAATAGTCGAATACCACCACGACCGTGTAGTTTACGTGTAATCTAACTGCATTTAACCCTAACTCAAACGATCCGTAAACATATAATCTATATCTTTCGCGATTAATCCACGGGTAAACAGGCCCGCTCGCGATTTTTTTTTTAATAAAAATAATTTTTAAACTTAAAAAATATTAAAATTTAATTTTATTTAAAAATATTCAACTAATTATAAAAATTATACTGACTTCTAAATAAGCAACAAAATAATTACACTTTTGATAAATATTTTTAACTTTAAAAAAATGTGAAAAATTAATTTTCTTTAAAAATATACAACTAATCATAAAATTATACTAATATCTAAATATGAAACAAAATAATTACACATAAATAACACTTAAATAATGTTTAAAAAACCTAAAAAGGGGGCCATCCCCCGATCCGGACCGGATCGCAAAAGTCTGCACTCAAAACGAGCCAATCCGATCCGAAATGATTTTTAACGGACCTAATTAAAAAAATCCATATCCGTCCATTTTATAGACGGTCCGACCCAGTCCGCAGAGCTAAACCTGTTTTGACAGTACTACTCAACCATATGGTTCACATGGTGCAAGTCTAACTAGGACCATGCGACGTAATTGAACCATTACAATGCGAACCACACGGCAAAGACAATACTGTCTATTTCACAGACGGTCCGACTCAGTCCGCAGGCCTAACCTGTTTTGATAGTGCTACACAAACAACCGTATGGTTCACATGGTCGTAGTTGAACCATTACAATGCGAACCATACGGCACAGACAATATTAATTAAAATAAATAAATAAAAAACCTGTTTGCTTAATGAAACAATACCAGTAGCTTAAACTGCATATACTCTAATATGGTGGGTTCCTTACAGACTCAACAAGCAAATGCACACATTGCTACAAAGGAAAAAAAAAAAAATTACAAGAGCAATACAGACTCAAGAAACAAATTCTCACAATGATAATACATTAACAAGGTTAAATACAAGAACAATGCAATTGCAGCATACACAAATTGTCCACCCTGCAAGGCTTATCAGTGTCTTTGGGCACCAGGTGGTGCTGTTGGCATGGGAAAACTATAGTTGAATTGACCACCACTGGCAAACTGGGGAGCCTCCACATATGGGCTCTGGAATGTGCAATTATGCGAAGAATCAGCGAATGAGAATGAACAAAAAAAAAAAAACAAAATGAAAATACAAACGCGCAAGAAAAACAGTTCAGACATGTTAAACATATACACGATGGAAAATTTTAATAAGAAGAGTTGCTGCCTAAAACTTGCATTCGGTATCCTCTGCATCTGAAGTTCATCTCTTTACCAGAACAAGAACCTCAAACAAAGACACGTAAATAATGACTTTAAACATATGAACGATTAAAAAAGAAGACTTCTAAGAGCAAATACGCCCTTATAGTATCTAGAGAAGGAAACTGGACAGTCTCCTCTCTCAGGATCACCCGATCGAGAAAAAAGCTGTTTGAAACTAATTTTCTTTATGTTGATATCATGGTCGGTTCGGTGTTTGTAGTCCCTACTCCATACAGGGTTAAGTGCATATTGTTTAACTTCCAGGATTAAAGTGCATCTATTCTAACCCCAACATCAGGGGGTATTTTGCGATAAACCCTTAATTAAATAAACATACGCAGTCTAAATTTTGCAACAGAATCTTTGTTTAAAACAAAACAAGGATACAAAATCATCAAACATTACATCAGCAGCTATGCCCTCCCCTGATAATCTTATATTTGGAGCAAACCCTTGTATAACTCCGAACACACTATCTTTTTGTTCCAAATTCGTGAAAACTTAATTTGTCATGAAATCGTCAATATTTAGACAAGCAAAGTTATACATGAAATATTGATCCAGACTCCTTCTCTTCTTATATATATATATATATATATATATAGAGAGAGAGAGAGAGAGAGAGAGAGAGAGAGAGATAGAGAGAGAGAGAGAGAGAGAGGGAGGGAGGGAGGGAGGGAGAGAGAGAGAGAGAGAGAGAGAGAGAGAGAGAGAGAGAGAAGATCACAATGACCAGCAAAACAATGAATTGCTCCCTTGAGATATTTAAAAAATAGAAAACATCCTTTAACATCATATGCAATAATACTATGAGTAAAAGAAGAAAAGTTTGTACTGGGAGACTATCAGTTGTCTGCTCAATTATGAAATGAACTATCTTTCTTTTCAGGCTCAGTTTGGGTCATCATGTATTAAATGAAACGGACAAGATTTGAATGTGAAAGGTTCCAATCATTTACAGTTCAAGACAGTGAAACTTGCAGCACCCTTCTTATTATACTAGTGATTGTATTACTGCAGGATGCTGAGACAAATATACTACTTTGTACATTTCAAACGAACATCCTCAGTTGTTTTTTGGGTAATTCAAAATCTTCTGCAGTGTTTTGCCAGATACAACCACTCCACCAAAAATCAAGTTATCCACTCATGACAAGTAAGGGTAAAAGAAGTAATACTTCTCAGGGAAGCAATAATTCGAGTGTTCGAGATTCATGAAGAAGATGAACTATGTGGAACAGGACTAGCAAACTTGAGTTTTCCAATAGAAAAAGAGCACGAAAAGAAGAAGCCAACCTGTGAAACAAAAGCAGTAGGAGATGTATCTTCAGAATTTGAAGATTTTGATGATGTATCCAAAGTGTCAAAAGTTGGTCCACTCCCATTTAATTTGTTCAGTGAACTGTTTGCGGTTTCAGCTTCATTCTCACTGGATGACTTGGCCCTCTAATGAGTTTTTCCCAGGAAAATAAAAAACAAAGCAATCGTGAGGCTGATTCTGTGGTAAAGAAAATCATAAATACAGAAGTGGTTTACAAGGTAGAATAATATAAAGTACCTGGAAAATTTTACCAAGGGTTTTCAACCCCTTTGCTCGGGCACGGAGCTCCTCTTTCTTGACATTGTTGTCTTGTAGAACCTAAAAGGGAATTTATTATTATCATAAAAATAAAGGGAAGAAAGGTGCTCATCATAAACAGTAATTAAGAAAAAGAAAAATCAGAGTCGAACCATCTGACAAACACGAGAGAGGGTGGCTTCAATATCAGCAACATTCAGCTTCCACAGTGAATCAATCATTAACTTCTTGTGCGATTGCATGTATTCTTCAAGCTCTTCCTCAGTATAGTTTCCTTCTGCACTCAGCTGTCGCTTCATGTCCTCTTGGAGCTGAATTAAAGCAATTGCACCTGGGGAAAGACATCAAAGTTACTTCATATTGTGCAGTTTTTACTCCAGCAGCGTCCTTGCATAAAAGAGCACCCAAGTACGTTGACACCGGCACATGCATAATAAAGGGTCAAACATGTGGGGGTAAAGGGAAAAATAAAAAAAGAAAAACTTACACAACCATACAGTTTCCTTCTCATCGGCTTTTATTTATCTCTCCGTACTTCATGGACTCTAGTTCATATAATTACTCCCTTAGCAATCACTACAGCAAAATGATGTGCTACGAGAAATAACCATTTTTTATCTTCACAAGTCCAAGAAGGTTCGTTATTTTACGGTTCAAATAACTCACACAAAAAGATAACCAAAAAGTGGTAGACGGCAGAGCATTATGGTTCCTGAATTCAAATGCAAATGAAAATAAGGTACATGGCATTTTAGTTAAACCTGAAGATTTTACTGACCTGTAGCTGCAGTTACTTGAGATTTAATAAAATGGCCTTTGTTTCTGAACCACTCGGCAACAAACGGCACACCCAAGTATATTGCCTTCTTTCCCAACTCTTTAGCCGCCTGTCTCACATATATGTACCCAATAGTATTCAACATATCAACACCATAAGCTGCGACAGATCATTCATCAGAACATCAGGACAAGCAACACCAAATTATTAAAGGAAACAATTCCTGTAACGTCAAGAATATGCTAATTGGTTTGAAGAATAAAACAAATCACCACAAAATAACAATTTTGCACTCTCAAGGAAAAACAGGTGAAAGTTATTGTTAGATTTGTGCTTAAGACTATTATGTAAGCGTTCTTTTGCTTCATTTCCCAAAAGTCCTTACCATAACTGAATAAGGGCAAAATCATATCTGGAGAACTAAAAGTAAATGATGATTGATCCAGGTTGAAGCCAGGGGACCGGAAGGTGGGGAGGGTTCCATTTGCAACATGGTACCAAGATGGCGTCAAACTAAGGTACATTCCCTGTGGATGTATTTTTGTTAGGATTATCCTGACTGATTTATGCAAAATATAGGCTTTGGACTTGGAGAAGAGAAAGCACTGGAAATATGATGCGATTCCCCAACAAAATCTCCTCTCGGGATATGTTAGCACATTTCATGTTTCCTAGAAAAGGGCCAAATGCACAGGTCTGTACAGAAAGGAGCTGAAAGGTGACAAGTACAGTGTTCAATAGTCTAATTTAAACTGAGCAAGTCACTTTTGATGAAACATCCTTGAGAAGTTGACTGCTTTCATTCACCCCAAAAAATATGTTGACTGTGCCTTCACTAATTTACCATTGTAACTGTCACCGTACAATCTTTCCTACAGTGGGTCATGACTTATTGATTCAAACAATGAAGTGTATGCTCTTCTTCACTGCCAATAAAAGAACTACTACCTCCGGTCGGAAATATAAGTTCTTTTAGACACAAAATTGGATGTTCAAAATTATAAGTCCTTTTGCACATTTCAATGTGTATTTATTGCATAGTTCCAATTCTACCCACTTAATTCATTTATGATCTCTCCTTCTCTTTCTCTCTCATTATTTATTGAGGGTAAAACATCATCTTATATAAAAAATTGCATTGTCTTCTTAATCCTTAATTCGTGTGCAAAGTCCAAAAGGACTTATATTCTTGACCAGAGGTAGTATGTTTTTTCATCAACTATTAATTCCCGGTCCACCATCATCTAGATTTCTACATGCATCCAGTCTCTGTAAATTGGTGTCCTTTTTGCGAAGGTAATTTTTGGTCATTTGGACAGTTCTAGACTTCTATGACACTCTCATGCCATTCCAGTTAAATCTGAGTTACAAATTTTAGCATGTGGACATGAAAAATGAAACTTATTGAGCATATTCTGGAGCAAAGCTTAAGCACCAATACAGGGAACTCTCTAGAGGCTATACTTCCATCAAAACAATCCAGACTCATGAACTCTTCTGGCTTAGTCCAAAGTTCCTTTCTCCTTTGTCTTCACTTTTCCACCAAACATAAGATACCATTTTGTCCCCTCTCTCTATATTAATATACCCAATAATTTTGAAAAGTTCAAAAGTTCGCATCTGTCCTTCACATGTTGATCCGTCACAACTGTAAACTTGAACAGTTGCCTTATTCTCAAGGATGATCCAAGTGAAGCCTCAAATTTTCCAAGATTGAAGGTTCATAACATAAGACCATCGAGAAACAAGTACTCCGGCATTTAAGCAGGGAATGCCCCCTAGCCCTTAATTTCAGAAGACCACGACAGAGGAGCTAGCATGAAATGCAACAAAAACTGCATTTTTTATTTATTATTTTTTTTGAAGGAGAGAGATAGAGCATATTACCGGCATTAGAGAGTCTGGATACTTCAGATTCAGAATGATTAATAAAATCTTCTTTATTTCCTTGTACATACAGATTTAGACGATCTTTAAGTATTTGAGCAAGCTTCTCTTCTCTTTCCTTCTGAACAACCTAAAGCAAAGATGCAAAGTGTTGTTTATAGGGAGAAACAGAAATAATAAGTACTGATATCTTAGAATTATGCCAAATTTGGTCCCTCATAAGACCATGCCGCATAAAATCTGTGCAACCAAAAGCCTCAAAGCAAAAGGTACAAGATGTTCACCTTGTTACTTCTGCATTACAGATAACCTGTCTTGACCTGAACCCAGACTCTGCCCATCTAAGGGCCAAGTCATTGTTTGCATGCCACCACCAATTATTATTATTTTTTTTTTAAGAAAGAAAGTTTGAGATGATTAATCTCGGCCATAGACATGTAGTTTTATGATGGCAAAATCTAACATAAACCATTTTAAACCTATAATCATATGATCCTGAAGACAGTAAATCTAAAAACATTGTTCAATCATGTCATAGTTGGGTATTAGCCAAGAAAATCGAAACTCCACCAGACAACCAGATTATATCTCCTAGAAGAGGCGGTCCTAAAAAATTTCTGATGAGGATTACATAACAACCTCCTTCAGATTCTAACATGGATCATGGCCATGTAACTTGAAAGCAATTCAGGCATATGTACAGGATACACTAATGTTTCACTTGTAGGAGTCGAGAGCTGTCAGGCTACAGAGAACTGATTGAGATGCTTCGCCAGTCAAAGTTTATACCCAATGCAAATTTCTCACTTCGTGTTCCGCATCTCCTCTCACAAATAATTTTACTTTCACGAAAACTGAGAAAAAATTCCAAAACTAAACTCTATCCAATTATTTAGGGCTAAACTATATCCACTGTGGCAAAAAAGATCAGCTGATAATTCCTTGAACTGTTTGGTTTCTTCTATTTAATGTATTGCTAGATGAAAACTTGAGTATAGGAAGACGATAACTCAATACCGCTATAGCTCTGGAGGTGTACCTCTACATAGTATGAGCATGATTCTCATAAACTAGGAGTTATTGCAAGATCTTCATAAAAGGGGTTCTCAGTTGTTGTAGGTTATGAATCATCAGCTGCCTTGATGTTGGGATGCAAATAGCTGATTCCAGCAGAAAATTACTTTCGCATTTCAAAATATTTATCTATTTCGGACAACACACGTGGAATCAGAATTTGTTAAATGCATATTTATATTGGTTCACATTACATATTCAATGCACTTTTTCCTACATTTTTTCTCTATGGGTCCCACCTCTACTATCATAACTTAATCTTTTTCAGTTTGTGAACAAGGATTCTCAGAAGAAGATCAGTCCAAATACACCCTAACATTCATAGAAAGAGAATGCACAAAGAATTAATAAGTGTAATGTTTAAAAGCAAGAAATGCATTGTTTAAGATGGTTAAGAGCAAAATTGGAATGAAAGTATTAAATACACTATTAATTCAGGTTGCCCACACACTAAAATGCTAAGGAATCACAAGTTTTAGCTTGAGCTAACGTCTGTTATACGGGAATTCACTCTCAGAGCTCTACTCCTTTAGTTTAGGACACCCAAAGAGGGGGGAAGGAGAGAAGAAAATTCATCGACAAGAAGATATTAGTACAATATAGCATGAGAAAACATCTCTAGAAAACAAATCTTAAAATTTATAAAGAACCGCTTAGTAATCCTCCTTATACTGGTGAAGGATTCCTATGAAAAAGCATCAGTAGTTAGAACTCCCAGAAAATTAAAAAAAAAAAATGAAGGAAGAAGTTTATCTTAAACTATCCTGCCCAGCCAACTTGTCCTCTTAAATCCTCTCACTGTTCTTCATCCAAACAACCTAATATGCCACAAATTAGAAAAGGTGGACAAGGAACTGACTATTCTCACAAAAAGCCAAAGAATTCAGTATGAAAAAACCCTTACAAAAAAAGAAAAACACCACGCTATTCGAAAATGCCAACAATTTCTCTTGAAGGTTCCTAACTATCCAAAAGCTAAGAGAAAAAACTACCTCTTGCCAGTGATGCTTGTCTAAATCCATTCCCTAGAACAATTAGGAGTCAATTTGTCAGAACACAAATATTTGACATCCTATTCTCCTTAGTCGTAATATCACTGAAGAGGTTATGCTAACATTAACTGATAAGAATAATATGCCCTCCTAGTGAAATAAAGCTTCTCCCACCCCGGATGCGAGCATAACAAGCAGTTCAATGAACAGGGTTTCAATTTGATGTATGCAATAACTTTTCTCACCCATATATTTTGGATACTTTGTATACTTGTAAAAAGGGAAGACTATGTTCCTAACCACTATTCTAATAATATAAACATTTATAGTTGACCATTGGATATAAACTTACACAAAGAGCTAATTATCAAGACTATAGTGGAGCTAATATCAACCACCCAAACCCCCCTCCACCACCCCCACCCCCCAACAAAAAAAAAGGAAAAAGAAAAACACATAACAACCCCATCATCTAAAGTTACACAACTGTCTTGCAGTAGGTGTTAGTTTTGTACGTGATTGAAGGTGCGAGCTGTCTAACTAGAAATCATAGTTAGGAGAACTAGAAGACGAAAATCTCAGTTACTAGAACAAATCTACTTGCTGCCTCCTCACAACCCAAAACTCCAAGGAAGCCAGAAAATTATAGAACCATGAAAGAAGAGCTTAGTAGAAATGCTAATTTTGACAAGCATATATACCCGCATTTTCTCTTGCAGCTTTTTAGGATCAAAATCTTCGCCTTCCGTGAAAATATCAAGTGAAGCCATTGATGCCATTGCAAGCTGGCCAATGTATTCCTCAAAAAGCTCACTTCCAAAAAGCATGGCAAAGATTGCTGCAGGATCAATGATAGCCTCCCTGTGGTTTATAGACAGCATAAGTATTGTGTAAAATGAAAATAAAATAAAATACTCTAGATGGATAGTTCTTATATAGGAGTGAAATTCCAAAGATCCAAAATTTCATTGTAAGGAAGAACAAGAAACTGACGTTGAAATTCCTGATTTCCCGTAACTATCATAAGCCTGTCGTTGGGCAGGATCACTCAGTACCTGGTAAGCCTCTCCCAAAACCTAAAATAAAAAGGAATATAATATTTGAACTGAAAAAGAATATAGATATCTTCGAGGATATCTGAAACAATTACACTAAACATGTATCATACAGTAAAGACACCAGCCCCGCTAACTATTCATCTTTTGCTCTTTAATCTCCACATAGAATCTTATTACTTTGCTTGGTTTCGTTGAGGCTGTTCATACACAAAGATTAACCATCAAATTCTTTTCATGGCTTGTTTTTCTCCCTTTCTGGCTGGCAACTAAGAGGAGAACATGCAGAGAGACTACTTAAGTTTTCATTTTGTTAGTATCCCCTTTTCTTGTTTAACTTTGCAGATCTTAATTTCTATAATGCTAGAAAGTGTTGTACCTGGAAATTCTGTGCTGCCTGGGGGTCATTTGGGTTTTTATCCGGATGAACCTGTCGCGCCTAAAGGCAACAACAGAATGCATAAGACAATAGAACTGATTGGGCAGTCAAACATAGATCACGATATCTACTTTAAGACAATTTATTTGTATTGAATATTTCACCAGAACAAGCAGACAATTCTCAAGAACAATATTATATGAAGCAAGGGTAAATCCAATTTCAGAATCTACATCAAAACAAAATCAGTGGCATGCTCCTTTTGTCTTTGGATGCAAGGGTAAGATTGGTTTGTGAAAGCAGCAGGAGATGAAGGGGAATGTTGAACAGCAAAACTTTCGAAAAGTGAAGTATGTCCATTTACCTTTTTGCTTAGTATGACAGCAGGAGAAGGGAGAGGGTGATAGAAGAAAGTTTTTATGCGAAAATAAATAATAGTTTTTTCAGTCACAGTTTTACCCCTTATTCTCCATGCCTCTTAACCTCTTTATTTTTTCTTATCCCTGCAATTTAGATATAATTTATTGCCTAGCTTCTGAATTCTGAATGAATAGTGCTACAAAAATTTCCAGAAAGTTAACAAGTATTTTCGCCCAAAGGAATCCAAGATTAACTATAACTCTTTAGCCATTATCATTATCCATTAACAACGTAACAAATTATAATAGATAGTGGATAGTTCAAGATGCGAGTGTGGGTATTGTATATTGATGATTAATCTATCTTGAGAGCCATAAAATAAGGTTCTCCTCTTAAATTAGGTTCTTCTCTTAGGTTTCATTCCCACCCAGTAACATCTGGATAGTGTTGTCATTTGCCTATTTGGCGGGCAGTAATCTTGGCCTTTTTTAGAAGATATTAAGGCAAGGTAGGTGTAAACATTTAAATCTTAAGTGGACATTTGACTTCTCGAAAGCTCCTTCTGAGAAAGCTTTTAGAATGTCCTATAACTTTGGCATCCAAAGGATCTATTTCCCTAAATGCTTGCGAAACATAGAAGTTTTAATGATTGAATAATAGGGGGGATGTAAATTTAGAAGCGCTTTGAAATGCATGTCCAATGACAAGACACATCATTACTATCAATAAATTAGTCATGTTTGTGGAGTCCCAAAACACTCGAATCTACATGTAAGCTCCTGGAACTGTATGATTGACCTTCGCAACATCACAAAAATGACACGATCAGTGACAAAACTTCAAGATGAAGACTAAGGGAAAATGGAGAAGGGGAGGAAAAGAACAAAATGGCAAAAAAAACCTTAATCACCAGAAGACAAAGTATACGAAGAGGCAGAAGGAGAATGTAAATAGGTCAGGCTGTTAGATTTCAAACAAAGACACCAGCACTATCCATAAATATGGCCAAAGCCCGCAAGAATAGATCTAGTTCTTATGTTTTTCACGGAAAACCAAGCATAGTACCAAATCAATGCCAGATTAATATCTCATAAAAGACATCAAACATTTCTGTAAAGCATCTCCTCGTACCCCAGAACAACTTTTCACGAAATCTTTGCTAGTGGTTTCATAGTTAAAGGGCTTTGTGACACTCAGATAAGGACATTTGACACTTGTAGCCATGCGTAGGTAGCAATAACATAGCCTCAGGGGACAAGTAATCTAAGGAAATTAGCAAAAAGTTAGTAAAACTGGTTTTCTAACCTATTCCGAAAGTATTACGTACTGAACTAAAGAAACTATTACAAGCAAAGAGAAATCCAGCCTTGAGCAAGTCCCTTTTTTATGAACAGAAGATGGTAAAGACTCTGTGTCAGATACCACCCAGGCCCTGCAAGTAATAATTTGGGATCCAGACACTCACTATCCCCACCCTCTTGCCTCAAATTGGATACACTGGTAAACTGTAATAGGAAATTTTCAGACCTTCTAGAATTCAGACAAAGCATTAGTTGCCACACCTCTTACATAAAAAGTTCACTCCTTCCACACCCCTGCTATATGCTAGTAGATATAGATTAGATTTTCCTGCTTGTTTGGAGTTGCCAATATTCAACCTAACACAGAGAACTAGAGAGGTCCAAATGTGGGATCAAATCATCAAGAGGCATCCTATATGACCACTTGATTCTTTGACTTTACTCAAATTTTAACTCCCCTCAAGTTTCTGGAGTCAGAAGACTTTCTTGATTCGTCCATATCAACTAAAGCATGTATAACCTATGGAATTGAACAAAGTGAAAAATACACAAAATATTACCTTGATGTAATAAGCTTTCTTAATTTCAGCCTCTGTGGCTGTGGGGTTTACCCCCAAGACATCATAATATTCGGTCTCCTTCACCATCCTGCTGCCTCCGATAACCCTTGTCTTTATATCTCGCTCTGCGGATTGACCCGACTAATTGAGTTGAATGAAGTACGAGATAATTTCAGACACTGAGGAGAAACTGCTCGCGCGGTGTAATGACAGATGAAACGATGAACTCCTCCTCCTGTGACTGTGTAATTCCGGTGATTACAGAAAGAGTCCTCGTCGGAAAAGCAAGAATTGCAAATTGAAAATCAAATCCCCCTTCCGACCGATAACCAGCTCAAATTTTGTCTTCAATATGGCAATCAGAAAAGTTGTCCATCCAATTTCTTTTTTTCTTTAATAAATGATAAATTGAAGACTTAGTTTTAATTTCAAAAACTCTCCTGCGTTTTTAGCCAATTTTAAATTAAGTACTCTTTTAATTTAACAATTTGATACGATAACCTTTTAATTTTTTAGAAAAAAAAATTCAATTTATAATTCAATCAAAATGAATTTAAACACTGAATGAATATTAATATTTAATTTTCAAAATATCTTTTTTTCGAGTACAATTCTCTATATTTAATCTTAACTTTAAAAATTATCAATTAATATACGAATTTAGTCTAAACTCATTTTAACTATTTATTAAATTTATAGCATCCCAATACTATATGGGCAGATCTAGACACTTTTTTGATAAAATTTTCTTCCACAATTTTAATTAAAAAATTAATTTTTAAAAGTTTACAATTTAAAATTGTAATATTTTATTCTTTTTTTTCCTTTCATATCTCTCGTAGATTTCTTCTTATTTAAAGAAGTTTGAGAGAGAGGCTTATAGAAAAACCGTGGATGCTACAAATCATATTTATGTTTATTTGGATTGGATTTTAATATAAAAATCCAGAGTTGAAATATTTGTGAGATATGAAATTCAAAATAAAAAAATAAAGTGAAGTATGAGTTAAACTCATAATTCAAATAGATTGAATCCTAAGCCCCTTTAATCTCTTTTGAATCTAAGTACTTTTAGAACAATTTCTATTTATTAATATTTTTAAAAATAAAATTGTTATATTACTTTGTTTAATTTTTTTTTATAAGCAATAGAGATCACACCTAAATCTTTATACCAAAAGAAATTTAAATTAAATCACCATCAACTTGAGCATTATTAGTTTATGAACATACAGTTTCTCAACAGAAGAAGCATAATCCTCTCAGTCGTCTCATCCTTCTCTTCAAAAAATAAACAAATAAACAATTTGGTGCTGGTGCCCGGGCGGCCCCGGCAGAAATATGGATAAAATTGGACACCATCTCAAATATCAAATTTGAGACCCGAAACCAAGACAAAAATCTTTAAACCAAACCCTGTCCAAATACACCCGGAGTTTAGGGAATTTGTAAGGAGTCCAGTAGTTCAGCCAGCTGCTTGTGACCAAGCTTAGATACAAGTTCCATTGGGAGAAAATGTTTAGGTAGGTTTGCGACATCTGTGTCTCTGAAATCATAAAGCAACTGAATATTTCTAGCTTCAGCAGAAGAAGCTTCTGCCTCAGCAAGTAAAACCTCAGCTTCTTCAAGGTCACCCAATTCTAATGCAGCAGATCTTTCTGCATTGGCAGCATCAGCAATCAGTATTAATCTCTGGAATCTAGCCATTGCTACTTCTTTTTCTTTTTCCGAAACCTGTGCTTCTGTTTCTTGTAGTTCTTCGATAGTATTGCAAATCTGTTCCTCAAGCTTCTTGAGCTCTAGTATCGCGTTCTCCTTATTTATCTCTAGGTCCTCTTTTTCAACTGACAGTGTCTTTGCCTCTGCAGCTATCCGTGCTGCTTCTCTAAAATTTCTAGCAGTAGCAGCAACTTTCTTCTCTGCCTCCAGCTCTGGAACTCTTTTGTCCACAAAAAGAAGCCTTTGATTGAGAGATTCGACTTTCTGTTGGATGCTCAACTTCAAGGAAGCCAGCTCCTACAAGCAAACAAGCATACACTGAGAGAGAGAGAGAGAGAGAGTAACACATAAAGCGTCCATTTGAGGACAGGTTTTACATGGTTACTCTACGGTGCAGACTAGGCTAATCAAAAGTGATAAGTCCCAACACTTGATATAGAGTTGCCAACTAAGGGAAAAAAATTATCGTGATTTTCGTTCTGTCTATACATAATCCAAGTCATACTTTCTCTAGAGAATACGAAGCTGAAAGAACAAAGTAAAGACAGTAAGGACAACCACCAACTGACATGCTACAGTTGGCTGATCAGGTGCAAAAGTTTTGATTTAGCCTAAATTTTCTCGAGTGGTGTAAGCATAAAAGTCAATATTTGGGTCCTCAAATCTATATTTTAGTCACCATATGGGATAATAGGAGGAAGATATGATCCGTCGCATGCTGGTGTTGCAAGAAATTAAATATAGAAATTTCAATATCAGAAAGGAAACAAAGGTTGTAAAGCAAGAAGCAACCTGAAGAGAAGCTCTAGCACCAGAAATCCCCTGCCGGAGAACACGGACGTCTTCAGAAAGTTTTTCCTCGGTCTTGGCAAGCCTAAGTTTATCTTGCATGGATTGCAAAATAAACTGGAGCAGGTTTTTTCGAAGTGTAGCAACCTCTTGTAACATATTTGCTTCATCTCTAGATATCCTTGAAATTTCTCTGACCTCTTCTCCCCTAGTTTCTTCCTGACAGAGAAGTCTCTCAGTTTCTTTCTTCCTCTTAGATAAAGATTCATACTCTGATTCCACCTGATGAAGGGCTGACTGCAGATCATTATACATTGTATCCAGTCTAGAATGTGCTTCTTGAAAAGAAGACGTCGCGCCAAAAATCCTTTTTTCAACTCTTTCAATTTTGGAATTATTTTCAGATATTTCAGCTTCCTTTTCCTTCACTAGAAGAAGCAGTTTCTGCAAGTCTTCTTCCAATATTTTCCTTCTCTGGTAAAGAAGATCTTTTTCTTTCTGATCATCTTCAAATGAATGCTCAATGGAGATGTTTAAAGTTAAACGTGCTCCATCTACCAACTGGGATTCAATATCTAATTCCATTTTCCGGAGCTCAACCTCTTCTGTTGACAAAAGCCACTTCTCTGTTTCTTTCGATGACAATTCTTTCGCATTCTCAAGGAGCATATCCGCATTATGTGAAGCATCCTACCAAAAGACAAGATGTTCAAATTGTTCAGCTTCCAATCAAATTACACAAATTGAAAAAGGTACTTCAAGGTGCTTCAAGATGAGGAGGACAAGGACGAAGTTGGAATGGACTATGAAAGGGAAAAAGGGTTCACCATTTAAAGATAATGCAGCATTTGCAGGTTTTGTGGAGTTCAGATAAATTTAACTCATTCAGCAAAAAGAGATAAATTTAACTCAATAACACTATGCTTGTTGGGAAGTGTCTGCCTTTGAAGGCGTATATTTTATAAAATCAGAACGCCCTACTAAACACTGTTTGAATTGGTACCCTCGAGAACAATCAATAAGGTAGCTTCTTTAGCTATATTATTAATTGTTGAAGGAGATAACCGACTTATTAACCACATTGACCTAATATTTCGAGTTTCATTAAATAAGGGAGAAAATACAGGATAAAATTAAACATTTCTCTTTCCCTGTTCATCCTCATTGTTACCAAACCAAAGGAACCCCCTTTCTGATGCCCAAAAAGTGCTTAATTCTGCTATATCATTGCAACACGGGACACATTCATTCCAACCCTGTATATTTCATCTTTCGACATTACATCACAGGCTAGGAATGTTAAACACACGACAATCCAACACTGAATAAACTTTAAAAGAACCATAAAAGAATATAGCAAAAGAACACAGCTTAAAACGAACCAGATAACATAAAAAACGAAATTAAATAAAATAAACATAGTCCAATAAACCTACAAACCATTTCCTAACATACAGATTGAGCAACTCATACCATATGAAATCAAACTATATAATAAAAAGTAGCACAAATGTTGAACAATGAATGCTTATTACATAAACTGAGATTTAAGAAAGGAAATGTTCCATCTCAACTTGATTAAGCAGAATACAAACATAGAGGTACTTCCCGGTAAATTCACTATACAAGAAAAACAAAGAAGATTCTATATAATACATATACAGGAGAAGGGAAGTTTTCCAGATAAGATGGGACATTAAATTGGCACACACTTCATAGTTATAGTATTGCAATGCTGTTACTAGTAAATTACCAAGCCAAGGGTGATTGATTTCAGATTTCATAGATATATTTCAGGAAGAAAAAAAGAAGATTTCAAAGAAAACACTCACAGCCGCAAAGCTCTGAAACAAAGAGGCACATTCCTCCTCAGCTTGAATCTGGTACTCTAAAGCCGCCTTCATCTGGGATTCAAGAGTATCACAATATGCTTCTGCTTCTTTATAGGCGGCAACCAAAACCTCCCTATCCTTCTCTGCCGAAGATAAACTCTCACTAACTCTTTCAGCTTTCTCAAAATCCTCCTTTTCACAGGCTTCCTCCAATTCCTGCTCAAGTTCCCTGTGTTTTGCAGCTGCCTCACTTAATTTCTCGGCAGTTTTTCTTCTGCTCCTTATGGAGTTCTTCCGCGTAGCAGAAACAGTAGTTACAGCTTCCTGAGCTTGCTTTAGTTTCTCAATCATGTGCTTCCGGATTTCTTCCAATCTGGAGTTGATCGGGCTACTGCTCTTGCTGCTAAAAGTAGTCTTTAGTTCGCACTCTCCTTCATCTACTTCTTCTCCTTGAATATTTCCATTTGAGCAGGGAGAGGCAGCAGCATCTGCTTCTTCCGTTGCCAAAGACACGCCAATCTGATCATTAGGACGACAAGCATCGTGATCTTCGTGCAGCACTGTAATCACGCTGGATTGATGATAATCATAATCATGATCTTGTTTTTCGTTTTGTTGGCTAGCAGCAACTGGAAATTCATTCGATTCGTCAAGGTTTGCACTAGAATTTGGGATATCCTTATCTCTACCATATCCGATCCTTAAGCCACCAGCTCTTCTCTTCTTTCGGGTAGAACTTTGACGCTGACTTACCGCCGTCAATGACGGCGAGACGGGACGATCTCCAAATGTTTCCGGTGTTTCACTGGCAGTGACGACGGTAAGATCGGAGAATAAATTCTCATCCAGCGGGACAGATGATGAGGATGATACTGAACGGGAATAGACATGGCTAACTATATCGACGTTGGGTTCCTTGGCTGTGGAGGAGGATTGGTTCAGCTGCTCTGCTTCATCGGAATCTGGTGATGGTGGTGATGATGAGGTTTGAGGAGTAAATAGGACCATGCCCTCAAACAGAGAGCTCATATCGTCGGTCTCCGTGTCGGATGCCATTTTCGTGTCTCTGGTGGTGTTCTCCGACTTTGACCAGCAGTCGACTACTTTTACTGTGCTTCGGGGACCATAAGCTGGCCTTGCCTTGAAAAACCTTTAGGCCTAGTATGCTAGTTTAGAAGGGAAGAGAAAAACGAAGGGAGAAGAAGATGAGACGAGAAAATGAAGTGAAGTAAGGAGACATACAGGTAGCGGATGACGGATCTCTTTCACTTAAAATTCTTTTAATTTTGTATATTTAGTGAAAAATTATAAATTTAAGTTACTTAAAAAGTAATTTAATATTGTATGCCATTTTTTAAAATAGTCGAATCCTTTCTTACGAGTTTACTTTAGTGTTCAATGAGGAAGATAAGCATGCCGTCCCGCCTATTGACTGGGCGAATCAAAATTCTCTTCCGATCAAGTGTCCACCCAATCAAGCCTCCTGACGTGGAACTCGTTGTTCTTGGCCTCAGATCTAGCTTCTTCTTGGAGTTTGACATCCTAAAAAATGTTAATTATTTTATTTAAAAGTTATTTGAGGATTTTGGATAGAATAAAAAAATGTGATTTGTTATTCTTTGAGTTTGAAGAAAAATAAAGAGAAAAATATCTTCGGACAAAAATTTTTGAAATGAAAAAAAAATAATATTCATAATGATGTATTAATTATTATCTTTAAAGGTAAACTACTATTTTAGAAATATAAAAGATTATCTTATTTATCTCTGAATAATTTAGATTTTGATTATTTTGGTTCTTCAATTCTAATTTTTAACTTTTTAAATTCCTAAATTATTTAGACTAAAAATTCAAAATTTTCCTCATCAACTTTAATTTTTCTTTATAATTTTGTTTTCAATGATACCTCTTTTTAATTAATATATCATTACTTAATACTCCCTTCGGTTATAAATATAAGGAACAAATAATTAAGGGTCTTGATAATAAGATAATTTTTTAACTATAATATCATTTCTACTCTTAATAAATAAGGAAAAAGATATATAATAGGAGTAAAGTAAATTAATAGAAAAATTGGTAAGAATGGAAAAAGTTCAATAAATACTTACTGAAAGTTATAAAAATCCTTATATTTTCTAGGATTAATTACATTTTTCTCCTTGAAGTTTGTCTAAATTACAATTTTTTATCATTCTATTTTGTATAAATTACAAATACATCATTATCGTTTATATTTTTTTAACTTATCAGTCCCTACTCCCTACTACTAATTGCAATGAAAATTTTTATCAGAAATTAATGATTATGTAATAAAAATTTAAAATATTCTTAAAATATTATTTTGTAAATTTACTTCTTATTTATTATAATATATTAAGATAGTAATATCTTTCATTACGAAAATTAAACTAATTAAAAAATTGAGTAAGGGTGTTATTGTCTTTATAATGATAATAAAAAACAAGTAAACTTGCAAAATTATATTATAAAAAGATCTTAAACTTTTTACTGCATAATTATTATTTTCTGATAAAAAATTTTCAATGAAATTAATAAGTCATGAAAATATAAACGATCAAAATGTATAATAAAATTATAATTTGGACAAACCTCAAAGAATAACATGTAATTAACCTTATCTTTTACTATCCTCTATGGGTCAAAAAATCCTCATATTTTTTACAGAAGAACTAATAATTCTAAAAAAACTAAAACCATTAAAATTTATATAAGAACATTACATGTATTTTACAACGCATCGATTTCGAATTTTTTTTAATTTGTCTGAAATAACAAATCACCTTATAATATAAAATAGAGATAATATCAACTAGTAGTATATTTTATTTCTTTTCATAAAATAAATGGATAAAGTTGTCATTTAGGATATTAGTAGTCTAACCCAAAAAAGGAGAATGTACTTTCTCTATCTATAATTTACGCAATTCTAAATTATTATTAGAAATAAATTCTAAATTATATATCTTTTATAGTATTATCTTTCTTTTTAATTTTTCTCTTTTCATTTCTGTCTTAAATCTACAAACTAAGCAGGAATTTTATTTTCCTTTTCCACACCAAAATTCTTGAACCAAAGAGAAGAGAAGTAACCTTTCCTTACTATATTCCTCTTTTAATTTTCTTCACTGTTTTCTCTCATTTCTAATAAGAAGAAAACCTTTTAGGAAGAAAAGTATTTTATTTTCCGCACCAAAATCCCTGAACCAAACAGCCCCCAAAGGATGTTATAGATTCTAAAGATAGACTTCAGTACAGACAGACTAAATCAAACAGAATCATTCAAACTGAGAGACACTGTATAGCATATGAAAATAATATGATCATAGAAGTAAAAATTGGTTGCCCACATTGTAAAGAATTATATCCCAAATGTTATAGCAAATGAGATCTTACAATTAATAGTGTGATTTATCCCAGTGTTCATCTTGAAATTAAGCATTCACTTCAATTTGCTTTTGCCTTTGTTCTTCAGGGAATAAGGATCCATGTTTTCCATGTCCACCTTTTTGTTGATCATGCAAAGAATCCTCATATTTCTTCTTCTGATACAATGGATTTGCTGTCAATATTCTCACGGCAGAATTATCAATGATTTCCAAAACCTCAGGCAATCCATTTCCACATCCCTTTGACATTCCAACATCAATCCTAATAGCCCTGTTTTCACAAACTCCATTGATTCCCTTTTCTTGAATAGTATGTCCCATAATCATCCTTTTTGCACCAGGGATTGTGTTGAGTACATGTTCAAGAGTAGAACAGTCACAATTCTTAGGCAATTCATTGGAGAACTTCCTTGTCCAAACAATTGAATCCCTTCCCCTAATCAGTTCCCTTTCCACCTTCTTCTTTACACCAAGAATCCAATTGCTGACATCCTCATTCACCCTATCCAATCCATACTCTACATGATTAGGCAAAAGTCCTCCATGAACAAAAACAGATTCCCCCACAATGACAACAGTTTGATTCCTTGACAGAAACCTCTCTGAAATTGGTCCATTAGGTCTCAAAGCAGCATTTCGAGCTCTAATACCATCTAAAAGCTCTGGCTTAACACCTCTGAATTCACTGGGCACCCCATAAAAGGGATCCTTTATATGCCCCTGCTCAAACCCTTCACATAATCTCTTCATATCATTTCCCACACAATACCACAAAGCCCAATTCTCAAATTCATCTAAACCCTCACGAGCTACGAACCTGAAATCTCCATCAACGTTCATAATCTCGTGGTTCCCATTCATGGTAATTATAGTTCCGTTTTTCCTTGCAGCCTCTCTCTTCAGCTTCTCAAACAAATACAATATCTTCAGCTCATCGCCGCCTCGATCGAGGATGTCTCCGACTTGAACCACCGTCGTAGATCCTCCGGACCACCTGTCGTTGGCATCAATAAGACCAGCAAGACGTAGGGCTTGTTTGGCTTTGGAGAGGTCGCCATGAAGATCGCCGATGGCTACCAGGCGAGAAGGGGCCGCGAATACTGTTTGTAACGGACCTAACTGCGGTTGGAAGTGAGAATCAAGGTTTTTGGAGATAGTTGATGATGGCGGCGGCGGCGTCTGGGGTAGGAGGAAGAGGCCGCCGCTGACGGAGAAATCAACGAAGGTATCAACGAAAGAGGAGAGGAAAGAAGGGAGATTTTGGCACGTGACGTTGTTTGAGAGTGTTTCCATTTTTTGCTCAAATTTTTTTCTTTGGTCCTTTACCTTTTGGTGTCGTTAAATAATTTCTCCTTTTTCCTTTCCAAAAAAAATAAATAAATAAATAATTCTTTTTTTTCCCTAAAATTGTCTTTACAACTTTTGTATATCATTTTGTATATCACTTCTACATATAATATATATTTTTCACAAATTATGTTTTATTAATAAATATATTAAATTAATACACAAAGTGATACACATAATTTGAACCTTTTTTTTTTCGTGGGTGTGGGACTAGTCATTCCCGCTACGCACCTTGCCTTACTAGCTTTACTTTATTGTAATCCTCTCTCTCCCGGATAGCCTGAATAAGATATTATTGAAGGTCCCTCTCTACATCAAGGATTGAGACTTTTCTACCCATCTTTTGAAGTTCTTGGACTGAGTGAATAATTACTACTCTTATAATTCAAACTAGGTACTAGTTAGTCCATAATTGTTTAGTAAATTTCATTCTATTTTCTCAATCTGGCCGCTTTGTTTAATTTTTTCTAAGGTAAAAAGTGCGGTACAAATATGATATCATTTTTTTAATATATTTTAGGATTCGAATTTAAAATATATTAATTAATTTTACCACTTAAATTTAGGTCTATTTGAATTATATTTAAAAATGAAAAAAGTGATTTTTTTTTAGATTTAGTAAAAAGTAAAATTTCTTGATCAAAACTATTTATTTATTTTTAATTCAGAGTTTAAAAATATATATTTAACTTTAAAAAAAAAAGTACCTTTAAAAGTTGGTGGGTCAATATAATAAGTTTGAGAAAGTTCAAGGGATTTATGATACTTTTTCTCAGAAAAAACATCAAAAAAAGGAAAAATAAATAGAAAATCTTATTTGGATATGTTTCTAATTTGGAAAAAGGTGTGTTTTTATTTTTTCTTGAATTTTTTGAAAGTTAATTCTTTGTGAGAGAAAAGTTGGGATGAGCTTTTCATTCCAAGAGTAAATAAAGTGAAATAAAATTACGGGAAAAGGTGTGTGGTTCGATGGCACGATCTCACTCACTTAGGTACTTTTAATATCGCATGGCTATTTGTATGGATTCAAACATGAATTTTCATTTTTTTCTCCGATAATTAGAAGAAAATGAATGAATTTTCATGTTTAAATCTCTACGAATAGTAAAAAAATAATATATGATAATGGATTACGATATTTTAGCAAAATTGATTCAGTCACTTAAATTGGCAATCAATAAAGGTACTAAATTGTCAAATTTCTAAACAAAATGTACTAAAATAGAATTAACCCAAAAAAATGGGGTAAACTACTAATTGAAATATTTAGCAAAAAAAAAAAAAGAAACTACTAATCGAAATAAACCCTCAATGTTTTTCGGCTTTGGGGGAAAAAAAATCCTTAAACCCTAATCGGTATAAAACTTAAAGAGGGCCAAAACTCCTTGGCAAGAAATCATAGACTACAAATTAGAGCACAAGTCATAAATCACAACCAGAAAAGAGCGCGGAAGGCAAATATGGATGCAATAGCAGCAGCAGAAGAGCGCATTGTGAACGACAGATTGAGGCAGAAATTGAATGAAGTCAATATAGCTGCTCAATCCCAGCTTGCTTCAGTGCAAGACCATGTCAATTTCGCCCTTCAGGTTTTTGTTCTTCCGCACTCATTATCGTTTTTCTTGATTTATTTGCTTGATTCCTGTAAGTTTGTTAATTAGAGTGATCATAAGTCGACGAACGAAATGGGTTTTGCAGCAAGCTTATTTCAAGTGTGCGTATGAGTGCTTTGATAGAAGAAAGAAGCAAGACGAGATAAACAACTGTGTGGAGCATTGTAGTGTACCCGTTCTTCAGGCCCAGAATCTCGTTGAAACCGAGATGGCCAAGTTCCAGGTCTTTTATTTTTTTTAATTTAAAAATTTTTTTTTTTGCAGTTTCCCATTTCTATTTTTGGGTTTTATTTGTTGGTTTTTCTGGTAAAAGATCGAATCTTTGTCAAATTCTCTTTAAATATATATTTGTTGTTTTTGTAATTAGTTTGCTTGTTGATCAACATATTTTTGGTCGAGTTATAGTGATTTCTGAATTCTTGCTTGTACAGACATGGATGAGGATGAGGTCCTTTTTTTATGTTTCTGTTACAGATATGCACATAGTTATTCTTTAAGGGACCAGTAAAGTTTTTAAGTGTCACATTTTGTTAATATTCATTCTATTCACATTTTGTTTTGGGGGATCAAGAGGAAGCAATTCCTTCCTCTTGATATTTTTGTTCGACAGATTAGACATATAGTGGATGAGCTTTTAGCTGCCCATGATTCGTAAAGTCCATCTTTTAGCTGCTCTTTTTGTGATTTGTAAAGAATAGGGTGGGAAGAGAAAGGGATGGGCAACCATAGGAGAAGAATTTTCGAACAAACAGAGAAAGAGAGAGGGATGGATAAGAAGATAGGAATTATAATAGAAAAAGAAATAACAAGGGAATGTTTGTAGGTTTGGAGGAGAAGTAGAGAGTTGAATAGAGGGGTACCTGGTGGAAAGTAAGTAATACTCCTGGTTCCAGAGAGCAGGATAGAGCTTAAACAGGTGGTTCAAGAGGGGATGCAGGTAGGTTCGGAGGGCAGAAGAGAGTTGAGTAGATGAGGGTACCTGGCAGAAACGAAGTGTCTCTTCTGGTTAAGAGAGAGTGAGAGAATCGTGAAGACGGTTAACGGTCTTTATACTTTTGTGTTGAAGCTTGTGTGTTCAAAATTGCATGAGATTGATGTCTTAGGTCCAGTCAGTTTTTCAAAAAATTGAAAAGAGAACCTCTTGCTTTAGGGCTTTTTCCCTTCAACTCTCAAATCCATATTCAATTTATGGCCTTCTTCATTAGATTGTGAAAAAAATCTTGTTTGAACTGTGTGTGGTTTTCTAAGACAAGCTTTCTCTTTGCACTTTAATCCGTATGAGCTTAAATGCTTCAGCTCTCCTTGCACACGATTACCATGACATTTGTATTCCATGCCTTTCAACGCCCACTCCCCCAAATACACCAGAGGCACTTGCTCAAATGATTCTATTTATCCATGTTGAATCTGTTGGGCATGTCGCAAGCAGAGGTTTAAATTTGAAACGACAGAACTCCCATTCGGATGGACTGATTGCAGAATTGTGAGATGTTGGAAAAGATATACACTTTTTTTGTTCTTTGTAACCAAAACTCTTGCCAAGTGGCTCTAGGTCATTTATTGTAGGAGGAGGAAGTAGTAAATTTGCATTAAGAAAAAAATGAATTTAGGGTTTGCAGGAGAATACAGTTATACATTGATTTTATGAATCCTATGTGAAGTATATCATGTTTTTATGTTAATGATATCCTTCTTCATGACTTTCATCTATGTTCTAGAATTTTCATATGTGCACTTGTTGCCAATGATTTTGGATTAATGAATACACTTTATCCTTATGGCGATATGGTTTGTTCTTCTATTATGGTGTCGTCCCTTTGTCTTGCACTCCCTCCAATTTTCTGTTGTTGGTGCCTGGGATTCTATTGAGTGTCAAAGAAACCATTCAGAGTGAGTCTGCCTTCTTGTTGTAATATTGTTATATGCCTATTTTAAAAATATTGTTAAAATCGAAACAAGAAAATGCTGCCTGACAGGGTTGGCTGTCTTTGCTGTTGCAATTGTATACATTGAATTTTATTCGTCTAAAATGTTTCATTCGTGTAATCAGGAGAGATTGAATCGAGCTCTGATGGTCTGTCAAGACAAATTTGAATCAGCCAAGCTCCAGCAGAACAGAAGTGATGCCATGAAGGATTTAGAGTCATGTGTTGACCAGACAGTCCAAGATAGCATCCAAACTTTGCCCCCTCTTGTCGCGAGACTGAAAAATGCCCTGAGAGTCGAAAATTGAGCAAAGAAAACATCGCCATTGCAACACTTTAACATCCTTTCTGACTTACCATCCTAGTTCCTTATTATATGATTTTGTTTCAGAACATTTGGCGAATCTCAAGAAAATTGTTGATCAGATACTGAGCTTTGCTTAAACCTATTGAGTTCATACTGTTATAACAACAAAGCCAAATCGTAGAAGGAGATTCTTTATTCTCTTGTTATTATTACTGATACAGGAAAATGTATTATCATGGATCCCTTTTGAGTTATATGAAACATTATTTACTACTCATCTTGGCCGGCCAAAGTAAAGGCTTTTTTTTATTGTTGTTAGTTCAAGCTTTCTTTAATTCCTTGTCTTTCTGGTGATGCTTTCCTGTGACTAGGTAGTTAGCTTCTTGTTGCTTCTTTAACTAGAAGCATTCTTTATGGCCTAGTTTGGGAGTTTTGGAGGGAAGAGAAAAGAAGGGAAAAGGAGAGAAGACAAGAAGAGAGAAAAGAAAAGAAGGTGAGGTGATTTATTCGAATGTTGTTTGGGAGTTTTAGGTGAAACAAGAGAGAAGTGGGTTTTTCTTATTCTCTTTATTTCTTTCTCTTTCATCCCACTTAATTTGGGGCTAGTTTGGATGTGGTGATTTGGAAAGAAAAGAAAAAGGGAGTTAGAGTGTTTTGTTTGGGAGATTTTAATAGAAAGAAAGGGAAAGAAAAGGAGAGAAGTGGAAGGATAAAATTCCTCACTTTCTCTCCAAATTCTTTCCTCCCAAGAGTGGGATGAAAAGGAAGGGAGTTGAGAGATCTTTTTAGAATATCTTTAAAAGATTTATTTTACCCCTAAACATAATAATAAATTACAATATTATTATATGTTACATTCTCTCTCCTTTTCCCTTCTTTTCTCTTCTCTCCTAAACTCCCAAACTAGGAGAGAAAGAATTTGAAGAGAAAGTGCCATTTTTCATCCTCTCACTTCTCTCCTTTTCTTCTCCTTTCTTCCTATAAAAAATTCCCAAACAAGAAATCATAATTCTTTTTCTCTCCCTTTCTCTTCTCTTCTCTCCAAATCCCTCCATCCAAACTTTTAATAGGTCCTGATTTTGACTTACATTTCGATTCACAGAAAAAAAAATAATAAATAGAGGGGAAAAAAAAAGGCCAGAATTACATACAAAACAAACTTAGTTAATTCTGATATACATGATCTGTTGATTAAGAGCTTTTATTGTTTCAGCATTTTCATATGCAAGTAAAAAGATTGTTCTGTGCTTCATAATGAACAAGATCCCTCCCTCCTAACAACTTTGTTTGGCTAATAATACACATATTTAGGCTTTAGATGCTACGACTGTTTCTTTTTCCTCTTCGCGGCGTTTCTCCACCTCAAGCCTATCAATGGCAGATTGTACTTCATCTATACTTCCAACAGCGCGCATGGTGTAGAAATAAGTCCCAAAGACAAATCCGGTCAAGCCACCAGCAACCAACAGATTCTTTGCCTTTGGTCCAACAGAATTATAGCCAGGCATCTTTTTAACTATGCAACTCTTTTCTTCAAAACTGCAATCATATGAGCATTTATTAAATCCATGATTCACCAAAACAGTTCTCAACAACTAATGGATTCACAAGCTGAGCAAGAAGAAATATTCACTCGGAAGTACCCTGAGTTATTGGCAGAAGGGTGATGTGGCTTAACACAGGCCACATGGTCCATGAGTGGTAAATAATAAGCATGTTTAACTTTGCATTCATGTAGTTAACTATAAAGTGGTAAACAATATCAAGGAGTAAATTATCTATCCATCATATGTAGGGAGAAGGCCTAGTATATTCCATCACAAAGAAGTATGTCAATAAATCTTGAAGAATTTAAACCAAGTCACAAAGGAAGACATTTAGAAAAGAGAAATCTGTCCTAAGAAATACATCATAGACCAATTGAAAATATACAAATCACAAGTTAAAAACGAAATATGCTGTCATTATGGTAGTTTGTATCCAACTTTTAAGTTAGAGAAAATGGCCAAAAAAATGCCTTCGAAGTATTTATGTTTAGCCAGTCATATTCTAATTCTTCCTGTAACACTCATTTTACCCCTAAATTATCTACAGAGAGTGCCGTTTATATCCTAAACCTCTAGAAGCAGGCCATTTTGGCCGGGAGTAGATTGGAAGTTCTTCAATTATTTTAGGCAGGAGACTGATGCATTTGGCTCTATTCAGATTGGCTTTCAATCCAAAACTCTTTTCACTTTTTCTACTCTTGAGTCCCATATTTTCTCTCACGAACAATTTCACTTCCACCAAACCCAATAAGAAGAAACACTCACTTTAAAGCAAATTCAAATAGAGCCAAAGCCTTTATTTAAACATAACACTCACAAACAATTTACCTTCTATGAATTCCAAGAAAAACATATACACTTTTTTCGAACTTAAAACCAATCCATGTAGACCCTAAATTAAGAAATTGTGCATTACTCTGAGCATGATCCATAATTCTTGTCATAAGTTGAAAATTCAAAGCCAGCATTGACATTGACACTTCTCACAGAAACATCCAAAGAACACCAAAAGCTCAATTATACACAACATACATACAACAGCACCTCAAGATCAGATCACCAACCTGATTCCTAAAAGCATGATCTCTGTTAACTATTACAGTTACCATATCATAAATCAGCTGAATTGCGGTGAATAACATTAAAAAAATATCATGATTAAGAAGGAAAAAAAAAAAAAAGAAAGCTATTAACCTCTTCAACAATACAAATTCCAGAAACTTAAAGAGGAAAAAAAGGTACATTTCTATCGTAATTGATGGTTTCAACAAACGAATCCAAGCTCTCATGCATCACAATATGCAAGAAACCAACAAGAGAATAAAACAAGAATAAGAAGCAAATCACGAAATGGTTGAAAGTGAAGAAATTAACCTGAAATTTTATGACCAGAGATTTCCCAAAACACTGAAGAACCCTAATTGCTCAGCTCTGTCTGTTTGGAGTTTCTTCACGGACTGTGTCTTTTATACAAATTTCCATATTTAGGCTCTGTGGGCTCGGAGCTGTTTGTTGGATCTGTTCAATATGAAAAAAGCCCACATGAAAAACTATAGCTGCGTATGCGTCAATCTTAAAGGACGCTTGGGATTGGAAAAAAACTCATTTACAGCATGCGTTTAGAGTTCTTGCGAGGCTACTCTGATACGAGGCCAAACAGGTCAAACATCAGTTTTAGAGACCACTTGGGAAAATCAAATTTCAAATGCAGGGGAATGACAAATAATATTATCTCTAGTAAAAAATATATACCTCCAGTCGAAAATATAAGTCCTTTTAAAAGTATTGAGAATCGTTAAATATATGTCCTTTTACATTTTTTTATGGACATTTAATGCTTCTTTTCCAAAGATACCCTTATTTATTTCATTGAAATTAAAGTGTTATGACTCTTAAGAAGGGGTGAGGAAAAAAAGGAAAGGGTAGTTTGGGTATTTAAGATTAAAAGACATCTTGATTTCAAAAATATTAATCTGTATACATAAGTTTAAAATGACTTATATTTTAGCCAGAGATAGTGAGTCCTTTTAGACTTTACACACGAATTAATGATTAAGAAAACAATGAAGTTTTTATGTACGAGATATGTTTTACTTTTCAATAAATGAGGAGAGAGAAATAGAGGAAGAATAGATAATAAATGCATTAAAGAATGCATAATTGAAAATTATATAATAAATGCATATTGTAATATGTAAGATAACTTACTACCTCTGGTAAAAAATATAAGTCTTTTTGGACTTTGCACACGAATTAAGAATTAAGAAAATAATGCAATATATCTATGTTACCCCTAAATAAATATGGAGCGAGAAAGAGAGGAATGAGAGATAATAAATTAATTAAAGATGGTAGAATTAAAAATTATACAATAAATATAATTTTAACCATCTAATTATGGCTAAAAAGATTTATATTTCAGATCGGAGATAGTATAATTTTGACCATCCAATTTAGATTAAAAGAACTTATATTTCCCACTAGAGATAGTACGAGGGAAATTTGGGAATATCTTCGGAAGTCTTCATAAAATTTATAATTTTTGAGACCCTCGGAAAATTAGATTTAGACATAAATCATAGATATTTATAATTATTTTTTAAATTAGTGTAATATTTTTTTACAATATCAATATTTATAATTAGTTTTAAAAAGAATTCTTGAAGTAGCTTTTAAAAATAGTTTTTTTTTTAATTCTTTTAATGTTATAATTAGATATGATAAATATCGAGCACAATTAGTTGGAAATTAAGAATTTTGGGAGAGAAAAAATTTTCAGGAGAAAGTCGTTGAAAAGCAGGAAAAGTCCTTCAAGGGCAAAGGGAAAAATGGCGCCCCTCCTCCGACAACATACAAGAGAGCTCGAGTTACTGACTCATTCTCTATGGCTACTGCTGGATGAAAGCAAACTACAGCTTGGCTTGAAAGCATTTGCGCCCACTGCTTCTCGAGCAATAGTTCCACGATCCCGATCAACTTGTTAGGAGTAAGAGCATCAAAATTTGCCCGACCTAATAAAGGGACGAAGTAGCTCGGCCAATAGAGAAATGATCATTTGACTATTGTCTTTTTAAAGCTAGCATGTGATTTTAAGGAAAAAGGAAAGCAAAAAATTTAATAGCTTGAGTATTTAATTATTGGTATTAATAATAAAGACCATGAGGTCCACACACTACTTTATATATATATATATATATAATAACAAAAATATTATAGTATTGAATTACTAATTGCCACCTTCATTTTGCTTTGAGACAAACATTCATTAAAATTAGTTTATTATATTATATTTTATTGATTCAAGAAACTAACACTTTGTATGTGTAAGTAAAACTTATTTTAATTATTTAAGTTTAATATAAAGTATGTTTAAATTAAGAAAATTAAAATCCAATATTCCAATTAAAAAGGGTTAATCCAAACCTTCCTTGATCAGTTAAGATCACTTTTTTTAAAAAATAAATAACTACTAATTTTTATTTTATTATTAACAATTGATGAAAATAAATGTATAATTTATGAAATACACTTCAAAATAAGAGAAATTTTTTAAAATTTAAATTTAAAAATAAATCAAAGTTGAAAATTTATATAATTATTCAATCATTTAAATTCATAATTTAAACTTATATTCTTGAAAATTTTCTTTCCAATAATAAAAGGTATTTTCAGAATTATAAGATTATTTTTATGAATTTTTTTAGAAGTAAGAAAAGGTTGTGTTACTTTCGAAAATAAAATTCAGAATTTTAATTGAGCAAGTTTTGATTTTGGGAGTTTTTTTTACTAACTCATAAAAATAAAAAATTTCAATATATTAAATAAAAATATAATAATTAAAAATTCATCACATTTGTTACTTTGAGAATAGAAAAAAATGAAGTGCACTACTTTTGGTGCAACAATTGAGGTTTGCATGTGACAAAGAATCATCTCTTTTATAATTATAAATTTTTTGAAGCAATTATAGTTATAATATTTAAAGTGTATAAACTTGACTATTTTCAAATACATTTCACAATATCCTTTAAAAAATAAATAATTAATATATTTAAATGCTAGAGTTATTAATTCAACAATGCAAGTCACAACAATTGAGTATAGAGTTAGTTGGTGATGGTGGTCATGTGATTTTTTTTAATTCCTTTTTTAGTTTGACCATTTTTTATGTTCACTTTTTCACCCACTCATTTTTTAGCTAAGAGATAAGGTGCGTGGTTGATAATGCAACTATTCTCACTTAAATATCTATACTCTTTTATTTGATAACTTAGCATATAAGTCATCGACTAATCCAGAAAGGATCAGAGGGCACAAGTATTAAATTGCTTTCCGAGTGACTCAAACTCAAGACCTCTCAGTTGGCATGCCACGTGGAGAATCAAGCTATTGGATTACACACCTTTTGTCAACTCTGATCTCTTTTAAATGGTTTATTCTTTTTTCTTTTTTTTTTTTTGTCAATTATGCTCTTCTTTTTTTATTTACTAAAAATATTACTCAACTTTTTTTGAATAACTAAAAATACTAAAATCTATTACGTGAATTATACATGAATTGTTTATAAAAGGGTAAAATAACAGTTAAAAGTGCTATTTATTTGCTAATGAATAGTCCTGTCATACTTTGAAGTATACATCATTCACGTGCATAGTTTTCCTTCACATTTTGTTTATTAATTATTTTGTCACTTTATAAGGGTAAGTATTATACTTAGTTTACATAAATGCTTACATGATAATTTTCATACAAAGACACCAGAAGCCTCTGCATTTGGTATTTTTGTACGGCTCTTTCTTTTAAAACCCTTTTTTCAATAACTTTTAAAAAAATTCCATCAATCAAAAACATTTCTCCAACAGTAAAAACAGCCCATTAAACATTAATTAGCTCTCTTTTACAAAATGCAACAGTTGTATAGCATTATATATACACTTATTAATAAAACAGTTGCTCGTGTTACCGGTCGCGATCATATCACTATTAATGCATCGCACTAGATCATTTCAAAACTCCCAAGTTAAGCGTGCTCGTACGTACGTGGCTAGAGCTTGGAAGAAATAGTGGCGGAGTTAGGAGGATCATGACGAAGAAAAAACTTTCCAGTTGGAAGTTGATTAGGAGGGATCAAAACCAACATGGCTGCAACTTGAGCGGCATCATCGGCACTGTATTTGCCTTTGCCACCAGTCATGCAAGTTTGAGTGAAACCAGGGCAATAGCAATTCACACTAACACCAAGCCCAAGCCCATGGCCATGGCCATGGCAACTGCCACCAATTCCTTTGAGTTTAAACCTTTTGGCAAGAACCATTGAGAATGCATTCAGTGCAAGTTTTGAAACTGCATATTCTGTCCATATTTCAGGCCATCCTTGATTTTTCCAAGTACCATTCTTTACATTTTCAAGGAACATTTCAACCATTCCTTGGATTTGGTCTTCTGATAATTGCTCATCAACAAGCATCTTTCTTAGTTTTGGATTCTTTAGCTTCTGCATGCATGAAAATTTTTATTTAAGAAAAAGAGGTTCTTGCCAAAAGTATGATATGATCACTTTAGTTGAAATCATCGCGAAGGAAAAAAGAACTAGAAGATATACTAGATGATTCCGGTTGAATTAATAGTCAATGATTGTAGAGACTGCGGTGGTATATAATGTCCTCCTCTCGTTTTTATTAGTTTTCACATTTTAAACATCATCACATCATATTGTTCAAAAAATACAAAAATTTTACACTCATTCCGTTTCGTTATTATCTGAGCACAAGAATTAAGAAAATAATTGGATTGTCTAGATTCAAAAGAAAATAGAAAAATTGTTCTCTAACTGCCGTGAAACTTTCTAGACATTTATTTAGTGAGCAATGCTACATACCTCAAGGTTGAGGCATTTTTTTGGGCTAAATTAGAGGGCAAAAGGGTCTTTTAATTCTAATAAGATAGAGTATATATATATATATATTGAAACGAAAATATATGTTCAAATAAAAGATAATATAAAATGAAGAATTCAAAAGAAATATAATAATAATCAAACAGAGAGTATATTTTTTCCTTGTATTAATAGCATGTTCTAGAATATCTTTCAAACTTTCTCACTAATTTTTATTATTTCTACGAGTTTTATGAGAAAAGTTAAAAGAATTTAAAATTTATTTTTAATGGCAAATCATAATGAAAAAAGAAGTTCCGCAGATATAATATATATAAATTGAAGTGTAAGACACAGATTCCCTGTTTTAGTTTGTGTCTCATTTTTTGTATTCTTACACTGTTACATAGGCCGATTTTCCTTTTTAATAAAATATAAAACATATTAAAAATAGGGAATCTTAAACGAAAAGGCATGGTCCTGACTCCTCATGCTCTTTAAAAATATTTATATTTATAAAAAGAACTAATTAAATCCTAAAGACAGAGGATGAATATAATAATATATTACGACATTTTCATGGTCTCCTCTCAACGGCCCTTGTGGTTGCCATGGCACATCTGGATTAATTTTAAAAACTTAATTCTATTTATTTATTTTTATAGAATTTCATATTTATTTCACATAATAAAAGTTTAGAAAAAATAAAAGAGTAAGGAAAAATTAATTAAGTGGTTTTTTTTTTTTTTTTAAGTAATTTAGTACTTACATTTAACAATCCGAGTCTGGAGGTGACGTTAAGGATCCTTACAAAGGAAGGGGAGCCCCAACGGAAACAGGGCAAAAGAGCTTCGATTAGCAGCTTTGGACCATAAAAATTGGTTCTCATAACCTCCTCCGCCTGCTCCGCCTTCACCTCCACCGTCTTTTCATTATCGACGTCGTTGAACGTCACTGCAGCATTATTTATCTGTCAAAATATTGTTTGCATTATATTAATTTTTCATTTTCACAAATATATATATATATATAAAAGGGAGAGAATTTAGTTATAAATGTCTTATAAAATATTATCTATTTTTTTTATTATTTTAACGTTTTATACTTTCAAACCCTTTTTAATTCGCGTATTGTTACAATTGTGGTGAAAGACAATCAGAATCTGGTGGCAGTAAGCAAACTCTAATTATGTGCATACTAAAAAAAGTTTTGCAAGTGAGTAGATGTGATTACTGCCACCGAACACTTTCGTGTTTTACTATAATTATAGCTTAAAAAATATTCAATAGCACAAAATATTAAAATAAAATATCAATGTAATATTTTTTTAATGTGCACGTGAGTGAAGCATGCTCACTACCATCGGATTACACCGTGCTTCACTATAATTATAACAATATGCAAATTGAAAATTGTTCAAGTATATAAAGAGTTATAAAGAGAAAATCATAAAATGTTTTAAGGCAATAAAGAGTTAAAATAAAACAGTTAGGATATAAAGAGAAAAAAATAAAATATTTTAGTACATTACCGCTAATTTTTCTCTCTCTATATACGTATATATTATCAAGACTTAAATTTTAGGTCTATATATTTATTTTTTATTTTTGAAGGTCATCTTCTACACTGGTCAATTATTTTCTTTAAATAAAAAAAATATTACTATTTCAAAGAGATGCCTTTGCAATAAAAACAAAATAAAAACTTGGTTATAACTTTGAAAACAAATAAAGATACTTTCTTCACAACTATGCATATTTCTAAAAATGGAAAAGAAAAAGGGTACTTTTGTAATTTGATCCTAACAGAACCAAAAGGGTACAACAAGCAGTTGTCACCTTTATAAGAGTTTTTTTAAAACAAAAAATTAAGTTCGTTTTGAATATTTTAAAAATATGAGAATATATTGATAAATAATAGATTTAAATTATTTATAATTCCTTAACAATAAACTTTACTTTTTATCTTTATATTATATATATAAACCGTTATGACAAAAAATTACATACCCTTCAATTCATAATGTAATATTATTCGAACACTTATTGATATGAAATGAATTGAATATTCAGTTCGTCTCTTGTCTTTAGCCTCTACTCACCTCCCATTTTAGGATTTATATACATTTCATTTCAGTTTGTGTTCATAATTACAAGCAGAATATGTATTTATTTCTATAAAAAAATATCTCGGTAAGTGATAAAGTTAGAAAATAAATGTATAAATAGTGTGATAAGAGATGTATGACCTAATAAAACGACTTCCGTCACTTAAGATTCTCTACTTAGCTTGTCAAATGAAAGGTTCTAGTTCAATTTCATACGGAGAGAGAGAGAGAGAGAGAGAGAGAGAGAGAGAGAGAGAGAGAGAGAGAGAGAGAGAGAGAGAGAGAGAGTGACCAGTATATCGAGGGCAACAAAGTTGTGTTTGAACCAAGAGGCAAATTTAGAGATGGAAGAAGGATCCGAAACATCAAGAATACAAAAACGAACAGAAGAAATTCCATTATTTCTTTTGAGATTTTCAACTGCTGCTAAACCCTTTTCTTCGTTTCTTGCCGTTAATACCACTGTTAGCCCTAACTCCGCCAGCCTTTTAACCATTGCATAACCAATCCCCTTATTTGCTCCCGTCACCACCGCCACCGTTTCCTCCGTCCACCACCTCCTGTGTAACAACAATAACCACCGGAAATACAATGATGAACACTGATAAAATAATCAATTATAATTATAGTGGTTCAATAAAGACAGAATAAAAATTTCTCTACAGAAGCACTTCTACAGGCATTAACTCAATATTATTCAGACAATAATTATTAAAAATTCGATATCATTCAAACTCAATTGAATAGAAACTTGCATTATATATTATCCTAGAGATATTTGATTATTAACCACTCTTATAATTTTTTTACTTGCAATTATAACGTAGAGTTAAGAGAATTCTAGTCCACAAAAAGAAAACAAAACATCTAAAATATCATATTTTTTAAAGCTGTGTGATGTGTAAAATGTGATAACTAATAAAAAATAGAATCGGGGAGAGAGAAGTTACCTGGTGGTGGTTTGTGGAAGAGAGGGAGAGCAGAGAATGGTATCATTTTCTAATTCCTTTGAAGCCATTTTTTTTTTCTTTTGCAAAGAGAGTTTGGGGGAATTATGAGAGAGGAAAGAAGTGAGATATATATATATAGGGAGAAGACATTTTTGGCGAGTAAGGGGTTTTCATAAAATAAGAATCATAGCATATGAATTGGTCCGTAAGAATGGAGAAAAAGATAAATTAGGGTTTTGGTTTTTAGCCTCTAATTAAAGACTAGGAAAGTGAGGGTTGATTGAGGAGCTAGCTCATTCTAGTTTGCTATATATAGATATATATAAATATCCGATAAAAAATATAAGTCATTTTATCATAAATTAAATGGTTAAAATTATAAATTTTTTTTATATATATTTCAATGTATATTTATTAAATAATTTTTAATTTTATCTTTCTTAATTCATTTATTATCCATTTTCCTTTCGTTCTTTTGTTTAATTTGTTAAGAAGAAAAACAGATATCTTACATACAAAAAATACTCATATTGAACCATATCTTGCATAGATAGTTAAAGTTATAAACTTTTTTTTACGTATTTCAATATATATTTATTAAATAAGTTTTAATTTTACTTTTCTTAATTTATTTATTATCTGTTTTCCTCTCTTTCTCTTTCTTTATTTATTAAAAAAAAATAGATATCTTACATAAAAAAGTACTCATATTGAATTATGTACGAGAAGTAGTTCCAGTGATAAAATATTGATTGCTCTTTTAGGTACCTTCAAATGTCTTGTATTTTAAGCCTCATAAATCTTAATTAGTCGAAACAATTTTATTAATTAAGATTTATGAAATATATATTTTTAATTAGTTGGGAATTTATTTTTTTTTTTTTTGAAGCATGTGCGTACGGCACACCCTTCGTTTTCTTTGTTGGACTTTGGAAATTTTCTTCAATGTACGACTACGATATCGTCATCCAAAACCACCGGTTCACTTGCCATTTAGCATTGATTTTTTTTTTTAAAGTTTATTTTTTAAAATTTAAGATTTATTTTTATAAAAATTAATAAAATTAATTTTCGAACTATTTTTTAATCTTAATTTAGTCTTTAAACTTTATTTTCAAATTATATAACCTTTAAACAAAATTTTCGCCGCTTTTACGACAAAATCCGACAATAATGAACATGTGACCCTCACATAACTTATAGAGCCGAGTGTAAAGGTGTAAGATACCTTTATACTTTTTATAAATAAGGAGATAGATAATGAGAGTGAAATAAATTAATAAAAAAATTAGTAAAAATGAAAAAAGTATAATAAATACTTATTGAAAATTGTAAAACTCATATTTTTTTTTCATTCTTAGTGAGTCTAAAACTTTTTAACGATAGTATTAAAGAAAATGTGAGTCCCAAATTGAAGAAATATATATTTTGAAAACCAAAGCAAGTAATAAACAGCCTTAAAATCCCATTCTATTTCCATTCAAACAATAAAATAAGGGAGTTAGATATATATATATATATATTAGTGCTTTATTTTTAAAATAAAAGGCAATACTTTTGTAATCTCTCTTAGTAAATATTTCTTAAATTATTCTCTTCTTCAAAAATAAAAAACAAACACACCCATAGTCCAAGTTTAGGACGGTGTTCATAAAAAAATAACATATTAATTAGGAATCTTCTTGAAAGTACTTCTTCAAAAGGAAAAAAAAATCCCATATGATAATTAATTAGTTTCTTTTTCACGGGTAATTATCTGTATCACTTTTTTTATATTTTTTTATATAGTATATTTTCTTTTTTAAAATTTATTTTTTAATAAATATATTAAATTAGGAAGTCATAAAAAAGTGATATAGAAGATCAGTGCCGTTTCTTTCCATAAAATATATTTACCATTTCATCTTATATTTTATTTGTGGTGTCCCAACCGACCTTCCAAGGCATGTGATGCATAGAAAATAAATTCTTTTTATGGAAGCATAGAAAAAGAAAATAAAATATATGAATACTTGATTTCACTTTCCTGGATAACATAAGGGGCTGAACTATATTAAAGGTCAAAGTACTAAGGCTACCGTTGCGGCAAAACTCACTGATTGGCAGCAATACTGATAGATAAAGAGATCGAATCTGAAACTAAAATTTTTGCCGCCAATGAGAAAAACAGAGATGAAGTTTTGAGAAGAAAGCTCACTTGTCGTGCTAGTGCTTCTACTTCCTAAAAGAAAAATGCAGAATTTGTTGCTGGAGATGGAGAGTTTAGCAACAACAAATTCTGCAGTTTTTTTTTTAATCCTTTGGATTGGATTGCAGAATTTTTGTTTGTATTTGGATTGGAGTTTGAGTTGAAAAAAAAAGTGAAGTTGTTGTGAATTGAAAATGTGTTCAAATACACCTACAATTTAGGAGAAAGGAAAGAAAAATTACCAGTCAAATTGGAGAACGACGATAACCTTGCAAGGGACTCAAACTCATAAAAAGAAAACTTAATAGGTGATAGCGGTATCACTGGAGGGGCTCCAGCCCTTCCAAATCTTGGTATACGTCCGCCACTGATTGAGATATATCTAAATATCGAGAATTCTTACATTTTAATACTTTGTCAAATACTAATTAAGTTCATAGAACTCAAATTATATATTACAGTCCGATATTTTGAAGTTTATTTTATTTTTAATTTAGTGTATTTTATTAATAAAAAATAAATTATAAAAGAATAGAAAGTGGGGTATCCTAAAAGCAACGAGGAATATTTGTTCCTTTATGCCTGGATTCCACTATTCTTTAAAAGACAAAAAATGTTTATATTTGAAAAAGCTTAAACAAAGTTGCCTACCTAACTATTTGGTCAGAAATATACATACTTGATAATAAAAATGTAAATTATTTTAATATTTCTATAAAAATATTTTTATTCATTTCTATAATATTTCTTCTCACACTCTATTTCTCTTCTTTAATAATATAAAAAAATATCTTATTTCAAAAATCAACTTATTTTCAAAGGTTTAATTCTTTGCATATTTCTCACCAAAAATAGTATATATTTTTATATGGAAGTAAATATGTCCTTCTTTTTTAATTGAATTTTTATTTGTAAGAGTAAATATTTTTCGTATAAACTTTTGCAACGGACAAAAAGTGGTCGATATCGTCTAATACATCTTTTAGTATGTATTATTTATAATAGTTTTATCGGTAAAAATCCTATAGGATAAAGATAAATTCTAAAGAAAAATACTAATAAAGGACTGTATTAGAGAATGTGTTAAGTAAGAAGTTTTAAATTCAAATTATCTTAAAAATAGATCATCGTGGTTTACTTTTTCTATTTAAAGTAATTCTAATTAGATGTTAGCAATTGGTGTGCACATAGAACAACCCTACGTATTGGAGATGTTGAAATTCTCATACTGACGTTATCACGTTGTTAAAATTTGAACCTTGATTTTTTATACTAATTTTGCAGTCCCAAAACCAACTAAGTTATGCCTATACAGGCAAATTTCACCCATTGTTATTTAAAAAAGAATAGGTCCTAGTCTAGACTTTAGGGGACCAATCTAATTCCTTCTTTGCACTTTTAAAATTGTTAGTATTATATAAAGATAAAGAATGTTGATAAAAAAAGATAATAAAGATAAAGAATGATCACATGGTTTCCAGAAATGATTTTTTATTTTGTTTTTGTTTTAAGAGATGTAAATTAATTTTTTTTTTTTGTATTTAACAAAGAAGACATTGATTGTTTCAAAAAAAAAAAATATAATAATAAAATATTGAGCCATTCTTAGGAAAGTCTATCATGCATCTAATAGGTCCTTTTCTTGGCCTAACTCACTATTTTATCTCTTTGGTCAATAGGCTATAGACGCAAGCGTCTAAGACAAGTCTTATTCGTACATAATTAAATTATTATTTATTGTAAAAAATAAAATTTAAATTTTATATCGTAAATTTATACTCATATACATACTAATATTATTTTTATTAAAAGGAATTAGGTAGAGTATTATGATATTATATTATTATATTATTTTTATATTTTTTATTAAATATAATTTACTTTTTTTATTAAAAGGAATTAGGTAGAGTATTATGATATTATATTATTATATTATTTTTATATTTTTTATTAAATATAATTTACTTTTTTAATCTTATTCTCTATTTCTAATGAACGAAATCAATCATGGTCGCTCTCAATCTTCAAGGAATATGACTATCTAAATATTATATTTAACATAAATATGACTATTAAAATTTTCAAAATATGTATGACACAAATATGACTATTATAATTTTCATTAGAAATATTATATTTAACAGAATCAAATGTCTAAATTAATTGAAATTTTTATTGCCTACCATCATAAAAGTGAAAATATGTCGGAACCTAAAAATTTACTATTATTAATTACTAAATAATTTTGTAATAAAAAAGCGAAAATAAATTTTCTACCTAAAGTAAAAATTATTCCAATCTCATTCTATACTAAAAAATGTTAAAATTATTGATTAGTTCATGCAGTAAATTTTTTATGCAGTAAATTTTTTGTGAAGAAAATTTATTCAAAGCACTTCTTTTTCTTCGTTCCGTATCTAAGAGTCATCGAATCATTCAATAGAGAGGAAAGAGCACAAGGCTCCCAAACAACCGCTCCCTAAAAAACTCGAACTCAAAACATGCCAAGTAAACATAAGTGCTTAAGTGAAGGGGTCGTGCCATCAGACCACACTACGCTTATTCAAAGCTCTTTATATACAATCAAGAATGTAAAATTGATAGTATATATTAGATTATGCATGAGGAAAAACCCAGCCATAAGTCCACAAAACTTTCATCTGCCAAAGAGTACAAATATGCCCATCAATGGAGGAACCCTTTGTAAATGTCTGAAAAATCAAAATACATCAAAAACACCATTCCTAATGAGATCATTTACATGAAATACCTGAATGAAAATCATGGCGAAAACAAGAAGGGAAGGTAAAAGCCCGGAAATCTATCTAGGGTAAACCACAACTTGAAGAAAGATCAAGATGCGAAAAGAAAAGGCTGATCTGATCTGTGTTTTATTATCTGAGTGTAGCTTACTCGATGATGATAATCACGGCTCAGGTTGCATCTTCTCGCACTCCTCTCTAATCGACTGGTAAAGCACGGTGGACAAGTATCGTTCACCAAAGCTTGGGAATATAACCTACAAAGTGTTTCAGATGTAGATTTAAGACCGATAAATATGGAAAAGGCTCATCCAAATTAACAAAATCCAGAAGCAAAACATCCTGTTCAGAAGTGTATTGTTTGTACAACTTTTTCAACTAGATTTATGACATGAAATGCAGTAAAAAGACTACATTACACCGCCTTCATGGTAATTATATCCCGGAAGACAACAGGGACCAGGGGCCACCCGTCAACAAGAATTCAACGGGGAGCAAGGGCTAGAGACTGCTTGAATTGTGAAATTGGTCAATTATGGCACTAATGTTTTCTTTTCGCGATTGGTGTCCTAATTCTTTGAGTTTGGGATCTATATCATACAATTATATTGAACCTGGATGACCACGTATAAGCTGCAAGGCAAAATCTCCTAACTGCACCGACACATGTAAACCATTTTTCTTTTTTTTTGAGCATGCGAAACATTGTATTTAAGAAAGAGGGACAAATACAAGATGCCGGTTGGAGGGTGGAGCAACTATGCAAACCCCTTTCAAAGCCTTGTGAGAAAACCATCTCAAACGAAGGATGCATCTTGAAGAGAGAGAATAGCTAACGGGAGGAGAAATTGGCAACAAGAAGGAAATCGTTAACACTAATTAGATCCATATGCATAAACAACCAATGGGTGCACGCTATCAATATTGATCTAAGTAAATTTTCTTCCATGTTCCAGAATAACAATGGAATTATGGATATCACTAAATAGAAAAACGAAAGGTTTACCAATGTACCAAAGATCATTGCTAGCACAAAGTTGAGTACCAGGATTAAGCAGTAAAATTGAGTATTCTAAAGGTTACTAAGATTCAACCATAGCCTACCTAGGTCTAGGTAAAGTTTCTGAAATCTAAAATTTTCTAAGAAAGACAGAGCAACAAATAACAAAGTTGCAACTAGACATACCGCAATGAGCTTTCCTGCATTCTCAGGCCTCTTCCCAACTCTGAGGGCAGCAGCTGCAGCTGCTCCAGAAGAAATTCCGACCTAACAAAAATGAAACAAGGGACAAGGAAAACGCGCAATTCTTAAGAACAAGAGTATAGGATATAAACACACAAGTACTGAAATTTGCAGACAATAAAATGAATAAAGATACATGTCTGATCCCAAGCCTCCATAATAATTCTACTTTTGATGTATATACTACATTTGTAATTCTATAATTGTCGCGAAATATATTTCATCTGGGATTTGATATCCTTAAGTTTTTTTAGTCTTCTGTTTCCCTTTTTTTGGATAAAAAGTGCAATGAGGGGGTGGGGAAGGGAATGTTCTCTCCGAAACTTCCTTGCATCCGAAAGCAAATTGCAATACCATAATATAAGTTAAAACAAGGCACTAACCAACAAGCCTTCTTGAAGAGCCAATTGCTTTGCAGTTTCAACAGCTTCATCACTTGATATCTGGTGGCAGTTGAGTAAATGTTAATAAGACCGCTAAAACAACTCAACCATCATGAATAACAGCAGCTGCTAATATATGCCTAATTGTGAAACACGAACGAAAACCAGAAAACAGGGTGTCCAAACATCTATATATTTAAGTCCTACCCCAAAGAAGAAGTTGATACACGAGTAAGGAAGACAAAACACAGAGAACAGAGAGAAACATTATTACAGATTAATCATGTAAATCAACTGGAAACTACATGAATTGGATGTTGACAACCATAAAATCGAATAAGCTTAAGATTGAACATTTAAATCACAAAGAAGAAGTGGAAACTACATGAATTGGATGTAAAAGCCTAAGAATGGCGGCCCTATTGCATGATGGCAGTAGCACTGGAGCTCTCAAATAGAGAACAGCGGAAACAAAATCAAAGACCCAAAAGAAGGGGGTGGCAAAGAGACCACAGATGCCAAATGGGGAAAAAAGGATTAACAAGTGTATAACATAATATATATCTAGTTACCAACCTAATAAAATTCTTGACCATAGCCATCCAAAAGGCTTCAAAAATCTTAGATCATGGTTAGCAGTAAAAATACAGAGCTAATCCCACCAACCCACACTAAACAACAAGACCTAACTAATGCTTAAGAGATAACCTATTTCTAATGGAAACATGCAATAGAGGTTATAGAAATCAACAGTAAATTATCCTCTAGACCAGATGGTACAATGCATACGCTTGTGAAAAAGCCAGATATATATGTGGCATTCTATTTATTTGCTTTTCAACAGCAACAATATCCAGCTGAATCTCAGTTGCAATCTATTCAATGAAACCTAATTAGAATGTCTATATTTCACCATTGTTATAGGTTCTCCTAAGTAGACCAACAAACTCAAAAACTTTATTGTTCTTAAAAAAGAAAAATAAGAAGGAAGGGAAAAAAGGTTGGCATGTATAGCAACAAAAACATAGGAAGTTCATATTAGAATACTGCAATAAGTTCAGGTTCGCATAAAAAATATATGTGCAGTCCTACATCCCTCAATATAGAGAAACATGCATAAACTTCACTCAGATGACCATTAATTTATTAAGTGAAAGAGGAGTAAGACCTCAATAACTTCATCCATCACGCTTTGATCTAAATTTCCTGGAATAAAACCTGCTCCAATGCCTTGAATTTTGTGAGGGCCTGCAGTTTCAAATTGCCGCCACTAGAAATATACAAAAACCCCATTCTCAAATAAAATAAAGAGGACTTGACTTTGGCTGCGTCTTACCTGGCTTGCCACCAGACAATATGTTGCTTTCTGTGGGTTCTACACCAACAACCTGATAAAAGGAAAACAACAGAAAAAAGAGAGGGAAAACTTATTGTCAACTAAAACACACCGCACAACACTCAAACCCACAAGATATACTACTGTGGACATTGCAGCAAGTATTACTGTACAAGACAATTGACTTCATTACATGCACGTATATGAAAGCAGATGTTGTGAAGATGTATCTTATGGCCAAAACAAGAAAATACACAAAATTGATATTGTACCTTAATGCTGGGATTTTGTTCTTTAAGAAATCGACCAACACCTGAGATAGTCCCACCAGTGCCAATCCCAGCAACAAGGATATCTACCTTGCCTCTCGTATCCTCCCAGATCTCTGGGCCAGTCGTTTCATAGTGTATCTGCAGAAGATAAGAAGTATGATGTAGACAAAGGAACTGTTCTTTGCACATGTACCACTTTAATATGAATGACAATAAAAGGGACATGATTTAATGAGGATGTGAAAGGCCAACAAGTTAGATAGATAGCAAACTTGTTGCATGGCAAAAGATTGGGAAAATGGCCAAATGGTCCCTAAAGTTAGGGCCTTGATATGGTTTGATCCCCAAAGATTTTTTAAGCCATCAAGGTCCACAATGATTTTACGCAATTCTGAATTAGATACCTGGTCATTTTCCAACATGTTTTTCGGCCAAAGTAGCTCACGTTTCATGTGAGCTATTTTTAAGGGAAAAATGGTCCTGACAATTGCCCTTGAAATAGTATTTTGGCCGGAAAACATCTTGAAAAGTGACCGGGTATCTAATTCAGAGGCACATAAAATCACTGGGTACCTTAATGGCTAAAAACAAACTTTGGGGATCGGACCATGTCGAGGCCCTAACTTTGGGAATCATTTTGGCCATTTTCCCAAAAGATATGAGTATCAAAATAACAAGGACAGAAAACTAAAGACTTACCTTGGGGTTTGCAGGGTTGTCAAACTGTTGAAGCATATAGGAATTAGGTGTGCTACTCAATATTTCTTCTGCTTTTTGAACAGCTCCTTTCATGCCTTTTGCTGGATCAGTCAAAACAAGGTCAGCTCCAAATGCTTTTAGGAGAACCCTTCTCTCCATACTCATAGATGCCGGCATTGTCAATATGAGCTTGTACCCCTTGGAAGCAGCTATAAATGCAAGCCCAATGCCAGTGTTTCCACTTGTTGACTCAACCAAAATGCTCTAAAAGGGAGGAAAAGATCAATATTAACTCAAATACAAAAGCACAAAGACAAAAAATCATAAGGTTCATCATTTTCCATTAGCAACAAATGGATGCAAAAGCAATCCGCATCCAACATTGATGCAATCTCTCGGGGCAACGGAAAAACACTTTTTGTAACTTTACCTATCTCCGGTGTTGCTATCTTACCAGAATACTCTGCCGTTTGTACCCCATGATATATCACAACAAGAATAGAGGAAAATCCCTCCAAATAAGTGACAACTATCCCTAAGATTTCTGATTTAATAATGTCTAATTGCAAAATTAGGTTCATTATCTTAACACTTCACCACAGACAATATTCAGCTATTTCTAGCAGGTTCTGCATAATGATCATTAGCATTCTCTGAAGCAATAAACTCTACTTATCAAAGAATACGAAGCTATTTCATAAAAAAGCATGGCAGATTTTGTCCCAAAGGTGCAAAACAAAACATGTTCAATATCATTGTTCCAATTTGAAATGTTGATTTTGATATACAATCTTACCTTCCCTGGAGTTATAAGACCATTCTGTTCCGCATCAGCTATCATACTGTATCCTATCCTGAAGGAAAGGGAATTCTGTGAGAAAAGCAATACATCTCCTTTTAAGCACTTCTATCAATCAGAGAAGAAGCACCAGTATCGATTCAATAGGTATAAACTATAATAAAACCTATACAATATCTACTTAGCAACACACCCAAAATCAACAACTGATTGTAAGAGGTAAAGAGGTAATTCAACCATGTAGACTGAGAAATGTTCTTAGGTCCAATTCTCACTGCACTCATTGAGTTAAAAAGGATAGGTACAAGGTTATGTAAACTGCAACCTTCCTTAACAATCAAAGCTTTCAGAGAAGGAAGAGCTAAACAATCCAATTCTCACTAAACACGAACTTCAATTTCCGAAAAAGAAGGAAGAGCTAAACAATCTCACCTGTCCTTGACACTACAACATGGCTCCATAAGTTCAAGCTTCGCAGCAATATGTGCAACAGAACCTTTTACTATGTTATTCAAGTATACCATAGGTGTATTCCCTACTAGCTGCAAAACCACAAAACAAACAAATAAATAATACTCAACCTTTGCAACAATTCTCCATGAAATGCTAAAAAATGATAAAAGCCCAGATGAGAATACAACTGAAATGGAAAAAGGGTTCACCTGAGTGACATCGTCTGCTATATTGAGTCCCTGAACATCAGTCTGCGGTTGCTTCTCCACAGAAACTGCTTTGCAGACTAGGGAAAAGGATACTTTCCTGTTATTGGTAGTACCAAAGTTGTTAGAATTCTTGAAGCTAACAGAACTGCCTCCCAAACGAAACCGATTCAAAAGAGGAGTCTCAGTCTTGGAGCTGCAGAGAGAGGAGGAAGTCAAGGGCTGGTTGATCAGAGACGCCATTGCTGATGAAAAAAGCTGCCGATTACCCTCTCTCAAATTCTCTGCTCTCGCTATTTCTTTCTTCTTTGACTATACCTTTCTGATTTTTTTCTTTTTTTGTTTTTTGCTTAGGCTTTTTTGGATCTTTCTAATGAAATTATCTTTTCGGCGTTTGAGGAGCCAATAGCCCAATTCTCAAAATAAGAAAATGACCTCACCTAAATAGACAAATATGAAAAATAATATATCTTTTCTTTTCTTTTGCAAGAAAAAATATTCATATATATATATATTCAACGAATCTAGACATCTTTTGTTCATTTCAAAATAATATTTTAAAATATTTTCTCAAAATATTTAATTTTTTACTTTTAAGAAAATCAATCTTTTTGTTGAAGGGAAATTTAAAATTGAACTAATTCAATCTTCTTTAATAACTCATTTACTTTTTTCTATTTATTGGACTGTTTTTTTAACTCCCTAAAAAAACAAAATAAAAAGAAGTCGAATGGGGTAATACAAATAAATAAATATATATTTATGTCTAAGAAATAAATATACATATATTTCTACCTTGTAAAATATATATATATATATATATTCTTCTCCACAAAAAAAGGAAGAAAAAGAAGTCAAGTGGGGTGAGCCTTATTGTATTTTATACCCTTTTTTGGTAAGATGTGCCTGAAAAATTCCTTTAGGGGGGTTTGAGAATTATTTTTAATGTTTATTTATTTACCATTTTTAATGATTGATAAAAATAATTTTTTACCTCCAATAAATTAATAATTCAATTATCAACAATACCATTTGAATCTTGAGTAAATTTCTCTATTTTCTTTTTTTTTTTTCTGGAAGTACATTTCTCTATTTTCATTTGTCATATTTTAGAAAATATTTTTGTTATTAAAGGAAGTAAATTGGCATTGAATTAAAGAAACACACAAAAAAACAAAGAAATGATTAAGAAATACATTTGAATTATACCACTAAGGAAGAAGAATTGTATGGAAATAAACATACAAATGGAATGAAATAATTGAATTTATATTTAATACATAGTGAATATAATAAGATAGAAAGAAGACTAATTAATGAAATTAATCAATGGCTTTCTTCTTTTCTTGAGAAAAATCATCAAACTTGGGATGGAAATGGCTGAAATGGAGAAGCCCATTTCCCCTGATCTTCAACAACTCTGTTACTAACAGAAACCCCACCTCCTCCATTCCCTTCAACAAATCCATAATACCTCAATACAAAAGCAAGAACAAGTACAATCCATTCCAAACAGAAGATCAAAACTGACAATCCACCAGCCAATTTCAGAATCAAAGCGCCGTCGTCTTCTCTAACATAAGATTTCAATGCGCCGAGGAAATTAGACGTTGTTGTAAAGATAAGCACCGAAACAGAGCCTTGAAATATGGCAGTAAGTACAGTTGCTACCATATGTAAAGCGTACCATTTGTTAGATCCACCGGCGGCGGCGCTGCAGCCGGAAATAGCACCGCCGATCGTGAGGATGTGGAGGAGAATTAGGAGGATACCGGAAACGGAAGGGATTAAACGGAGAGAAAGGATTAGGAAAATGCAACTAGAAGCTGCACCTAATAGGATGTAATTGGAAAGAAGAAAGAATTTGTGAGTATGGTAATGAGATTTGTTCACAGAGCAGTTTTGGGAATTGATCGAAAGAGCACCCATTATTTGGGGATAAATTTTTTTTCTTTCTAGGGTTCTTGAAGAAGAAGAGGAAGAATCTGATATGGGAAGAAAGGATGAAATTGGGGTTTTGTATTTAAAGGTGAGAGTGAAGTGAAATCAGTAACGACTAGTTGAGTTGAGTGGGTGCAAGAAGAACGTTGAGGAAGTTAACGGCTAGTTTTGAAGATGGCAGCTGGGATTGCTTTTGCCTGCTGGCAGCCATGTTCTGGTTCTGTTTTCAAACTATAGTAACTCTTTTAGGCTGCAGAATTAATATTAATAATTAAAATTTAAATTATTGAGTTAATAATGTAATTCAAAAATTTATATATAGCACGAAAAATTTTAATCTTTTTCGTCAGAATGAATTTCTTTTAAAAAAAATATCGATTTTGAGATAAAAGACACAAAAAATTATTTTTTTCAACTGTCTAGAGTTTCTTCCAACTTAAAATTTTCGCTCATCTAGGCGAAATTCATTTCAATAATTAAAAAAAAAAAAAAACTAATAAGTTTCGTCTATCTGAGAGAAATTCTCTAAGGAGTTTCTCAGAGAAACTCAGCAAAGTCGGAAAAAAGTAAATTTTCATGGTATTAAATTTGTGAGTTTTGAGTTAAAAGAGAATTAGATTAGAGAAATTTATTTTGACGTTTTATATTTATTGAATACTTCTTCAATATGGGGTTAAAGAATTGATATCAATTATTAAGGTTCGAATTATAATAGTGAATTTTTCAATATGGGACTAAATAGCTTTTTTCTCAACTTATTTTAAGATAAAAACAGATATAATAAATAAGTGAGAACAGCATATAAATAGTTTATAACTTAAAATAAATTAAAAACAACTTATTTTAAGCACATTTTTGCACGGTCAAGAGCCTAAATGTATGAACATTTTTTAATTTTTAATGAAAAAAAAAAAAGAAAAGTACCAAAGAAGGGTAATTAGTTTCCAGTTGAACTTCCACAGATATTTATCACCTAAAAAAAAGAAGTCCAGTCTTCATCTTCATCATGATCCTTCCTAGCTCCTTTTACCTTTAAAAACAAAAAGGGAAAACATCCTCCATATGATATATAGGCAGCAAGACAAGAATATGATCTCATTAACAAAATACTGAGGGGCTTGCTACAAATAGAAACACATCTCAAAAGAAATGCAAAACTGTTCCAGGACACATTCTAGGAGAAACATTCATAACCAGCAGCATTATCAACACTGAAAATCACTTGATACAGCTAAAGAACAACTACTACTCTTAGATGGATGGTTTCGTCCGCGTTCAGATGCATCTCAACTGAGTTAAAAAGTCTTTCTTGGATGGCCTTTGTCCTACTCATTGTCAATGTATTCAAATCTCTCCTAAATATATCTGTTTATCGCTACTGCAAGATCCAATGACAGGTTCACTAGGATGGAACACAGATTCGTTTACAGATCCGTTATGGCCAGGAAGCTTATACAAGATCCTCCGAGAAGTGGTATCCCAGATGTAAACCATGCGATCAGAGCTTCCAGCTGTGACCTTGCTTCCATCAGGTGACCAGCCACATTTCAACAAGTTCTTTTCAAAATTGTGTTGATGACCTTCCAGAATTTTCACACATCGATTCTGTGGTGCATATGGGCGCATGTCCCATATACGGAGTGTGCAGTCCATGCCGTTGGTAAGAAGGTAAGAGCCATCTGGACTGAGCTGCATACCAGTAATCATGTCTTGATGGCCTTGGAGAGTCATGGTGACCTCATTTCTGCGCAAATCCCATACCTTGACATCGTTATCTATGCCTCCCGTGTATATTTTATCTGAAGCATCAGAAAAACTAACAGCAGTAATTTGGTATTTATCTGGAAAAGTCTGTATTGCACCCCTTTGACGCATATCCCAAAGCTTAGCAGTACCATCATCAGATCCACTAACAATAAGAGGAGGACCCCTCCTCGCAGCAGAACAAGAGTTCACAAAAGAAGAGTGTTCGGCCATTTTCTTTACCTGTTTACCAGTCTCTACATCCCATGCCCTTACAGTCTTGTCTGGACTCGCAGATATAATTGTTGAACCATCTACAGACCATTGAACGTCCAGGACGGCATTTTTATGTCCTTTCAGAACTGCATAGTTCTTGCAATCACCGTGTACATTCCAAAGAAATATTTCTCTGTCATGTGAACCAGAAGCAATGATAGTTCCCGCTGGATTGAACTTCATTGTATAAATGGCACTTTGATGGCCAGTTAGCAACATGATTGGCGATTCCAAACTCGATTTTCGCTGCTTCCCGGCTGGATCAGGACCAATATTTGAAACTGTAGATATTTCCATTGGCCTTGGCCCAAGCACAGACAGAGCACTTTCGGTTTGCATTTTGGTTTTTCTTTGTCTGTCAATAACAGGGATATAGGTGAACTTAATTTACCGGACAAATTCTTGTAGACTTGGTCAACTTGTATAGGCAAGAGTAGGTTGTATGAAAACTCAAAACAAATTAGAGATCATGCTGAAAATCACGTTCTTGTCTAATACATATGATCATTAAGGATGTGACAGAAATCCTGTGAAGCTAAGCTAAAATTCATATAGAGAAAATAAAAATAAAGGAGTGAGAGATGCTAGGCTAGGCACACATCTTGGAGCTTTAGGCATATTTTAGTAATAATTCAAGTCATTCTTAGAAAAGACTATATCATTATAGTCTCCAAGACCTTTTCCCAGGCTAACTACAGCTTTGACTCCCAGAAGTAACAAAGTTATTAAATGTAATAGGTAAGACTCTTAAATCTACTAAACTGAAATAACTTCAAATTCCCGAAACAACGTGATCACCAGCATAATCTACAGAAAATTCTGAATATAAAAAAGTACTGCAATAGTTTCAAATTAACATAGTAAACTATGTATACCAGAGTACTTAAAATGTCCAAATTAAAAAATAACTGATGAAATAGACTAAAACATAGACTTAAACCATATTACTGAAGCAAAAGTACTACATGCCAAATTAGAGTTTGAGTCTATAATCATGACATTTGTAAACTTTAGATAGTGGCTCAGATATCTGTCAAAAGATCTAGCACTCCTGAGTGTAACAATTCCAACCCAGTTATGGGAGTTTAGCAGAATTCATCAAGGGGACATTAAATGTAAAAACCGCAAAAGCACTATTCAATTTGAGAAAATAAAATTGTTAATAAAAGGTAGTTCATATAGCCTTTCCAGCCGTAGCGTAACCAAGATTAAAAGGTTTTGGGGTCGAAATTACACTAAAAGTTTTGCCATAATTTTGTCCATGTAAATGGGTACTGTCCAAACACAAAGGCCGCTCAAACAATTCCAAATTTAACAAAACTATAACATATCAATCATTCTCCAACATTCTCTAACTAATCAGAAATATTTGCATACAAATCGCAAAAAAAATAGGAAATCCCAACATAAACAATTAAATTTGTTTAATTAATTTAGAATGATCAGAAAATTAATATTTAAAACAAATAACGCTAATACAAATACTTAAATAATAATCATAACAAATTATTTAACTATTATTAAATGGAGAAATTATTTAATAATTATTCTACTCTATAAATAAAAAACAACTCCCAAAGCAGAAACAGAAACAGCTTTAAAATCTGAATTATACCTAGTATCAATTATCAAATAGCTATGAGTCTAAATGGGATAACTTTCCAACAAAAATCCCATTTCTATAATATAACAAATTTAGCTAAGATGACTTGAGAAAGTTGAGATTTTCCTCACATGGGCAGTAATTAGAAGGGTAGTAGTCCAACAAACTCCAAAGCCAGCAAAAAGAATGAAACTTGAAGCTGAATTTTAGTTATTCAAGGCCATCCATTGCATCCCATTGGAACAGAAACCAGAAACGAATATGTCAAACACAGCTCAGATTCATAACATAAAAAATAAAAATAAAAACAATCGGAATATTAAAGTAGCCCAAATCAATTATCAGTGAAAATCGACCTAAAATGTAGCAAAAGAACAACAAGGGGATTTCTGATTTCTCAGAAATAGGAAAGGGCCGAAGGGCGAAGCTGGAAGATGATGGTAGAGAAATCTCGATTGCCCTATTCCATTCCTAAAAAGCTTCTATTCCACTGAGTACTAATAAAATTGTAAAATTTAATTTATAAATAAAATAAAAAATATGAACTTACCTTCTTTTCTGGTCTGGCCGGCGGCGAGAAGCAGGACCGGAAGCGAGCGGCGGGTGGTGGCGACTGGCGGGGCAGGCTGCCCGGGGTGGCCGCTGGTGGATTGGTGGGAGACGGAGTAAAGTAGCGGAAGTGGGAATTGGGGTTTGGAGGTTTGAAAATCGATCTGGGTTTATTCGGGTTTTGGCATTTGGGAGTTCAAATTTTGCATTTTCCTTTATTTTTTTCTTTTTAAGGGTTAATTGCAAAATATCCCTCAATTGGAGGGTAAAAGCACTTTATACCCCCGAATCTTAAAAATAAGCAGTTTACTCTTAAAAATATATAAAATGTCTAAAATATTTTTTCATTTAAGTTATAATTTAAGAAGAGAACTTTAAGAGCGGCAGCACTCTCCGGCAGCGGGAGGGGCAGTGGTGGTGATGTAGTGTGTGAAAGGTTCTGAGGAAATTAAAAAGGAAGAAAAAAACATAAATTATGATTTTTATAAATTAAAATTAGATATTTGAAAGAGCTAATAATTAAAAACAGATACCTAATTGAATTTTGTTACATTCTAAAATATTAAAAGGAAATTTTTATAAGTGAAATTTCAATTATACCCTTTGATTTATTTCATTAACGGTTAAATTGGACGAAATATCCGATTTTGATACGTCATTAAAATTTTGGGTCTAATACTTACCATTTTGAAATTGAGATACAAAATTAAAATTTGAAAAATTCAAGGGGCACCGAGCTTTTTGCCCTTATATATAGCGATAAATGAGTATATTTAAAATAAAAAATACTACTATTCTATACTAATGATATTTTAGTCATTTTAATAATTTAGAATAATTTAGTCTTTGGTCCTAAGAGTAGGTCATAAAAGCCAAATTGGTCTATTGTATAGAGTAAAATTTAGTACGCATAAAATAGATCGGATTCTGTTGATTAGAGTAAAATTTGTTGCTATAGTAAGGAGTAAATAGTTGTTGGATAAAAAAAAATAGGAGTATAACTTGAAAAATGATAATATTTTATGATTATAAATGTCAGATTCCTTATTTATTAACTACTTAGGATCGTTTATACCACTTTATACATTATAATATATATTCAATTTTATAATATATATTCAATTAAGAAGTAGTACAGAGAGTGATACACAAAGTGGTACATACAGTTCGAGCCATTATTTAACATAACAAATATAACAAAATCTTAAATATAGGGGGCCAGTTAAAATTTAAGAATTTTATGGGATGTGTTTGCAAATTGAAATATTTGAAGGGCTCCCTGAGCACATAACTTTAAAAAAAAAATGGTGTAAAGTTGTTGAAATTATTGCAAGGAATCTTAACAGCTGATCCTCCTCAAATTGGCCCCAAGTCAGCCATGGTAGCTCAAGTCTTCAATTCTTCCCAATCAATGCATTCCCGCGCTTTCCTCCATTAAAGCCAAGCTCAAAGGTCTCCGGAAATCTGGTCCTCCATGGACTCATCAGCAGACTCGCCGTCGCCGTCCACATCGTTCAATAACCGGGACTGGTTTTTTCCCTCGCAGTCCTTCTTTAACTCTTCCCAATTTCGTAGAACCCCCGTTCGAAGATTCTCTTCTCCTTACCCCAAACCATCAGTTTTCCAGCATCAACAGACCTCTCCACCGCAAAAATCCAGCTCCACTGATCATCATCAGCAACAGAAGCAGCATTACTATCCCAAGTACGCCAGCCTACGACGCCGGCCGTCCAATTTTTTTAGAAATGAAAATTCCACAGCTGCGGGAGTCTCCGGTGCCGGCGGAAGTGGTGATCCTGGAATTAATAGGAGGCCTGATGATGCCTTAGCTGAACTCACGGACGGGAATAAAGCGTCGACGACCAAGAAGGGGGTCGCCGGTTCATTCCTTGGCCGATTGACTATTCGTTGGCAGACGGCTTTCCCCATTGCAGTGAGTTGACTCTTGTCTTATTCTAATAATACTTTTTTTCCCTAAAGGTCCAAATTTCTATAGGCCGTCCGCTAGTGAAAGAGACGGTCATCTGGAGAGCACTTGCTCTCCCATTGGTTGGTCTACCCTTGAGCACACGCACACATCCTGATGCTGACGCGGCAATATCGTTTGGTTGCAGGTTTTAGTGACATTATTTTCATCTTTGCTGCACAAAAATTTTGCTTTACACAAAGAAGTGATTAATTTACAGGTAAATTGCTCACTAGTAGTTTTTTCCCCTCTAAATGTTAGATGATGGCTAGTTTGTATTGCTTGACTTGTACAAAAGGCGAAATTCCTTGCTGGCCCCACCAGACTGGCCGACACTCAGGGAATGATGTTAATCATGGTGTAGTTTATAGTACTTGATTGATTGGAGCAATGATTGTCTGACATACTAAAATATGGGAATGGCATTGTTTTATTCGTAGAAAATGTATGTAGCATGTTAGTGTAGTTATTGAATTGCTTCATCTTTTGATAGTGTGAACTTAGTTGGAATGAGGGCTGTTTTTAAGGACAAAAATATTAGCTTAAAGGGTTCAATGGAATAGTGAGATAAGTAACGGAATGGACTCTGTTTAGTGAAAACTGATAGTGAAATTTAAACGAGGTTATAAGAAATGCAATTGATTTTGGAACTGCAAAGATCATTATGGATAATACCTTATAAATATCTGCCTACAGAGCAAGCTAGAAGTATAGCAACTACTCATCTTTGGGAAATAAGTCCTAACTTTTAATTTTTTCACGTGCCAATGAGTGGAGAAATTACAATTTTACTAAGCTTTTGTGGAAGAAAATTCAATATGTGATTTGAAATAATCAGTTATAAGTAAACAGTATACGTTCTCTTGTGTCAGCACATGAATGTTATGTACAAGAAAGTTTTGTGTCAACGAATGAATGATAAGTAAGAGAAACATACTTTTGCTAGCTTTATCTGCTTAGAATTTTCCTACTTACGCATGATAAATATAATGCAACTTCCTTACTAGGATTGTCATTCTATTTTCCACCTTTCCATTCCATTCTCTGGTTTTGCAGGACCAGATTTCCATGCTCAATGTTAAATTAAGACTTTGCAATTTGCTGGATCCTATAGATACGACCTATGCAATGACACAAGGCATTGACTCTCTTTCCAGCAAAAGTTTGAAAAATACAGCATTGTTAGTCTCGCTAGTGGTGTTATCCATGCCATTTATTCTTTTCAAGTATGTTGACCATATCTCAAATTCAAGAAGGTCCACAGACAGTATCACAGAAGAAGTATCTCTAAGTAAGCAGCTAGCATATAGAGTGGATGTTTTTTTGTCAGTCCACCCATATGCTAAGCCACTGGCACTGTTAGTTGCAACACTTTTACTTATTTGTCTTGGTGGAGTAGCACTATTTGGTGTCACGGATGATAGTTTAGCAGATTGCCTTTGGTTATCTTGGACATATGTGGCAGACTCGGGGAATCATGCAAATTCTGAAGGCATTGGACCTAGATTAGTTTCTGTATCCATTAGTTTCGGTGGCATGCTCATATTTGCAATGATGCTTGGACTTGTTTCGGATGCAATTTCCGAGAAGTTTGATTCTCTCCGGAAAGGAAGAAGTGAGGTGGTTGAGCAGAACCACACTCTTATCCTTGGGTGGAGTGACAAATTGGCAAGTATCTGATCCTTATTCAAAATCAATTGAGCTTGTTCGTTTTTTTTTTTCTTGAAAAGCAAGAGTTGGAGTGAGCGTCAGATTTTTTCAATGATTGTTCTAGCCGATCCAGCGATATAAAGTGATCTTCTTTCTGCCTTGTCCTTGTGAATATTAAGTTCTACGAAACCTCATATTGTTTTATTTCAATATATAGCCCCATAAATAAATTCAATACTTCATACTAAATCTTTTCCATGTCCAAAATATTTATTTTGATAGGTAAAGCATGAAAGCATCATTGTTGTACCCAGGAAACTTGCCAATCTTTGTTACTTGTAGTCAAACAAAGCCAGGCTTAAGCCAGTCTTACCCCTCCCATAGGATCCAGAATTCACGCTTCTGATATTTGTTCTTGCTTCTCCCACTCTAATATTACCAGACTTTTTGCTTTTAGAACTCATGATTATTGTGATTTTACAAGAAGTGAAAGGATGTAACTTAATAAAGGGAATGAAATACCAAAATGGAGTAAAATGATTGAAAAATATTTTCTCTTCTCAGTTAGTGTATGAAACAAATCGGAAATACCATTTAAGTAGGCCCCATTGAAGAATGTGGATTATATTGTCTGAGAGTGCTTCACATTCTCAGGGATCCCTGCTAAATCAACTTGCCATAGCCAATGAGAGTTTGTGCGGAGGAATAGTTGTGGTTATGGCTGAACGAGACAAAGAAGAGATGGAACTTGACATTGCTAAAATGGAATTTGATTTTCGAGGAACATCTGTAATATGCAGAAGTGGGAGTCCTCTGATTTTAGCTGACCTAAAAAAGGTGACACTCATCAGCTTTTGTTGTCCCCCGTACAATCATTCCTCTTCCATCAACGTCATTGTTCTTTTGCTATTTTTATATTATTCTTGAAGAGTTTTTGCAAGATCCAGTATTTTTTATTCTGTGCTTTGTTTTCTGCAAACAAATGCCCCTTAGCTTTTAAGTTGCTGTTGCGTTACTCTATTTTATGACTTAACTGGATGGAATTTCCTAGGTATCTGTCTCTAAGGCTCGTGCTATAATTGTCCTTGCTGAAGATGGTAATGCTGACCAGGTTAGCTTCATAAGAGATCAATGCACCTCATCTTCAATTTGCGGAAGTGATGGTATACCATGCAATTCATTCCTTTGTCTTGTAGAGTGATGCTCGTGCTTTGAGAACTGTTCTGAGCTTAACAGGAGTCAAAGAAGGGCTACGGGGACATATAGTGGTTGAACTCAGTGATCTTGATAATGAAGTCCTAGTTAAACTTGTAGGAGGAGATCTTGTTGAAACTGTTGTAGCACATGATGTGATAGGTCGATTGATGATCCAATGTGCTCGGCAGCCAGGCCTTGCGCAGGTCAGCATTTCTTCTTTTTACTTCAACTAATTCTGCAGATCAGTTGCTTCAAAGAGTGAAAGATTATGTTGATATTTTTTTATTCGTGTTGATCTGCTCTGCCTAGTTGAATACCGTAGCTATTTTTGTTTTTACTTTTTTCTTTTTGGTTTGGTTTGGTAGATATGGGAAGATATCCTTGGATTTGAAAATTGTGAATTCTACATCAAAAGATGGCCTCAGTTGGATGGAATGTCTTTTGAGGATGTCTTGATCAGCTTCCCTGACGCAATTCCTTGCGGAGTTAAGGTGGCATCAGCTAGTGGAAAAATTATTCTGAATCCTGATGATTCGTATATTCTACAAGAAGGGGATGAAGTGCTTGTGATTGCTGAAGATGATGATACCTATGCTCCAGCAGCACTGCCTACGGTGCTTCCCTTCTTTACATCTATCCCAAAATAATCTCTGTTGTTTTATGCTAATACTGCTACTATCTCTTTTTTATGCGTAAAATTATAGTACTTAATCTAGCTATTCTGAGTGTATGAATATTATTCCTGATGGTCTAGCGATCCTGAGTGTATAAACATTCCTGGTACATTAAGTAATAATATTTGGGAGGAAGAAAGTCAGAGAAAACTGCCTATGCTACCTCCATCTCGTTATGTGTTTTCCACTTCCATGCTTGTTTGGGAAACATATATTTTTGCATTGGATGTGAAGTACCCTGGAGGTCATCTTTGTGCTTCGTGGTGTTCTAGTAATTATTAACCTGTGAAATTCTAAAACATCATGTTAGGCTGAACCCGGTGGTAATCAATAAATGCCTATCTACAAATCAGGATTATATAATACTTCTCTGGGGTGTTCAAACTGTCTCCAAAAGATAAGCTGATCAAATAGAACATTCAACCACGTGATCATCCCTTGAGGATTTCGTTAGTATTTTATCATTCCATGTGATCAGTAAAAGAGGATAACTATTAGTAACAAATAAGGAGTAACAACTCAATGGTGGGCCACTCTTCAACGAATTGCTCTTCGATCTTGACATTAGGGTGATTCATGATAATTTAATAAGTGGGGCATACCAGAAACAAACTTATGGCCATACAATTAATTTGGTTATTCAGGTCAAAGATGCAACATTCATACAAATTGCCCGACCAGCAAGAAAGCCACAGAAGATTCTACTTTGTGGATGGAGGCGGGACATTGATGATATGATTGTGGTAAGCTCTATCAATCAAAGCTCCTAATTCTTTCTTCTCTTTGCCTGAATACTGCAGGTTCAAAGAGGAAATCTGCCCAAAGACTTCATAGTTCCAAAATCTGCAGAGCGGATACTTTTTTGTGGTTGGCGGCGAGATATGGAAGATATGATTATGGTAAAACGACAAGAAGTCTACTATATATGCTTCCAGTACTTGTGCCTGTGCACTTGTTATTCAGTCTGGTGCTGGCCATTCCCAAATTATTTTCTGATACTTCTTGGCATCATTCATATTCAGAAAGTATTTTTATCTAGTACTTCAACATGTTGTCTTCATTTAACCATCCCTACCTTGTAACCCTTAGAAAAACTGGAGAGTCTCTGATCTCTGATGTTTTTGTTAAATTAAACTTTTAATTTGCTGCATTAGGTATTGGACGCGTTTTTAGCCCCTAAGTCAGAGTTGTGGATGTTCAATGAAGTTCCTGAGAAGGAAAGAGAGAAGAAGCTTATAGATGGTGGTCTTGACATCAACAGGCTGATGAATATAGAATTGGTTAACCGTGAAGGAAATGCTGTTATCCGACGTCACCTTGAAAGCCTTCCACTAGAATCTTTTGATTCAGTAAGTAGCATCTACTTCCAATAATTCTGTTTAGCCTAGAAATGCCCTATTCCTTGCCTTTGACTTTGTTGCGGAATTCTCCTGGATTATACAGATCTTAATTTTAGCTGATGAATCTGTTGAAGATTCAGCAATCCAGGCTGATTCCAGATCACTTGCCACATTACTTCTAATCCGTGATATTCAGGTACTTTGTTTCAAACGTTGATCAAAAACTTTTTTTTTCTTTTCGCGATAACCCCTTGTTACTTCAATTGATCTTTAAATGGTTACTGCTGAAGTAATCAAGAGTGGAGAAAGGCCTTTAAAAATTAGAAATATGCATAATTTTTTTACAAATTCTGTATCACTCATCCAAATCTGCTACTAACTCTATGATATTTGTATTAGGCAGTTCAAATATGCTGCTTTCTATTGCAGTATAGTAAATTTTTTGCCTTTTGGAAAGACATTTAAATAATTGCGATAAGAATCTCGAGGATCAAAGCATTTTTTTTTTTAATTTTGCAGGCTAAACGTCTCCCTTACAGAGAAGCAGCTATGGTTTCCCAAGTTCACAGGAGCAGCTTCTCCCAAGGTTCTTGGATAGGGGAAATGCAGCAGGCTTCAGATAAGTCTGTTATAATCAGTGAAATCCTGGATCCAAGAACTAAAAACCTATTATCCATGTCAAAAATCAGTGATTATGTTTTGTCAAATGAGCTTGTTAGCATGGCACTAGCAATGGTCTCAGAGGATCGCCAAATAAATGATGTATTAGAAGAGCTTTTTGCAGAAGAGGTTTGAATTCTCATGCTTTTTGGTAACTGAAAACTTCCTTGTAGATTTCGTTTCCTAAGGCATTCATTGAAAATGATTTTTAACAGGGAAATGAGATGCAGATAAGAGGCGCGGACCTATATCTCCGTGAAGGGGAGGAACTGAGTTTCTACGAAGTACTTCTGCGTGGGCGTCAAAGAAGAGAGGTTGTGATTGGATACCGCCTAGCTAACACAGAGAAGGCTGTAATCAATCCTCCAGGCAAAACGGAGAGAAGAAAATGGTCAGTTAAGGATGTTTTTGTTGTAATTGCTGAGAAAGAATGAGTTAAATTAAATCCCATTATTAAAAATGTTCTTTGAGTTGTGTTGAGTTGAGGATTTGGCCAAAATGGTTATAGAAATTGTATATGTAAATCTTCTCAACAGTGTCTTCTGTTAATAAGTTGAAATGTGTATATATATTGGTTGTACATTCCAAATAACTTAAATGGTTGGGTGCCTAATTTGTAACTTTTAGAAGGGGATTGATATAATTAATGCAGGAATCTAAAAGTATGAGTTTCCCTGAATCAGTAGCAGAAGCAAGAACATGATCAGGTTTTGTGGGAATGGGATAGAGACCCATGGGGATGAAAGGTAACGGGTCGGAGAACTTAGTTGAAAGACTATGTTTGGGGCTTTTTTTGCTTGAATCAACACTTTCCAGAAAACTTTGTTTTGGGTGGAAATTTTTAAAAGGTTTTCTCTCTAATTTCATTCTCTCTCTCTCTTCTCTCTAAGTTTCAAGATTTTCAAGCTTAGATCTGTTCAAATCTAGCCATTGAAAACTAAGAAAGATTATATACTCATTTATTTACAATTTAATTGGTTTAAAATTCAAAAAACGCGTTGGATCAATCTAGAACATGGCTATCGAAATTCTTCAAGAGTTTAATTGGCCTGGGCGCTTTTGAGGTTTAGGTGGACTTCCTTCTATATGGGCGAAATTCTTCAAAATTTCTCCTAGTAGGGAGAAATTCCTTGAGAATTTTGCTGGCCAAAAGTAAAACTCCGACTAGTTTTGAATCTTGAATTTTTTCTTGTATTTTTACCTCAAAATTATGTTTCATTACAAATAATCTTCAAAATCATACATGTGTACCTCCTTACTGCCTAAACAAAGAAAGGTAGAAAGAGACATAGAGTGAAAGTGAAAAATGAGATTTTTTTCACGTTGAACTTTTAGATTCCAACACTAATTTTATCGACCCCCATTTAGAAAACCAGTACGTCGTCGAACTAGACAACTTTAAAAAAAAAAAGAAAAGAAAAAGAAATAGTGATACAGAGGCTTTTACAAACAACAATAGATGGCCTTGCTATTGCTCATTGGTTGGCACAAAGTACTGGTAACATAATTGAACCACTGTGGTATTCCAATCCAAGGGTACATATATGTAAATCTGAATTCCCCAGCAGCATGCACAGAAGACAGTTCAAAATGATCAACACCATGATCAGGATGGAGGCTTTCAGAAGGGTATTTTACTTCTATGCTTCAGAAAGATCGATATTTTCATTTGTTGCAGCTGCTGCTAGTTCAGAAGGAGGATCTTTAGTTTCTTCAGTGTCGGATGGTTGAGATTCGTGCTTTGCAGCAGCTTGCAACACTCTGCTCTGAACATCCGATGATGAAGGTATTGTTGGTAATCCATTGCGATTTGTTTCTAGCTTTCCGGCTGCCCATGAAATCGCTTGACCTCCTAGTTTAACTGGAACAAGTAGTAGCCTTGGGAAAAAACGAAGAGAAGACAAAACTTTATTCACAAACCTCTGCTGTTCAATTCAAATTTTAACTGGAAAAGCTGCAGTATAATATGAAAACGATGACCAGGAAAGACAACAGCAATCAAGATTCTCAAAGTTACTAATAACACAAACACATGTATGCATAGAAAGTCCCAAAACACGGTTGTTAGCTTATTAGCTAACAAGAGCCGAGTATTAATCAGCTCTGCCAAGTGAAGATGGCAGAAGTTATGGAAGCCACGGGCATAAGATCCAGGAAAGAATGACATCCGGGAGGGGGTAGGATTGCATAATGTTCCTAATAGATAAAGATCTCAAAATTGACGAGTCAAAAAAGGACCGGAGGATCATCAAAGAGGGAGGGAGGAACAGTTTCATGCCAGAACTATCATTGAGCAAAGAAATTCACTCCCTTTTCCATTTCAGACATCAGTTGAGCACATACATAATCAAAAACACATCAGCAATTAATTGATATTGGATTAAAATTGGGTTTTTACCTCAAGTCCTGCTTAAGATCTTTGGAATCCTCATAAGAAGCAACTCTCTGATATATAGTCTGGTTAAGAAGAATTCAAATTGTACCAAGCATGAGTAGAAGGCAGTAGTGAAACAAAACACATCTGAGGCTTACGACATATGAGTACCTCGTGTGATTTTTTTAACAGATTGACCATAGAACGATCTTATTGGATTGTTGTAAATTGTTCATGGACTATAACGCAGAAAATAAACTTTGAGAACTATATCATGTCAATGCCTAAACTTTAGGGACTAAATAGGCTATTTTCTCTTTTGTTTGATGTACAAAGCAACAAACTAATATCCCTCCTCTATTGAATGATGTTCTATTTCTGTGATAAGCAACTTGAATATTAGGGTGAAAAATGGGGTTTTAATATCATTTCAAGGTACTAAAAGAGTGAAGATAAAGAGAATAATTACCAGACCAATGCCAACCAATCCAACAAGCTGAAGTGTCTTTTCCCACTCTGAAGAAAAAACTTCAATGAGTCAGTTCCCAAGGGAAGAGAAAGAAATAGAAAACATATTATATGTAGCAGATATAACTCCATCCCCAAAAGGTACCTCAAGGGGAGGATGATTCCCCTAGCTACCCAACACGGGTGGCCCAAAATTGGACTAGTTTGCTCTGGTAACATGTTAAAATTCTAGGCTCTAGTCCATTAATTTCAACATGGTATCGGAGCCAATTAGTCCAATGTTGGGCCACCCGCAAATGTCCAGTCCTGTAAACTTTAAAGTGCGTGTTGAGAATCTCAAATGACTAGTTTTTGAGCAAACATTACTCCTTATAAGGCTTGGACAATACTCCCCCTCTTGAGGTACCTTTTGGAATGGAGTTAGACCGAGGAGAGGGGAGAGAGAGAACAGCTTACCTAGGATTGCATATGTTGCTGCAACTAAACCCTGTCCAAGGAACTTGGATTAAGTATACCAAAGTGACATAGAATGCTATACGAGAAATGGTTCTGAGAGCTAAAGAGATATGAGTAATAAAGTTGGTATATCATAATTTTTCTCATGTAAACACATCCAAAAAGAGGACCAAAAAACGTATACTATACGCAAATGATGCAAAATTAAGCATGCCATTTCCAGAAAGAGAACACAAATTCTGTATCCAAGCCCTGTTGAGCTACAAAGAGACCAACTAGTTGGTGAAGAAGGATTAGAATTAGGAAACTGTTAAGGTTTATTGTTCATACATTAGAATTTCTGTACTTTGTTTACTCCAGTTTGTTGCCAAAGAGATTTACTTATTTATTTATTACTCCCTCCGTTTTTTTATTTGTTACATCCTACCAATTTCCGTGTTTTTTTTTACTTCTCACATTGCAGAAACAATGTAACATTTCATGAGTTTTTTCCTGTTATACCCTCCCGTTAAAACCAAATTTCAACCTCTTTTAACTCTTCTCACATGGAAACTTGTAGAAATAATAATAAGGAGAGAGAAACTTTGAAGGGCATTCCAGTCTACACAAGGAAAAAAATCTAAGATTTCATATTTCCTTAAACAGTGTGATGTCCAAAATGTGACAACTAATAAGAGACGGAGAGAGTATTATTAATTTTTCAAAGAATTCCATTTTACAGGTTCCAGGTGATAGGAGGAAGAAAACCTTGTTATAAAAGATCTAATTGCACTTAGAAAAACAAGAAACTACATAAAGGTAACAAGTCTTACCGTTCCGTATCCAATAATTCCCAATGGTGTTGGATTGATATCTTCTATTATTGCCTCAGCCTCCTGACAATTTCCCGAATAGGCATTAGAGAGATGAGGAAAGAAGACACACATAATTCTAACTGAAGACAAAATTGTTTAATTTATATGATTATCATAATACCCAAACCCCTTTCATGGTGATTTTAGTTTATCAAGACTTATGATTTTTTCTTAAGGTTTATTTACTACCCCTCTGTCCCACAAAGATGGTCCCATTTCAATCTTCACACAAATTAAGAAAATTAGGTAGACTAATAAATTTTGTTTTGATTTCTCTTTTATACCATTCTTTAATACTCCCTCCAGTCATAAATATAAGGGGTTTTAGACCCATTGAAGTGGTCAAATAAGCATTTATTGAACTTTTTTCATCTTTAACCATCTTTCTATTCATTTATTTCACTCTCACTATCTATCTCTTTCCTCATTTATGAAGGGTAGAAAGGATATTGTAGCTCAAAAGTTGTCTTTGTTTTCAAGACCTTTAATCTGTGTGCAAAGGTCTAAAACCCCTTATATTTATGACCGGAGGGAGTACTAAATGAAATTGACTTTTTATCTTGAAACTACAAATATAGGCATAAAGTTATTAGAATGGTGTGTGTTTTATTAATATTTCTTCAGAAGTGGAGATGTTTAGTAATTAAGATGTAAAATAATGAGGGGCATAAAAGGTAATCAAGAAATTAACTACCATTCATAAAAGGAAATGAGACAATAATTTGGAAAAGGAAAGTGAGACCATCTTTGCAAGACGGAGCGAGTACTTATTTAACATTATTGTATTCCAAAAACAGGTGAAAGTATTATTCACTAAAATCTTGAAAGTTCTTTTTACGTTCCGAAAATATAATTCTCTCCTTTGCTTACCCTGTTACATGCCATTAATCAATATTTTCATGGACTTCATCTGTTCTTTTCTCAGGTACTTGTAAGAAATTTGCTCAGAGATGATTGTGGGGATTAATTCTAAAAACACAATGAACCATTAAAGAAATGTCTATTGCCAGCCTTTCAATAGAGTTACTCTTCATTTAAATCTGGGCATAATAACATTTCTTCAGGTTTTCCTGAACATGGTAACATTTTAATTTCACAAGCAGTAAAAATATTTTTACTTGATTACTTCTAATTTCCAAGAGTATATAACAGCTTATACGTGTTCGTCCATTAAATGACCAACAACTGCATTATTACTATATCAGACAAAATATCGAAAAAATCTAGTTATATAAGTTCCTAATATAACATGTCATTCTAACATGAAACCAGTCACTTTTGTTGCACCATTGGTATGATGTATTAACCAAGCTTCCAAAATTCAAGTGCAAGAAAAAGTAGGATAACCTTTCAAAGAATGGAATTTAAAACAGTGAAGAAAAACTAATTTAGATTTTCAAGACTTGAATGTATACCTCATTAAGGATCACAAGTGCTGTCTCGGGTCTCAGTTCTTTAATTCGGAGACCATCTTTAACCCAAGATTGAAAGCCACCTTGGACCAGGTATGAATTCTACAATGTGATGGATTAAACTAAAATTAACTACTAAACCATAAATATCTTTAAGTGACAACGAATCAGACATATGGCTAATACTAAAATCAAGTATGTCACTTTTTCTAACAGACAAGCAGTTTCTACAAAAAAAAAATATTCCTAAGATACTTGGAAACATCAACCACTTATGCCGGTATTTACTGTATTAACTACACCGGAAAGGCTGACAATAAAACATACTGTAAATAGTGGTCGTATTAAGTGATATTGGTGATGATACAGAATTCATTTAATAAAAAAAAACGGCATTCATCACAAGTGAGCTTTACCATTCCTCGTTCCAAGATTTGACCTTCCATCTATACCGCATGCATCATTCATCAACAAGAGAGATGTCAGAATATGATTGAAGATACTTACTTTAATTCCAAGTTTCCTCAATGACCTTGCAATTCCTTTTGATCGAGAACCATCGGCATCCAAGATTATGACTTTGGACCTGTCCTATAATGAGTAAAAACTATTTTGAGAAACCATTTCAAGAGCTTCTAGAAGTCGAAACTAACATAAAGCACTGGATGTTAGAGTCTTCAACTATTGAAAATACTCGGTGATAAAATTTTAGAGAACTAGGACAGAAAAAGTGACGATGCAATTGTTCTCGTTATTTCAACGGAGAACGGGAGTGTTTTTGAGAAAATTAAGAACAGGGCTTCTGCCAAGCCCAAAAGTCAAAAATCACATAGTCCTATCAACTTGAAAATGCATCAGCATTCCTTCTGAGGTCTTTCTCAGGGAAAAATAAGAACAATGGTAAAAAAACAGTAAAAACGTGGACAAGGTTCTTTTTTTTAGATTAAAAAGGAAAAAGAAAAAAAAACATTTTTATAATATCTTTCTACATTTACATACTTGAACAATCTTTAAATTGCGAATGACTGCAGCAATCAGCATATCATCAAGATCCCTTCCCCGCTTAAGCAACTTGCCCAAAGTGCTGTGAACCTGAAATTGAAAGCATAAACTGGTCAAGTAAATCTTATCAATCTTTTTTAAGAAACTACTATTCATGAAAAAAGTGCATAAGTATAGACTTTATAAATTTCTTTTGCTAAACAAAAAAAAAAGTAAATCTAACCAACCTCAGGTAATGTTACACTGTTGTACCGGAAACGAGCTGCTCGGCGAAGATCAGGAATACCATCTCTCTCCCTGAGATCCTTCACAACAGTAAAGCCATAATCAGATGCATGTGCAAAATAGACATATATCTACCCTGGAGAATAGTTCTCTTCTATTCAGGTAAGAACTCTAAATGGATATCTAACCATGGATATTAATAGAGGTTGAAAAACCACCCATCAAAATAAATTAAAAATCAAAAGAAAGTGGAAGGAAAGAATAGACTAGAAAAGAAGACAATAAAGTCTCTTGCCTCAGGCCGGATATCAATAAGGGCAGCACTTTCCCTCCCTTTCAAGATATCCAAAGTTGACCTGGGAGATAAATCTCCAGCATATCCACCATAGTTAAATATCCAATAAGAACCCCTGCAAAAATCTGATAAGCAATATAATTTTCCATAAAACTTTCAAGTTATTTCCCACTATATGAAAGGAATGAAACGAAGCATAAAAGTACCATAAGGTGGCTGATGCTCCAAGGAAAAGAAAAAATGGAATTATTGGGTCATTGGGGTTCAGGCCAAGATTTCCTTCCAACTCCTGCAAGGCACTGTAAGCCTGCTTTCCAGAAGCGAGTTTTAGCACAATGAATTGGTTACTGATAGCATTTAGATATGATATATCCAGTTTCTACAATAACATTTCAAAGAGATTTTTTTTTTTTTAATACATCGGGGGAGGGGATGTGGTTCGAATTCAGGACATGTAGCCCAGTAAGGAGTGCTTCTACCACTGAACTACCCTCCCACAAACTTTTATGATTATCCCAATAAAAGCTGGAAAAAAATTAACCTTCAAGACGAGAAATCATGTGAAGTTCAACTCTCCAGATGTTGGTTTCAATAAACCTTACCATAATCCTACATTTTCTAGATTAGCAAGTAAAATCAACTCCGTTCACAGGTTAATTTTTCACCTAGCAAACATGAAATAATAGAATAATCATCATCACCCTTAGTGAAACCATTGTCATTATGCAAGCTATTTAAAGTGCAAAGCCTGAGCATACCTGTTGAACAACTGCCCCAACTGGCCTAAAGGCCTCAGCTAGCTTACTTTCAGATGAATTAAGGGTATCCTGAATCTCTGGGGGAAGCAATCCCTTTACGGAGTCATAAGAATACACAGCAGCACTGAAACCCTTTGCTATAGTGTCCTCCACTACAACAATTGTATTCCTCAGCAAATCAACCGTAACCATGCCCAATTTACCGGAGGCTTCCTTCAAGTTACCAGACAAGCCAATGAATTTATTGCTTGCTGATTCTCCAGCTCTATCAACGGATGAGGTCAGACTACTAGAAACACTATCAAGTGCTTTAATAGCTTCGTCCAGTGCAGATGTTACTGAAGATGTAACTGTATTAACAGAGCTGTTGAAAACATTTTCTCCTCTATTGATTAAATCACCTATGGACTTGTTAGTTTCATTGACAATACCCACCGCATTTGATAACGAATTTCTATCGACATTCAATGCATCAGATGGTAAAGAAGGATTATCTTGAACGATATCTATAGTGATTGTTGAATCTGGATAAGACGACTTTGAGAAATTATCAGCTTCATCAAGTAGCTGTTTGCTGAAACCCATCAATTTCTCCTCTACACCAGAGCTCTCTGCAAACTGAATATCTCCTGTTCCAATGGTAAATGATTCATTTACGCTAAATGTCGGAGAGTTGCCACTAGACAATAACAACTCCAATTGGTTCTTTTCTAGTCCCTTTTCAAATGAACACTGATTAATAATATGCATGAAGTCAGATAGGTCACTGTGTTTTAGAAATTCAGAATATAAAGCTTTAACAGGCTGTTGCTGCAGGACTAATCCTTTTAGATGACCATTGTAGAAGTCTGGAACTACCCTGTCCATGACATTGCACCTAACATCAGCTACCCTCCAGTATGAGGAAATTGATCTCCCCACTTGAATTGAGATCTGCAAGAATAGCATATTTATGTAGCAATTTTTTTACTTTGACAGCAGCAATACTTTTCTATTTATAAGCAATGAGATGTCGTCAAAAACAAAAGAATAGAGACTTGAATCCTGCAAGTTAAAACATCCATGTAACAGTGCATAATGTATTTAGTTGTACATATGTTCACTCATTTATAGAGGGAGGCAGGGAGTGGGAAAGAATGGCAGAACTGGAAGAGATTCAAGCGCCCGGAGTCCTTGGACTTAGTCGACAAGGAGACACATACACAGTGTTCAAAAATTGATGGTTCAGAAAGTGCTTTTTTTTTTACAACGTAAAGAAGATAGGACAATTACACAAGTTTAAAAAATTGAATTACGAAACCATGATTGACATTACAAAACCTTTATGATAGGAAATGATATTCACATTTCAATACAAGGCCTAGAAAAGTTTGTCTGTAGAAAACCGTTTTGAATCTGCTAACTTCCATGTTAAGGTAACTTGATTCCATTGTTTATATAAGACTCACATTTGAAAAACTCATGTTTAATGCCCACAAACAAGTGGAGGTCTAAGGTTCTTGCAAATATGTTTTAAGGAAAACTCGACTACAGTCTGCATTCATTCTTACAAACTCCATGCCTAAAAAGTCAGATTGATAGGATAGCCCAGTTTTTGCCCCCCCAAAAAAAAAAAAAAAAAGAGCACATATTTACATAGAGAATAAGACTTAAGTTGAAAACCTTCCATCAATGCATATCTATGCTCTATAAGAACAATAGTAATACATTTCTTCATTTAACAATACAATATACACAAGTTCTCAGAAAAGTGAAAACATGTTTCATATGACTAGGTGTCATCATTCACATGCTGTGATCCTCTTTTTCTTTTTCATTATGGGTAACAGTTCTCTCGTTGGAGCATAGTATTCCAGTCGGCAGTAGCAGCTTATGTTAAAAGTAGGTCAAATTTAGCATCATTTTACTCAAGCACAGACACCATTGATACAAATATTGATTTTGTGGATAATGCAAGACATTTTACTCAATAAACTTCAGACAGAAAAGAAAAGGCAAATTAGCTCTCTGCAAAAGGCCAAACTGAATGTAGAAATCAGAAATGAACTAAAGAAATAGTGAGAAATCTCTTCTGACAAACCATTGGAAGCAATAAGAAAGTGCAGCAAGACCCTTGATTTCTGTAAAACCGATAATCTCTTCTGACAAACATCTTTTTTTACCTGTGAATGAGTGGAACAGCTAGCTGTTGCTGAGCAAACTGGAAACATCTTTATATGAGTTGATCTCTTATGCCAGTTTAAATGACACAATTCACCAACTTCTCATTTTCTACTTGCAAGAAACCAAACCAATACAAGAAAATTCAGTAAAACTCCAGAAGAACGGAATCTCTGTACAAATCACAGAAGAAAGCTGTCAATTTCGATCGAAACTACAAGGAACCCATCAAAGTTCGAGAGTTCACGAGCAACTTTTGAGGTGGGTTTTGGGAAATGATTCAGAAACTATCAAAAACAAAAACAATTTTTAAGAGAAGAATGCCATGAAATTCTAGAAAAATTGGACTTTAGTCATAAGTAGTGTGTGAGAATTATCCAAGGAAATGACATGGACTTAGGAATGAGAGGTGGGAGATTTGATTGGACAAATCTTGTGGTTTGATGAAACCTTTAGCTTCATCTCTTTGGCCATTAACTGCCTCTCGTTTACAAATGGGGCCAAATTATAGTTTATGGGTTCTCTCTCTGTTGCTTTTGTCTTATTTTCTAATTCTTTTTAGAGCAGTCCTTGAACTATTTTTTTGTCTTAACTTAGTCCCCAAATTTCATTTTTTAGTCCCTGAACAATTATTCCTTACAAAATTAAGTCTATGCTACTAATTTGGAGTCTCTAGTCAATGATTCTAAAACTTTCAATTACTTATTCATTCTAAAGACTTTGATCAATATTTAGGGTTCCATCCAATTTTTTTTAACGGTTGTTTAAATTATCTGTAATATTTTCATTAAATCCACCACCAATTAGTTCATTAAAAGGGTCTGGACTGTTGCAAAGAAGCACTAAGAAATATAAGCGCACGAGCAATGAAGAGGTAATCCCACAGGAAGACTATGGCCCCATCACTAGTTGGTCTCGGTCCTTCTTGAATACGTTGCTTCAAGACTCGATATGAAAAATTCCTACCAAGCACCTTGAGAATAAGAGCCTCCCTCCGTGGTTGCCATAAATGACGATATTCGTCCTTTCCCAGTCACAAACAGGGCACTTCCTCTTGATCCAGCAAACATGGCGGGAGGGGAGTATCACCCTCCACTGTCACATCATCCTCCTCCTCTCCTGTGTAAATAGGCGGCAGTTTCTGTGTCGGATCCAAATGATATGTTTGTATTTCCAAATATAGGTACGAGACTTTGTATGTTGGCCAAATATGCTTATGATTTGTTAAAATACCCGGCCCCCAGTGGCCTACCATGTATTCTTACTTTGTAACACTAATTCTATTTAATATATGAGAAGATCCACTTTATACCAAAAAAAAAAACCTTTGATCAATCAACCTTTCTATTGATTAGCTCTTATATAGCTTTTAGTTTCAATCTATTAACTCTTCTAGAGTTTTGTACTATTATCATATTCTTAACATATATCCTTTTTGCCATTCTTGAATATCACAATTGTTAGTGTACATCAACTGTCCCGTGGCAGAGGCTAGTGGGGCCAAGTTATAGTCAAATGACATGAGCACTTGTATGTGTTGAATGCAATATAAGGCAAGGATATGTGTATTTCTTAACATTACTTGGTTTTAGGGCAAGTGGTAGCGTTTGAAGTCCAATTAGTGATATTACATCAACTGTCTTGTTGTATTAATAATATTTATTTGATATTATATATTCCTGTTAAGTTCAATCAGACATAATAAATATCATTATAATATAAGAAATTATAATCATAAATATAACCTTTTTTACGAATAAAATATAGAGTAATTTGGCAAATTTGGTCGTACAATTATTTATTGTTCTTAACTTGGTTCTATACATTTTTTTACGTATTTTAGTCCAACAACTATTCATCCTGCCCAAAATTAGTCAAATACATTTTATTTACTCAATTATATTTATCTTTAATATTTTTAGTCCAAAATATTTTTGCATAAATTTCAAATTGGTCCCTCAAAAAATATAAAAATGTGTCAATTGAGGACCTTTAATTGTAAAGTTATCTAAAAAATATTTCAAACTATAAAAAAAAAAAATATCAATTAAATCCATCACGTCACTTCTGTAAAGTAATCGATAACAAATTTTCTTCATTTTTTAGGGATTTATTGAGTACCTAATAATTTGAGGTAGTCAATTGTCACGAGGACATATTGTAAGGACTAATTTGAATTTATTAGAAAATAATTAGTTTTTTATGTTTGAATCTGCCAGCGTGTCGATAATCGGTTACCTATTGACTCGAGGATTTTAATATTGATAGTAAGAAAATTTATCAATAAATTATCGGTTCAAATTCGGTATACAGTCTAATCATTTGTTTCAAAATCGAAAATAACTAATTGAATAATACTTGTACGCTGCTATTCCTAATTTGAGAGATTTATTTAAAAGTTTACATTTTCGCTCCAAGTAGTCCATATGAGATTGGCTATTTGGAGGTTGACGGTTTAAATCCTTACAAAAGTCAGGTGAGGGACTTGATTGATACGTTTTTTACATTTTGAAGAATTTTTAGAGAACTTACAGTGCGATGTCTTTAATTGACACATTTTCATAGTTTAAGGGACCAGTTTAAAATTTAATCAACAAATATAAAAAATAAATAGTTATCAGACTAAAATGAGTAAATAGAAGATATATGACCAAACGCAGGCAGAATAAATAATTGTTGGATTAAAATGAGTAAAATAAAATATACAGACCGAGTTAAAATAAATAGTTATATGATCAAAATTTCCACAATCCATTCCCTCTATTTAACCTAAATGATAAACCGATCTGATATACATATTCAAATTAGTGGATTATCGAACTATAACTTAAATAATATTTTCCTCGAGAGGTTAAATAGATGAAAGAGATTGTGTTAACTTGTTTGCCCCTTAAGTAACTTCATGAGAAGTTCACCTGAGTCACTTCATTTGAACCCGATGTGAAGACTAGTGGGGTAAGAAATAGCGTCACGAAAAAGAGTTATGTATAGAAATAAATAAAATTAAATATTATGTATAAAAGAGAAATTGGCAACAAAAGTCACTAATTTATATTTTTTTTCCACGTAAGGATATTATTTATTTTATTAATCACTCTTATCTAATAAACTTTTTTACGAGGGATGAAAATACCTTTACATGACGGGAATGGGTGGCTTCTTGTCACTTTTGGTCACGTGACATTCACATGGCTTTTTAAGAAGGGCATAATAATATAACAACTAAGCAAACCAAAAGAAAAATTAAAAGAAGAAGAAGGGCTTAATTGAAAATGTATTCTTCTTCTTCTCTAGGGATGGCAAAATCCTCGTCAAAAGTATTCGTCCCGTTCAGTTCGCAAATGGGACGGGAATTCCCCAAATTTAATTGGCGGTGGGACGAGGATAGGACAAAAAAAGTGGGGATGAGATTTCATTCTGTCTCGTACCATCCCATCTCTGTCCCGTTCCATCACAATCTCGTCACTATAAATATTTAATTACTTTATAAGTAGTATTACTTTACCTATTTCATAATACAAATAGTTGTTTCAAAGCTTTTATAGTTGACAATATAATTATAGGGGCTTAAATGCTATTAAAAATTCATATGTTCTGGTGGAGCTAAATGAAGAGTTTTAGTTTCGTTTTTTTGTAGGGCTAAATGATAATTTTTCGGCCCATTTCCCCGATTGAGGATGGGATTGATTTTATCTCCCATCGAAACGGGGATGAGATATGATATGAAGTAGTGGGATGGGAATGAGATTCTTAATTTCAGTCTCGTCTCAATTGCCATCCCTATTCTTCTCCCCTCTCACCCCCACCCCTATCCTCGACGGAAGTAGAAATCTTTAATGGGGAAGAAGTCTTCTTCCCTTCTCCCCTACCCTCACCTCAACCCACCTCCGTTGTAATTTTTTCTTTTAGGAACACCACACCTAGAATATGGGAAACTGGATCTCCTAGAACGTCAATAATATTTGAAAACACGAAAGAGACCTTAAAAATTAATCCCATGCACACAATGCTAAACATCTGTTGTGATACTTGCAAAATATGATTTGTTCATTCAATAATGTAAACTTCTTCCCAGACGATTTCTATAGCCGTGCGAGGAGGGGAGGGGTTGGAGAAAGGGAAGAAAGAAGAATAATATGTTTTCAATTAAGGCCTTCTTTTTACGGTAAAAAAGCCTTGACAACCTTTGAACTTTCTCAAATTTTAATTTTGACCCTGAACTTCAAAATAGTAAATTTTGAACCTCGAACTAGAAAAACTTACCTCCCGTTACATTTAGACGTTAATTTATTAACGGTCAAACAATTCAAATGGTATATTTGAGATTTCACTTATATAACTCCTCTTTTAGTCCTTTAAAACCTAATAAGATTCAATTAGATCCTTTTTAAATTATTAATGTTTCGCTCCTAATAGTAATTTTTAGAGAACTCTAATCTATTTTTTCTTTTTCTTTGTCGACCAATCTATCCTTGACGCAGGTACTAACGCCCCTACCTCCATAACCAATCGCTGATGCAGCTAGAACAAGTCCTCCACCCACCCCGCCATTCTCAAGTGCCAAATCATACTCCGATGCTGCAAAGTCAGCAGCCAAACCATTAAATGCTTCGTACGGTATACCAACCAAAGGAACCGTTCTTCAGCAATATGGTGGATTTGGAAACTTGGAATCTAAATGCCAATACTAGCTACAAAATTTTTGGTATTGCATAGTTATTAGATATGAAGAGCTAATTTCTCTAATGAATATTAATAATAGTTTTTTTCTTTATTAATATAAAAAAGTACTGAAATAACCTTATTAAATAGTTGAATTTATTTAAAATGTGCTAAAATACTCGACTTAATTAGCTAAAATAGCCCATTAAATACTTGAATTCACATAATAATTTGCTCATAAGAAGGATAGATATATAAATTCATTAAAACATTATCCATTTTATTTTATCTTTTCTCTCATATGCACCTCGGAGTGTTCACTATTCGATTTAAATCAATTACCGAATCAAACCAAAATGAATTTTTTTTAGTTCGTTTTTTCAAAATTTTGGTTCCATTCAATCTGGTTTTGAAAATATATAAAATATTCGGTTCGATTTTTTATTTTCATTTTTAAAAAATCGAAAAACTAGATTAGTTGTTAATTTTAAAATCATATATTATTTTAATTTAATTTCAATATTTTATGATATTAATGCTTTTAAATTTGATGAGATTCTTGAAATCTCGGTATCTCCAAATAATAAGTTAAAATTGCTTCATTTTTTTCTTGATTACGTATAAGATTTTGTGTGTTTTAGTCAAAATTTTGGTCTAAATCGAAAACAAATTGAATTAAATCGAAAAAATTTCAGTTTGATTTTTTCACTTTATAACTAAATACGATTCGATTCAATTTTCTTAAAATAAAAAATCAAAGTGAAAATTGAATACACAGTCCTATGAACTATGATAAACTTACAAATTTTATAATCAATTGCAAATAATTTTTTATAACTCGGTATTCGATAGTTATCGATTAATTTATGAAACAATATAACAACATAAGGCATTCCTTAGATAACTCGAACTCAACATATTTCACTCGATATGATAGATGAAGATATTTAAGTGAAGGGGTCGCAGTATCGGATCGGATTACGCTTGCCTAGTGGGGCTAATTTTACATTGTTAGAAACCCAAGGAAATTTCTGATATTTTTATCTGACAGAGAAAAAATTAAAAATGGAAAAAGGAAAAAGAAAAACAGACAGAGGTAGAATAGAGAGGAACGAAAGAGAAAAAGCAAGAACAGAAAAGTCCTCTCTGTAGAACAGAAGACGAATACAAGTCTGAATACTGGCTGTGGCACAAATCTTTGATTCATCCTGCCCACCTGACAAACCATACTTTGCTTAGATTCTTCAATTAATGTGTCAACCATACAGGTCGATTCTCTTCTTCTTGATTCTGCGATCTGTAGTTGGATAAATTCCTCTATATCTACATATTTACTGGGAATATGCTAACAATTGAATCTACACTCCCTTTGTTTAATTTTCTTAGACAAGGATAATATCAGTAGTTCAATTATTCAATGTGTCGATATAAATTCGGTGATTTGTGGGCTGATATTATATTCATCGTTAGTGATCTGCTGTTAGTGATGCGTACATACTGATATTTTCTTGAACTCTGTTTCTGTTTTGTTCTTTTTATGTATTTTGTTTCTCTTGCATAATTGCATTGTATAAATCATGAATGCCAGATTTTAATTGGTTTAAGCATGAGTGAATTGGGAATGATTTGTTTACGATGGTATTGCAAATTAATGATTTTTATAACATCTACCTAACTGCAATCTTGGTTTGTGAAAAGGGGTTCAAAAGTTTCTTATGGTATTGGTGTTGGAGGAATGAAGTTTTGTGTATGTTGCGATTCTTATTTAGCATGAAAGATCCTATCTGAATTGTCAAGTTTGTTCTCCCTCCCCTCCTCTTCCATCTATTTTATATAGCTTATCTTTGTTAATTTGACTCATTTGTTTTCCTTTCTTTCCAAATTTCGTCTGGTTACATTTTTTGCGGGTTGCTTTTTTTCTCAGAAGGAGTAAGTGATAAGGCTCCTGAGACTGCCAGAATCAGCTTAAAGCAACTACATGGAATCACCTGGTGAGCTGCCATGAATTATATTAAACCTCATCATGTTACTTTCTGTTGCAGCAACTATCTCATGTCATGTTATTGTGATACTCGTTAATACTTGAAGGATCCACATTTCCTGACACGTATGATTAATTAATACAGTCATGTGGTTAAATCTTGGAGTGTGTGGCCAGAAACTTTATGAAATTGACCATAATAGGAGTCGTTCTTAGCAGTAAACGATTTTGGACTAAGTTTTTTAAGACAAATAGTGGCATATTATAGTGCCATCATGTGAATTCTTGTTTCCTTTTTTTTTTTTCCTTTTCTAGATTAAGTTACCCAACTTTATGGGTATTCGAAATCATCCAGCATCGGGAAGAATGATGCGAAAACGTAAGTGGTCAGGAAGGTGGTTGTTGATATTTACTTGTCACTGTATATGAAGAATTAGCTGAGAAAATGGCTTAAATATTTAACCCCTCAGTTTTCAGAGGTTGTTGTCAAAGAAAAGAGCAAATCACCATAAACGCCCATCAACAATTTACGCTTTTCTCAAATTATCGATAACTTTACACGTGCTCATCGGAATAATGACCTAAATGAAAATCAAAGGTGTAAAAAGGACTTTATTCTGATGAGCTTGTGATTTGGACATGATTATTTTAGTCATATTTCACCACATAATACATAATTTGTCAAAATAAGTCTCTTGAAAATTGTTCATGTTATAAGGAGTTGAAATAAAAATTTATGGGTAATTTGAGAAAAGCGTAAATTGTTGATAGGCATTTATAGTGATTTGCTCTCAAAGAAAATATAGTTTATGTAATAACCACTAATGAATAGACAAGGGCATAATACTTATTAAAGTTAAAATAAGGAGTTGAAATTTTGATGAATTCAAGGGCCTTAGAATGATGAACCAATGAGATGGTTGGCGAAATGCATGCGATTATATCTCGTTTAACCTTTCCAAATTAGCTGTCATCAATCTTTTAAGAATTTCCTTATTTTGTTATTCAAATTGCAGTACCCATTGTAACATACCAAAAAATTGACCCCACAGTTCTAAAATGGAATGTCATTACTTCTTAGCGAGGTCTTGAGTCTACTATCTTAACCTTCCACCAGTGATTTATTCGTCATTAGACGTGGATAAGAGGTGGTATCTGACTAACCTGTGCTCGGAATTAAATATAGTATCCCCTTTTATGAATAGGTATCTCTTTTGAAATTTGGATCAGAGAAATGAGTGAGTTATTTATTGTTCAGGAAACCACAATGACCTTGCTACTTGTGGTAGATGACTCAATTTTTCACGGAAAACTCTGCTTTTTGGATGATTTCTGGCCCAATCTTTTCATTATCTTGTTGTTCGTATAAACATTATCTTTTTTTCCCATTTTTTGCTTCAATTTAGGAATTTTTTTCCTTTTCTTGCTGAAATCTATATATGTCTCATAAAACCTTTTTGTTACGGATTACATGCTTATACCTGCTTTTTTTTCCTGTTCCAGGTGGTCACCAAAGGGAGACATCTGTTGTCATTGTTACATTGGATTCTGGTGAAGTATATATTGTTGTCAGTTTGTCTTCCAGGACAGACACCCAGGTGATCTATGTTGACCCTACTACTGGGGCTCTTTGCTATGACGAAAAACTGGGATATGATGTTTTCAGTTCTCAAAATGAAGCCTTGGATTATATCACCAATGGTACCAAATGGTTGTGTAGAAGTGTAGTCTATGCAAAGGCTTTATTGGGCTATGCTACCCTTGGGAGCTTCGGCTTGCTGCTTGTTGCAACAAAGTTGATTGCCAGCATTCCAACTTTGCCTGGTGGAGGTTGTGTATATACAGTCACTGAAAGCCAGTGGATTAAAATATCACTTCAAAATCCTCAACCACAGGGTAAAGGAGAAATAAAAAATATTCAAGAATTGACTGAGCTTGACATTGATGGAAAACACTACTTTTGTGAAACTAGGGACCTTACTCGACCATTTCCAAGTCATATGCCTTTGCAGAATCCTGATGATGAATTTGTTTGGAACAAATGGTTCTCAACCCCCTTTAAAAATATTGGACTTCATCAACACTGTGTCATCCTCTTGCAGGTTTGTATGCATACTTGGTATTTTAACAATTATGGTTTCTTTGGGTGATCATTTCAAGATTTTTAGCTAGTTACTATAACTTTTAGGCCAGAATATGCTGGTTTAACTGCATGTTTGCAGACATCCTGATAGGTGCTAATTGATTTTTCTCTAAACATGTGCCTGAAAGCATCTTATATGTATGTTTCACTTTGGTTTTTGGATGAGGGGCTGTACAAGATATGTGGTGTACAAGATACAGAAAGTCTGGAGTTGTTTCCTATAGGTTAGCATGATAGGCCATGATTGTTATATTTCTTTGGTTATAAAAGTCTGAGAGGGTGTCTACCTTCTGTCCCTTTGGTCATGGGAAAGATTGCTCATTGTTGTCTGAAAGAGCTTCGTCATTGTTCTCTGCATGTCAAAAAATTTGACTATGGGGAACACGTAGGAAGTTTATGTGAAATGCACCTACCACATTTAACCTTCTCTGCTCATTTATTATGTTGCAATTTGTCTTGCTCGGTTCAATCCCTCAATTTAATACTGTTGTTAGACATCTGTTTAATTTCATTATAGTTACCTATATCAGGAACACATTTTGATTCTATTGCAAGTGACATCTCTGGATTCTAGACAATCCCTATCCAGTATCAAACACGTTTGTATATTCCTCGCTTCTGTGACTTTGCTTTGTCTAGTGAACTCATTCTTAACCTAGTATAGCATTGAATCAGGTTAAAGATCTTCTTGAAACAAGAAAAGAATCATAATATGGGGTTGTTACACTAGCAGGTGAACTTGTGTTTTCCTTGCTGTAGTATGGCCTAGTGAACTTTTTTTTCAACAGCCCTCCTATAACACCTAGGAACCATTTTGTACTGTGCGATTATTGACTTCATAAGGGTAATGAATTAGGAAACTGATCTTCATGTCATATACATATGTTGCTTGCCCCGGATGATGCTTCGAGATTAACTTGAATGATATGGTTTTGAATATCCAATTTCAGAGAAAATGGTTTCTAGGGCTGTCAATTGTGTGCTCTGCAGTATGTAACGGTGCCTGGTATTTACAAGTTTTAGAATATTATGGTTTCCTGCAAAGGATTGTGGGATCCTTGTTTCAGGCTGACTGTTCAGTATTTTCATTTTTATTGGTAGTTCTGAAGGAAACAAGCTTGACTTGATAATAGATTTTCTTGAAAATTGAACTTAACTATGATATGGCATTTCTCTAATCATGATACAGTTTTAGGTCTAAACTTTGGAAGCTTATTCTTTTTCGGTATCACATGATTGATCTTTCTCTTTTCTGAAATTCCGAATTTTTTTGCTTCTATTCTCTCGCCGTTTGACGGTCAATCATCTTCTGAAGACAAAGTGTTAGAAGGAGAAAGAAAATAACCAAAGAACCACATAATAAAATATTTTTTGTTCTTTACCAACTTTTAGTTGCACTTGTATTACAATTTACACCCTGAAGTTCGTTATATGTGTGTTGCCTTCTCGGATGGCTGGCTGGTGGTCGACTTGATAAAATGACCATATGCGATTATCACTTACATGACTGGTCAAAACTACCCTTAAATCAGCCTAAATTTCAACTCAGATATTTTCTCTATTTTCCTCCTGTCTTCCCCTTGACTTCTTTCTCTTATTCCTGCCTCTGCTTTTTTTTTCGTGATGTCTGTTCTTTCTCCTTCCCCATTTCCAATCGTTCCCTAGCTTTGAGAAAAAAAGGCAAGGAATTGAAGATGAGGGTGTATATATCGTTGCAGAGGACAGGCGCAAGAGTTTTCAAGTTTAATAGTTGACAGATGAATGGGTTTAGAGTGAACATAAATGAGCTGCAGGAGATGAACTGCTTCTTCAGTGCAATTACAAGCTAGTACATTACTGTTAACCCTTTTTCATTTGCATGGCTATAGATTTGGCAAATTCTTTCCCCAATCCTGACAGCAATGGGGTGTTTAGTACATTTAACTACAGTTTGGTGTGGGTGATGTCAATTACTTGGAGAGAGCAAAAGAGACGCCACAAGAAATTAATGAGAGGTGACTGAAAGCATAAGGATGAGTTACAGGTTAAAAAGACTCAAGAGATTTGAAACTCTATATAAAGCATTTAGAAATGCAAATATCTGCTGCTTCAATTACGATAAACAAGACTTTTATTGGGGAGAAAATAACCCTGTTGTTGGCCTATAGTGGTAACAAAAGTACCCCGAACAAGACAAATAACCAGAAAAGTGAGTTGATTCTAATAGATTGAGTTATTGCATCTTTTGAAAGGGGAAAAAAGGCCTAATGGTGAAGTTCTCCCGCTTTAGTGAAAATTGGTTTTTTCATACTGGTTTATGTTTCAGACTTGTAGTGATCCATCATCAACCTTCCCTTGTTGGTCAATCCTAGTTATTTGCAACTTCTCTATATGAAGAATCAGTATGTGTGTTCTGAAAAAGTGAATTGCCTCAAACCTTATGGCTATGCTACTTCATATAACATGAAATAATTGCCTTCTAACTGAAATCGATCTATAGGGCTTTGCAGATTGTCGAAGCTTTGGAAGTTTAGGCCAGCAGGAAGGGATTGTTGCTCTCCTTGCTCGTCGTAGTAGGCTGCATCCTGGTACTCGCTACTTGGCACGGGGTTTAAACTCATGTTATGGCACAGGTAGCACAACACATTTTTCTTTTTGAATAAAATAATTATTTCTATTGACAGGCCTTTGTGTTGCAATAATCAATATGCAAATGAAACCATAACATGGACAATGGAGATGATTAACAATTTCTTTGAAAAGGAGAACTTTGCTTTATGACTTGACATCATGTAACATACTTATACTGTTGATCATGCTACCAGTTTGTTTTGCCTTGGTTACTTTTAGGCTTTTGGTTTAATCATCCATTGGGGGGGGGGTTATTGCATTTTGCTGAACTTCTGCTATTTATCTAAAAGTAGTGTCTCTATCTCTTAATGTAGCTGCCTATATAGACCTATATATTGATTAGCATGCGGGCTTGTCTTTTGATGTAGCTATAATTTGTGACTCAATGGTGTTATTCCCATTACAGCTACTCATATTCTAAAACTTTCTTCTATGCCTGAATGGTAAATTTGGACTTGATATCAGTACGGATTATCAATGTCTTATTTCTGTTAAAAGCAGACTTTTAGTTCCTATATAGTGTCTCTGATTGTTGGGCATAATGATATGCTGGATGGTGGGACATTGAGTATGATTAAAAAACTTTGTCATACAGCTGTATTGCTAGGACAGAAACTGAAATTATCAATGTTGTTAGATTAACTGATGCACTATGTTCCCAATTGTCACATCTTGTGGTTCTTGCCTGCTATTTATTTATTTGTTATATCTGCCTAGGTGTTGAAAATTGATTGCTGTAAATTAAATCTGGAAATTCATGTTTTTGCCTAATAGTTCTGATAGAAAGCCTTTTCCTGCACCATGTTCAGGATTGGCCCATCTGGGTACATCTATTCTATTACAGCCATCCCGCATTGACATTGTATCTGTCAGGTCAATAATTATAATTCAATCTTGGGCTTCATGGTGCTGTTATTCCAATTCACATATCTATTATTCTGTATTTACAAAATTGAATATCCATAGCCATTTTGGGTTGTCTCAGAAATGATGTTCAGTTTCCTGAAATGAAAATACTTTTATCTTAAACTTCCTGTGGTGACATCATTTAAATGAAAACTAGTGTTGTCGAGCTACTAACTTATATGTGCTCCACAATAGTCCAGTAAGGGTGAGGTCGTCTGTAACTAGTTAAATGGTCTCCCTAATCTTTGTGTTAAGTTAAAGTGCACACATTAAATTCAATGGAGGGAGTAGTTTCCCTTTATCATTTATATATTCTGGATCCTGTCTAAGCTGGTAGATTTTTCTCTAATATTTTAGGAAATTTTTAAACTTCTAATTATTATAATTATTGTCATTATTTTGTAATGCACGGCACAATTTAATGGACAGGTAATGAAGTTGAATGTGAGCAGCTTGTATGGATTCCTAGAAGGGCTGGGCAGAGTGTTCCATTCAACACCTATATTTGGCGAAGAGGCACTATACCTATCTGGTGGGGTGCAGAGTTGAAGATCACTGCTGCCGAAGCTGAAATATATGTTTCAGATCGTGATCCTTATAAAGGAACTGCAGAGTATTTCCAAAGGTTAACAAAGAGATATGATTCACGGCACCTGGATGTTGCTGCTGGTGCCAATCAGAGAAAGAGTGCTTTGGTTCCAATTGTATGCGTCAACCTGCTGAGGAATGCACCAGGAAAATCAGAATCTCTTTTAGTTCAGCATTTTGCAGACTCTTTAGACTATATCAATTCAACAGGAAAACTTCCATGTACTCGAGTACATCTGATAAATTATGATTGGCATGCCAGTGTAAAATTGAAAGGAGAACAAAGGACAATTGAGGGGCTATGGTATCTTTTAAAAGGACATACAATATCTATAGGATTTTCAGAAGGAGATTATCTTCCATCACGTCAACGGATCCAGCATTGCAAAGGTGAAATAATATGTAACAATGACTTTGATGGTGCCTTCTGCTTAAGATCTCATCAGAATGGGGTTGTACGCTTTAATTGTGCGGATTCTTTAGATCGAACAAATGCGGCGAGTTATTTTGGTGCCCTTCAGGTTTTTGTAGAGCAATGCAGAAGGTTGGGCATATCGCTTGACAGCGATTTAGCATTTGGTTATCAGTCAGCTAATAACAACAGTGGATATGTAGCTCCATTGCCTCCTGGCTGGGAGAAACGATCTGATGCTGTTACTGGGAAAACATATTTTATTGATCACAATACCAGAACAACAACCTGGAACCATCCCTGTCCAGATAAACCTTGGAAGAGATTTGATATGACTTTTGAGGACTTTAAAAGATCTACAATCTTGCCACCAGTGTCTCAGTTAGCTGACCTTTTTCTGATTGCTGGTGATATTCATGCTACATTATACACTGGTTCGAAAGCCATGCATAGCCAAATTCTTAGCATCTTTACCGAAGAAGCAGGAAAATTTAAGCAATTCTCTGCTGCACAGAACATGAAAATCACTCTTCAAAGAAGATATAAAAATGCAATGGTAGATAGCTCCCGCCAGAAGCAGTTAGAGATTTTTCTCGGACTAAGGCTTTTTAAGCATCTTCCTTCTCTTGTGATCCATCCCTTGCATGTAAGTTGTTCTCGGGATTTTATTTCTTTTCTCGTCACTTATTATCTGCATGTAAGATGCTTCTTTTTATTCTTCAGAGACATCTGTGAAACAACTTATAGTTGTATGATGATATGGTAGAGCAGTGATTGATTTTAGTTGTTGATTGTACCAGGTGTCATCTCGCCCATTTGGATGCTTTCTTAAGCCAGTTGCTAGCATGTTTCAAAATTCTGATAGTGGTGCTGGTCTTCTTTCTTTCAAGAGAAAGGATCTCATATGGGTATCTATACTTCTGTTTGTTTTCTTTATTATTATGAGGTTCTTTCTATTATTATTTAAACTGTTGTTCCTTTTCTGCATATAAGTTCTAATATATGTTTTATGCAACTTCCAATGGAATAATAAGAAATAGGAAACTGTCATATGCTTTCTGGTTAAAATTTACTGCTCACTTTCCGTGTCAAGGAAAAACCTGCTGAAAGTTTGTAATAGTTTTTTCCTAAATTGGGAAAATAAGTTCCTTAATGCACATTAATCCTTTCACAGGTTTGCCCACAGGCTGCAGATGTGGTTGAAGTCTTTATTTATCTTAGCGAACCTTGTCATATCTGTCAGCTTCTTCTTACAGTTTCTCATGGTGCTGATGATTCAACTTTCCCATCTACAGTTGATGTGAGGACTGGACGCTATCTAGATGGACTTAAACTTGTCGTTGAGGTCTGGTATATATCAGTTTAACATTTATCTCCTTTAACTTTAGGTTCGTGCTTGCCTCCTCGCAGAGAAGGGGCTTTTTAGGGCAATTATATATGGTATGTTATGCTGATTTGCAAGTAGGTGATTGGTTTTGCTTCAGCTTTGGAAGTTTGGTCTGTGTAAACCAATCTCTTTTCTAATTGCTTAAGCTTTTAAATGAGGTGTTAGTTCAAGTGTAAAATGGTAAGTGTGAAATCGTAAGTGCTCCTTTCTTTCTGTGTTTTCGAAGAACTTCAAATGGTTCTTAATCCTGGTGAGATGCATTTGATTTTAAAGAGTGTTACTTCTTTTGGTTAGTGCTGACAGAATCAAGCTAAGGTTTTTATGTTGGGGAAAATCTTAGGAGCAATCTCCCATCTTGACCATCTAGGGGGGAAAAGGAGCTGACGGTCGAGCATTTTCATGCTTCTTTAGAATGTCATGCATAAGTGTTGTTTATTTGAAAACAAAATCTTAGAAAAAAAAAAACTTTGGTTTGGCATACCTAGAAATAGTGACGCACTTCATGGGATAAATTCCTTACGATTTAAAAAAATTTGTGATTGATATTTTCTAATCCATTGTTGGTTTTCTATTGCAGGGAGCTTCAATTCCTCAATGTGCAAATGGAACAAACCTCTTGATACCCTTACCTGGTGCAATTAGTGCAGAGGATATGGCTATTACTGGAGCTGGTACGCGTTTACATACGCAAGATAGTTCGTGCCTTTCTTTACTATATGACTTTGAAGAACTTGAAGGAGAACTGGATTTCCTTAGTCGTATAGTTGCAGTTACGTTTTATCCTTCTGCAACGGCAAAGGGCCCAATGACTCTTGGTGAGGTAAAATGGATAAACTATAGCAGCTTATGCATCTTTTCTCTTTGTTTTTATTAGTTCCAAATGTGTGCTCCAACTGGTTTGTCACAAACCATGTCCTGGACTTAATCTGCTTAGATTTATAATATCACTTCCTTCTACATGAATCCGTTGTAAAATTTTGTCTAAAATCAAGAAAACTCATGTATTCCGGCATGAGCAACCATAAACTTTTGTATGCGCTCTCCCGGTTTGGATTTTCATAAGTATCATAAGGCCTAGGAGATAAAGCTTCATGTTTTGGGTTTTTTCTTTGATTTTCAAGTTATTCAAGTCTCATATTATTTAGTTTGTAGAGGAAATCTATTGCTTTTCACAATTACTATTCTGCAGATAGAAATACTTGGGGTGTCTCTTCCTTGGAGGTTTATATTTACTCGTGAAGGCCCTGGTGCAAGGTTCTATAAAAGAGCTAATATTCATGCAAAAGAAAGCAACCCTTTTTCCTCTGGAACTGATGTGAATCCTTTTTCCACTGCTTCATTTGATGAGAAAGTGTCATCACATGTCCAAGCAGATGGATCTGCTAGCTCATGGATAGACCTTTTGACTGGAGAAGTGAGACATTCAGATTCCGTTTCTGAACCGGCGACGGCAACTGTCACATCTGAGGGAAGTGAGTTACTTGACTTCCTGGATGATGCTATCGTTCAACACCCAAATGGTGGAAACAATGATGTGAAAGTCATTTCATCTCAGGAGCCTTCAGAAAGCAGCACTGAACAGTACATTAATTGTTTCAAACGCCTTGCAGGATCAGAAATGGTATGTTATTGCATTTGTGATGCAGATATGATATGGTGTTCTTTTATGTCATAATATGGAACTCTTGTGCTTCCCTTGATAAGTTATTCTCCTAAAAGATTTTTGATGTCTCTAACTCATTCTAGCTTCATTTATAGAGTACATGCTTTTGGGCATTTTGTCAGTCATGCTCATGCATCTTGATTCATTTCCAAACATGCTTGCAAAGTTGAAGTATAATTCAATTTTCTAGTCTTAAGCAAATCTTTTTTGTGTTGAGAACATTCATAACTACCGATCTCTTGCTCAGAAATAGTTGCAAATTGCAGGTAACTGGTGTTCTTTTCCTCTGAAATGCCCAAAACTTATTTTTCTTTATGCTGGTAGAATAAGTTTTCGGATATTGAGGATTGAATAATCTACATTTTTCACCATGGTATGCTTTCATTTTATAACTGACATATGAAGGAGTTCTATGAATGTGTTAAGAGAAATCATCTACGTTCACGTATTTCCAATGTTATATACTCTTTAAGTAGGCCTTACCTAATGCCCTCATTCACCCATGTTGAGGAAAAATTCAGATTCTACAACCTGAAATTTTCTTCAAGCTGGTTCTTTTGATATAGGTATTAGTATACTGGGAAACAAATAATAACACTACTATTCAGTTGAAAATGTTATTTTCAATGCCTCCTAAACTGTTTGGCAGAATTCTGGATTCCATTTGCATGGAGAGGTTGTCATGTACTTAAATGGTCTCTTATTTCTGTCACTGCTCATGAAATAAGTATTATTTTATTGAGTTGTGATGCTAGGAAGTCTCCAAATTTAAATAGTTTTTACATCTTTTTCCTGTGATCCCCTCCACTGCCTTTCAAGTTTATTGTGTATCATTCAGTGTGTATGATGTGCACCTGTGAATCAGGATCTTTTGGTCGATTCAACTTTGTGAATGAGATTGTTGTATTTTTGTGGAATAGGGGATGTTATTTCTTTATCTTATTTTGTTTCCTTAAATTTTGACTACCTAGATTCATTTGAAAGGATTAAATCTCACCTTTTAAGAAATGATCAAGCTTATCTTTTCAAAAAACCTCAAAGATACATAAATCAACTTCTCTTTCCCCTATCCTCATGAGTCGTGAATAATAATTTCTTTTGGTATTTCATGAACTCTTCTGGTTAGTATCGGGGGCCCTTAAAGTCTGGTTCCATAATGCTTCGAGTTACGGGTCATTTGGTTTCATGGTGTCACATGAATCAAGGAATGATAAACTTCTATCTTAAGTTTGCATATATTGTCGATCATGTCTAATATCTTCTGCGTAAACATTGGTATCAAGTGCTTTCCCAAAAGTGGATGATACATGGTGTTGTTGTCTAAGTATCTTCTACTGGACTTTCCCCAGAAAATGTATTCTTCAAAGCCGTAATTGTAATGATATCCATGTATTTGAATTAAGGACAAGTTTAATTAACGTTGTTTTCAATGTTGCAAACATCAATAAATATTATCTATCCCCGAGTTTATTTGCCCAAGTTCTGAGGGTTAATTATATGCTAAGTTGATGGTCTGTCTTAAAGTAAAGTTTTTGACTTTGTTTTTGCACTTCGTTCTACTATCATGACATTGTCTGCTCAATGATATGCAAGAGAATGAACACTAATGTGGGAAATATGTATAAACTTATTTACCCTCCTTTTTTGTTTTCTTTTTTCTTTTTTATTTTAATAATACAGGGAAGAAAATTAGGTTTCAGAGAAGTAATGAAGCTCGAAATCGAGAGGCTTCATTTAAATCTTTCTGCTGCTCAAAGGGACAGAGCTTTGTTGGCACTTGGAGTTGATCCTGCTAGTATAAATCCTCATTTATTGCTGGATGATTCTTACATGGGAAGATTATGCAGGGTGGCACAGATGCTAGCCTTGCTTGGGCATGCTTCTCTTGAAGATAAAATTACTGCTTCTATTGGTCTTGAGATATCTGATGATAGTGCTATAGACTTCTGGAATATAACTAGGATTGGTGAAATATGTTTGGGAGGTGTGTGTCAGGTTCGGGCTGAAGCTGGAGCAACTGCTCATGCATCTTCAACCTCAGTATCTACCCCTGTTTCTATCTTTTTGTGTTCTGAATGTCAGAGAAAGGTTTGTAAGATATGTTGTGCTGGTAAAGGAGCCCTGCTACTTTCAAGCTATTACTCAGGGGAGGTCTCGAACCTCAATGGTATGAATAGCCAGGGAGGATCAACCTACGGAACGTCCGCTGATGCATCTTCAAATCGTTCAGCAGCACTAGATGGGGTTATTTGTAAACTCTGTTGCCATGAAATTGTACGCGATGCGTTACTTTTAGACTATGCTCGGGTATTGATCAGCCAGCGAAGAGGAGCACGTGCAGATGATGCGGCAGATAAAGCTGTGGATCATATTATAGGATTTTCATCAGTAGATCCCCCTCTGGATAGACATCAATCTTCTTGCAGTCAGGGAGTTACAAAGATGTTGAGACAGTTAATGAATGGAGAAGAATCTCTAGCTGAATTTCCATTTGCTAGTTTTCTGCACTCGGTAATATGTTAGACCTTATCTTTTTTCTACTCAAGCATATGTTCAAGCATATGTGTTTGTGTATCTGTGAATAGATAATCTAGCTGTGTTATTTCGTCATGTCACTCTGAATGCTATTGATTGTTGGTAATGGTTTCCTATTTTCTGATTGTCGTAGCTCCTATAGGATGTAAGGGACTTGAGCTCATTCGTAGTGATAACATATTTTGATTAGTCTAAGAAAAATTTACTACTTTGCAGATGACTTGGTGCGAAAATAATTCATAACTAGCTGGAAAGTGAACTTTGATTTGCTTTTATGGGGATGCCTTTTCTTTTGAGCCACTTTGAACCAGCTACATAATGGCTTTAAAAGAGATATAAGAAAATAAGTGGCAAAGTTTCAAATTTTGGAATTATAATTGAAAGGAAAGAGCGAATCATGTTAAGTTGTATTTATTTATTTATTCAAAAAAAAAAAAAACAGAAAGTATGCTAGTTGTTTTTGCAGAGAAAAACTGTTTCCCAGCTCCAGGTGAAAACAATGAAAGAGTTTTTGGACATTCCTCTATGCACTAAACCAACAAGTTCTGGCACTAAAACATGTCATAAGTTCTGGATTTGTTCTATGATCCTTAGGTTCATTACTTCGATTGAATACCAATATTAGCATATTTCTCAGAATAGCAAATAGTATATGCTAACTATTTGTGCTGTAGGTTGAAACAGCAGGAGGTTCTGCTCCATTCTTGTCATTGCTGGCACCTTTGGATTCTGGATCACAACATTCTTACTGGAAAGCTCCTCCAAGTAGCTCATCTGTTGATTTTGTCATCGTTCTTAAGAATCTTTCTGATGTATCTGGTGTTATCCTCCTAGTTAGTCCATGTGGCTATTCGATGTCTGACGCTCCTATTGTAAGTACACTTTTGATATACTTCTTCTCAAATGAACTTTTACTAAAATGACCTACTGAGAATGTGAATCGTGTTGTAATTCTGTTGGAAAATATCCTCAAATGTGAATGTTTCTGGTGTAGTTAATCATTGGGATAATAAATCATTGTATATAATTTATTTTTTCATTATGCTAGGAGTGTTCCAGAAAATCGGAAAAGAAAGAAAGAGTTAAAAAATCATTGTTTTTCTTATAAAATCCTTGATGAAAGTCTCTTTCCACTGCATATGCAGGTGCAGATATGGGGCAGTAATAAGATACACAAGGAAGAAAGATCATGTGTTGGGAAATGGGATATACGATCACTGCTCACGACTTCTTCTGAACTTAATGGACCAGAAAAATCTTCTAATGCAGAGGAAGTACCTAGGCATATCAAATTTGCCTTCCGAAATCCTGTACGATGTCGCATTATTTGGATAAGTTTGCGTCTTCAAAAGCTTGGGTCCAGCTCTGTTAATTTTGAGAAGGATTTTAACCTTTTGTCTCTAGATGAAAACCCCTTCTCAGAATTCAGTAGACGCGCCTCTTTTGGAGGACCTACTGAAAGTGATCCGTGCCTCCATGCAAAAAGAATTCTAGTATATGGAACCCCAATGAGAAAAGATATAGAGGCAATATCAGGAGTTTCGGACCAGATAAATGTCAGAAACTGGTTGGATAAAGCTCCACTGTTGAATAGATTCAAGGTGCACCTTTTTTTTTTTTTTATAGAACGAAAAACTCTTCTTGTGAATTAGAAGTTGAAATTTCCCTATATTTTATGGCTCAGTTAAGAAATCTCTTTTTCATTTTACCAGGTTCCAGTAGAGGCTGAGAGGCTAGTGGATGATCTTGTCCTGGAGCAATATCTATCGCCAACTTCCCCTCCGTTGGCTGGATTTCGTCTGGATGGATTTACTGCAATAAAGCCTCGAGTCATGCATTCGCCTTCTTCAGATTCAAATATACACGATAACTCTTCAGTTTTTATAGAAGAGAGATTCATTTACCCAGCTGTGTTGTATCTTCAAGTATCTGCTTTCCAGGTAATTACTAAGATAAGGAAGTACTACTAAGATTCTTCTGCTTCGATTTCTCCTATCTGTGTTCGTTTTTTGAGAGAAGGGGGAGGGGGGCTTAGGCTTGCTTCGTTTTAACGTGGTCCATAATAGAATTTTCCCTATTCTGTAGCTGATTGTCCATTTACTTTCTATATAGGAACCCCACAATATGGTCATTATTGGAGAATATAGGCTACCTGAAGTGAAAGCTGGCACACCAATGTACTTTGATTTCCCCAGACAGGTAAGTAGCCGGCGTGTGTTATTTAGACTTGTGGGAGACGTTGCTGCATTTGCCGATGACACAGCAGAGCAGGATTCCTCAGATTATGGCGTCCGGCCATTGGCGTCAGGATTGTCTTTAACAGGTAGAGTGAAGCTGTATTATTATGCAGATCCATATGAACTTGGGAAATGGGCAAGTCTTTCTGCTGTTTGATTATGAGATAAAATCGGCAATTTTGGGATAATTTTATTGTTGATTTTTGTAGATTATATGATGATTCTTTTCTTGTGATTTTTATTTGTAGCATTGTTTATTGATTATTATTGGTGTGTTGTTAATGTATAAAGGAGAAAAAAATGTATGCAGAGATATGCAATTTTGTTTAGTTTTTAGCATATATGAAGGTTGTATTGGGAACCCAGGTTTTTTTTTTTTTTTTTGGGTAAAAACCCAGGTGATTTATAAGTCTGCAAAATCCACGCATTCTCGAGTGCGATTATACCAATACTAATGCACCGAATAATTCTCACTGATGTTATTTTGCTTTCTTATTTCCTCCGAGAATGATTATTTACTATTATATCAATTGCACAAAGTTAAAGAATGTTATATATATGAAGTATTAATTACACAAAGTTAAAAATGTTCTATATATATGAGGTAGGAGTTTAACCTATAATAAGTTTGTAATAAATTAATTTATACGAGATAAAATGAATTTTTTAACATTGTTTACGTCTCAATTGATCTGTTTTAAGAAGGATTAATTTGCTGACGGGGATTAAACTCTTCCCTCTCATCTGCCTTTCTGTACTTTTACGTTACAATTAAATGACATAAATTGAACATTTGCGTCCTGATTTATATCTCCTCTTACTTTCCTTTTTGTTTTCATCCCAACTAACTAAGATTAAGTGGTAGTACTGTGGCACTTGGGATCATTTAGAAACAAAAAAAATAAAAAATAAAAAATAAAAGCAAACCAAACAGAAGTCTATTGATACATGAGTTGTTTGGAGGTGGGGGTGTACAACCTTTTGAACTTTTTGAACTGTAAGCAAACCAAACAGAAGTCTATTGATACATGGGGGTGGGGGTGTACAACCTTTTGAACCTTTTTGAACTGTAAGCAAACCAAACAAAAGTCTATTCATACATGGGTTGTTTGGGGGTGTATAACTTTCTGAACTGTAAGCAAACCAAACAGAAGTCTATTGATGCAGAGAGCAATAGAATATCTGAGCTAACCCTGGATTTGCCTTAGGTGAAGAAGACCAGCACAAAAAGAACAATAAACAAAACTAATAGGAACAAAATCATCATAATTTGACCCTTTGCCCCAGCTTTCTTCATTATCATACCAACCTTTTTCTGCAGACAAAAAAATGGATCTAAATTAAGACCATTATTTTTAGATTAAAATTTCCGAATTCATGTTTAAAGAACAAAAAAATCATAGCTCACCTGAACAAAATCAAGGCGGTTTGATGTGCTCTCCATCTCATTACCCAAGTCATCGATAATCTTCTCCTGTAGCAACGCCAAAAACAAGTACATTGTTCACAGAAATGATCGGTAAGCATGGATATTGGGAGAGTTTCACTTAAAAAGGAACATGATTCTTCATAAGGTTCGAAGAACAGTTACCTGTGCAAGAAGTTCTTCATGTATAGTAAGGCTAACACCTCCGATTCTTTCTACACTAGCACTCAGCTCATCCAACTCTTCATCTTGTTGCCTGCAGAAACGAAAAGAACTGAGTAAGAACTATGCTACCCATAATTATGATTGAATCCTCACCGTTTGGACCCAACAGAATAGTAGTAGTCAAATTTAAAACTTCGATTCAATTTATTAGAAATATTAGACACTGACTGGCAGAAATGTTCATGCAATTAGTGTTAGTAAACCATCAATTTTTCCACAATAAAAACGCTAAAACACTGTCTAATAGTGATGCATATCAGAAGAAGATGAGGAAGTTTTTTGAGAACTGTTCACACAAATACTTAGCAAGGCAATAGAGTTTTGTGAGAGAGAGAGAGAGAGAGAGAGTCCACTTTATGAGAAGTAGCTGTCTATCAGATTCCGATGATATGAGTTCATCATTATCCTGCGTTGGGTATTGATTGGATCCCTCTGTCTGATGAGGACTAGCTAATCTCATGAGTTCTCTTCGCATTCCATCAGCACTTGAAGTGCTTAAACCATTAGCCTCCTTCCCGGATACTACTGCTTTTTTAACATTACGTACCTGTTCACCAATGGAAAGTTTTACTCATTAATTCTTTTCCACTTCCAATGTTAGCGCAGATGTGCAGAGCAGAAACGCAACAGGTGATATGATATGTGGTACGTGCAACAAAGGATCATACTCAATCAATTGAAAAATGTTCCATGCCAAGTAACACATTGTAAACAGAACTCAAGGTTGACTAGGAAAACCATCTAACTGATACCTGATTACGAGCATTACTAGTCCATCTTCTTCGCCTCTCAAGTTCTGCTTCATTAATGCCATACCAGCTAGGATCTCTTGCTGCTACATCAATTGTCTTGCCCAATTCATCCACCTTCCTATTATAAAAGCAGACATCAGTACTAACAAAATAGACAGTGAGTTGCTTGATGAAAGTCAAGATCTGCAGAGATGACTTCGAGGAGTAAATTGACAAGTCAATAAAATCACAACTGTGGTAAAGATGAACAGCGATAACAGTAGACAGATGGTTTCCATATTTATGGAGACAATATCCTCAATTAGCAGGAAATTGGATACAAGACAAATATGTTCCCAGCACAAAAATTATAAAATAACTGAATACAACTATTTGAAACTCCAAACAGAGGCAGCAGATGTGACTGATTATGCTGATGTACATCTCAAGAACATGGTATGGGACAAGCTGGAAATCCATGAAAAATGAGTTTTGTACCTGCCACTCAATGCTCTCACAACCAGCAAGAAGCTCCTTAGTCAGATGTACTTGCTCTACGCTATCCGGAGGAATGCGCTCCCAATGATGAAAGGTAGATAGCAATTTGTCAATCTAGTCAAATAAGTAAGCCAAAACAGAAACTTTTAATGGCTAGAAAACTGTATACAGAAAAGCTAGTGAAATACATTGGACACCAGAAAAGATTAGCAGAGACAAGAAAAACTAAATGAGGCCACTTAACAAGTTTCTGGGAAATAAAAAGCCTGTCAAGAAACCTCTTTCTGGGACTTCATAAGTTTTATGTACATAACTATTTACAAATAAATTTATATGTTTATCTACTTGCAAATATTTGCATATTACATATTCTTGTGCCTACAAAAAGCAGACAATCCCTGAACAATCAGTATATATGTATACATAGTATAGATATTTAGGTAATTTATCTGATCAGAGCTCAGAGTGGACAAATCCTAGCCTTTGAACTTCATTGAGTCAACTCCTCATACTTCAAAAAGCAGGCCATCAGGAAACAATTTCACTAGCATTCATCCTCCGCCATTTTATTTCCACTACATAATTCAAAAGTTTACAATTTTTTTTTCTCTCAATAACATCAATACCTATCATTGATTAACGCCGAGGGAATGCCAAAAGAGTCATATGTCACACCAGAACCAGATTTGTATTTATATAGGAAGGGCAGAAAAAAAATTGAAATCACCCCTAAGGTTTTTTTGGAGTATATATCACCTATGTGAAAGTTCATGATATCTAGTTAGTTCCAAAGAAAATTGGGTCAGAACTCACAAGAAAAGTATTGTACTGGTGAATTCCTAAGACCTTTTCACAAAAGATTCAGTTCTTAGTTCCATAAATACATAGTGAATCCCAACCTCATTTACTTGAGATTGGATTTGCAGAAATTAAAGAAAGATGTACACTAAAACTGCTGTTCACATGAAAACAAACCAGATCAAGATAAGATTGTTCATAACTGTAATACATAGTGATGCATTCCAAACAATGTAGATATGGATTAAAAATGTTATGGATTGCACGAAAGAGAAGTTCTTTTATTGAACATTGATCAAAAACTACAAGGGGGAACTCTGGAACAGTAAACAAACTCACAGATTCTTGGATCTCTTCTTTCACAATGTAGAAAGGGTCTTGAGCTGAAGATGACATATTTATTCTCTGAATCCAAAAATCTCCTTGCTCCCTTTACACAACAAAAAGAGATTTATACAGCCATCAAATTAAAAACCCACAATGCTAATCATCTAAATGATGATATAGAGTTTGTTTATAGAAAAGTCCAATCACACAAACAAGAATGGACCGTAATTGCTAAACTAACTTGAAATATCAGAAAATCAAGATTTAAGACACGAACCAACAACACCAAATCAGAGATTGAGCTAGTTCACCAAACAGGAGGAGGGATTTCCAGCTCGGCTTGAGATAGCTCGCTCAGGCCTTGAAAGAGTATCTCGGGTTGCGCTAATAGTAAGACCAGTGCACATTGAGCATGTTAGTCCTGGGCAGCTCCGTGTCATTAGAGACCTAAAACAAAATTTTAATTTGGGGGTTTTAAAAATTAGTATAATATAAATTTCATTCTTTAACTCTCTTCCCTGCAAATTCTTTAATTAAATTTTAATAATCTATTTTTTGTAATAAGTTTTTATTAATTTTAGTTTTAAAAAATCTCTTCAACTGGAGCAATCGTTATGGGAGAATAATTAAGGATATTCTATATGATGTATATGCATTTAGAAAAGTATTAAGTCTTTTAATGTAATTAAATATATTAATTGGAGTATTATTTTATATATATATAATTTCTTCGAAAAGCCTTAATTCTGAAAATAAATCTAAACCATGAATATTAAACTATTAATATTTTTTTTTAAATTTCTTTGTTAAAGCCAATTTTCTTTTTAGTTTTTATCACCAAGTGGTTTTAATTTTTTCATTCTAAATAGAAAATCAAAAGCATTTTCATAAAAAAGACAAGTAACTAATTAAATATGAGTTATCGAACAATTTTACAGGCATTCCAAATAACAAAAAATTTTATTCACAAACAAAAATTAATAAATGAGCATTTGATTTAACAAGAAATTTTAGAAAAAAATTTGCAAAATGAGAGAGAGAGAGAGAGAGAGAGAGAGAGAGAGAGAGAGAGCTCAACTTGAATTGGGTTTTTTCCGAGAAAAATTCAAAATAAGTTGGAGTTTTACAAAACTCTACTTGAACAAGGCTTAAAAAACAAAAAAAATAAACCGTCCGTTCAGTCCAAATGTCAATTTCAAACATTGAGAATAAAACTAAAAACTCTACTTGTCACTGTCCTGTCTTAAAGAATAGAAAAGAAAGATGGTTACCAATTAAGGATTTTCTTCTTTTGTTTAATTTAATGGTCGACTAAGTGTAATTTAGAAAATTTTCTTTTTAATTTGACGTTATTTTTCATTTTACTCAATTATTCATTAACTCTTATTATTACTTCTAATGAAAATTTTGAACTATTTCTATATTTATTTAATCCTAGTAATAAATAAAAATATATATGGAAAGTTTTTATGTAATATTCGTGTCAGATATTTTAGAATACAAAAAATAGATATAGATCTTATTTTTCATTGTTTATATTTTTTTAAATAATTAAAAATAAATATTTATAAAAAATATCGTTTTAAAATTAATTAATATAATAATTTTATTATTAATAATATCGATAAATATAATAATTTTAAAATAACTTTTTTAATTTTTTAAAATTAAAATTAAATATAATAAACAATTAAAAACAAATCTAAAATAACGTATAACTTAAAATAAATTAAAGCTTAAGAAGCTAGAAGGGATATGTTGTGTGTGACTGAAAGAGAGGTCGAAGAGGGTATCCAAATAAAGAAAGGGTCCACCAAACAATACCTTATCCAAAATTAGCCAATGAATTTCAGCTCTCTGAAGAATCCATTTCCAAGCAACCACACAAACTATTTAAAAAAAGAAAAATGTCAATTCATTATTTGAAGATGCAATTTTGATAAAAAAAAATAATAATAATAATGGCCCAATATTACTCAATAATACTACCAACAACAACGGCACCAGCAGCTGCTGCTAAAATACCAATTTCAACATCATCAAATCAGATTCAGACCCCTTTGAATTTCTACAAAGTATGTGCTTCCCACCATACTGATACAACCTCCTCTGCTCATCAACACCTCCGCCGCAGGTTCGTATTTTTTAACTGTTATTAATAATTTTAATAAATATTTTTAGATAATTGTTTAATTTTAATGAGATTCTTTGACTGATTATAGTGGAAAATGGGATGAGATATTGGTATTATAGTATTGGATTTCGAAATAAGATTTTCAATTGAATATTGGATATTTTTAATTCATTTGGAGCTAAGCTTGTGTTGAGTTCATAGAATTGGAACTCGGAAATTATAATTCTTTTGTTTGGTAATTTTATATAATTTGTGTGAAATTTATTTTTAATTTTAATTTATTGATTTGGATACTAAAATTATAGAACTCCTATTTGAAATGTGGATATATAAGAATGAAAGAGGAAAATGAGAGTATGTGTTTATGAGTTTTAGAGAGATAAAATGTGTATAACTGTGTGAGAGAGAAAATGTATGTAAATTTAGAAAGAAAAAATGAGAGAGAAAGTATGTAATTAATATAAATTATTAATAAAAATGATGAATATAAGAATTTCGTGGAATTAAAATTAATGAAATTTATAAAATTAAACATAAAATTGTATAATTAATCCTTTAACAAAATAAAAGAATTAGAATTTCAATTCTAATTAATTTCATTTCCTCCATCGATGATGAATATAATTGCAGGGATGTTGCATTGGGATTGATAGGTGTAGTGGTGGTAGGGTTAAACGTGAATGACCGGAAAGCCATGGCTGCCGGCAGAAGACCGCCGCCACCTCCGCCAAAGGAGAAAAAAGACCCGAGCATTAGCGGTGTAACGGCGAAGGTTTTAGCAAGTAAGAAGAGGAAGGAAGCCATGAAAGAATCAATTGCTAAGTTAAGAGAGAAAGGAAAACAAATTCAAGACCCAACTCAATAGTATCTCAATGCCTTTTTTATAATTAATTAAATAAATAATTGTTCAGAGAAAATTAAAGTTTTCTCCTTGAATTATAAAAAAATAAAAATTAGACGATGCTGTTATTTTCGTCAATTTCGAGAATAATACTTTTTCGTATTCTTTATGATAATGTATTATTTAGGTATAGTCGAAAATGTCATAATACAATGGAAACTAATGGCCGAAAATAAGAGAATAACTTTAAAATTGTTTGGTAAAAGTAAAATGGAAAAAAATCAAATTTACTTCCCTTTGTTTGATTAGATGAAAATCGAAAATAAATATTTTGTTATATTTAATTTACTATTATACCATTATACCGATATAAAATTATTATAAATATTAGAGAGGAGTTTAGTTAATGATAAAATTGTAATAAAATAATTTATAAAATGATACAATAGTCTTTTTAATATATTTACGTCTCAATCTTGAACTATTTTGCTGACGTGAAAAGAAAAAACTTTCACTTCATATTTACATAATGCACAGTCTTACATTGTAACAAAACTACATCATGATTTACATCTCTTTCCCGTTCTCTCCCTGTTTTCACCCCAAACTCCGCTTACATGAGCAATTTCATTCACCGGTTTTCGCCACATTAGGACATTTTTAACCGTTCATAAATAGTAAATGGACATAAATGACGACAAAAACGATAACAAATGCCAGGAAATGGCAAAATCTATCAAAATAGTGTACATAAAAGCAGAACGTGAGGAACTATAAAATTCTTGTATTCCAAGGAGTGATGGTCTACACATAAGTGTCTATCAATGACTTCCTCATCTCATCAACAATGGCACTTGGTTGAGCTTCTCTGAGCTTGAACACACTCTCAATGACCGATAATTCAGTTGCAGTTGTATCAGATCCGCAGAAGGCTGTCCAGTCATTGACTGTTAACCCTGCTGCTATCACTTCACTCCCTCGATTCACAGTTCCGGCCACTAGAGGAACCTGGAGAAGTGTTGAAAGTTCATCCAAATCCTCGATTGATGTATGAGGATGGACCTGTTCCAAAACAAAATGATCCGAACGTATATAAAGCATGAAACTCATCTTTTTCAATCAACGTATATAGAAGAATCGAGGAGTTGTTATACTTACCAAGCCTCCCCTATTGGAAAATGCACAATAACTTCCCACCAGAATATTTCCGGCAATGGTCTGTCTGAAAACTTCCACTCCAAGAACATCAGCAATCATTTCCTCGGTTTCCTATAAAGCAACATGGAATAAAATTCAAGACTTGGCAAGTTTACATGCGTAAATTATCATGCACGGCATGATGGTCTTTTACATGTAAAAGTAATCTCCCGCGTCCAAAGCAAAAGTAGACGAATGCTACCAGCGGACAGTGTCAATCAATGACAACTATCACAAGAATTTCACAGTAAAATAGAAAGGAACTGGTCTCCCCTAAACTGTTCATGGTTTAGTTGCTCACATTGACTCCAAGGATAATTGTACTAAGGTTGACATTCTTCTTCAGCAACAAATTAAAGCTCAACTTCAATTCTCCAGACCCCCCACCCCTACTAGATTGCTTCAGAGAGTTCAAGGAGTAACCTCCAATCCCCTTTGCAAGCTAAATAATCTTCTAATTTTCTAAGTTCCTGATTCAATTCACTTTTTTCTTTTTCTTTTCCAGTGTTACTGTTCAAACATGCAACAAAATACCGCTACACTGATCAGTTATAATCTGATCCAAGTCCAGCTGACAGATTTTGGGTTGGTTATAATGTCCTATTGTTCTTGATATCCCCTGCACCTCCCCAAAATCCCAGCGGAAAACCAAAAAAATTCCAAGAAAGATATACAACAAACACTGGTATGCATGTATATAGGCAACCAAATGCAGAAAGTGTATCGACATGAAAAGAAGTGCTAAATGTATTTTTCACACCGATGAACCTTAGTTCAGATTCAGAGACTGGAAATGCAATGATCTATCTCCTCATTTGTGAGGGTGCAATATCTCTATATTTTTCTGCTCTTTAAGAAAAGAACACAAAGATATGAGTTAACGAAGACGGAATATCTAGGGATACAGCCTATGGACCAAGCAAGCAAAGCAATCAAAGAGTCAGGCTATGGATTATACCAAAAAAGTAATTCCAAACTTTGGAAGCCAAGCAAGCTTACTCTATCAAGATCAGTATGTGTGAGGGCAACATGATCGTTACAGGCAATGCAGTTACCCAGTGCAGATAGTCTCTCCTCAATTCGTTGAACAACAACTGAATCTGGAAGACTGTTCCTCAAATGCTGAAGCTCTTCGCAAAAACAAAGATATCACAAAGTCAGGTCCTAACAAGGCAATAAAAACCAATACAATTCTCCAGAATAGAATTCCATGCCAAAGTTAACAATTATTACTATGAATCAGCAGGCTTCATCAAAAGATGTCCTTTGCAGCTCTAGTTCAGTAAGACAACCATGAGTTTATATCTAACAGGTCGCAGTAGCTATTGAAACATAAAACAACCTCCCAATTGAAGGCAAAACTCGAAATCAAACAGCAAAAACCAAAAGGAGAAAAGCATATAACACTACCAATTCAAAAGAGGTAAAATTTAGCCTTACCTTGATCAGTAGTATTATGAGGTAACAGAAGCCCATTCTTGTTTCCTGTTTCAACGAAAACAATTAAATCGATAAATAATCCATTATATTAAAACCATTTCCAGTCTTCAAACAAGAAACTATAAACACTTCTTTAGATTCTCACCAGCACAGAGCCTTCCAATGATTCTAGTCCCAGAAATCGAGGTCTTCACAACTGGAATAACATCAGCCAATTCTGACTCGAAGGTGCTATAAACATACATTTCATTCATGTGTTTATAATAACAATAACAAATTTATTTATAAAAAAAATAAATAAAATAATTATTGGCCAGGATAATGAGATACACAAGAGCGCAGCTGCAGAGACAAACCTGTAGAAGTTTTCAGAACCTCCAATGGCAACCAAGCAATAAGCATTGGTCAGCTTTGAGAATACCCCAACTTCACATGAATTCTCAAATTGCAATCCTAAAATCATAAGAAACTATATTTACATCAAAATCAACCCAGAAAAAGGTTTTACTGTTCAAAATTATACAATCTTTTTTAATAGATTTTACACACTTGTTGCCATGCTGCAAGAAAACAGGAATCCCAACAGAGATAAACAGGTATCCAAGCAAGGATCTGCGATAATAAATTGATTAAATAGGAACGAAAATCACAACATATCAATCAAACATTAAATAAGATAACAACTCAATTCCCTCACAAAAGAAAAAAGACAGCTACTCAACTATCAATTAAAACTAAACTCATCTTTTTTCTCCCCCATTAAGTTTTTTTAATTATTTTTTTGTTTGAAAACTTCCCTCAGCTGTGCTGCGGCTTGTGGAAAAAAATTTGCTCGAATGTGTAAATTAAACTAAAAAAAAACTAATGGAACGATGATCAAACAACGAAAAAGTCAATGAATTACAATAACCCAGAAATTCCTAAAAGAAGGAACATAATTTAAAGTTAATGGAGGCACCGAAAAACAGAAGAGAGACTGGCTGCTGGCAGATCGTAGGCTTCGTTTTTCGGTCTTGACCGGTGAGGTGAGGCGCGACGACCGGATGCAGGGAGAGCGGCGTTCTTCAGGTACTTCAGTGCGCGGAAAAGAAGAAACAGAAACCTGGTTCGTTTTTCCTTTAAAAAAAAAAAAACAAGGGTTTAATTGCAAAATAATCGATCAGTTGAGGGTAAAAGCGTCTTATCCCGAACTCTAAAAATAAGTCCTAAAATATTTAAAATATCATTATATTTTTTATAAAATGATTCTTAAAGTTAAATATTATTTTAGTTTATAACTTAATTTTATAGTTATATAGTTATAATTTATTACAAAATACTTTTATAAAATTTATAATAATACTTTTTTATTTTATATTCTTTTAAGATTGATTATTTAAGAAAAATTAATATGACGATTTTAAATTTAATTTAATGAGAGAATAAAATATTCCGTAATAAAGTACTAAAATAATAGAATAAAATTTTATTTTCTTTTTTCTTTACTATTAATTTATTATAATAAATTAGTGACAAATTTTAACAGTTTTATTTATTTTTATAAATAAATTTTTTTTAGTTAAATAATCATTTTAGATAATAGATTAAAAAATTTTGTAATAATATTTTTTTAGTATATATTCTTTCAAGGTTGATTATTTCACTTAAAAAGTCTTCATTGGTTAAGGAAAAGAATAAGGTGATTTTAAAATTATCAGTTTAAACCGAATAGTGAAGATCCCTAACTGATAATCGATTACTAACCCGATGATCAATCAAAAAATTAAAAATTAATTATTTTTCGATAAATTTTAAATTGGTCCCTCAAAATATGATCTTTTGTCAATTTATAACCTTGAATTGTAAAATTCTTTAAAAAATCCTTTAAAATGTTAAAAATTTGTTTATGAGTTGCTTTACACGAGTGAGGTGAGAGATTCGATTACTTTGTGAGTTTAGTCTTATCTCCAAACATCTCTTTTAAAGAGATATCGATATCAAATTAACAATAATCTAATAAATACATGTTATATACAAATACTTCCAAGATATACGTTAGGCCAACATCCAAAGCAGGGGAATTCATACAAGCCATTGAGAAAGCCTCTGCCTTAGCATAAGAGCCGAAAGATCATCAGCTGAGTTATGCAAAGAACCATAGTGATTATCAATGGTTGGTTGAGCTCAAACTCCTGCTTCTGGTCGGTGAGTCCAGTCAAAATTGAACTCAGCCCAAAAATATTATAACATCTTTCAACAAAAATTTCAAAATAAATTTATAATATAATTGTATGAAACTTTACATTGAAAATTATGAGTACATTAACTAATAATTTATTTAAATATAGATATAAATTCATCGATACTTTGATCAGAAGTCCCACCTTCACTAATAGCTTCCTTAGCCAAATCCTTCCATTTTAGAGCATTTCTTTTCATTTCTTTCCCTTTCTCTCCTTCCATTACTTGTTTAATACAATCTTCAATTTCTTCTCTACACACAAACCCTAATTCCTCATCCCCATCATCATCAAGTACTAATTTCAACCTTATTCCCACTTTCCAAACATCTTCTATAAGCTTAGCATTCATCAGTTGATCACTCCATTGTGGCATTCCAATAATTGGAACTCCAAAGCTCAATGCTTCAATACTTGAATTCCATCCACAATGTGATAAAAAACATCCAATTGAATCATTTGAAAGCACTTCAATTTGACAACTCCATCTTACTAACAATCCCTTTTGAGATTTAATAATTTCTTGAACAAAATCTTTTGGGAGCTTTGATTCCTCTTCTAAAGTTCTTACTACCCATATGAAGTAATGATTAGTTTCTTTCAATGCCAATGCAATTTCTTGAATTTGTTTTTCTTGTAAAGAAGCCAAGCTTCCAAAGGATACATAAATGACTGAACTTTTAGGCTTATTGTTTAGCCAATTTGTGATTGTGGTCCTTGTGGATATTATTGATGCATCATTTGGGGAGGAGCCAAAGAGGTTGAGCCCATAATCCTTGTCATTTTCTACTCTTTTGTCTAAGTAGAAAGATGGTAGGGTTGGACCAATTGGCAAGATTGGACATACTTTTGACATTGAATCCACTACCTACAACATTGTTACATCATTGTCAATTCTTAGAAAATATCTCATGGAATTCACAAAAACCAGCTTGGCAACAACCGACAGCGCACAATGTAAGGTATATTTTATGTATCACTATTAAACGGGCCAAATTGATTCGAATCAGACCGGATCACATTTAATCCATACTTAAACAGTTTTGTCTGAGCTGATTTTTTATTGGCTGAAATTTATATAAATCATATCTGCCTACTGTTAGTCCGTGGGTTTTTTTTCTTATAAAAATTATTTTTAAACTTAAAAAATATTTAACTAATCATAAAAATTATACTAACTTCTACATAAGAAACAAAGTAATTACACATAAATAACACACTATTTTTTTGATAAAAATTATTTTTAATATTAAAAATTAATTTTCTTTAAAAATATTCAACTAATCATAAAAGTACACTAATATCTAAATATAAAACTTAATAATTATACATTAATAATACCTAAACAATGTCTTAAAAAAGGGAAAAAAATGAGCTCGCCTGCGAATCGAACCGGACTAGATCACAAAAGTCCGCATTTATAACAGGCCGGTCTGATTTATTTATACCTATTTTAGTAAAAAAATCAGAAAATAACGATATTGATAGCAAAAACGTTTAAAATTTTTAATAAAATACATTTCATTTGTTTACTTATTATATATATAGTAAGACCTTAATATTTTTACTAACTTTTTCTTTTACTAACTAAATTTTTATAACGAAAGATATTATTATTTTAATATGTATTATAATAAACGAAAAGTAAACTCACCTGTTCCTCTAACTTGTAGAATGAGTTGACAAGCAGAAAATCAGCTTTCTCAGCATTCAAAAACTGGTTCAAAACAAGCTGAAAGTAAGCAGGATAGGAACCCTCGAAGGCAACAAAAGATGGCATATCAAGACGATGAAGCAAAGGCAATCCTTGAATAATATTATTAAGGGATAAAGGATATGAAGAAATTGGAAGTTTTATAAACCCTTTATATATATAATAATAAACATAATTAACAGCACAAGGTTGTGTGAAAAAAGAGGCTGAAATCAAACCAAATTGTTTAGCAACATCAAAACACCAAGGCAAGAATGAATCATATAAAATACAATCAATTGGATTTGTAGTCTCTTGATGCTTTTTTATAAGCTCAACAAGGGTTTTTTTCCCTTGTATTTCTAGGGTTTCTAGGTAATCTTCGACATTTTTTGCTTGCAAAAAACCTCCTTCATCAAATCCATCTGAAACTGTGTCTATTTCGACGGGTAATTTATCTGATTCTGTAGGAATATTTATGGAATTGGAAATGAATTTTGTGATTGCTAAAGTGACTTTGATTCTTTTGGAAACTAAACGTTTGGAAAATTGTAGCATAGGGTTTATGTGACCTTGGGTTGGATAAGGAATGGCTAAGACATGAGCTATGTAATCACAAGAACTCTTTTTTCTCTCCATAATATGAGCTATACCCCTCTTTCTCATCAACTTCCCTATATATATGTATATATGGATATATATAACCCGCATGGGCGTAGCTCAGTTGGTTTTGAGGCTGCATAATTGGTACCAATATATGTATATATATAAATTTTTCATTCTGGTTTCTTGGTGGAAAGATATATATAGACTTTTCAAAGTTATCCCTACCTAACATTAAAGACCAAAAAAAAGGTTATCTTTTAAGACAAAAACGTCATATTCTTAAAAGAAATTTCTACATAATATATATATATCATATAAGATATGAATCATCACTTTTAGGTCCAAACTTGGTGATGTGTTTAGGCATGGGCTTGCGGGTCTTGGGCCGGATCGAGTTGGGTTTTAGGCCCTGATCAGGCCCAATAGAGTTGGCTTGTTGATCTAGTGATCTTGAGTCAGGTGGAAGTTCATCTCAATGATAGGACTTGTTTAAGTGAACCATGTGGATTGGGCTTGATTTTTCTTTTAAAATAAAATATAAATTTTAAAATTTAAACTAAGAAAGTAAATTAAATAATATGAGTTGCATAAATTTAAATAACTTAGGAAGAAAATAGTACATGAAATCAACAATATTGAGGAAAAAAAAGACGCAAAAACATATTTTAAAAATTTTATTTATTCTTATAAGTTTAAAAAACTTAAGTTTAAATTGTTTAATGTAGTAAAATCTACTTTAAATTAATTAAGGACTTGTTTTATAACGTATAAGGACTTTAAATTAATCTAGCTTACAAGCAGGCCACTCCTCAGTCCAAGAAAATGTATCGAGCCCGCATGGGCATAGCTCACTTAGTTTTGAAGCTGCGTAGTTGGTACTAAGGACTAATGTTCAAATCCTGGCAGGTGGAAATTTCAATCTCTCTAATATGGGAAGTGGTTCCTTATGCGTACTAGTGCTTGACCTACATTTTGCAGGATCGTTAAGTCACCATAATTTACATCCTCCACTTAGGCGTTGGGTAGTTTGATAGGCACACTGTAGGCGAGGGATTTTGTCTTTTGGAACCAAGAAAATGTAGCTCGACGTGGCCCAGCATCTCTCGCTCAAGCTACCTTGGGCCGGCCCACGAGACAATATCGATTTTGGGCCTAATTTGATCCCGAGCCAGCCCAATTATCGGCCCAATAAAACGTACCCCGACATTACCTAGAATCTCTAGTCCAAAATACCGGGCATGCCTAACCATTGCGGTAACTAAGCAAAAAATACTTTAATTTGCTTAGTTAAAAGTTTATAATTTTTTTGCTGAATAAATGTAATTACATGTATAGATTTTTTTTTTTTTTTGAGGAGTACATGTATAGATTTTTAAAATGATAAATTTTACAATTTAATAAAGTGTTAACTTCAAATATACACAATTTATTTCTTTAAATATTTTAATTTATTAATAATTATAATATGTATATTTTTTAAAATTCATGTTTATCATTTAAAATATTCGTCCTTTTTCTTTAACTCCAGCTGTGTTTCTTTTATTAGCAAATCTTAAGAATTAAATAATGAAGAAATGGTAAGAAATATTTCAGAAAAAATATTATATGGATATGGATTATTTAGATTTCGTTTTTTTAAAATTTATTTATATACTATTTTTTAAAGAAACTGATAATTTAGTAAGGAAATGACTAAAGCGAAAGTAATAGAATATGAGAAGTAGAAACAACTATAAATGTATGAATCAGAAAATACATATCCGGTAATAATATCGGTAAAATATTCAAATAAACACAAACAGGGAATCACTAGAAATGATACTGCCTTCGATAAAAAATATAAAGTTGTAGGGGGTTAAAGATGGTAAAAAATATTTTTCAATGGGGTCTTACACTTTTTAATGAGCATTTATTATATTTTTTTCATTTTATATCAATTTATTTTTTATTTATTACATTTTTACTATCTATCTTCTTATTTACTAAGGATATAAAAGGTACTTTGACTCAATAATTATTTTGTTTTCAATGTCCTTAATTACTGTCCAAGAGTCTAAAACACCTTATATTTATGACCGGAGATAGTACACGTTTTTTAACTGATAACAATACTTTAAATAATTTGATGTATTTTCAATGTGAATTGTTTAGAAAGTAACAAACATGCATTAAAAAGAATTGTTAAAGTGAATTTAGTATGATTTAATATAAAGCAAAGAAAAAAACTTTATGATATATATACATGTACCAATTTTAAAGGGAAGGTCCAAACGAACTTTTTGTGACCCGGAGAAAGTTTAATATTCTCTACTACATCCGATTCCAAAATTCAAAACTATCATTTATTTGCTCAGTCTAAAATGTTGAAAAAATCAAACCGACTTAGCTGGCAAGCTAGTTTGATTGAGAATCTATTATTATCCGATTTTACTTTCTCTATTTCATATTATTTGTCGGTTCGAGATAATGCACAAGAATTAAACAATAATTAGGTTGTCTTAGATTAAAAAATAAACTAAATTACTCTTTAATTGTCATTAATAGTTATAGTAAAAATTTTTAAAAGTTTAATCTCAACAAGATAGGAGTATATATAGAAAAATATAATTTTATTTATTTTAAAAAATACTACTTATTACTTTTTTAATATTCTGAAGTGACAAATATTTTAAAATAAAAAATAGATACGCCTGATAGTGAACCCGCTTGAACCTTTTTTTGAACCACTTGGACTGTTGAGCTCGGTTTCTAGTTTTTATTTTATTTAGTCCCTAAATTAGACTAATTTGTAAAGTTCAGCTTTCAGTTTGCAATTTCAGCCCTAAATCACCGTAGAAAGGAACTGAAAACTCTCAACACTCCGTTTCTCGCTGTCGTCCGCGCCTCCTTCCGCCGGACCGCTCCATCGCCTCACGTCTCCCTGCACGCTATACTCTCTCAGCTCTCTGCCGCACAGGCGGCGGCCTCACCTGAGTTCAAGGTAATTTGTCTAAACTCTAAAGCACTAAGGTTGCATTTTCTCTTCGGATTGAGTGAACCAAGGCAGTTTAGTGCGAGCTGGTCACCAGTGGCTGGATTTTGGATAAATAAACTTCTACATGATCCCCTTTCTTTTGCTCCCCCAATTGTTGATATTGTGAAGAACATTTTGCATAGAACTAGGGAGATCTTTTTGGCCAATGTAGCTAGTAATGTAAATGATGATTTTGTAGAGAGAAATCAGAAAGGTCTTTAACAGGCTCATACACTTCTTGTACGTTGATTTTGGGATATAATACGGATTCCCCTGTTAGACAAAAAAAAAAAAAAAAAGAAAAAAGGTTGCATTTGCTTAAATAGATTAATTATTAACTTGAGGCATGAAATTATAAATTTTTGTAATTGTTTTAGTGATTTAGAGGTTACAGTATCTTGTTTTTGGCATTAGTCCTGTTTGCATTTCTTTTGGTTATTGGATGTTATGTTCTTCACAACATCTTTGTGAATTCCCTGTTGCCATATATCAGTGCAATATGAAGTTCATGTGTTATTGCCAATGGAACATTATTGAATCATGAGACAAATGCTACTCCATACTTAGATCATTAACTTCCTTATCAATTATATTTATAACTATATGTAATTCTTGCCCAGTGTTGCCTTTTTGTCAATATTTTAATTATTAGAAAGGCATATGCTTGAATCAGTTCACTTATGAAATTCATTTATTTGTTTGAATTAAATCTAAACTATGTAGTACTTGAGCTGTGATTGTTTTAAATTAGACTTTGTATTTGTGCAAATGATGTGAGATTTCTATTTGAGCAAATTTTGTTTTGCTATTAATACGTACTTATACATGTTTAGTAGACATTTTTAGTTAGATGAACTAATTTTACTAAATTATAATTTATATATTTATGATGTCATTATAATGTCATCCAATTTTAAACCAGTACGACCGGTTGAACCAGTGAACCACTAGCTTGACTGGTTCAATCTCCGGTCCTGTTTTAACAACATTACGGGGAAATGAATGAAAAAAGAAAATCATGGAAACGTTTATTTATTTATTTTAATTAGTTTATGACCCATCACAAGCCCAGCTCTATCCCAGTTGAAGCTGAATCCAACTTTTGATAAGCAGTGTTTGGAGGCTTTGTGATGGTAGTCAGCAGTGCAGTATAGATAGTAGTCTCTGGTCTACCCAGACTCCCAAATGCCAGCCACTGCACCCAACTACCAGAGCTAATGATGTCACTCTGAACCTCTTATCCGGTGGTGTCTTGGCCTTATATATTAACTGCCTGTTGGAGCTTTCACGGCATCTCTGAGGTAAATAAATTCTGCTCTCTTATACTTGAATGATGGTAACATTGAGGTGGGTTCTTGTTATATGGGAACAAAATTGGAATCTTTTGATGGTTGTAATTGAACTAATTGCAAGGGCTTTTTTATGTTTGGGACTCCTTTTCCCTCATATTTTAGTAAAGGGTATGTGCAGAAAGTTGAATGGAAAGTAATGAAATGGAGCAGAAATCTGAGGCTTTTTTTTTTCTTTTATTATTATATTTTTTGTGATAAATGAGGAATGAATTGATATGTGGGAAAATATAACATACTTTTGTATATGTAGCTTATCTATACCACAACATTGTTATTATTTGAAATGTGTTAGAATGGCTCAGAATCCAGAACATGCTTTGGAACATTGAAATATTTATTCTTGGATTGGTAGACAGTGATTTAACTGAAGAGATGATATTGAGATGTCATAATTTCATTAATTGTGTACTTTAAACTTAAGATGGGAAGTCGTATTAGTTAGATGCATGAGCTTCTCACATTGAGTAGAAATGAAATTAAAGTCTCTGTAGTTCCATATGTTATTCTGTTTCCGAATGGAAATTGTTTGGTAATGAGATTCTTACTGTTTTTACTTTTTCCATAAGGATTTCTTAATCTAGTTTCTAAGGATCTTTCAGGCAGCATTTGAGCAATATAGTTTCTGCAATAAAAGAGTCAGACTGACATGGATATTTGCAATCTTTGGTTGCTTCTTTCCTTGTTTGTTCTAGTTTAAATGATACTGTGCTCTTAATAAATAAGCTGAGTAAGTTATAACTGTCCAAATTTTACGAACTTACTGACTGCACATGGAGGAAAAAATGCCTACGGTCTGATAATTTTAAAAAATTCAAGGCCTTAGCCCAGCAGGTGCAACCTTTCTTCCACTCCGGCTAAGGGATTGGTTAATGAGGGATAGAGGTGAGTTTTAGTGTCCACTTGGGTTTAGATTTTTTTGAAGTAATTTTTTTGTGAGAGAGAACATGGGATCCAATCTAAAAAAATAAGCCATGTTTTTTCTTAACCATAAACCAAATGAATCCTTAGACTTTTCTAATAGGCTTTCAGGAACATAAATACCATTGTATTGTGTCAATCTAATAGGGATATTTACTCTAGACTAGTATGTTCAACCAGACATTGCCATGTGACAGAAGCAAGCATGCACTATATATTTTGTTTCAAGTTCCAACTCTATTAAAATACCTCCTTTGGATATATTATATCTCTGGCCAAACTTCCTTTTAGGTGCCGTTCCTTTGTAGGTGTTTCACATTCTCAGCTTCATGATTTAACGCACTTCTTTTACTAACCTAATGTCTTCAACTAATTGGACATGTATAATTTGATGTTTCTAGAGGAGTTGGATCAGTCCTTCGTCTTTATGTTTGATGATTGATCATTCACTAATCACTTTGATTTATCTTTCAACTACTAAGTATTCTTCGATCTTTAAACAAGATAGGAGACGGGTTAAAGGACTTATGATTTGATCATCCATCCAACACCTAAAAGGGCTAATATTTCTGACTGAAAGTAGTAAATAATATGATCATCTTAAATGAGTATTAAGTCCCAAGCTAAAAAGATTCATGGAACAATCTCAGGTCAATGGAATCAATGGCATGCCTGGTACCTGGAGGTGTCAAAATTTTCAAAAAATACTAGCATCAACATAGAGCATTTCCACATCAATAGATCATGCAATTTGACTTCTCCCCACTAGCCTCTTTCAAGTGGCCTCCGTTATCTAATTTCAAGTCCCATCAATTGAATAACCCATGGTTTTTATTTCCATTTTTTGTCCAAGATTAAATGACTTTTTTATTCGATGCCAGAAATGTAAGATAGTAACTGATCTTAAAAATGCATGCCTTAGTTCAAGTCTTGAAGGATGGATAGTTCTGTAGCCGCTGTAAATAACCCTTTTTTCTTGTAGTGATTTTTTTTCCAAGGATTTGTAGTTCACAGTTTTATTGGTTTTTTCTCTAATTGTTTTGCTTTTTTGGAATGTAGATACCTTATTCTCCATTGACGGAAAAGTGGTTCAGCTTCCATTGTTTGAAGCTTTGGATCATTTTAATATACAAGTGTAGCTAAATAGAAGGCAGGCGGGATAATATGTTTGCCACTAAAACCCTTCCACTCTCTTCCCCCTTCCCAAATGCGAACAGATTCCCCGATACCAATCTTACCTTCACAAACTCTACCGCTGTTAAGAAAGTTGGCCATAAACTGAGTAGCAATCCTTTGCTCAGTTCATGTCTCAAAACTGCCTCTGAGGCTTTGGTTGCACCAGAAATCCATTCTGTCCCTGCACAATCCAGAGTTAAAATTCTTTCTGAAGCACTGCCTTTCATTCAGAAGTTTCGAGGCAAGACAATTGTAGTTAAGTATGGAGGTGCAGCCATGAAATCTGAGGCTCTCCAGGCCTCGGTAATAGCTGATCTGGTTCTTCTCTCCTGTGTTGGTCTCCGCATAGTTTTTGTCCACGGTGGGGGTCCAGAAATCAACCAGTGGCTTGGCCGGTTGGGAATCCAGCCCAACTTTCTTAACGGATTACGTGTTACTGATGCCTCGACTATGGAAATTGTCTCGATGGTGTTGGTAGGTAAAGTTAACAAGCATCTTGTTGCATTAATAAACAAGGCAGGAGCTACTGCAGTTGGGTTATCTGGTATTGATGGTTGCCTTTTAACTGCTAGGCCGGCTCCTAATTCTGCTCAGCTTGGCTTTGTTGGGGATATTTCCAGTGTGGATACTTCTGTGCTCCGACCCCTTATTGATAATTATCACATTCCAGTGATTGCCTCTGTTGCTGCCGACAAGGAAGGCCAGTCGTATAATATTAACGCAGATACTGCAGCAGGTGAGCTAGCAGCTGCATTGGGGGCAGAGAAATTGATTCTGTTGACTGATGTGGCTGGGATTCTGGAGAACCGCGATGACCCCGGGAGTTTGGTGAAGGAGATTGATATCAAAGGGGTGAAGAAAATGATGGATGATGGGAAGATTGCTGGTGGGATGATCCCCAAGGTGAATTGCTGCGTGAGATCACTGGCTCAAGGTGTTCGGACTGCTAGTATAATCGATGGACGGCTGCAGCACTCGTTGCTCCTTGAGATTCTTACTGATGCAGGTGCAGGAACAATGATTACTGGGTAAAAAAAAACTATGATCATATATCTTGGGAATTTGACTTGATTGGAATCCAGGGAACCAAAACTTTGAGGTGACCTGCTTTTTTCTTTTGTAATTCTATATAGTTTTGTAGAAGTGAATCTTTAAGTTATAGTTTTGCATTGTTTATTTAATTCTGAAGGCAATAAAGTTACAGACTTTGGCTGATATCATAAAGTTTTGTGTTTCACTGCACTTTCTTTTTATAATATATTTTCTCCATTAGAATTTATTTTTTTATTTTAAAGTTTATCTTTTATTCGGTAGATTTTATTAATAAAATACACTAATTAAAAATGTTAATGAGAATATTATAGATGATATATTTATGCACTTTTCATGAGAGATTGTGGTCAATTCAAGATGGCTGATGGAGACTTTGATAGAGTATCATATTTTCTACGATTAGAATTTTTTGTTATAGTCACAAATTCTAAGTATCAGAGTCGAGGCTCAACCTGTACTTGCTCAAGTTGTAGAGGTAACCTGTTTGGTGGATTTGGTTTTCACCCGTGATGAGGAGTTGCGTCCTGCTCTCATTTGCAGGATATGCAAAAAGTTCATGTAGATCGTATAAATGCGCTAATTGTTATACCACTAAACTATCCCCATGATACAGGCATTATTCGGATATTTGTGATAAAGGTGTTAAGGGTACATTCGAATTATATTTTTGATTCGCAGACCATGAACTTGCATTTGGTTTGGGCCCCGAGCAGACTTTTCAACATCCTTGGCCGAGAGGCACTCAGTCGAAATACCTATTGGAAATGGAAACCACTTTGAATATTCATGCCGGGAGGTTGAAAACCATTGAGCTCGTTGAGACTCTCTTTCGAAAGTGAGATCACCACCAGCTTTAAGAAGAAGGAAAGATCATTCCTAAATGCAGGGAAATCTGAAAATGTTCGAACAGGATAGACGAAAAAAGCGTGACACTACCAAGACATTAGACTCAGTAACAGACAAAGAAATAGAACTGGACGAGACCTTCTCCTTACAAGTTCAGATACTCACCAAGACGCACGACACCGTCCAGTCCCTTATTGTACCGCTATCCCAATGTTGTAGGGCATGTAAGGTGTTATAACAAGGATTTCGTGGTACGAAAACTGGTAGCGTATCCACCCCGTTTCAGCTTACCATCCAGTCCTTCTCTACTTGTATAAATTTAAATAAATTTTAAATTGATCCCTCAAAATATAAAAATATATCAATTGAGGATCTCAAATTATAAAATTCTCTAAAAAGATCCTTCAAAATGTGTTAAAAAAAATCAATGAAGTTTCTTACCTCACTTCTACTAAATTTGTAATATCAAGTGGTCATATTAATGTAAGTATACGTTTACTATTACAAGTTAACAGTTGAATTTTTCTCAGGGGTGAAGATTACATTTTGGTAAATGGCAAGGAATCAACATTTGACAAGAGTATGTGGTCTGATAGTGCGACCTCCCCCATTTAGTACCTTCGCCTGGTATGATAAGTGAGAGGTCTTGAGTTCAAGTTATAAAGGAACATTTAATACCGCACGCCAATCTTGTGCTAAAAGGAAAAAAACGTTAATTACATTTTCCCTCGAGGTCTGTCCAAACTACAATTTCATTCCTCTATTTGTATAAATTACAAATAAATCTTTATCGTTTATATTTTCTAACTTATTAATTCCTACTATTAATTTCAGAGAAAAATTTTATAAGAAAATAATGATTATGTGGTAAAAGGTTTAAGATTTTCACACAATATTATTTTACAAGTTTACTTATTGTTTATTATCATATATAAAAATAATAATACATCTACTAAAATTTTTTAATTAGTATTTCCGTAATGAAGGATATTATTGTCTTAATATATGATAATAAATAAGAAGTAAGCTTTCAAACTAATATTTTAATAATATCTTAAATTTTTTACCACATAATCATTACTTTCTGATAAAATTTTTTTATTGAAATTTAGTAGTAAAGACTAATAAGTTATAAAAATATAAACGATAAGGATGTATTTATAATTTATATAAAATAGAAGGATAAAATTATAATTTGGACAAACCTCAACGAGGAAAATGTAATTAAACAAAAAAAAAGACCCCCCAAAAAGGGGCAAAAATCAAAATTTGAGAAAGTTAAGGGTTAATCACTTATGAGAGCTTTTTTTCTTTCTCGAGAAACAACAGGAAGCTTTTGCTCTTGATCGTCCTTTTCAATGGCCTTTCTCTCACTGTGTTTCTAATTTGCCGCCATAGTCAACAATCTTTAAAGCAATTTTCCTTTGAAGAAGTCAGCTTACTCAACTGGAAACGTAAGTTAATCCTCTTGATTTTTATTATTTTCAATCTCATTGTCGAATGTTCAATTTATGCATATACTTGATTGTATAGGGATACGCTGGATTTCGTTTGAATTTAAAGTTCATTTGAATGTTTTGAAATTTCATTTCAAGTATGCACTCGATTTCGTTTTCTGCTGATGAATTTGCTGTCCGAACTAGTTAAAGCTCTGATGCCACAATGTATAACATATTTTTCCTTATGATGGATTCTGAGAAACCGCAGAATTTACTTTCAGCGTTATCTAGTATAAAGAAGATATCATTACATCTTTAATAATATTTTAAGTCCAAAATCTTGTACTTTCTTGGTCAGAAAATTGATAAAATGTGACATAGATATGTGAATTGTCTTATTATAGCTTCAATGAAGCTGTGTTTATGAAGCATAATTGTTGCTTAAGTGCAAGATGTGTTTGTGTATCTTATTATTCTGCCTTCTGTGTTGGCTATCTCTAAGATGATACTCATTATCATGAAAGTTTCACATCTATTTGTTATCTGTGACATGATGCTTTTTATCTCAGATGAACTGGAGGAAGCATTTTTGCTTCATAGCCAAGCAGTCCAAATGCCGAATCTCAGTGTTCCAAAAGGGTCAGAGTTCTGCCCTTAGTACCGAAAAGAATCTTTTTGCCACATTGCAAGACAGGGGATATGTGCCTGCTGTTTCACATCAGCAAGCTGGATGTAGTACTAAACATTTTCAAGATAAATATGGAAAGAATATTTCGTGGGGTGTTAAGCTGCCTTGTGGTTTATCAAGAAATATGTTTACACAAAGGAAATATGCAATGTTGATTTCTTGTCAATATAGTGATCGCACAAAGAATGATGCAGACTTGAGCAGAGATTTCTTTGTCCAGCTATGGGTTGAAGATAAAAAAAGAAAAAGTTCTGAAGCACAAGACAGGCAGAAAGTTCTGAGTCGTCGCTTTGGTAACAGGACTAACTTCAAGCATCCATCTGGTACACCGCTTTCGGGAGCATCAGTAACATATGAAGGATATGATGCTGAGATGAACACAGTTCTGAGACAACCACCTACCAGTCAATCTCTCACCGGGGCTCTTAAACCATCTTCTGCAGAGGAGGTATACATTTCTTATATGAAATATTTTTATGAGACAATTCCTTCATAATGTTTTTGGTTTATCTTAGGCTAAGGTTGCACCTCTCTTAGCAAGATCTCATTTGCTAATCACAAGGGATATAGAATGGGCGAATCTTGTTTGGTCTCTGGAGCAGGTAATTGTTAAAGTTTTTATACTTAGTATTTCTTCTATTGAAGGCACTCGATAGAACTCTGATTGTTTTAACTGTTGCATCTTGTGGCATGAAAATGAAGTCACACAATGTTCATTTTTTTTAACAATCTGCTGCTGGGTTTAGCAAAAACTCTGGAAATGCCTGCATTCCTCTTCTGGATAACTTCAGTAGGAATTAGTTAATAATCATTTTAATCAGCAAATATGAATATGTTTCTGACTGTTGATATATATAACCATTATAATCGGTGAAGTTAATTTTTTAATAAAATTTATTCTTTTTCCCAAATAAAAGAAAAAGAGAACATAAGAAATTATAAATCCTTGAAATCAAGAATATGCACCTAAAGTATTCCAAAGCAGAAGCTATTAGCACTAGATAGTATCTCAGCAATCTTTAAGAAACGAAAACATATTTATCAATCTGAGAAATTCTGTTTCTTTCAAATCTGAAGGGGTGTTGACAAGCATACTGCTGTACTTGCCTTGATAGCTTTTGTTAGAATGCCTCTATTTGGCTGCACTTAGTTAATGGAGTGGGTAATAACATTTGTGCTCTTCCTTTCTTATCCTACACCAATTTATTCATCTAGTTATGTAGAAATTTTGAACTGTCCCAAGAGCAATCAAGTAGAATTTCTTTTTATAACATACTATTCTCTGCATTTATATTCTCTTACCTTTATTCATTTGCAGATTATTTTGTTGGTCAAGTTCATCAATCTTTCCTTGTAATAATAGAGGTTTTTGTTTTATATTCTAATCTATAATTTTATATGTGGAACTGCAGGAGAGTCGATATCTCATTGTAGATGTTCATCACCCAACTTCAGTATGTTGTTTTCTCTCACCTCCTTTCCTGGCCCTTACGTTTCAAATGTGTTGAATTTTCTTTTGTGAATCAATGCTGACTTTCTGCTTTTAGTTGTTTATTAGCTGAATTTACTGTCATTTTAGCCTGTAGGTGCTATTCGGGAGCAAAGTAATTTTTTTATGAGGCAGGTATATTTTACTCTCTTCTCTCTCTCTCTCTCTCTCTCTCTCTCTCTCTCTCTCTCTCTGAGTCTCTCACTCACTCACACACACACACACACACTGGTTTCTGTTGGCTTATTTCCATTTTGTATTTAAGAACTTCATGTACAAGTTGGCTGCTCAAATTCATGGCATGATAAGAATACTGCTGCTTCTCCCTCTTGTCCTAGGAACATAGTAGAGTTATCAAAAGTAAAAGATATCATTTTGTCATGCTGTAAGTGGATATTCAAGAAGCTGTAGAGGTAGTTGGTGCAATAAAAAATGAAAATAAATGTAATAGTTTGGTCTATGAGGATTTCGATGATTGGAGAGCATTTCAGGCGTACTCCAATGTTAGTTTAGCCAGTTGGGTGGATTACTGAAATTACGGGAAATAAAGACTCTATTCCATTGGAGGTGAAATATGTCAGATGTCAAATCTTACTGGTGGCATGTTTATAAGCTTGCATTTTCATGTATTTTCCTGGTTATGATTCGGTATGGTGATCCTACCTATTTTCCTAGCTTGATCAAATTGTCCCACAAGAGAGAGCTCGAAAAAGGCCCAAAAAGCACATATATTGAGTGGCATGGCAACTTTAATTGGAAAAGTTGAAAACCTATATATTTAAAGTTAGGTGCTTCCTTGAGGGTCTAGAAGATATGGGAAATTTGTGTGGCTTTCTGCATGCTGTTTTGGCTGAACATACAGTTGATACAATTCATTGCAGTTGTTGCGAACTCGGCGTCCGTTTGTGGCTTATATATATGATGGTTTGGGGAATGAGCTATTCAGGGTATTCACTTTCCCTTTTCTTGGTTTTGGCATTTCAAGCACCATGATGTCAAGTTATCTGGACACATTCTTACTGTTATTTGGCTTATGGTCTGTGTATATTGCCTACATTCAGGTGCGGAGGCCTTTTTGGTGGATCACCAGCTCAATTTTTGTCGAGATAAATGGAAAAGTATGTAAACCTGCATTATTAGTCACCTTTAAAATTTTTAGCTTCCATATAATACATAGATATGTTCTGTGTCTTTATGCTCAGGAAATTGGGGTTGTTCATAGAAGATGGCATCTGTGGAGGAGAATTTATGATTTATACTTGGGGTGAGTTTCTGGCTGTACCTATGATATTTCCTGTTCTTCTAAGAACAAAAAGGATAATTCTAAACTGTGAGATACATTTGAATCTGTAGTTCCAGTTGACGAGTCTTTAGTTAAAAAATATGAGAGTCTTGCCTATAGGTTAGTTATGGAGCTTAATAACGTCATGTGGACTCAACAATCAGCAAACAACTAGCATAAAATAAATAAAGAAATAAAACTTTTCTCATGGGGGAGCTTCTCAACTTTCAGTTAATTGTTGGTTCTTTGTAGATATCGTAGCACATGGTTGTAATTGTTCTTTTTTTGTTCCTCTTTCTTTTGTACTTTCTTGTTTAATGATCTGCAATTACGTAAAGTGACCATAGAAGATTCGAATGATTGAAAAGATGATTTCTAGAGTTGACTTATCCATAGTAAACACAGATATAACTGTACTTTTTTTTTCCTTAGAAGATAAACTGTGCTTCTGATTCTTACCTTTTCAAGTAAATTTTAATATGTAGCAGAGCCTAAATAGACCTGCTATGGCTCTTTTCATCCTCCGTTTATATGTATTTATTTATTGGAAATTATGGCGATTTATTGATATGTTCTGACAAAATTAATATCTTGGGCTTTCATTGGCAGTGGTTGCTGTTTTATATTTGCATTTGTATCGTCCATGTTCATTTCATGTAAAGCTATTCTAATATCTGGGGTCATTGCATGAACTTTGACCATTGCAATTTTATGTACTCTTATTCTGTACTATAACTATTTATGGGTTTTATGGAACTGATACACGATCATTCTTCCCTGGTCCTCACATTAGCTGCTACTCAGATTAGCTGCTACCCTGCATCCCCACTGGCTAATTACTTTCTGCCACGAGTAACTGAAGAACTGTGAGCCAAGATTCTGTTGTTTTAGCATTATAGCCCTCACAGCAGCGTGAGATCTTGCTTACATTTTGTTGGAGTACTCTCGTAAAAGAACACTTCCTTTCCCTGATAAATCTAAAAAGCTACTAAACCATCCATGCAGCTTTAAACTGCACCTTCCTCTCTTTCTCTGTTGTACTTGCTGAAATTGGTTAAATCATATATCTCTACGGTTATATTGTTCTTTTGCAGGAACAAGCAATTTGCTGTGGTTGAAAATCCTGGCCTTTGGAACTGGACATTTACTTTGGAGGACATTGACGGGGCTGTACTTGCTGAAATAAACCGTAACTGGAGGGGTGTTGGTTTTGAGGTTGCACTTTTCCTGTTTTATTTTGACAGTACCTGTAACCAAATCCATATTCCCCAGTTTTTACGAGTCATTCACTAGCACAAACCAAAGCTACCTAGCCTCTGCTTTCTTTTTCACCCCTCCCTTTTAGTTTTCCTTGGACATGGGGTTCAGGAAGCTGCTCAGGGGGAAGCTGAGTACTTGCTCTCTTGAATGCTAACGTTTCTTGATAATAGATCTATACAGTTTATTTTGACATCCTTATTATTCTCTGTGACCTAATTTTTTATGGTGGAAAGTGGGCCTTCATTAGAGAGAGAGAGAGAGAGGGGGGGGGGAAGCAAAATATACGAGTTTAAGGGGTTAGAACCCCATTGACAATCTTTGCAGAAGGAACTCTTGGTCCCGTTTTCTTACTATGTTTGCTTGTTGCATGGGGGTAGAGCAAAGGGAGAAGATTCAAATAAATGACTGTTTCTCACCTAATATCTGTACTCCAAAAAAAGTCTTAAGCATATCTTGTGCATGTGCATATACTTGTGGCATGAAAATATTTCGAAAACAGTTAATAGTAATTGTTCAATGCAAGAAAATGACTACAGAACCTAAACGATGTTGCACTCTTACGATGTAGATCTTTACTGATGCTGGACAGTATGTAATTCGATTTGGAACGGCTGATTCTAGTGCTGCTCCTCTACCAGTGGTAAGTAGAAATAAGATATCTTTTTTTGCTCCCTTCAAGCAATATCTGAATTGTGATGCTCTTTTGCAGATTGATGACTTGAAAGTAAAACGACCATTAACTCTTTCAGAGAGAGCAGTAGCTGTTGCTTTAGCTGTTTCCCTGGATTGTGACTATTTCTCTAGACATGGAGGATGGTGAGCTAAATAGTACAATTCATCTTGGTTATAAGTTGCATGTGCTTTATGGCAACGAAACAATAAAGCATCGCCACTTAGTATTTTCACTAAAAACTTTTCTAGGCTGCACAGTAGATTTCGTGTTTCTCTCTCTGTCTTGATTTCGACTGATACCACCTAAAGCAACGCCTAATTTTGTGTTTCTCTATATTTCCAGGATGCTTCCTTTCCTAGTGGCTACTGAATGAATCTATCAACGGGGACTAATCCCTTTTGCCTGCTGTAAATCAACAGACAGGTAAAAGTTCCATCTCCAAAGTAGCGGTAGCTAACTATACAGTTCTATGTTCTTTGATCAAGAAGCATCTCCCTCCTTGTATGCTTCTGCATTTCCATTCCTGGACGGCTACTTTGCTCCCTATTCATAGAAAAACTTCTATTAGAAACAGCGAGTCCTTAACCACGCACCCGATGGATGATGATAATCTGGCAAAAGAGCCTCAAGTTTGTGCATAACATATATTGGTTTCCTCATATACTTACAATTAAGGGAATGTGTATTTCTTCTGCCTTTTTAATTGAGGTTTCTTAGATTTGTAAGCTATGAATTGATTAATTTTACTATCCCATGTGTTGCTTTTGCTCTTGTTTGTTGTACATTTTGAATCAAACACCACAGGAGGAGGAGGTTTCATCAATGGAGGGATATTGATATTGTATTCCTTTGTTTATAGCAGAAAAATTATGTGATATGGTCATTTAAGCCCTTCAAACTTTTCCTTCTTTGAGAGGAAACTGGTCTCCTTAACTTCATTCTCTCTCCCTTATGCTTAAATCTATTCGTCGAAAATGAAAAAAAAAATAAAATTATATACCTTTTTATTTACAATTTAATCAATTTAAAATTTTAAAAAAATGCAATCAAAACAGAGAATTTTGCTCCGTTGGCTTGGGCAAAATTCTTTAAGAGTTTCGCAAGTGGGCGAAATTCTCAGGAATTTTATTGGCCAAGAATTGAATTCTGGTTAGTTTTTTATTTTGATTTTTTTGTGTTTTGCTTTAAAATTGATGTTTAAATTATAATGCTTACCTTCTTACAGCTTGCAAAGTGAAAAATTAAAAATATTTTTAGAAAGAAGGTAAAACAAGGAAAGATAGAGATGTAAAAACAAAAAAATAAATCTTTTTGGGGCTGAATTTTAAATTAGTGGTAAATTAACGACCTCAAATTAAAAGAGTGAGTAGAAACGAGAATCTTAACACGTTGGTGGGGTCCAGCAGACTGCGTACCATATCACCATCGCAATCTTTCTTTAGTTTTGTTTCCTTGCGCTTTTCAAACGAACGGCCACGCTTTTTAGACAAAAGTCGTTCCCCAATACATCGATTTGTTGCCTTCTAGTCGCCGCCCTCTACGCCCTTGCCTACCGAACTTGCCACGTGCCTGTCGTTCGCGCCACTACCTAGTATGTGCTTTGCTTACGTGGAGGTTGGCCCCACCGCCACCGCCACGCAGCATATTAGAGACCAATATGATATGAGTCTTGTCTTGTCTCTCTTTTTACACTTCAAAATCTTTTTAGTTTGGATTCTTTATATTCTTTCCTAAATAAAAACATGAAACAAGGGAATCATTTTTAACAATTTTACGGATAATAATTTTTAAATTTTAAATTTCCTAAAAATATTATAATTAGTACGTGAATTCAAGTTTTAATAGGTAAATTAAATTTTGTGCAATGTATGCTTACGTAATGAGAAATATATTGAATCGTTTTGAACAATTTTATAAATTTTTTTTTTCAACTAAATTTTTAAAAAAAGTGATATCTACCTTATGGATTCAGCCTTCTACAGGTAAGTGAAATATTATGTCATATGTCTATATAACATGAAAAACATACGGAATTGTTCTAAGCAATTTTACGAAAAAATATTTTTTGGACTTAAATTTTGTAAAAACGTGATGATTAGCACACGAATTCGGGCTTCATCAGGCAAGTGAAACGTTGTGTGATGTATCTTTACAATATTAGAAATATAGTGAATCATTTTGAGCAAATTTATAGAGAACTGTTCTTCGGAAATATATTTTTTAAAAAATATAATGATTAAGTCACAGATTCCTCCTTCAAAGGACAAGTGAAACTTTGTGCGATGTATCTTTACAATATGATGAACATACAGAGTCACTTTGAACAATTTTATGGAAAATTATTTATCGGACCTGTATTTTGAAAGAATGTGATGATTATCACACATGAATTTAGGCTTTAATAGAATGTGAAACTTTGTCTAGTGTATTTATACATCATGAAAAACATACAGAGTCATTTTAAGTAATTTTGTTGAAAACTCACATATTCGGCCATCAAAGAACAAGTCAAACTTTGTGCGATTATTTTAAAATATGAGAAACATATAGAATTGTTTTGAGCAATTTTATGGAGAACTATTTTTTTTACCAAAATTAGAAAAAATGTGATGATTAGAACACGAATTCGGGTATTAACGTGATGATTAGCACACGAATTCAGGTGTATTTATACATGAAAAATATTTAGAATCGTTTTAAGCAATTATGTAGAGAATTTTTTTCGGACCTAAATTTTGTAAAAAATGTGATGATTAGCATACGAATTCGGGCTTTAATGGAAAAGTGATACTTCGTTTTGTGTATATATACAATATGAAAAACATTCAGAATCGTTTTGAGCAATTTTTTGGAGAACTTTTTTTCGGACCAAATTTTGTAAAAAACGTGATGATTAGCACACGAATTCAGGCATTAGTGGGTGTGTATTAATACAACATGAAAAACATTATGAATCGTTTTGAGCAATTTTTAGAGAATTTTTGTCGGAACTAAATTTTGTAAAAAACGTGATGATTAACATACGAATTTGAGCTTTAGTGGGAATGTGATACTTTATTTTGTGTATTTATAAACCATGAAAAACATTCAGAATCATTTTAAACAATTTTTTGGAGAATTTTTTTTAGGACCTAAATTTTGTAAAAAACGTGATGATTAGCACACAAATTCGGGTTTAATGAGAATGTGATATTTCATTTTATGCATTTATACAACATGAAAAACATTCATAAATTTTTAAGAGAAATTTCTGTCGGAACTAAATATTGTAAAAAATGTGATGATTAGCTTACGAATTCAGGTATTAATGGGAATGTGAAACTTTGTTTGGTGTATTAATAGAACATGAAAAACATTCAGAATCGTTTCGAACAATTTTTTGGAGAACTTTTTTTCGTACGAAAATTTTGTAAAAAACGTGATGATTAGTACATGAATTCGAGTTTTAATGGGAAAATAATACTTCTTTTGGTGTATTTATACAACAAGAAAAACATTCGAAATCGTTTTAAACAATTTTTTTAGAGAATTTTTTTCGGACCTCAATTTTATACGGACCTCAATTTTTTTCGGACCTCAATTGTATTAATCATTACGTTTTATACACAATTTATATTTGCAAAACAATTCTCTATAAAATTGTTGAAAATGATTCATTTCTTTTCTCACGTACTAAAGATACATCGCACAACGTTTCACTTGCCTGTCGAAGTCCGAATTCGTGTGCGAATCATCACGTTTTTTACAAAATTCAGGTGCGAAAAATATTTCTCCATAAAATTGCTCAGAACAATTCTGTATGTTTTAAATGCTATATAGATATATGGTACAATGTTTCACTTGTCTATAGAAGCCCAAATTTGTGTACTAATCATCGCGTTTTTAAAAAATTTTTGGTCAATAAATTAGTTCTCTTTAAAATTGCTCAAAATAATTATGTATGTTTCTCATGTTCTAAAAATAATCGCACAAAGTTTCACTCGTCCTTTGAAGACCGATTCTGTGTATTAATCATTATGTTTTTTACACAATTTATATCCGCAAAATAATTCTCTATAAAATTGTCCAAAATGATTCATTACGTTTGTCACGTTGTAAAGATAAATCGCATAACGTTTCACTTGTCTATTGAAGTCCAAATTCATGTGAAAATCATCAAGTTTTTAACAAAATTTAGGCCCGAAAAATGTTTGTCCATAAAATTGCTCAGAACAATTCTGTATGTTTTTCATGTTGTATAGATATATGGCACAATATTTCACTTGTCTATAGAAGCCTAAATTTGTGTGTTAATCATTACGTTTTTTAAAAAATTTTGGTCAAAAAAATAATTCTCTTTAAAATTGCTCAAAATGATTATATATTTCTCATGTTTTAAAAATAATCGCAAAAAGTTTCACTGGTCCTTTGAAAGCCGAATTTGTGAGTTAATCATTACGTTTTTACACAATTTATATCCGCAAAACAATTCTCTATAAAATTGCTTAAAATGATTCATTACGTTTCTCATGTTGTAGTGATACATCGCACAACGTTTCACTTGCCTGTTGAAACCCGAATTCGTGTGCTAATCATCACGTTTTTTAAAAACTTTAGGTCCAAAAAGTAGTTCTACGTAAAATTGCTCAGAACAATTCCGTATGTTTTTCATATTGTATAGATATATGGCACAATATTTCACTTGTCTATAGAAGCCCAAATTTGTGTGCTAATCATCGCGTTTTTAAAAAAATTTTGGTCAATAAATTAGTTCTCTTTAAAATTGCTCAAAATAATTATGTATGTTTCTCATGTTTTAAAAATAATTGCACAAAGTTTCACTTGCCTATTGATGGCCGAATCTGTGAGTTAATCATTACGTCGTTTACACAAGTTTTTATCCGCAAAACAATTCTCTATAAAATTATTCAAAATGATACATTATGTTTCTCATGTTGTTGAGATACATCGCACAATGTTTCACTTGCCTGTTTAAGCCCAAATTCGTGTGCTAATCATCACATTTTTTATAAAATTTATGTTCGAAAAATATTTCTTCGTAAAGTTGCTCAGAATAATTCTATATGTTTTTCATATTGTATAGATATATGGCACTATATTTTACTTGTTTTTAGAAGCCCGAAGTTGTGTGCTAATTATCACGTTTATAAAAAAAATTAGTCAAAAAAATAGTTCTCTTTAAAATTGCTCAAAATAATTCTGTATATTTCTCATGCTTTAAAAATAATCGCACAAAGTTTCACTTGCTCATTGATTCTGAACTGCCCATCATAATCCTTCGTTCAAAACAATGTTGTGGAAGGATATAATCGGGATAAAAGGGGGAAAGGTGTAATCAAGAGAAAAGAGGAAAGAAGATGAAGGAAGAGGCACGCACATCACAAAATCGAAGAGGGGCGGAAGAAGAAAGTAAGGGAGCGTCGGGCAGAGGTGGAAAGTAAAGGCACGATGTCTGATGGGAGTAAGAAAGAGAAGAAGGAGGAGTGATCCACGGATATAGGATCGGAATGGAGTAGAAATTAGAGAAAGAAGCAGAGGACCTGATATGGACAAATCTGCCCTTACTTATTTTGTTAGTGAGTACTTGAGTTTGTTTATTGGCCTCCGGTGACAGTGTAGGACTAAAAATTTTTAACAAAATAATTATGAGACTAAAAAAAGAAATAAAATATCCAAAACAAGTGAAGTACAAATAAAATAGATATGATAATATAAATAATCTTTATCATTTTTTAATTAAATTTGTTTATCAACCCATATGTCATTTGTGAAGTAATATTTTCATTTTAAAAAATAGATTATTATATGCATAGCATAAATTTGGGGGGCCGATAAATCTAACTTGGGAATATGAATGTATAGCGAAAAAAATCATTATTTTTTTGCCCCAAAACGCGTCCGGATCACTTTTTCGACGATGTCGTTGTGTTCCTCTTTATGAGAACTATCAAAACGAGTGGTCATACGCGTGAAACGGACATCCGATCGCAGAGTTATTCATGTTTCAAGTTTTCCAAATACCTACAAAAATTTTTTCTTCCTTAAAAAAAAAAAAAACATCGGACCGCCCGGTCGGCGACCCGAATGTGTGCTGGTCGCCCATCTGGGCGATCCGCCCATGTTCGGGTCGCTCGTCCGGGCAATCCGAGCCCAGTTTTTTAAAAAAAAAATTTTAACTTTTCTTATATCTAAATTGATATTTTCTTCTACAAATTCTTCATAATGATCTATATCTACCTCCAATTCAAGTTCAATGTTAAAGATTTTAGTTTTAGAGTGGAGAAGAAGTAGAGAGAAGTTAGAGAGAAACTGTGTAGAGAGAGAAAGATGAGGGAAAATAATGATTTTTTTTGCGCTATACATTAATATTCCCGAGTTATATTTATCGGTCTCTAAATTTATTTGAAATTTAAAATTTGTAACAATAATTTTTATTATAAAATATTATTTTGGTAGTTTTGTTAGTGTATATATATATATGTCTTTATTTACCAAAAAACAAAAGAGGAAATCCCTAGTAGGTCCACTACTCCATAACTTGTTGCTTTCAGGTTTGATTGTCTGTGATGTCAGCCTACCATACCAACTTAGGGCCACCACACGCAACCTTCTTCCACCCCAGTCCCACAGACCATTTTTGCCGAATTTTGGTAAGGAAAATGAATAGTATTTACTATTTTCTAATGAATTTTTTTAAAAAATTATGATTTTTATATTATTAACTTGATTTTTTTTTTTAAAAAACTTAATATTTATTTTATAATTTCTTTAGATGAAAGGCTTAAAATAATGATCACTATTCTTGAGTTTCGTGAAAACGGTTATATATTGTGAGAGAATGTATATGTCTCAAAATTAAAATTTTTTATTGTGTTTCAGACCACAATCCTGTTCAAATACATCTAAAAAAATGATCGTCTGTTTTTTGCTTTTTTTTATTTTTTTCCTTTTCTTGTTTTTAAAAAAATGGCTATACATAGTTTTAAGTTATTTTTTACTTTTTTGTTTATAAACATAAACTTTTATTTTATCCTTTTATAGGTATGAAGTATTTTCGACATTGTATTTATTGCAATTTAATAATTTTATGATGAAATTCGGTATATTTTGGCACATAAATTATGTATATCGCAAATTAAATATTAAAAAATAACTAAATCCTTCAAGTTATATTATAAGAACATGCAAATATATACCAAATTTTATTGTAAAATCACTAAATTGTTATAAACTTATTGTATTAAAATACTGCAATTCCTAAAAAAAGATTGTTAAATTCTTTTAATTATACTCTCTTCCTTATTTAAATAACAAAATAATTAATAAATTTACCATGACAAAAATTTATGTTTTCAAAGTACATATATAAAATGCCCGTGAGACCTTGTTTAAGTAATAAAAATTGAAATCTATCGATAAGAAGTTGAGAGTTTAATTCTTGTACAATATAAAATATAAATATCATTCTATAAAAATTTTTTTATAGAAGATTTATTCGAGTGATAAAAGTTTAAACCTTCTAATGAAACAAGAGGTTAGGCAGATATTGGGAATTAAATTCATTCGTAATTCAGGATATTAGTTTTATATTATATATACTTAAAAGAAATAAATATTTTTACATACACTTATACTCCCTATCTACTATAAAAAAAGTAAATATTTTTACATACGCTTATACACACATAATACATATCGATCGAATGAAATGTTATTTCCACCCAGAATAAGTTTGAAACTATCTTTCCTTTCTATTATTTGGATAAAGATGTTAAAATAAAATGATAATTTATTTTCTATATTTGGTAAAATTATTATCCAATATTAGAATGGGATAAAATTATACACTAATTATAAGTCAATTTTTATTAATTAACATTCACATAAGTATAATGAAATATAACTAAACAGCAATATTATTTTCATATATACTGTGAGGGTATAATGGATACAAAATATTTTTTCTTTCTCACTTCTCTAGAAAAGCTTTTCTATAAATTTTAGTATGGTAAGACCTTCCCAACTTCTCAAAATGGATATGGAAACGTCATTCAATTATATTTCATTCTAATATATCAAACGTGTTGTTAATGTATTACTATTCAGTAGTTATCAACATTTATCCTAATTTAATACTCATTTTAATTAAAATTTAAATTCATAGGCATAACATATAATAATTTTTAATTACCTTATAATATGAAACAGTGTAATATATATAGGATATATTAGTAGGTAAATATAAATATGAGATAAAAACAAATATATTGTGATTGTGAATGTATAATAAAACCATGGAAAAGATAAACACAAGTTGTAGGAAATGGAAAAGAAATAAAACAATGGAAGAGAGAGAAGAAAACAAGGTGTACACCTCTAGCTCTCTCTCTCTCACACACACACACACACTTCTCTCTCTCTCTCTCTCTTCCTCTTTTCTTTAAAAGAAAAAACAAAAAGAATTCCCTCTTTCTCTTCCGTCCACCACTTTGCTCATAAGAAAAAATATATATAAAAACTAAGAATTCTGCCATACACTTTTCTTCTCAAACGCATCAGCCCAAATCTTCCTCAAATTCAGAATCTTTTTTTTTCTCTCATTCTTTTTTCTAATCATTAACAGAATTTTTTTAGTTTTCTGAACATCTTTACATCTTATATAAAAAATATAGGTATATATACACATGCAGAAACGGATGTACATAATTTAGAGGCAGTCTTGAGGTGAGAATTTTAATCAGCGCCCAACCCAGTTTAATCTTTTGAGTTCTTTCGCGGAATTTCTCATCTTTTATTGCTGTTTGGGTTTTTTTTTTTTTTTTTTTCTAAACCCAGTGTAATTAGAAGCTTAGTTTCTTCTGTTGGTAATAAATGTACTGAAGAAATGAAGTGAATTCATGTGATTTGAAATCATTAATGCTTTGGGATTTATTGTTAAATCTGTTCCCATTTTTGCTTAGATATCTTTGTTTATCTTTAATTTCAGGTTTTCCCAGTATTTATTCGTTGCTCAGTGAAGGTGGAGATAAGCTTTGAGTGAGTGATTAGTAAAAATCTCAACTTTTTTTTCTGGAGATTTGCTGTTTTTGATTGAAGGTATGTAAATAATACTGGTTATCGTGTGTTTTTGTGGTAATGTTTTTCCAGTTCATATTATTCCATTGGCTTATTTTCTTCCCTCTGCATCGAATTTGATCAAGTTTTACTTGTATTAGCACGCATATAGTTCGCCTGATTCATGATTATTGAAATGTTTGAAGATTTTGATTTTTGGCTTCGGATTCCCCCTCCCACAGCTCCCCCTTTTAATTTTTTTTCTGTTTTATTTTTGGTAAAATCTTTTTGGAATCAGAGTTGCTGATTCGAGATTTGCAGAGCTGTTGGTTTGATCTCTGCCATCTCTCTCTCTCTCTCTCTCTCTCTCTCTCTCTCTCTTGATGTGGACTTATAATGAAGCAGTTTATTTATTTATGGAAAAACCACCAAGAATTGCGGTGGGGGGTTTTAGCAGAGCCTTACCTGTTTATTAAGAATCTCAGGGCATGAAGCTAAACAAAAGTCAAGAAAATGAATTGTTTATTGCATAGTTAATTCTATTATATTATAATCTTCTTCTGTTACACATCCTTGGCAACACTTTGTCTCTAAATGTTTTCTTTTTGCTTACTCATTGATTGATTTCATTCTTTTCTTCTTTGCAATCTGGATTAAGGTTGCTTTGAGCTGAATCTTCCGGGAAACTGCAGAGATTATGGTTCACAGACAGCAATCACTCCTTGTTTTTTTATTGACAAATTATTTTGTGTTATGCAGGGGAAGTGGAAATTGTTTATAAAAACTTGGCTTGGGTGACTTCTTAGTGTTGTGCATGTCCTTGAATTGAGGGCTGAAATATGTTCTACCAAATAATTTTCAATTGAGCAAAACAAGAAAAGATATACAGGAAAAATAGAATATATTGACTTCTAAGTAAAGAATACTACTTTCCTGATATCTGATTCAAATTTGTAGATAAAACTTGGCAATCGTCTTGTTTTGTGGTCATCCTCCTATCCTTCATACCTTGGTTGATCCCATTTTCATGTAAAGTTACAAATAAAGCTTATTTATGATATTCTGTTTCATTTTCTTTGCAGGATCTTTGGAAGTTTCTTTCTCGATCATAGCAGAACAAATTAATCGATGGGTTCACTAGATCTTGAGCACCCATGGTTGTCCTCATCCATGGAATCTTTTGATGGCTCCCTCTATATACAAATAGAGGAAGTTAATGCAGCTGATAATGTAGATTCTGTGAACAATGTGAAGCCTGCTACACATAGCAGCTATAATATCCCGAAGCCTCCTCCAATGCCAGCTAAAATTTGTCAAAAAACCAATAAACCTAGACAACTTCCAGATTCCTGTTGTGTCCCAAAGGAAACGAAAGACGCATGGGACAAGCTCTTCAAAGAAGGATATGGAGCAGATGTGAATATCATTACTGGAAATGAGTCTGTAATTTCAGCTCATTATGGCCTTCTGGTAAGTAAATAAATCTTCCAGTACATCATTGGTAACTCTCACACCTCAAGTTAAGCAGCTACATTTTGAGGTATAAATCAGCTGATGAGGTTTACAAATTAGAAACATCACTGTTTGTGCCGATAAAAAAATTTATCAAGTTGAAATTTTTACTGATGAAAATGTTTATATAATTCTTGCGAGTCCTAGTGGAAATTGTTCAGCTGAGTTATTTGAATTCTACATTGCCCGACTTTTTTCTGTGCTGGCTAATGTTTCACAATTTTCTTTCTTGTTTCTACAGAGTGTTGCATCACCGGTTCTGAGGAACTTTCTGCAGCAAGCTAAAGTTAGGAATGGTGTAAGATATATAAAGATTCCTGGCGTACCTTATGGTGCCCTCTATGTTTTCATACGATTCCTTTATTCTTCGTGGTATGCTGACTGCCTCTCATTTTATTATTCTCTTTGATCCTGTAAAAAGCAGAAGGTATAAACAATCATAATTTATTAAACCCCCCTTTAAAAAAGAAAATTATAAATAAAAGTTTGAGGGGACTCTCTAAATTTGTGGTGATTTTTAACCGGCACTCTCATATCGTGTTACTTTAGAAAAAGAAGTGTGGGTGTCATTCATTTTCTGTAATGTCTGTGCAGGCTTTTTCATTCGGCTTCAGTATGTTACTGTGTTTCAAATGAGCTCTAAATTTAGTCTTACTTTTTGTCCTATACTGCAGCTATGATGAAGCAGAGATGGAGAAATTTGTCCTCCATTTGCTAGTTTTATCCCATTCATTTTCAGTGCCATCACTTAAAAAGGTTTGTGTAAACCTTTTGGAGCGGTGTTGGCTGACCACAGAGAATGTAGTAGATGTGCTTCAGCTGGCAAGAAAATGCGATGCCCCGCGGCTTTCCTTGTTCTGCATTCGAATGATTATGAGGAACTTTAAAACCATATCTTCAACTGAAGGATGGAAAGTAATGAAGCGTGCAAATCCTGCACTTGAGCAGGAGCTTTTGGAATCAGTTGTTGAAGCTGACTCTGTAAGATAGTTACTCTTACTTGCTATATATACTGCATTTAGTTGTTGAAGCAGGAGCTTTTTATTTAAGTTTTTCATCAAAACTGAAGCAAGAAAACGATTTCATTAAATGTCATTCCATGTGCTTACCAGAATCCGAGCTCAAAAAGAAACTAATCATGAATCCTCCTGGATATTATTCATTTGCATGGCGGGGGGGTCATTAACTGTACTTAAATTACTATTATTGTAGCTGGTATTTCAACTTTAAGAGATGCATCCCGTAACCCTGCTTTCTGTATGGTGTATCCTAACTCACAGAGAAAACAAGAGAGGCTGAAGAAACAGGAAGAGAAAAAAGTGTATGTACAATTATACGAGGCAATGGAGGCATTGCTTCACATATGGAAAGAAGGGTGTAGGACTATAGGACCCTGTGATAAAGTTCTAAAAGGAGGACAGTCTCCTTGTAATTTCCCGGCTTGTAAAGGTATTGAGACTTTATTGCGTCATTTCTATAGCTGTAAGACCAGAGTTCCCGGCAGATGTGTCCATTGCAAACGAATGTGGCAGCTTCTTGAACTTCATTCTCGTATGTGCAGCGAGCCCGATTACTGCAAGGTTCCTCTTTGCAGGTAATAACACTACTCTCTCTTAAGCTTCATTCATGATTGTTGTGGTAATTGTTTGAATGTTTTTAGGCATTTCAAGGAGAAAATGAAGAATCAAAGTAAGAAAGATGATGCAAAATGGAAACTGTTGGTGACAAAAGTGATAGCTGCAAAGAATGTTTTAAGAGCATTCTCATCTCAAAGATGATTATGAAGTTTTCATCATCTGTCAATTTTGGCCTATTATTTTAGCTGCCCATATTTCAAACTGTACAGAGTAGAATAAAGCAATATATATAATAAATAAACACCAGTTGTGAACTTTATTGAAGAAATGGTAGAAAAAATGGAGCTAACATTTTACATATTGTTAATTAAATGTTTGAGAGAAATCAAATTCTCTTCATACAAACAAATTGTTCCCATTCCTATTCTGATTGCGCCTAATTTATTTAGCATTATCTTCTCAACAATAAATCTTCCTCCTTTCTTCTTCTCATGATTATCAATTAATAACATCGTCTTTCCGCCATACATCAACACTTTACCTTCTGGAAAAAGTCCAACTCTGCAAGTCTCGTCGTATAATGCCAGATGTTTGGGACTCAGATCACGCAAGATTTGAAATCTCTCTGTTGTTAGATTGAAGGCAATGAAGACTCTTTTAGTATCAATTCCTGAATTGTATATAAACTTCCAGTATAAGACTCCATCCTTGAAGCAGAGGAGGCAATTACGTCTAATCGGACACGGCAGAGGCGGAATAATTCTCCACGAATTATCTTTCCCTAATGTCAAAATCTCACATTCCATGTTTCGAATTGGGAGAATTTCACCTTCTTCAAAGGTTACAGCGTCATCGTCTTCGTCGAAATCTTCATAGACTGGACATATCTTCAATAACTTGTAAGATTTATCAGCAGGATCAAATCCTAAATGGTAAACACAATGCTTGTATGCATAATTCGAATCCGGTAGATCCACGATTTCTCGAGTGGCGATGTTTAACATCTTGGAAACATTACGGTTGTAGAAAGACACAAGTCCATTCACAATATTCGTAACTGCAAAATACTTCAAATTTTCCGGAACGCTCAGATGCAGAGAAACATCAGCAGTGGATGAACCTTTCTTCTTATAGACTTTGTTGACATGTGCATAAAAAAAATGGCTCGGCGATTCTCTACCGGCTAATGCCAGAGTTGGATCGGGATCCATGATGAGAACAGCTCGATTAGGAGATGGAGATCGAGATCGATGAACATCGGCAAAGGAAGGATGGGTGATGATTGAATTCCAGGATTTAGAAACAGATTTGAATCGCATAAGAGATTTGACTGGCAAACGCCTTAAGATTTCGAAAATCATCTCCTCAGGTAAGCTTGATGATGATCCTCCAAATTGTTGTTCACTACTAAACATTGTTTTTGAAAGATTTAAGATGATTTCTGGATGAATGAATGAATGGATGATTTCTGGATGAATGAATGAATGAATTCTGGGGAAGAAGGTGTTGTATATATAGGTAATGGATCCAATCCTAATTAGCATTGGATTTTCCATCATCTTCTATTATATCCTATTCTAATTAGGATTTGGATTTTTAATTCATCACGTGTTTTTTTTTTTTTTTTTATTTTAGATAAAATTTATTATTAATAAAAAATAATAATGAGAAAAAATTTATTAAAAGTTATATTATTATTTTTCATAATGTGATTGTGAAAAATAGGAAAATTAGTAAGATGTATAAAAAGATAAAAGGGCCAATGTATTTGTATATAGAAATAACATAAAAAGTTTGAGTTTGGAGACGCTTATATAGCAGCTCAATATAGTATATATATATAAAGAAATATATTTAATTAATTACTATTAATGAAGCTCAACCACATTATTATTTATTGTATAGTTGTATTGAATATAATATATCCATCAATAATGGATTCTCTTTTACAATCTCTATGGTGTAATAGGAGATGGTCGAGAGACACAATCAACATACTTAAGTCTATAAAATGTGGGAATATAAAGAAAGCATTGGCCTTGAGGAAAGGCTGTCGATTGGACCATTTTGCAGCATTGTGGATTGTTTGTGTTGTATGATGGAATACGTCCAATACCAAAATTCACATCACAAGTCTCTGCAAATGGACATGTTCTCCTTGGAGGAGTCGAAGGAGGAGAAGGTGCTGAGGGAGGGGTAGGATGAGGAGGGGATGTGTTATTTAACCTTTGACATGCAAAACGAAGCCTCAAATAAGATATTCCAAATCGTCCAAAGCAACTACGATCAGCATGTGCTACTGCTTCACAGCATTCGGATGTCACACCAGATGAACATGTTCTTAGTGCAGGTGGACACACAGGTGGAGGAGAAGTTGCTGAGGGAGGGGAAGGATGAGGAGGAGATGTGTTGTTCAACCTTTGACATGCAAAACGGAGCCTCAAATAAGCAATTCCAAATCGTCCAAAGCAACTACGATCAGAATGTGCTACTGCTTCACAGCATTCCGATGTCACACCAGATGAACATGTTCTTAGTGCAGGTGGACACACAGGAGGTTGAATTTGACCGTGACAAAATGAGACACAAACGGAGAGAATTAGAAAGAAAAGAATAGACATGTTTTCAATCTCCATGGCTTATAAGCTATCAAAGAAGAAAGAAAGGAAAAGTAATCTTTTTATTTATGTGAAGAAGAAGAATAGAGCTTGTGGTATTTATAGGCATTGTAATATATGTGGAGTTGTTGTAGTTATATTATACAACTTCTTCTTTCTCCCAAATCTTCGAATTTATTTTTGACTGAAACTCAATTTTTTTTCTTTTTTGAGTTCTATTTTATTACAAACATCTATCCATTGTCTTCTATCCTAGTTGAACACAAATAGACATCTCTTTCATCAACTAAATCATTCATAAATATAAGTAAAAAATAATTATTTCAAAATATAATATTATATATATGATATATAACTATAATTTACAATTATAATTAATATTATAGTTATTTCTGATTAAAGTCTATAACTATTGTCAAAATAATAATTTATAATTATAGTATATGACTATAGTTTATAACTATAATTAAAATATACTACAAAACTATACATATTTTTAAGGTTCATACCTAAGAGTTATATAACTAAAGTTTATAAATATTTACCCAACAAGAAAAAAAGTTTATAATTACGGTTAAAAATAAAGTATAAAATTATAATTTACATCTTCTTACACTATTATTATTTATGAAGAAGAACTCTTATTCAAATATTTCTTCTAATATAAATAGTGGGTTTTAGAATGCTTGGAATATGTAACGGTAGATAAGTGTGGAGAAGATTAACGGTCTTTACAAACTTTGAATCTGTAACATATAGCGATAGAGAAGAGGAGAACTAATTGAAGAATGTTCTTAATAGTATTTTTGCAATGAATTCTTCCGTCCCATAAAGATAGTCCTCTTTCAATTGTTACATAAATGAAGAAAAGTTAGTTTACAGCTAATAAATATTGTTTTGGTTTCCCTATTATACTATTGTTTAAATATTAAATGAATTTGATTTTTTGTCTTGAAACTACAAATATAAGTAGTAGAATGATGTGGTTTATTAATATTTCTTGGAAAATAGAAAATTTGAGTAATTAAGATGTAGAATAATGAGAGGTATAAAAACGAACTTTAGAAATTAACTATCATCTATAAAAGTCCATGAGACCATAATTTTGGACGGATGAAAAAGGAAAGTGATACTACCTCCGGTCGGAAATATAAGTCTTTTTAGCCAAAATTGGATAGTCAAAATAATAAGTTATTTTACACCATTCAATGTGTATTTATTGTCTATTTTTTAATTCCACCCTTTTAATTTCAGTTATTATGTTCCTTCCTCTCTTTCTCTTTCTTATTTATTAAGGGTAAAATAGAAATCTTTGTGAGACGGATAACGTATTATGGATAATAAATGAATTATAATAAAGAAGGCCAAAAATTTTCATATTATACAAAACCCTAACGATTCTTTTTTCTCAGTTATTATAATGAATTCCTCTAACCATTTCTTATATATATATATATATATAAACAAAGAAATCTTACGTAGCACACTTTCACTACTTGTCGTTCACATGGACACCTTTTCTTCTTTCTTTTTATTTTATTATAAAAAAAATAGAATTTGATATATATATGATAATTAAAGAGTTTTAATTTGATAATGACAATTGAATACTTTTAGTTTGGCTGATGATTTGAGAATTGTGCAAGAAGTAAATTAATCTAATAAAAAATTAATTTAGTAAAATCTTAATTTTTGAAAAATTTAATTTGCAGTAAAAAAAATCAATTTTTATGAACCAAACGCATGTAAGTTTGAAAAGACTATTTCAAAAAACTACAATATTTTATTGAAGAAATGGTAAAAAATGGAGCTAACATTTTACAATTTGTTAATTAAATGTTTGAGAGAAATCAAATTCTCTTCATATAAACAAAGCCTACATAATCCTATTCTGATTCCACCGACGTGATTTATAAATATCTTCTCAACAGCTACTCTTTCTCCTTTCTTCTTCTTCTTATGATCATCAATTAAAAACATCATCCTCGGGAAAGAGCTATACATCAACACTTTACCTTCTGGAAGAATTCCAATTCTGCAATCATGGTCGAATGGAAGCATGTATCTGTTTATCTTACTCCATAAACCAGACTCTTGATTGAAATGGCTGCTAATAAGCCATTCTGTTCGTCTTCTGCCATAAGCAAATACTGATTTTTGGCGGACTAAAGCAAGATTTGTTCCGAAATTTGGTAAAGTTAATGCTAGATGTTTGGAACTGAGATTAGGCAAGTTTTGAAATTTCTCTGTTGCTAGATTAAAGGCAATGAAGAATCTTTCACGATCAATTCCTGAATTTTTTGGAATCCTTAGATTGAATATAAACTTCCAGTATAAGAATCCTTCCTTGACGCAGAGGCAATGACGTCTAATCGGACATGGCGGAGGGGGAATAATTCTCCACGAATTATCTTTCCCTAATGTCAAAATCTCACATTCCATGTTTCGAATTGGGAGAATTTCACGTTCTTCAAACGCTTCGGCGTCATCTTCTTCGTCATCGTCTTCGTCGAAATCTTCATAGACTGGACAGATCTTCAATAACTTGTAAGATTTATCAGCAGGATCAAATCCTAAATGGTAAACACAATGCTTGTATGCATAATTCGAATCCGGAAGATCTACGATTTCTCGAGTGGCGATGTTTAACATCTTGGAAACATTACGTTTGTAGAAACACACAAGTCCATTCACAGTATTCGTAACTCCAAAATACTTCAAATTTTCCGGAACGCTCAGATGCAGAGAAACATCAACAGTGGATGAACCTTTCTTCTTATAGACTTTGTTGAGATCTGCATAAAAAAAATGGCTCGGCGATTCTCTACCGGCGAATGTCAGACTTGGATCGGGATCCATGATGAGAAGAGCTCGATTAGGAGATGGAGATCGAGATCGATGAGCATCGGCGAAGGAAGGATGGGTGATGATTGAATTCCAGGATTTAGAAACAGATTTGAATCGCATAAGAGTTTTGACTGGCAAACGCGTTAAGATTTCGAAAATCATCTCCTCAGGTAAGCTTGATGATGATCCTCCAAATTGTTGTTCACTACTTGGATCAACTTTTGATCGTTTTCTTCTAAACTCAGCAGAAACAGCAGTAGTAGACATTTTTTTCGAAAGATTAAGATGATTTCTAGCGGCAGAATGAATGAATGGATGAATTCTGGGGAAGAAGGTGTTGTTTATATAGGTAACGGATCCAATCCTAATTAGGATTGGATTTTCCATCATCTTCTATTATATCCTATTCTAATTAGGATTTGGATTTTTAATTCATCACAAGTCTTTTTTTTATATTTTAGATAAAATTTATTATTAATAAAAAATAATAATAAGAAAAAATTCATTATACAAAAATTAGTAAGATATATAAAACGATAAAAGGGCCAATGTATTTATATATAAAAATAATATAAAAAGTTCGAGTTTGGAGACGTGTATATAGTAGTCCCAACATAATATATATAGAGAGAGAAACATATTTAATTAATCACTATTAATGAAGGAATTGATAATTAACTCAACTCTAATTATTATTTATTGAATAGAAGTTGTATTGAATACAATATATCCATCAATAATGGATTCTCTATCTCTAGGGTGTAATAGGAGATGGTCGAGAGACACATTCAACATACTTAAGTCTATAAAATGTTGGAATATAAAGAAAGCATTGGCCTTGAGGAAAGGCTGTCGACTGGACCATTTTGCAGCATTGTGGATTGGTCGTGTTGTATGATGGAATACGTCCAATACCAAAATTCACATCACAAGCCTCTGCAAATGGACATGTTTTCCTTGGAGGAGTCGAAGGAGGAGAAGGTGTTGAGGGAGGGGTAGGATGAGGAGGAGATGTGTTGTTCAACCTTTGACATGCAAAACGAAGCCTCAAATAAGCTATTCCAAATCGTCCAAAGCAACTACGATTAGCATGTGCTACTGCTTCACAGCATTCAGATGTCACACGAGATGAACATGTTCTTAGTGCAGGTGAACACACAGGTGGAGGAGAAGTTGCTGAGGGAGGGGAAGGATGAGGAGGAGATGTGTTGTTCAACCTTTGACATGCAAAACGGAGCCTCAAATAAGCAATTCCAAATTGTCCAAAGCAACTACGATCAGAATGTGCTACTGCTTCACAGCATTCCGATGTTACACCAGATGAACATGTTCTTAGTGCAGGTGGACACACAGGAGGTTGAATTTGAGCGTGACAAAATGAAACACAAACGGAGAGAATTAGAAAGAAAAGAATAGACATGTTTTCAATCTCCATGGCTTATAAGCTATCAAAGAAGAAAGAAAGAAAAGTAATATTTTTATTTATGTGAAGAAGAAGAATAGAGCTTGTGGTATTTATAGGCATTGTAATATATGTGGAGTTGTTGTAGTTATATTATACAACTTCTTCTTTCTCCTAAATCTTCGAATTTATTTTTGACTGAAACTAAATTTTTTATTTTTTGAGTTTTATTTCATTACAAACATCTATCCATTGTCTTCTATCCTAGTTGAACACAAATAGACATCTCTTTCATCAACTAAATCATTCATGAACAAGATCTTTGAGATTTTTAAATGGATTTTTTCGTTTTATTAATGCTTGATTAATTGCTTATGGAGGTAATATGTGTTTAATATATTATGCCATTAGTTTTTTTCCTTTTTTCTTTTATTTTTCAACAAAGGTCATTAGTTAGTAATATAATTATAACAAATACATTCCAAAATATAATAGTATATATAATATATTATTATAGTTTAAAATTATAGTTTGTCTATAATTAAAATATTATTTATTATTGTATTTGACTATAATTTATAATTATACATATTTTAAAAGTTTTAAAAATAAAGTGTAAAGCTATAGTTCATAACTTCAAATACTATTACAATCTTTTGTTAGAAATATATAAGTCCTTTTTATCAAGATTGAATGGTCAAAATTATTATCTCATGTTGGATTTACAAGTTCTTTTAAACTATATTAAAATTACTATCTCTTGTCGGAAATATAAGTTCTTTTAAACTATATTAGACGGTCAGAATTATAGGTCCTTTTAAATAGTTAATGTGTATTTATTGCATAATTTTTAATTTTACCGTCTATAATTCATTTATTATTTCCCTTTCCTCTCTTTCTCTCTCCATATCTATTGAGGTATAATTTTTTTTACACATTTCAATATGTATTTATTTTCTATTTTCAATTCCATCTTTTTAATTCAATCATTATTTCCCTCTCTCTCTACTTAATTATTGAGATAAAAAAAAAAATTTTACCATTATTTTTTTTATCCTTAATTCGTGAAATGAGAGGTACTAGTATTTTATGTAGAACTCTTATTCAAATATTTCTTCTAATATATAGTGGGTAATGCTCTAGGATGTGTAATACTCCCTCCAAAAATAATACATGATATTAAAAAAATAATTAAATTATCTTAATTTAAAATTAAATAAAAATTATCTGTCAGTTAGGTAAAAGCACTGCTCGAAGGAATGAATTCTTCAAAAAGAGAAATTCTTGTTTAATTATACAATGTGGGAGTAGGCTTCAAAATGGATTTTGTGTTGGGTTTTTTTTTTCTAAATTCTTAAAGGTAAATATTATCAGTGGTTAATTAATTGGTATATTGTTTTTTTTTAAATGGTATTCGCAGTATATATTAGTTATTCGATTAAATTTGAACCTGTGTTACATCAAAATTATTAAATTTGACGAAGACGAAAGAGACAGGGTCAATTTGGTCTTTTTATTTCTGTAATAAATCAGTTTTCTCTTGCCCAATTTTGTATCTTATCGTTTCATGTTAAATTAATAATTATTATTTAATTTATATAATAAGTTCATTATATTATTTACATTTGTTTATTTTTTTAAATTTTTTCATAAGTTTTTAAATTAATGAATCGCCCAGTCAAGGCCCCATATACAAAAACTTTTCCGTTCAGTCCCAGTACTGAAAGAGGTGACTTCAAGGACATCCGAAGTCTATCACTTAATAATCCTAATACCCCTTTGGTTTCAGTTGATGTTCTAACTATCTTTATTTTGGGAGCTCCTTTTACGAAAGAGAGATTGTTGGTATGGCTGCTGCTAAAAATTAAGAGTCCCATTTCCTTCTTTGCGAGTACTTACTCGTACACTGAATCAAACAAGGTGTAACAGTCAAACAAAAGTTAAAATTGATTTCCGGGCCAGGCCGAGTCAGAAAGTCTTTGAGGGCCGTGCTTGCCAATATAACGAGTTCCGGAGAAGAAAGGGTTGCTAGCCTCTTGTTAGAGGCTTCTCCGAGTATAGGTGGAGTTGAAAGATTGAGTAGAGGCAAAATAAGAGTTTTATTCCGATTTCCCCACCTATCATCCTTCTCACCCTGTAATTTAAGAGGTCGGTGGTAGGAACTTCTTCTCCGGCTTTGGACTTACATTTTAAAGAGAAAATCGTTCATCCGATCCTAAGATGAACTCTAGATTGTTTAGCAAGAAGGTAGAATATGATTTACTATGTTCACAGTTTGTATTTTCAGGAAATCGAATTGAAAGCTTTTTTTATTAAAAAAAAGAAAAGGAGGGAATATACTTATTTTTTTTAGCTCAATCCATTCAATGCTTATTTATATGGATAAAAAATTAAACCTATTGAGACTTCAAGAAAGCACTATATCTAGCATTCAGTATTGATAATCATTCTGTGTAATCAAGAGTTCAATCCCAAGAACACAGTTTCTTGAAATTGAATAGTATCTTAAATTTTAATTTGAAAACGTACCCAATGTATGATTCAATAATACAATCAGTTCTAAATTAATGGATAATTCTTAGATATTCGGTTAATTAAAAATGTTAAAACCATGAAGAAAAGAAATCGAAGGTTAAAAAAGAGCTCATAAACTCAAAAACAGAGCCAAAACTGGAAATAGCAAACAAAAAAATTATCACAAACCCTTTACATGTTCATCGAAATCTGTTCTAAAATCACAAAACAAAACTGTAACTAACAAAAAAAAGAAAAGAAAAAGAACCCTTGTGCAAATAGCCCCATATTGATAGAGATTAAATCAATCAATTAAACAAATCATAATCATATGCAGAGAAAGAAAGAAAGAGAGAGAGAAGCCCTTGAAATGAAGATCTAACGCTTGATATGCTTGACCTTGTTCCATCCTTTCTTGCAAGATTCTCCAACAACTTTGACTCCTTTCTTGAAAAGGGTTTTCAATTCCTTAGCTCTTTCCTTCACTTGCTTCTCAAAACCCCCCATTTTTTTTATTATTATTATTACTTCAGCTGCTGTGCTTCAGAACAGAACAGAGAGAGAAGAAGATGGGAACGGGAATGGAGGCAGGCGCAAGGGTTTTGTTTTGTGGTGGGGTTTTTATATTGAGTAGAGGAGATAGGAGACGTGGCGTTGATCAAGTGGGAGTTAGCTTTATTGATCTCTGTGTGTTTGCATTTGCTGGCAACCGTTGATTGCGGAGTTGATAAGCATTCAAGTAAGTATTGAGACGTGTGTCAGTGCTTGAGTTTTCTCATTGGGTCTCTTTTCTACGTGGGGACCAATTAGAACAGGACAATTTATATTAGAGAGATTGAAATTTCCACAATACTAAGCTATACCCATGCGGACTTCTTGTTTTCTTTCTTTACAACATTTTCGTCTGTATCAATTCTTAATTTAGTATTTAATGACAAAATTAAAAGTCATTTTACACATTTTAATGTATATTTATTGTATAATTTTCAATTTTATCACATTTAATTTATTTATTATCTCACCTTCCTCTTTTTCTCTTGAGAGTAAAATAAATATCTTGTATAAAAAAATGTGTTGTTTTCATAATTGTTAATTCATGTATAAAGTTCAAAAAAACTTATATCATAAACCGAAGGTAGTAATAAAGTCTATTAAAAAAAGATAAACCCTAAAAATAAAGATAAATCTTAAAAGAAAAACAGTACATAGGATACCATATAGGAGGAGTCCATGAAGGAAAGTGTATCAAAATTTGGAAAATTCTTATATTGAACAATCAGATGGATAGTATAGTTTAATATAGGTCACATGATTCATCAGTTTTGGATAATTGTTTATTCATTATCTGATACGCACAGTTCTGGACAGTATGCTGTTTAAGAAAATATTAGAATGAGTTTGCAAGTAGTTCATATATTAAAAGTTAAATTAATAATCACTAATGAGGTCCAACCTGTGTAACTAAACCCACAGAAACAATATCAAGCTGGAAGCAACTCAATTAAATTAAAAAAAAAAGATCAAAAGTTGTTTCCCTCCAAAGTGGCATTTTAGAATCACATTATTAAGACAACTAACACAACTAACAGAACAAATTCTTGGACCAAACGGTGAAATCCCTCGCCCTCAGGGCCCCCACTAGACTGTCCGACGCCCAGGTGGAGGATGTAAATCATGGTGACTCAGCAGTCCTGCAGACTGGAGGCCAGGCCCATACGGGCACTAACAGAACAAATTCTTGATAATGAGCTTTTCTCAGGTTTCACATGTTCTAACTTCCAATTCAAACAAACTAGGAATTCATTCCATTTTCATTTTTGCCAACAAAAAAAGCCCAAAATGAGCCCCACACAAAGATTACCAAATATTCAAAAAAGTATAAAACCAGCTAAATCTCACTGGCAATCCAATACTTATATACAAGTTCTAAAAGACTATTTGCCTTTGATGACATCCCTTAAGTAGATGTCACCTGCCAAGCAAAATATGGTCTCTTGGAAGGTTCAAGTCCTTCAAAATTTCATAACTCGCCTTTTTTGGATGAAAAAAGTGTATACATTATAAAGGGAGATAAGTTTAGGTAGCATCCTATGCTAAAGCACAGAAGAAGAAATTGATCACTGTTTTTTTATTAGCTACTAACTACTAACTGCTGTCTTTTTCATATGGTAGCTCATGTTCTTCTAACCGGGACAACTACTCCAAAAAAGAGTTTTAAAGACCTCTAAAACTTAATACCATCTATCATCCATCAATGCAATATTATCGATTCAACATTAGTCATCGAGATATAAATGTTAAGAAGAGTGTTAAAGCATTGTACAATGAGTGTACGAGAACAGAAGAACTGAGGTTCCCCGTCCAACAATAAGAGCACCCTAAAACAGTGCCAACAATAAATAACTGCAGAAAATTCTCTGCAGAGAAGTGAGATGCACTAAAAATGATGGAACTCACCAGAACTGCTTTCTGCCAATTCATTGTGCCGGAAAGAGATGTCAATAAATACCCTCTGTAAACGATTTCTTCCAATAAAGGAGTGACAACACAATAGACAAGAACGCATACTGTCCCAGAAATGGAGCTACTTGAGAGAAGTTCATCTACTATTGGATTGTTCACCTCCTAGACATGTAAAGAAAAATCATTACTTTCATTAAAGCTGCGAGCGAGGTATATATTGTATCTAAGAGATTTAATGAAATTTTATTTCCCTTCGGGTAAAATGATCTATGTCTTATGTTGTTAAATTCATCGTTTTTCTTTTTGGTCTCAGAACTTCCGAAATAACGCATACAATGTCGAATGCTGAACAACCATTCTGGCGTAGTTCTATTCTTATAAAATAGACAAAAGTACTAGCAAAACATGACTTTCTCGGGCACAAGTCCAAAATTCATTTGACATGCAAAATATTCTTAGAGAAAACTTCAGCTTAGAAAGTGAAAAAGAAAACTAACCTTAGGCCCTAGTAGCTGATCAGCAATAGTAGATGTAAGAAAAACAAGGAAAACAAGAAACAAGAAGCCAGCAGCTGATGCTAGCAGCCAGTTTCTTTCTTCAGATAACATGCTTCCTTTGAAAAAATCAAGGAGCTTATACCGAGGCTCTATAGGACAATTAAGCAGCAGCAAAACAGTAAGGAGTTCTATGGTTTGGATACTGAAAATTGATAATGCCTGCAGGGAAAAACCAACCCAAAATCAATGTGCGCTCTAGTTATTCCAAAAAGTTTCTTCACCATGAGTTAAATTTGCTTACTTAACCATGATCTAGACCTGAGCTTTAAATAAAGTTAAGCATCATCTTAATCAATCGAAAATCTCCCTTAACAATATAAGCTGTTTATTTCTAATAGTAACACAGGTTATATTTTCATAGACATGAAATACTTTCAAGCAAAAAAAGAAAAAAAAAAAGAAAAAACTCAATACTAATGGAGCTGGCAATAGATGTTTAGCCCAAAAACCCTGAAAGTTGCACAGCACGATAAAGAGACCAGAGGTCACAACAGATAGGAAGACTTGGATGCAACAGCTATTGATAAGAAGGGATAAAAGTATCTGAAACTTATTTAGAATCTTGGAACCTTTTCAACAGATAAAACTTCTTTACATTTCAGCTTGTTTTGCAGCTTTTGAATTTCATACTTCTTTCTCGAGTTCCTGGACTCAAGGTTGTTGGCTTTCTGTTAATTGTAAAAAGTTCAAAGCAAACTCTAGCCCACGAATCAGATTCTTGCTGGATGCTATTTGTCTTTTGCTTGGAGTTATTGATGTCTATAGTTAGTATAGTGCGAGGTAGAAGTCTTGGTAATATGTAAAGCGCCTTTTAATCTTCTTATTCAGCCGGGATTTATGAATAATTCTTTACCTGATTCTCATTCCAATTTCTCCTCCTCCATTGCTGTTTGTCTTAAGAAATAATTAACAGCTTTAAAGTGTCCTCTCTCAAAGCAGAAAGAGCTTTCCCCACCGCGGTCGTTGGTTCTCAAGAAGAATGAACAATTCACACCACCAAAATCTCTCATAATGAATGTTTCTATTACTTGATTCCGCCACTAGCCTTCCTCCTAACCTTCTTACATTTGATCTTGAACTATATCTCGTAAGAAACAGAAGTAAATGAAACCTATTACCTCGGTGCAATATTGTATAATTTTGTTCTTGTGGTTGATGACGTCACTATATCAGATTAGTATGTAACTTTACCATCTAATGAATGAAATCCTCCTTTGAGGCAGAAATTAAGATAGAATCCTACATCGCCCATTTAACACCTCTTTATCTACTGATAGAAGCACTGCAAGACTACACAACAGAACATCAAACCAACTGATTTTTCTTTATTCTTGCTTCAATATGATGAATCAAAAAGCCATTAAGTTCTTTTATGATTTTTCATTAGAAAAAAAATTACTGCAGATCTGAATATCATTTCAATCACAATACATGAAATGTTAGTTCTTACTTCTTAGAAGAAAGTTCAATGGCATTGCTTACAATGAACATCAGGAAATGCAATAGACTATCAGAATACATGCACACAGAATTTGTATTTCATGAGGGGCGTTGATATCTTCCAAAATACTATTTGTAATGACCTAGAGTTCACAAAACTGCTTACCTAACTAAATTTCAACGGAACCAAAGTTACATGCATGAGATTTCTACTTTCATGTGGCTGGATTGATGCAAAAAATAACCCCAGTAATGCCAAGAGTCTACAAGTATATAATATAATAAAAGAACTATCATTTGATTTACACTGATCATTGCCATATCAACTTGAAATGGAAGTTCAACAAAAATTCAATTTCAATTTCAAGAAATAATGCCTCAGAAAATGATATAAAAGTATATACTCCATGAAGGAAGTCGAACACAAAATGGGCCTTCTCCCAACTAGGTCTGTTAAAAGAAGAAAACAGAGCATGCCTAGGAATAACAAAAGAATGATATTCAGAAATTAACTCACCTCAACCTGAGGCTCAAGAACGCGTTGATTTAAGGTATTGGCAATCACAGACAAGCCACCAAAACTCAACGGAACGTGCAAACTGAAAATATAAAATGCCATATTGCATAATATCGTCCAGATATCACAATCTATATCGGCATTCAGCACTGAGAAGCCCTAGAAAAACAAACCCCAAATCAAATTCCAAGCTAATTCTGAGTACTTGAAACAAAAATATTAAAAGGGTTTCGATTCTTGGCCTATGTTCATGCAAGAGAATGAATTGTGATGAATTGGAGTAAATTAGAATACAGGGAAGGTAAAACAGTGGAATTACCGTTTGGGATTTATGTGATTCTTTGTTCTTCATTGAGAAACACTTGAAATTAACCAAATTGCTCCTATTGTTGCTCAAGAAGAGCTTGGAGGTGAAATGGGACTGGTGAAAATCCATCCTAAATTTGATGGGTAAGAGAGATAAGAAAGGCGCTTCCATTTTTATACAAGTAGGAGAATTTGCCATCATGCTTGGTCTGAACTGGTCCAGCACTAGCAGCTCCCTCCAGAAAAATTGTGCTACTCGCGCCGTAAAAAATATCAAGAATTTTGGATTTACGGTGAAATATAAGATTCTTATAATATTTATGGAATGTTTCTGTTTTTTTTTTTATAATTTATTTTATTTCATTATTTATCTCTTAGTAATTTAAAAATTATATTATTTTCAAAATCCCTAATTTGTGTACAATTATTTAAAGCTCTTTATATTTATAATATAAAAAAGAAAATAAAATTTGATCATATGAATAATTATTTTCCAACGAATCTTCTATATATACTTAAAAATTATTTTAACTTTTCTCATCACGTCTATAAATTTTTTATCTTATCTTTTTATATTCGTGAATGATTTTTTTTTTTTTTCACTCAAAATGACAAATTCTAGTAATTTATAGTAAAATCTGATAATATATGTGTTTTTGTTCCTAAGGCATTTTTACTAATTTCTAGTACTATAACATATTAATCACATATAATTTGTGTGAGTTCGTTTGTTAAATTCTACCATGAATTAAAACATTTGACGTTTATTGTAAGTAAAAAATAGTTTATAGCGTTTTAAAAAAAGGTTATAGGTATAAAAAATAAAATAAAATTTATAACTAAAATTAAAAAAAAGTTAAAATAATGGCGGAAGAGGAAGGAGAAGAGAGTAAATAGGATTCTGAGGGTTTTATTTTTGTTTAATTCTAAATCTTTTTAGTATTTATTTTTTAACTCAAAATATGTAGTTTTGAAGAATTTAGTTTGATTTGAAATAAATTACCTCTGAATTCCGTCACTTTTAAACATGAATAATAGCGCATAAATTGTATGAGAACAAAAAAAAAAGAGTTATTAAAAATATTTGGGCATAATCAGTAAAGTAAAAATACCTTAAAAGTATACGAAGTCGTTATAATACAATTTCTAGCAAGAAGATAGCGCAATAAATATTTTTTGACGCTTATAAAAAAATTTTTAGATAGTTTTCCCAATGAAATTACTTAAATCTCCTCGTCCCAATCTTTTATTAGTAAAAAATGACATGGAAACTCTCAAATTCACAAGATATTGTTAAAGACAAAAAAGAAAAAAAAAAACAAAAACACTAGCTTTGGCTCTTGGTGTTGGAAGACGTTTTGAGGTTAATACACTCTAAAATGTATCTCAAGAAGAGGAGGATCGACCCTCTTGAGCTTTTCAGAGAGTACGTGATATGACGATGAAAGAAGTCTCAAAAGCAATTTTCTTTTAAAAGAAAAAATTCCTTTATATTTTTTAATCTAAATGTAAATATATATATTATAGATAAAAGAGAGAGTACAAATACTTGTAAGCATACTTGAAGCCACAGACATACATAATATTTTATATTTGTATTTTGATAAAATTCCAAAGTATAAGAAATGGTAAAAAAATGGAGCTAACATTTTACATATTGCTAATTAAATGTTTGAGAGAAATCAAATTCTCTTCATACAAAAAAATTGTCCCCATTCCTATTCTGATTGCACCTAATTTATTTAGCATTATCTTCTCAACAACAAATCTTCCTTTCTTCTTCTCATGATCATCAATTAATAACATCATCTCTCCGCCATACATCAACATTTTACCTTCTGGAAAAATTCCAACTCTGCAAGTCTCGTCGTATAATGCCAGATGTTTGGGACTCAGATTACGGAATTTTTGAAATCTCTCTGTTGTTAGATTGAAGGCAATGAAGACTCTTTTAGTATCAATTCCTGAATTGTATATAAACTTCCAGTATAAGACTCCATCCTTGACGCAGAGGAGGCAATTACGTCTAATCGGACACGGCGGAGGCCGAATAATTCTCCACGAATTATCTTTCCCTAATGTCAAAATCTCACATTCCATGTTTCGAATTGGGAAAATTTCATCTTCTTCAAACGCTTCGTCGAAATCTTCATAGACTGGACAGATCTTCAATAACTTGTAAGATTTATCAGCAGGATCAAATCCTAAATGGTAAACACAATGCTTGTATGCATAATTCGAATCCGGTAGATCCACGATTTCTCGAGTGGCGATGTTTAACATCTTGGAAACATTACGGTTGTAGAAACACACAAGTCCATTCACAATATTCGTAACTGCAAAATACTTCAAATTTTCCGGAACGCTCAGATGCAGAGAAACATCAACAGTGGATGAACCTTTCTTCTTATAGACTTCGTTGACATCTGCATAAAAAAAATGGCTCGGCGATTCTCTACCGGCGAATGCCAGAGTTGGATCGGGATCCATGATGACAACAGCTCGATTAGGAGATGGAGATCGAGATCGATGAGCATCGGCAAAGGAAGTATGGGTGATGATTGAATTCCAGGATTTAGAAACAGATTTGAATCGCATAAGAGTTTTGACTGGCAAACGCCTTAAGATTTCGAAAATCATCTCCTCAGGTAAGCTTGATGATGATCCTCCAGATTGTTGTTCACTACTTGGATCAACTTTTGATCGTTTTCTTCTAAACTCAGCAGAAACAGCAGTAGTAGACATTTTTTTCGAAAGATTAAGATGATTTCTAGCGGCAGAATGAATGAATGAATGGATGAATTCTGGGGAAGAAGGTGTTGTTTATATAGGTAATGGATCCAATCCTAATTAGGATTTCATCTTCTATTATATCCAATCCTGATTAGGATTTGGATTTTGATAATTTAAGTTAATTCATCACGTGTGTTTTTTTATATTTTAGATAAAATTTATTATTAATAAAAAATAATAATGAGAAAAAATTCATTAAATGTTATATTATTATTTTTCATAATGTGATTGTGAAAAATAGGAAAATTAGTAAGATGTATAAAAAGATAAAAGGGCCAATATATTTATATATAGAAATAACATAAAAAGTTTGAGTTTGGAGACGTGTATATAGTAGCTCAATATAATATATATATATAAAGAAATATATTCAATTAATTACTATTAATGAAGCTCAACCATATTATTATTTATTGTATAGTTGTATTGAATATAATATATCCATCAATAATGGATTCTCTCTTTTACAATCTCTATGGTGTAATAGGAGATGGTCGAGAGACACAATCAACATACTTAAAGTCTATAAAATGTGGGAATATAAACAAAGCATTAACCTTGAGGAAAGGCTGTCGATTGGACCATTTTGCAGTATTGTGTATTGTTTGTATTGTATGATGGAATACGTCCAATACCAAAAATTACATCACAAGCCTCTGCAAATGGACATGTTCCTCTCGGAGGAGTCGAAGGTGCTGAGGGAGGGGTATGATGAGGAGGGAAGTATTTATTAAATGTTTTTATTTTTATTTTTTTTATACGGCATTGTAATTTAAAAATTATCTTATTTTTAAGATCTAATTTGTATACAAATGTCTAAAACTCCTTATATTTATAATTAAAGAAAAAAGAAAATAAAATTCAACCATTCGGATAATTATTTTCCGACGAATCTTCTATATATGCCTAAAAACTATTTTAACTTTTCTCATCATGTCTATAAATTTTTGTCTTATCTTTTTATATTCTTGAATGATTTTTTTTTTCCACTTAAAATGACAAATTCTAGTAATTTATAGTAAAATCTGATAATATATGTGTTATTGTTCCTAAGGCAATTTTACTAATTTCTAGTACTATAACACATTAATCACATATAATTTGTGTGAGTTCGTTTGTTAAATTCTACTATGAGTAAAAATATTTGACATTTATCGTAAATAAAAAATAGTTATAGCGTTTTAAAAAAGAAAGCTTATAGATATAAAAAATAAAATAAATTTACAGGTAAAATAAAAAAAAGTAAAAATAATGGCGGAAGAGGAAGAAAAAGGAGAAAAGGAGGGGGAGAGAGTAAATAGGGTTTTGAGGGTTTTATTTTTGTTTAACTCCAAATCTTTTTAGTATTTATTTTTTAATCTAAAATATGTTCTTTTTAGTATTTATTTTTTAATCTAAAATATGTAGGTTGGAAGAATTTAGTTTGATTTGAAAAATTTCCCTTTGGATTCTATCACTTTTAAACATGAACAATCGCCCGTAAATTTTATGAGAATAAAAGGAGTTATTAAAAACATTTTGGGCATAATCGGTAAAACAAAAATACTTTAGAAGTATACGAAGTCATTTTCTCTTTAAATAATTATAATAATTTGACAAAGTAAATACAATTTCTAGCGAGAAGATAAGAAAGTTGATTTAATTCACTTTGCACTATGATGGAGAATTATGGTGATGCACTCGCTTACTTGAGCGCAATAATTATGATTTAAACTAAATATTTTTTTTTACGCTTATAGAATTTTTTTAGATAGTCTTTTTTCAATGAAGTTACTTAAATCCCTTTGTCCCAATCTTTTATTCGTAAAAATAAAACTTAAAAAAAAAAAAAAAAGGAAAACTGATTTTGATTTTGCTAAGCAAAGGAGCACCTTAACATGCGACAGAAATTATATCCCACCACACGTCAGGTGAAACGATTGAAATCCCTCACAGCCGCGGCCATAATTTGAACATTTTAGTCCTTAATACCAACTTTGCAGCCCCATAACCAATTGAGCTACGCTATGACAATCCCATAGAAACTCTCAATTTCACGAGGTATTGTTAAAGGCAAAAAAGAAAAAAAACAATAACTTTGGCTCTTAGTGTTGGAAGACGTTTTGAGATTAATTCATTCTAAAAGATACCTTAAGAGGAGGAAGATTGTCCATAGCATGACATCATGGGTTTGATATCATGTTAAAATATTAAGCTTGAATTTAACTTATCTCAAAATATACCTCAAGAGAAGAAAATTTGTCCAAATTTATTAAAAATTAATTAATTATTTAATTAACCGATATGAAAAATTCTGAATAAATTTATTCTTGAATTTTATAAAATTAAAATTATTTGTGAAAAAATATGGGTATCAAAAATCGAAATTTGACATTAGATTGAGGGAAAAAATATGTGATTCTTGATGAAAATACTTTGATGAATATGAGTATTTTCTTTGTGTTGTAAAGTATTGGAATATTATTTATTTTTTCAACTAAAGTTGTTTAAGAGTTGTTTTCAGTCAATGCATGTGCTTGTATTACAATTATAAAATTTGGCTCTATTTTTGTATTTATATAGTATTAATTGATGGTGCCATGCCATTAACTTGAATGTCTGGTCATTGTTTATATAGGTCAAATGCTTGTTAATGCAAGTGCTGACAATGACAAGAGTCGTGTTGTTTGATAACGTGATTCCTTTTACTCAAATATATTTATCTAATAATCTTGAATTTGAATCGCTCAAAAAGTTATTCAATACTGTATGTTAACATTGTGTTACTGTTTAAAGGTACTGTATCATTTGATCCCTTCCCATGATTCAATACAACATGTCAGGCTTGTGAGGACCTTGTGCTCTCCTATCTCTCTCGAATTAGTCAATAAATATTCTCTTATTGTGATTAGGCCAATTAACTCGTTTCTTGCTCTTATGGAGTTGTATTCTTTAGGTTATGTAGTTATCTTCCCTGGCCTGATAGTAGTCAAGGGAAAATTACTTGAGTTTTTTACTCTTAATCTTAATTGTGATGATATTATATTCCCTGACAGTGGTCCGGTTTCCAAAGCTTCCATCGCTACCAAAGCTTGGGCCGATTTGTAAGTTCCTTAGACTACTTTCTTCGTCTTCTGCTTTTGCGCACGGAAGAAAGAGTACAAGAATACAGATATTAAACTTCTTTAGGATACTAGGGAAGGAAACTCATATAGATATGGATTTAATGTGTCTCAAATGCACGACAGTCAATCTCTAATATTTGTAAAAAAAATTATTTATTAGTGGTTATTTTCTTCAAATTCGTTCCTCTAACACTGTTAAAATTTTCTTTATATAAATTTTCGTCACATCAAAGTTGTAGGTCCAATCTCATCTATGCTCAACTGATAAAGGGACCGCAAGTAGCTAAATCTTTTGAAAAGTTTTCTTGTGTGTTCTTAGTGTTTGAAGATCATATGAACACAGTCAAGCCGTCACTTTCTAATGTACACTCATTGGTAATGTCTTCTTCCTTTTGGGTTTTCACTGATATTCTCAGAAATTACTAATTTAAGAGGCTAGAAAGAATAAACTAAGAAGACTTCAAATGGAATTGACCATACAAATAATGTGAAACCAAAAAAATTTTCTTGCACTTTCTCAGAAAGATAGATTTTCTGCATTTCTTTTTTATAGTTCCATGAATCTTGATTAATGAAAAACTTGAAGCAGACAGCACGAGACATAAAATGTACAAAAGGGTTCATTGCTTTGTTTTTTAAATTGATCAAAATTGTCTGTTCTTGCTAATTAAATCAGAACAAGAATTGTATGAAAAAAGTTCTCACATAAATTTTCTATCAGAAGTCGGCTGCAACTGCAAGTGCTTGTTACTAGAGAAAAATCGCGTACCGGGTCACATATCCTCATGTCTGTGCCACGATATCCAGGTTTGTCTGAAGAAGAACAGGATCAGGAGAGCTATGGTGTTGTGGAGACCATGGATCCCGAGTTGTATAAAGCTGCAGTAGAAGGGGATATTCTTGAATTTGCAAGAGCAATGGAAAATTGCACCATGGATAGACATGATAACTTGTTAGCTTCATGTGTCCAGTTAGGCCCTCAGAAGAATACTGTTCTTCATATTGCAGCAAGTTTTGGACACCATGAAATTGTTAAACTTATATGCAAGGACATACCTTACTTGGTTGTCGAAAAGGATTCAAGAGGTGATACTGCACTTCATGTTGCAGCGAGATCTGGTGATATAGTTCTAGTCAGGATCTTACTCGATACAGATTTCAAAGGCGGTTTAGGTGAAGTGAATGAAGAAGGCAATACTGCACTACACGAGGCATTGCGATATAATCATGAAGATATAGCTAGAATTCTAATAGAGAATAATCTGAATATGATATATTCGGATAATAAGGAAGGGGAGTCTTTGCTGTACCTGGCTGCTGAGGCCGGGTATCCTTCTGTCATTCGGCTACTAATGGACAACCCTGTAGGAAACTATATCGGTCAGGACAAGCATAAAAACAAGTCACCTGTTCATGCAGCAATCAAGGGGCGAAACATTGGTAATTTCCTTTCTATATTTTGTTTAAGTCCAATCTGATAGTATGAGAAAGTTTCAATCTTGGAAAGATCTTTATTTTTTTTGTTCTGCCAAGATTTGATTGATTATGCAGGCAAACACAAAAGATACTATCCTAAGAACTTGTTTTTTAACTTCAGGAGTCCTAGAATTGCTATGGAAACGGCATGGATCATCCTTTCAGAAAAGGTGTGCCCAGGGAAGAAATCCTCTCCATTATGCTGCATACATAGGATACGCTGAAGGGGTGAGTTTCATCCTCAGCAAGTTCTATGCATTTGCTTATTCGCGTGACAAAGATGGATTTTTCCCGATTCACCTAGCAGCTAGTCAAGGTCACACGGGAATAGTTCAATTGATGCTAAAGAAAAGGCCAGATTCAAGGGAATTACTCACCTTACAACAACAAAATATACTTCATATTGCAGCTAAGAGTGGAAAATGCAGTGCATTTTATTGTATGCTCAAAATGCCAGAACTAGAGAAGCTTATAAATGCAAGAGATGAGAGCGGAAACACCCCTTTACATGTTGCTACGATTTCTGGACAGCCAAAGACGGTGAGTGCCCTGGTGTGGGATGAGCGAGTTAGCCTTGATCTGGAAAACAATCAAGGACAGACCGCATTAGACATTTCGGAGGAACATATGAAGCAAGATATGGCCTCATTCCACAAGGTTTGTGAATAATTAATTACTCAAAGTCAAGACTTCAAAGTTCATGTTGTATGACACAAATAATCTGATATGAAATTCTCATTTGTGTTGTAGAGGTTAATATGGTTGGCCCTGAGAGTTGCTGGTGCTCCAAGGGCAGAAATTGCCGAGATTTCCAGGAGCGCGAATTCTGTGCTAGGAGGACAGCCAACAACAGAAAATTGCAGAGACAAGGTTAATGTGACCCTTTTGGTGGCATCATTCGTAGCAACAGTTACATTCGCCGCTGGTTTAACCATGCCTGGGGGCTATAGAAATTCTGATCCAAATCAAGGCATGGCAAACATGCTGACAGAAGTTAAGTTTCAAGAATTCGTTATTTTTGATTCCTTGGCACTATATAGTTCTGTTATAGTTGCTGTTATGCTTATATGGGCACAATTAGGAGACCGAAATTCGATGCACATTACCTTAAAATTTGCATTACCATTGCTTGGAATATCACTTGTTATGATGTTATTAGCATTCATGGCAGGAGTTTACCTTGTGGTCAGCAAACTAAGTTGGCTTGCCAAAGTTGTGCTGTTCTTGGGCTCAATCTTTGTCACTGTCATCTTTCTACTCTTCCTTCCTCTCTGCTTCTTGGGTTCATCGAAGAATCGCATTTGCCGCCATTTCTCATACTATGCTTTCTGCTTCATGTTATATGCACTGGGAAGTTATACAGAGAATGAAGCTGAAGCTTATTAGTCTTACATGCGTATTTTCAACTGTACAGCAGTCTAAAACACTCAACTTTTCTAGTTGTTTTTAGACAAATTGTTCCAATTTGGGCGGTAAAAAATGCTTAAATGGAACAAGTATCAGATAAAAATGAATATCTCACAGTGATCTACCATTCACTGGAGTACTTCATTTGTAGAACTAAAAGTCTCATGTATATTATATATATATATATATATATAGAACTGTTGGGAAAATGTTCATCCCTGTGAAATAGTCTTTCTACCTGATAATGTTTGTATGGTTATGTATGTGTTTATTTATTTATTCAAGTCCCAAGATTTAAATAAATCATGATATGCTTTCTTTAAAGAGCAAACTTTTTCCAGGAAAAAAATATATAAAGAGCAAACTTTTAGTTAAAAAATAAATTATGAGAAGATCACTATAATGGCTGTATTTAAAAAAAAAAAGAAAAGAAAAAGAAAAAGTAGTCTTTGTAACCTAGGGCACAGAACAAAATTAAACAGGGGTTGGGGCGGGGGAAGAAAAATTCATCAAAGAGTTGTGCAGGAGATATGGCAAATTGGGTTATCGAAGAACTCCAAAGAAATTCAACTAAATGGGATAAAGTAGTTGAAGAAATAGTGAGAATAGAGAAAAAGATTTTCCCAAAACATGAATCTTTGGCTCGAACGTTCGATGAAGAACTCAAGAAAAAGAATTCTGGGCTGCTGTTCTCTCATGTAGAAGAAGATGGAGATGTTGCAGGCTATGTCATGTACTCTTGGCCTTCTTCACTTTCTGCTTCCATTACCAAACTTGCAGGTTCTTCAATTTTTTGCTTGCCCCCTTTTCTTCTTCTTCTTCTTCTCTGTTTTTGCCTTTTCTTGCTATTTGACTATAATTTTAGGGATAAAATTGAGATTGAAAGGGCTGAATTGAAGATGATAGTTTCAAGAAAAAGAAACCAAAATGGAACATGGGATTTCATTACCTTTAGCTTTTTTTGGATCTGATTTAAGAGGAAGATTGATTTGGGTAGTTGGAAAATAACCCATTTATCAGATTACTTGCTAGTCCTTGATTAGGATTTCCCCAATAACTCTTCAATCCAAAATCTAATCCGTTTGAAAATTAGGCTAATGATTATCATCTATGGAAAATACAATTGAAAAATATGTTTTCTGTTAGAGAAAGAAAATCAAATTCCATTTGAAAGTTCTGTTCTTGGAAGTAATTAATGGTATGAATGAGAAAATGGTTGATTTCTTTGGTTTTTTGGTTATGGAAACAAAATGAAACAGTGAAGGAAAAGTATAGAAGACAAGGTATTGGAGAAGAACTGTTGAAGGCAGCCATTGACAAGTGCAGAAGAAGAAAAATCCAGCGAGTTTCATTGCATGTTGATCCAGAAAGAACAGCAGCCATGAATCTGTACAAGAAACTCGGTTTCAGAGTTGATGCTCTTATTGAGGGATATTATTCTCAAAATCGAAATGCTTATAGAATGTATATTGATTTTTCTCAAGATTCAAATTCAACCAATTAATTACATCAATCAAAAAAATATGAACAATTTTTTCACTTTAGTAAGTTTTTTTTCTTCTTCTTCTTCTTTCCAATGGTACTCCCTGCAATTCTTTTAATATGAAACTGTATTATCTTAATTTGAAGTTAAATAGATTAAATTATCCTTTATAAGGAAAATGAGTTTATTTGAATTGTTTCTAAATATTTATTATATTGCATTATTTTTATAATATTAATAAGGGTATACTTACGATAAAAGGTATATCTAGGCGACAGTTAATATAAAACGGAGGGAGTAGTAAATAACAACACATTTTTTATATTTTAACAAGCACTATTAAAAAAACAATATAATTAGAAATAGATTGTAAGAGGTGAAATAAATGAATAGTAAAATTTATAAAATTAGAAAAAGTTTAATAAGTAAAGTTGTAAAAATTTATTTTTTTTAATTTTCTGAGAGTAATTATTTTTTAAAAAAAGGTGAAAGGACAAAATTGAATGGGCGTAAATAATCCCTTCCATCCAAGATCGAAAAACGGGACCCACTGCGTGCAACTCAGCAAATTTTTTTTTTTTTTTTTGAACTTAGGAAATATTTTTCCGCAAAAAGAAAAATAGAAAAAATAAAACCCGCGAGAAAATAGTTTCTTTCATTACCTTTAGCTTGAATTTCGGAGCTACACCAAAATCAAATTACGAGTATAACAATTCTTTTCTTTTTATAACTTTTTCTTGAAGGAAAAAAGAAGAAAAAAAAATCTGTTTGCAAATTCTTGAACTCATCTGCGAATTCAAAATTTTGAGCATTGAGCTTAACCCTAACTACTGTGATATTGATCAGGGGGATAGGGTTAGGCGAATTTGCTGGGGTTGGCATTACAGAGAAGCGTAAAAAATGGGGAGGATGGCGAGGAGCTGCGTGCAATCGTTGCTGAAGGTGATTAATTCGTTTATTGGAATGGCGGGGATCGCCATGATTCTGTACGCCCTTTGGATGTTTAGGGTTTGGCGAAGGGAAATGGGACCTCCTTTTCCTGATGCCCCTGTTCCTTGGTAATTGTAATTCCTCTCATTGTTATTGTCAAATTTGTTTCTGTATATATATATATATATTTATGTATATGTGCTCCTGTATGTTCCTATTTCTTAGGTGAGTCCACAAGATTTTTATTGTGTGCATATAACTTGAAATTCACATGAAAGTAAAGAGCTTTATTGATGAGTGGTGGTGGGGCAATCTTCACCTTTCTAATAAAGTCTTCATTTTGACATTTTTTTTGGTTTCTTTTTGCCTTCAATTCTCGTTGTATTCTTGTAGTAATGTTTTGGCTTTCCGGGTTGGGTGGCATGTGAGCTGGTGACCTGAGTTGCAACTTCACCTCTTGTTTTATTACTCCTAGCTTTGTGTTTCTGGGGGTGGGATATCACAATGAAATGTTTCAGCCTACAGAAACTGGAGCCAATTTTCCCTAGTAGAAATTGTTTTGTTTGAGCTGCATAGACATGGGATTTTTTGTTGGGACTGTATTTTGTGGTAGCCCTCAGATTAAATACTTTTATGCAAATACTTTGGGCTTTGGTACTCATAAAATCTTGTTTTTCACTTAGGATGCAATGCCTTGCACATTCTTTCATGATGACTACTGAGAGATACTTGGGTAAAACTCCTGAAAAATAATTTGTATTTGTTGCAGGTTCATCTACAGTTTTCTTGGCATTGGTGCGGTCTTATGTTTTATCACATGCTCAGGTCATGTTGCTGCTGAGACAGCTAATGGTTTTTGCCTTTGCTTTGTATCCTTCCCGTTAAATGATTTTTAACAATTGCTTATTTTTCAGAATGCTTATGCTTCTTCTTCCATGTTCAAACATAGAAAAAGTATAGGGAAAAAAGTATCTACTTTCATTTCTTACTGTTGATTGATTTTTAACTAACCGAGAACCATAGAGAGACACTTGCTGAGTAGCTTTTATTTCTTTCCATGATCATGAATTGAGATGTCAGTTTTCTAGGAAGGGACGTGTTTTTCACTAATGCCTATTTAATTTGGGCTCTTTTATAGCATTACAACAATTTAAATATTCCTCAGTGCTTGCTGGAGTGATCTCTTTTATTTTCATCTTGTTTGGACTGTGACGGGTTTACGGTCACTGCACTTTGAAAGGTTGACACTCAGGATATTGTACTTTCTCTGGACAATATTCATTGTAGCTAAGTACAAGTAATTTGAGCATTTGTTAGTATGTGGTTGGTTCTAGAGAAGATATAGAATCCAAAAGGTTCAAGGAGTGACTACGCTTCAAGTTGGGACTTAGGAATTGTAACCTTAACTGTAGTTAATATTTGCTTAGATAAACATTTAGCGAAGAACCTTCTATGCATCAACTCTAGCCGCAATCCCTATTTGTGACTTATGATTTTTCATTGATGAAAATATTATAATTTGTTTTTGCTAACTATCCTGGAAAAATATTTCAGTTTCAGCAAGTAAGAATTTGAAAGTTTTTCTCACTACAATTTTCTAAAGGTGTAGATTGGAAAGGAATTCTTTTGACCGATTCATATGTCTATGACTTCTATTGGGTTAAAGGGTCAATCTGAAAGCATCTTGTGGTATGGAAAAACCACTTTCTTAGAAGTTTTACTAAGACAAATCTAATATTGTTGTTGGGACACTTTGCAAAATCAAGAATTTCTGGCATGTAAATGTTAAAAGTTTACTGTGGCATTTCATCCAGCACTCTTCTATTGAGCAAATGAGCAAATGAGCATACTACATTCACATATTGACCTTAACTCCAAGTAGTACATGTTAATTGTCTTTTTGCTTCTTATGGTAGAAGCTGCAGTAACTTTGGATGTGATTTTAAATCGACACTGGGAGGAGGTAAAACTTACTCCAGCCTGAATTTCGCATTCAATAGAAACAAAACACTGAATGTAATTGATCAGGTCTGTTACTGCTGATTTTCCTTTTTGACTGCATGTCAGGACTTTCCAGATGACCCAACTGGGAATTTCGATGAGTTCAAGAATTTCGTGAAAGAAAACTATGAAATTTGCAAATGGATTGGCTTGGTTGTACTTGCTGTGCAGGTCTCTCTCTCTCTCTCGCACATTTTATTTTATTTTATTTTTTTGGGGGTGGAGGTTGATGTTGTTGTCAACTGCATGCTTCCACAGCTGGATCTATTGATGCAGTTTAGTTTTATTTTGGTTGTAAATGATTGAATACTTTCATATTTTTTGGGATTTTTTTGACTCAGACTAATCTCTATTTTTTAAAAAAAAAATAAAAAATTAAATCTCTGCATTTTTTGTTTTGTTTTTCCATCCAGAAATATCTGCCAATTTAGGATATCAAGAAGTCATTTATTATCTTTTTTCCAGTTTCACCCTCAACCTTTATTACCCTACCGAGTGCAGATCTCGTAAGCCAAAACTAACATTTTACCTTATAATTTAACGTACTAAATGATATTCTCAATATACATGAAAATTTTAAAAAATGGGCTGATAAGAAAACGGTGGAGTATTTTGTTGGTATTCTCCATTTGCTGTGTAAAAAAGGTATCACTATCTCAGAGTTTGTTCCTGGTCATTGGTCAATGACAATTAATGCTGCTAATTCATGCATGTTAGACCTCGAATTTTGAAAGCTTCATTCCATGAATTTCATTCAGTTTTTCTTGGAAGCATGAATCTCTATAGTTCATTAGGCGATTACAATTGTTTATTTCAAGGAAAAACATATGATGCAATTTTACTTTATGTGTTCCTGATCAATATGTTAACCTGAAAACAGTGTCAATTTTTACTGATGTTTTCTCATTTTCGCAAGACTAATATTCATCTTTTCTAATTAATTTTTCTTCTGAGGAACCTTCCGGCTTCATTGATCCTGATGGTTATGCTTGCAGGGTGTGAGTATATTGTTAGCCATGATTCTTAGGGCATTGGGACCTCACCCTGAGAGATATTATGACAGTGATGATGACTACACTCCAGATAGAGTGCCACTCTTGAGGAATTATGTACCTCCACCTTATGCTGTTCCTGACCCTCAGAATGCTGCAAAGACCGACTCTTGGAATATAAGGATTAACAGTAAGGTAGGCACTCATCATTAAAGTCTTACTACTTACGAAACTTGAAAACATCTTTCCTGGGTTAGGATGCAAGTAATAGGTACCATTTGCCATAAGTTAATTGAAGACCGTTCAATGAATTCATATATATGCTTGCCACTATGTTCAGCTTGGATAAAAATCTGTCTCAGTTATTTCAAAGTGGTGTTTGCACCTGCATATCTTCTTGGACTTAACACGGCATTTTTAGCTATTTGGTTTTCAATACTACATGATATATTTGTTTATATTCTTGGATAAAAGATGCATTTGCCTCTTTCCTTTTACATAGTCAGTGGCATGACCAGCCTGCTATATTGTGGTAAACTGCTGTGACTAAAGACCTACCCTGTTCTTGCTCTCCTGGCATACTCATTTTGCCATCTACTTGTTGAAAACGTCGTAGTCTTTTAAATTGTTGCTTTTTATTCTTTACTAGTGTACAAATTCTTGCACGTATTCTCTAGGTTCCTACATATTTATCTTATGCGAAATCTCATACCACTATAAACACTAGTAGTTCACGACAATGGTGTACTGAAATTTCGTTCTCCCTTTTTAATGTTTTAGGCAAATAGATAGGTCCTCGTTTTGGATTATGAAGTGACACGGGTGATGAAGGGTTGTCTGATCTTCAAAAAGCACAGCTACATCGCGTTTCTGAGTTCTAAAGGTATACTCCTCCGTGCAAATACTTTATATTTTAAGAGTATACTTAGGAAATTCTTGTATTCTATGCAGTCGATTTTCATCGATGCAATGATATATATATATATATATATATATATGCAGAAGATGGTTGAACTAAAGTAGAAGGTGATTTTCATGTCTAGAACAGGCATTAGTGTTTTTCTGGTTACTTAATCTGTCAAAAGAGCATTTAAAATCTATGTTTTGCATTGTTTGTACTAATTCTTTTTCTACATTACAAAAGGATATGTTATTATTCTTATTTTGATTGGGAAATGTTTAGCCTATCAAAGTTGAGCCAAATATGGTGGCTCAATGAGAAATAAAAATAGAAAAATAAGGAAAAAGTACACTTAGACTCCCTTGTTTGTAGAAGATCTTTCGTGAAGAAAAGATCATTCTGCTCTGGTTGAGTCATTAGAATTGACTTAATGTTGATCCGTTATCTTTACTCATTTTGATTATTGTTTCAATTTCTATTATATTTGTCTATAAGGAAAATGGTTCAGCTTTTGTTTGTGGTTTGGATCAAATGATATGTAGGACTTATAGGAGTTCAAACTAAATGAAAAAAAATAGCGATAAACAGATCAATATTTATTTATTTTCCTTGACTCAAAGAAGGCGAAATAGTATTTTTTCTTGTGGAAGACTTTCTATCAGTATAGGGCGGCTCAGTGTACTTTTTTCTTGATTTTTCAATTTTATCTTTTATTGAGTCTCCAAACAATGGTACTCGTTTTGTACTTAGAATTGTTTTACACATAGAAAGTGTAATAGAGAAAGTGTATTACATGATCTGAACGCTTTGGTCTATTTCTATCTTCTCCCTCATTATTAGCCTCGTAATCTTTAGAAATGTTATATAAAATGTTACAAAGAATTTAAGTTCAATTACTTAATAGTAAAGAAATGTTCATATTCATTTAAAATTTTTCATTCCTCAAATTGCATAATATTGAAGCGCGCCTAACCTCTAGTCTACGGAACTCTTATACATTAGGCAGTCTGATAAAGGTTTTAAAGGCAAGAGATTTCGCCTTTTTTGGTAACAAGAATATTAAGGCATGTAAAAAAAGGGGAAGTAAGAGAAGCACCAACTCATTAACCAATGAAGATGTGCTAAAAACACCCTGTCTTTAGATATTCTACCATGTTAGCTACTATATATATATATATATATATATTACCAAAAGCCAAAAAAAAAGATAAAAAAGAAGCCACTTAGAAGAGTTTTTGTTCAAACTTTTGCAGGCCACTCACTGTTTTTAGATATCATCCCACCTTTTAAAAGAAAAAAAAAAAGCTTTAAAAGGTACTCATTTTCATATGGAAGTCACCCATGCTTTGTCTCTTAGAGAATTCTCATGAATGGGAGTTTTTATTTTTAATTTAGTATTAGACAGTTATCGACTAATTCATGATAGATCGGAAGGTACAAGATCTTCAATAAGAGTTTAAAATTGATATACAATATTAAATCGTTCTCACTTAATGCATAAGATGAAAGTATGTAAGTGAGAGAATCGCACTATTTTATCACACCCCTGTAGTACTTTTTTAATGGGAATCTTCTTGAACTCCAAAGATTTAAATTTCTTCTTCAACTGCTGATGGGCTACTTTAACTACCATTCTAATAATATTTTTATAAAAGATTAGGACTAAAACTACTTGTTTATTACCACTTTTTTACTATAGTTTTGTTTTGCTTTTTGCTTTGTTTTGTTGTTTTAAGTGGAATATGCACATTGTGAACTTCAAAAGTGTCAATTTAAATAGTTCATGTGGCAATGCCTTATTGGTTTAATGTTTAAGGCTTGTATGTTCACAAGTATCTCTGTTTTATATTATAAAGTGAAATTGTCATATTTAAAATTTTATATTACAAGATGAATTTTTTTATAATTTTTTTAAAATTATCTTTATAAACGTAAATTCATTTATATTTGATAAAACATTCAAATATGGAGAGTATAAAGGAGAGAGAAGATAAAGTTTTAAAATATAAAGTTTATAAAATTCAATATAAGGGCATTAGAGATATTTTATTATAAAGAACACATCGATAACAAATTATTTTATAATATGAAAAAATAGAAATAGTATTTCTTTTAATATTTCAACAAATTTAGAATAATAAATAGTTTGAATCACGAATTTAATCTTTATTTGTGGCATCATATTTCGTGTATCTCTAAATATCAGACACCTCTCGGAAGTAAGAAAAAGAATAAATTCAGAAGTCAAGTCACAGCAAGAGGAAAGAGTGGGACATATATATAGGGTTAGTACAAAAAGAGTACCCTAAACTTTGCCCATTATCTCAATTAAGTACTTAATCTTTGAAAATGATAATTAAGGGATAATTTTGCTTTTCTGATAAAATAAATTGAACGAAAACTTATGGGAAATGAGTAATATCGGTTATGCTTTAATAAAATTTAGAAAACTAATTTTACTTTTTTATATGAGGGAAGCTAATCATTAAATTTGAGGGAAGAAATATATATATATTTTTTTTATTTTATGAAAAGTACTAGAATCACTTGGGATTTTTATTTTTTGAGGCATTACTTGGGACCCTACTAAACTGGCCGCTAGCAGGTGGAAAATGTAAATTATGGTGGCTCATCGATTCTGATCTTTCTCCTTATTATTATTTCCATAAATTCCAATATTAAAAGACTTAAAACGAGATTAAAATTTATTTTTTATGAAATAGTACTACAAGAAAAAAGTCATTAAATACTACAAGTCATTAAATTAGTATAATAAACCCATAATCTTTTTACAATTACTACATTATCTTAGTTATTGTATTTTTGAACTTTAGCAAATAGTCCATAGCAGATAGATTCAGGACACTCGAAATCCTTGCAGAAATAACTTTATGGATTGGTTCGGATCAATATAGAGTTATTATCTCACGCCCATTATCTCGTTCTGATCTTGGACGCAGTATATTGGAATCCTGAAGTACCCCCTTCACACCGCGCACTCTGATTTCAATGAGGTTGAATCATTCCCTCTATTTTTTTCTATTGCAATTTCTGAATTATTGAGCCAGCACCTAGCTTCGTAACTTCTGCGAGGAACCTCTGGTTTTTTTCAATCATGGTACCAAAAAGATTAAATTGTTACAAAAACATTTTATATATATATATATTATGAATGGTAGATTACTTCACAAATTGGTAATCTTAGTCATTATTATCAATGTAATAGCTCATATCCCACTCAAAGTATATATAGTACTTGAGAGATGAATAATATAAATTAATTACAAAACATTAATATTATATGAAACTAATGCAAATTATGGAAACTTATCTCACTTTCCATTTGAAATCATTATTTTTTTTTTATTTTTTATTTTTTAAAAATGGTCCACTTATTAATTAGTTGGATAGAGGGCACATACTTCTCTAGACATTATTATTTGAAACTACTAATTTATTTATGCCTCATTCCTTTGCATGATAAAATTAATAAATATAAACACAACATTTTTTTCTTAATTTTTCTTGACTCTTCATTTTCTTTTATTCATACTTCATGACAAAGCATTTTGCTATATATAATTGCATATAGAATTAATTGATTGTGATAAGTAATAGTTTTCCTTATGTTCATAATTATGCTTATTTGAAACGTTAAATTAATTTTTTTAAAAAGAAAAAATTGAAGCTCTCTTTAAAAGGTTTCTACTTATATAGCAATAGAAATTACGTAAGAATAACTCTCAGGTAATTATTGAAATGTCATATTTTATTAGAATATAAGCTGATATAATATTATTTTATCAATTAAGTTACTACTATCTAAACTGGATTTATATTAAAAATAATAATAATTAAGAAAATTCATTTTCCTTTTATTAGACAAAATTCTTCCAAACTTTTTGGGTTTTGACAAAAGTATGGTTTCTTGGATGGGTGAAAAGAATGTGAGATATGATTGATAAAGATATATGGGAATGTTATGATGTAGAGTTGTTATCCCTTTAATTTGATAAATTATTAATTAGGCCAATCAAAAATAAAAAGGATCACTACTATTATCATTTAGTTATGCATCATTATCATCATTCATATAATTGGAGTCAGAATTCACTCCAAAAGGTACCTTAGCCGATGTGAGATTCTCAACACACCCCCAAGCTGATACCATATTAGAATTTTTTTGGATTTTGGCCTAACTCACCTCAAAAGGTACCTCAAGAGGGGAGGACTGCCCAAGTCTTTATAAATTGTAATTATTTTTTTTAATTAACCGATGTGGGATTCTCAACAGTATTAGACGATTCTGACCATTACAGTGAGCTTTTTGTTTATATGGTTATCATCTTTAAATGTAGAGAGGCTCATTTCTTATATTGTATGTGGTATATATCCCATGTGTATGACAACAAGGTTATATCTCTAGAGAAAATAATTTGAAAAAGTCAGCTAAAATTATATAACATGTTTATAGATGTTCTTTTTCTTTTCTTTTTTTTTTCCCTTTTGTGTTACATAGGATCTTGATTATGGAAAATACTTAGATAATTAATATAAACTTTACAAAAAGTGGTACAGATGATTCGAGCCGATATATGTAGTAGGTATCTATCTTATCAAATTGATAGATACTTCTTTCGGGAAATAAGAGAATTTTAAAAAACTATAAAAACTCGTATTAACATGTAAGGTGAGCATAAAAAATTAAATAGATCCAATAAAAAGAATATTTTCTTACCAAGGAAATTTCTCTCCATCTTATTTACTTTTTTTTTAAAGTAATTCTCTTGTTAGATGTAGTATGTCATGATACGATTCCTCCACACGTGCTTTTCTTTTTCTTTTTTTTTATTCTCAAACTAATAATTGCTAATATTTTAGTAGTAATAAGGTAATTCAACATAATATATTAAAAATAAAAATATCTGTTAAAAACAGTAAATAATACAAACTCTGATACCTTTTCAATTGACAAAAGAATTAAAATATCATAAATATATTTAATATATATCAACTCTGCAACGACATAACAAAGTATTATTTATCATATGTTCCAAATGTGATCAAGTAAATACTATATATATATTATTTTGAACAAACAAAAGTAAAAATATGAAGATTTAATTTTGAACAAAAAATACATTTTTTTTATTGGGAGAAAAAATATTTTAAACGTATATATCACATAAAAAAATTGAACACCAATACATTATCCTTTTTTTAAAAAAAAAAAAAAAACACCGATATATTATTAATTGTATACGAGATATAGTGTAAACATAAATTTACCTTTAAATGTTTTCACATTCTCTTCATCAATGCCGATGTGGTAGTAACATTTTTTATTATTCTTTCATAAATTTGTAAAAAAATTTGTAAAGGAAAAAAAAATTAATAATAATGTTAAGGATAGAAATGTGTGACATATAAAGTTAAATTCTTTCATAAATTTTTTATTTTTATAATTATTTTATTTTATTTATTCATTAGAATCGTCTAATCATTTCCTAGTACTCTCTAATACACTTCTTTTATTAATAACTTTTTTTTAAAATTTATATTTTATTTTACAAAATTTATATTAATAAAATTACTATAATATACTTTTTTATTAATAATATTTCTTTAAATTTGATTTTTTATTTTATAAAATTTATATTAATATAAAAATGTGTATTAAAATGTCGCTAATACCAATAAATTGGAGTGTGATACAAATGAGACAAACTCATCTTAATGAAAGGAAAAAAAATAGTGGTCAACAAAATCGTCCAAACTCTTCACACTAATAAACAAATAAAAATAACGGTTCTTGAATAAAAAGTAAGAAATTTGTCCAATAAACAAATAAATTTCTTAAGATAATAATTTAATTCGAAAAATAAAAAATTATATTTATGGACTCAATTAATATTTTTATACATTATCTTTATTAGTAAGGACAATTAATATATTTAATCAGCAAACGTATTAGACTAATTATTATTGTTCAACTAATATTGTTGGAATTCATAGAGTAGTGTGAAGAATTTAAGTTTTTTAATTTTAAAAAAAATTAAGCTGTGAATAAGAAAAAATGTAATATTGAATAGAAAATATAAATTGGATTTTCATACATAATTTTACCCAAAAAAAATTCAATAATACCACACACAAACAGTTTTCTAGTGATATTTTTATAATCCCGTTAAATAAAATAAAAAAAAAGCAGCAAAAACACAAAGAAACAAACAAAGATTTAACGGTAGAATGAGCTATTCTGGATGGAATGACCGGAATGCCCTTGGGGCATTGATGCCAAACCGACACATAACATATGTAGGGAAGGGGCCCCTAGCGGATTTAACGCCTTAACGGTCGGTGGGTCCCATTTTGGAGAAGAAGTAGAACAGAAGTGGTAGTGGTACCACCGTGATTATAAAGAAATCCCACTGCCTCACATGCCCCTATACCCCTTAAGTCTCAATTTTCCATTCTACATCCAAAAAAAAAAAAAAAAGGTTGGCGGAAAATATGATATTTTCTTTTAGCACCTAATTAAATTATAGGTGTCCGGTATTTATGAACACGGATATGATTAATTCTGACTCGTAGTTGAGTTGGTTTTGAGGTTACAAAGTTGATATTAAGAACCAATGTTCAAATCCTATCAATGGCATTATAGAAATTTCAAGCTCTCCAATGTGGGGGTGATTCTTTGTGTACACTCCTCTAATCTGCAAAGCCGCTGAGTCACCATAATTTACATCCACTACCTGGACGTCAGGCAATCTGATGATAGTCCTATCGCGATGATTTAAATTTTTGTGACAATTCGATATTACAACAATTTAATTATTTTTAGACTTGATGTCTGACTTTTAATTCAACTAATTCAGGTTCGAAATTTTTAAAGGTAAATTTCTTTCAATATCACTAAATTGATATCTTGAGCCTAAGACTTCGTATAAAGAAGGATCCAGTAAAAAAATATTATGTCAATCGAACTATTATCTTTTAACTTCTGATCTAATTAATAAGCCTTTTCTTTTATGGAAACTAATTAATAAGCCTTAGGAACTACCAAGTTAAATACATGCAAGTAATTCCCCACATTACATTATGTTATGAATCCAACCTATAATGTGGGAAATTCTCTCCCTCTACTTTTTTTTATTTATTTAAAAAAAAAAGTGAACCGAACTCATTAGCTATAGCATTATAAAATGTAACTGAGTAGCCGTTTTATCATATTACTAAATAAATTAAGAAAGAAAAAGCTCACAGAGCATAACTCATTACTTTTGGAATTACACACTTGATCTCAAAATTTACGATTCTTGAATCACGATGATTTATATCTTTCACTATTATTTTTTATTTGGGGGATGGAATTTTTATTTTTTATTTTTTTAAAAAAAGAAGAAAACAAAATATAAAAATAATAGAGTGGTGGAAGCAACAGAAACTTTTTGGTAGTATATAAGTAGAGTACAAGTGGTATGCGACTAGAAAAGCAACAGAAGCCAAAGGCAGAAGAGCCTCTGCAGTCAGTTTTTTTTTGTACAGTCCTCTCTCTAAATACTGTTACAATCCTCACTGAACAACACTGTCGGCAGACTCCTCTTTCTCTTTCTCTCTCTTTCCCTCTCCAATCTCGGTTTCTAGACTTAGAACACCTCGGTTTCTTCGCCGGCCGGGAATCTCCGAACATCAATGGAGCTCCCTCATTTTACTTTTCTCACTACCAATTTCTGCTGTTTTTTTCTTTTCTTGCCGCTCGTTTCCGTCTTCTTCAGCCTCCGCGCAGCTACTTCTCAACCTCTCCACCGTGTTTCTGACCTACATTGGAAACCCGCCACCGCCACCTGGTACGGCAGCCCCGATGGTGACGGCAGTGATGGTAAAAAATAACTAACTTCTTTTTAATTACCGCCTCATTAGCGGGTCCCACGGTCACACTTTTTTAACACGCCGCGATCACTTTTTATTTAAAAAAAAAAACATTATTATTTATGTAAAATTTTCGGTTCTATTAATTAACGGGTACGGGTGGGTACTACACAGGCGGAGCTTGCGGGTACGGATCAATGGTGGATGTGAAGCCATTTAGGGCGAGAGTGGGAGCAGTGAGTCCGGTGTTGTTTAAAGGAGGAGAAGGATGTGGAGCTTGTTATAAAGTGAAGTGCCTGGACCAGTCTATTTGTTCCAGAAGGGCAGTGACGGTAATTATAACTGACGAATGTCCTGGTGGTTACTGTTCTAACGGCCGGACTCACTTTGATCTCAGTGGCGCCGCCTTCAGCCGTATGGCTGTTGCCGGTAATGGTGGCTCTCTACGGAATCGCGGCGAAATCTCCGTCATCTACCGCCGGTAATTTATTACTTTTTAACGGTTCTTTTTCTGTTTTGTCAGTTTCTGACTGTTATTAGTTGCTTTGGTAATTAATCATATATATTATCTCTTATCCAAAACTTAAGTTAAATTAAATCTTTTATATATTTAAATATGTATTTATTATTTATTTTTCAATTCTATTCTTCTCATTTATCGTCTTTATTCCTTTTTTTCTCCTTATTTTTTAAGAGTAAAATAGATATCTTATCTTAAAAATTACATTCTTTTCTTCATTTTTAGTTCATATACAAAGTTCAAAAAGACTTATATTCTTAATCGGAAGTAATATAAAAAAATTATTTATTTATTTTTGCTCCTAAATTAAAATTGCATGACAAAACTTGATCCACGATTATTTAGTATATGGAACTAGCTAAAATAAATAGTATGAATGGACGTTTTTACCCTTTCAATTCAACACACAAGCACGTGCGATTTTTTTACAGACTCATTCATTTAAAATATCGGCTTGCCAAATTAAGTAATTCATTCAAGGGTATTTTGGAGAATTTTCGTATATAAAATTGCATGAATTTTTTCTTTAAATATTTCTGGGGTTTTTTTTTTTTTATACTTCACAAATTTTGTTTTCTATCCTTGTGAATTAATTAGTATTAAAATTAAAAAGACAAAATATAAATAAAATTTTTAATGACTTTGACTAACTTCCAACTGCCAATTTAGGGGAAGTGATAGAGACATGGCCTCACTTCACTTGGCAGCAGTGGTCACAGTGTTCTCTTCTTTTGTATTTTCTTCAATTACTACTATTTCTATTTTTCTTTAAAAAATAGCTATATCAAGCAAAAATAAAAAAGAAGGGGAAATTCTTTTTTTTTTCTCACAAATAATTTTATATTATGAAATTAATAAAAAAAACTCCAAACAAATCGCTTTAGCTTTATACGTGATTTAAGAGTTCTGTAATAATAGATCGGGTTTATAATAAATATTACATGTTTTGAGTATCGATAATGTTGAATTAATTAATGAGATGCGAATTTGCAGGACGCCGTGTAAATATCCGGGGAGAAATATAGCATTTCATGTGAACGAAGGATCCACAGATTACTGGCTTTCTCTGTTGGTAGAATTTGAAGATGGAGATGGCGATGTTGGTTCTATGCATATCCGTCAGGTAATTACATTACATACTTTATAATCTCTTTTTTTTTTTTTAAACATTATGAACAAGAAATGAAAATTAAAAAAGGACATAAATATCGTGACAAAATAATAATTCAACAATAAAAAAACGTAACCCCTTGATATATTTAAAAATAAAGAAAAAGAAAGAAATAATATTTTTGTATTTGGATTTTCTCCTAACATCTTTTTATAATTTTTTTAAAGAATAATTTATATTTATTTAAAAAATTGCCAAAATTAATTTTTAGAACCATTCAAAATTTGTTTTAATTTAATTCTAAAACTATTTTTCTTTAAGGATGGAATTTTATAATTTTTTTATGCGTGTCACTTATATGTGTTATTATCGTTTCTTAATTTTTTTATCTAATGTGTATATTTAGAAAGAAAAGTTAAAAACGTTATTAATTTTTTCCTTCCTCGTTGATTTTTACGAAAGGTACATTATAGTATATATACAATTTTACATTTTTATTTTTGGGGGAAAATTATTTTGGGAAGAAATTAAGGAAGAAAGAAGAAGACAAAAGCGAAGATCACGGATGATTATACAACTTTAATACCACGTTGCCCCGACAATTCAGAGCTTTTTCTTTTGAGAAGATTCATTTTGGCCTACTTAATATTTTTACTTTTTATTCTAAAATTCATATTTTTCTAAAGTAAATTTCCAAACCCATCTTTTTCTTTTTTCTCTTTTCTCCTACTTTTGAGACAACCAAGAAAAATACCTTTTTTTCCCTTGGAAAATACTACCCGAGTCTTTTTAAATTATTGCACACAAATTAATATATTTATTAATATAAAAAAAAGTAAATTTACCCTTTTCCCTTTTTTCTCAACTCTATTTAAGATATCAGCTAATTCCAACACTCTAATTAAGATAAATAAATGGGTATATTTTAAAAATTTATTAAATTGTAAAAAAAATACAAAAAAACATATTTTTTTTACCGTATTCAATAATTTTAAAATGATTTATATTTTCGACATAGAATAGTACATGATAAGCAAGTTTATTTTTTGTAAAGCATACGTTTCTCCAAAATCAAATATGTAATTTTTTATACAAATAAATTAATTTGACACAATATTTAATAATTTTCAATGCATGTAATATTTACATGTTAAGGTATTGAATTTATACCAATGTGCTAATAGTTCCTTTGCGGTTTAATTTATTTGAAAATTTTATATACGATCGTAACTCAAAGTAAAAAAAAATATTCAATCTTATGGAGTCTATGTTTTCTAAAATAAAATGTGGAGTTCATAGTAAAAAAAAATGTAAAAATTATTCTAAATTGAGTTACTTTTTTATAGATTTTTCTTTATATTTTTTTAAAAAATATTTGCACTCATGGTTCAAAAACACATTTCTTCACCATAATCCTCCTTTTTGTTTTCTTCCCCAGAAATTAGGTGAAATATTGAAAGAAAAGGAAAAGTGACATTATTTTAAGACTAAATATTATTTATATGAAGAAATACATATATATATATATAGGAATATTGAAAAAAATGGTGGAAAAATTGGGTGGTGAATTATTAAAGGAATATGGTTTTGGATAATGGTTTTGCAGGCAAGTTCCACTGAATGGCTGCCTATGACACATTTGTGGGGTGCAAATTGGTGTATTATTGGAGGGCCCTTACAAGGTCCATTTTCAGTAAAATTAACCACATTATCAACGGCTACAACCCTTTCTGCTAGGGATGTTATTCCTAGAAGATGGACTCCTAAAGCCACCTACACTTCTCGCCTTAACTTCAAGTACTAGTGTTGGGGGTACCCTTTTTCGCATTCGGATGTGGTTCATTAAGCTTTAAATCATCATCTTTCTCGAGTTGCATATTCAGTCGGCAGTTATCTGGATAGAATTAATCAGTCGAGATAGCGCATCTAAAAGGAAATGCACCATTGTTTTTTGGGTTTTTTTCTTCCAAAAGAAAAGTGGCCATTGGAAAGCATGAGAAAAAATAGTATCCAATGGTGGATTTTTTTTCTTTTGGTTGTTATAGTAGTTTGGCTTATGTGGTTCCTTTCCTTTCCTTTCCTTGTTCTTCTTTTGTAGTGTGAAAAGTGGATGTAAAAGTTGTTGATTTGAGCCCTCTCCAAAGGAGAGAGAGCGGTCTCTAGTTATGTAATTTCCCATTTATATATATATATATAGCATATGTAACTTTTCTTTTAAGAGTGGAAGTTTCATATTGTTGGTTTTTTGAAGAATTTCCAATTTAGTCCTCCCATTCACCCCCCCCCCCCCCCCTCTCAAAACACACACTAAATATATCGTACACCTTGGAGTATCTTACATGGTATACCTATTATTAATACTCACGGCGTTTCAACAGTAGCAACAGATTTGTTTTCATCTTCTTTGATCAACAGAGGCAGTTTTTTAGTTATTTCTGTACGTGTTTTTGTTTACTATTGATTTTTTATCTTCTTCAATGAATTGTATAAGGTAAATCTATGGACGAATGTGAAAACATCGTTATTGGAGGAGATGAGAAGAAAGAATGGTTTTTTTTTGTTATCAAGTTTCCATATTTCAATTGATTGAGTTCTATACTTATGTAAGTGTAGTTCCATAATTATATAAGTAACAGTTATGAAATATTAATTGGTTGTGGTATATTTTTTGTTTTTATTATATGCTGGTGATAAATTTAAATATTATTAAGAAGATATAATAAGGAGAAAGAATCATTATTGAATGAGATATGAGGAAAAAGAATCGTTTTAATGTCTTTATAATCATCAAATACAAGAAAATATATGAACCTATAGAACATGAATTTTGTTCTTTTTAAACATTAAAATATAAATCATTCAACATCAATACCATATTTACAAAGAACTCTAACACAGAACTCACGGAATGCAGCATATTCTCATAGAACCTTAACATAAAACATTAACACATAAACCATGTACATGAAACCTAACACATAACTCACGTAATGCAATATATTCCTATAGAACCCTAACATAAAACTCATGTAACGTCAATGTTATTACCAGGAAACTCTAATACATTACCTATGAAACCTCATGATGCAGCACAACTTGTGAAACCTCATAAAAAACTGACAAAATAACATTAACAGATAACTTATCAAACATCATTACTATTTCTAATAAACTCATAACACATAACACGAAACTTATGAAACATTAATACTATCTTCATAAATCTTAACATACACCATGAAACTCTAACATACACTTGTGTGCGCGTATAGTTATAAAATGCAAGATATGCCTTGCATTGTGTATCTAAGTGCAAAATATAACTCTTACTATTCGATCCAAATTCAGTAATTCTCAAAACTTTACAATTAACTGAGATACACCCGTACGTCACATCCATCATATATATATATATATATATATATATATATGGTAAGGGATTTGAGTTGGAAGATGAGAATCCAAATCCAAAGACTCATTGGAGAGGGCAATGAATGCTATGGATTGGAGAGTAGATATTGAAATACATAAAGCTGCAAAATGACATTCATTTTCACATGCAAAAATGGAAGAGAGTCAAAAGTATAAAATGAATTTGATGTGGTTGGTTGGTTTTGGTTGGTGACAACAAATTCTTGAATGAAGAAGGAAAGGTGCTCTCTCACACGTGCCAAAAGGTCCCATTTTCATCTCACACACTTGACACTTGTTTGGGGCCTACATCATCACCATGTGGATACTCATGTGTTGATATCTTCTCCAAGATAAAAGGAAGATTTCCACTTGTGAATCTCTCTTGGATACTTCTCTATGTTTTTCTAAAACCACATTTATGACTTGGTATGGATCCTTTTTTTTTTTTCTTTTAAAAATTACTCTCTTTATTTTTTTTATTTAGCACACTATAAAAATAGGGGTTGATAAATCTAATTCGAGAATGTGAATGTATAGCGAGAAAAAAATCATTAATTTTTTTCCCGAAACGCGTCCGGATCACTTTTTCGACGATGCTGTTGCGTTTATCTTCACGAGAGCCATCAAAACGAGTGGTCATGCACGTGAAATGGACTTCCGATCGCAGAGTTATTCATGTTTCAAGTTTTCTAAATACCTACAAAAAATTCTATCAATATTTTCTTCTACAAATTCTTCATAATGATCCATATCTACCTCGATATTTTCTTGATTTTAGTTTTAGAGTGGAGAAGGAGTAGAGAGAAGTTAGAGAGAAATTATGTAGAGAGAGAAAGATGAGGGAAAATAATTTTTTTCGCACTATACATTTATATTCCCGAATTAAATTTATCGACCCTTATAAAAATTTTTGTGTATTTTTTCTTATTTTTCTCTTAGAATTTATCTTTTTCCTTTGAGTTTATCTTTTTTTAATAGATTTTATTAATAAAATATATTAAATTAGAAAATGATACAATAAATGAATACAGACGATCCAAGTTGATTTTTCTAAAACCTTTTACATTGTGGTTTCAAGACAATATTTTAATAAAACTTTTTCTTATTATACCTTTTCATTTATAACAAATTTCAACATTTTTATATTCTTATAACATAGAAACTAGTAGTAATAGAAATAATAAAAGAAAATTCGAAAGACATTTTAATCTACACAAGAATAAAACATGATATTCAAGTAATATAAAAATCAACATTAAGTAGATTGATCAATTCAATAAAAATGAAATGATCATTTTTAGCGAAAAGTATGTATCAGTAAACGGCAAAAAATATCTTTTCTACTATCTTTCCAATTTTACTCTCTTAATTGAGTAGATTAATCGACTCAACATTAACATCAACCCAAAAACATTATTAAAATATAAAAGTTAGGAAGATATTAATTAAAATGGAACCAATTGCAAATATCAAGCTCCTCAAATAAGGTATCATCATCATTCAAGCCTATTCTTTGAAGCTAAAGAGACCAGCCCAACCCAGCCCAACCCATCTGGAAGGTCCAATACTACAAAGCTCAGCACTAGTTGTTTCATGTAAAAGGTCTGCTCCCTGCAAACTAAGGCCAGCACTAGTACGAACAAAGAACCACTTTCCACAATGGAGAAGTTGAAATTCTACATTGCCACTATCAGAATTTGAACTTTTAGTTCTTGGTACTACCTTAGCAGCTCCATAACCAAATGAGCTACTACGCACATGCGGGCCTACCCAATAACCTTATATCGTTCATGGTAATAGCCACTAAACTATTGTTTTCTCTAAATCAAGAAAATTGCTGAACATTACCATATGTATTACATGAACTTAATCTTCTGAGAGAGTAATTTATGAAGCCTCATAAATGCATGCAATCTTTTCATTCAGAATGTTGTATAAATCCATACAGTAGAATATATATACATATATATGAATGAATATATACTACTACTTCAATGAGATATTTCAAAAAAAAAAATGTTCCTTCTCAATAAGGAGTGTCAAAATTGCAAGCAAGAAAATGATAGGTTATCATTCTATAAGAAGCCAATAAAAGAGCATCTTTTAGCAGCACCTACTAGAAATCCCAGGCATCAAAATTGAGCTGCTGCTATTATTCCTATTACTAGTCATGAATAGAGCAAAATGATATGAACTAATTGCTCAAAATTCTAAAAAAAAGAAAAACTAGAGAAAATGAAGAGAAAATACCAGAGAGCCTATCAAGCAGTTGTAGTTGATTCAGTTTCTAGAATTTGGATTCCCTCTGCTGCCACAGCAGCATCGTTGTTCTTCGGTGATTCAGAAGTTCCATGTGTAGTAGCATCTCCAACAGGCTTCTCTCCAACAGCAACAGCAACAGCAGCACCAGCAGCCGGGGAAGAAGGTCTTGATCTTGGCGTGGAAACTCTTTCAGCAGCAAAAGAGGTACGGGCTTTTTCCCGAACAGCAGGGGATTTTGGACTACCAATCTTGTCTCCAGGAGCAGGAATTGAAATAATGGGAGAAGCTTTGGCTGATCTTGGAGTGCTAACTTTTCCATCATTGGCATCCTTTCCGGCCTTAACTGGTTTTGGAGTTGCAGCTTTCTCATCCTTGCCATCTTTTGCATCATTTGCATCCTTCCCTTCTTTTACATCCTTTGCATCCTTCCCCTCTTTATTGTCCTTGTCTTCCTTTTTAGGCGGAGGAGGAAGCATGTGAGGTGGAGGATTTTGTTTCAGCTTTTGAAGCATTTGCCGCATTCTTGAAAGATCAGTAGGTTTTCCAGGCTTTGGACCTTGAATGACCAAAACCGAGGTTTTCTTCTCTTCTTCCTTTTTACCTCTCCTCCTTTCAATGTTTGCAACCTCACGAGGAATGATCTCTGCAATAGCTTTCCAGTATTGTTTGTCAGCTTCTTTGTGGAACTTTTCTTGGTTGGTCAGGTATAACTGGAATAAAAGGCACAAAATTAAGAATCAACCATGATACTAATACACATTAGGAAACAGGAAACTGAATCCTTCAGATTACCTTCTCTCTTTCTCTATTTTGAGCCTTGTTAGTCTCACAATTGACCCTCAATTTCTCATAAAAGGATCGCTTGTACTCTTCAGCTTCTTCAATTATCTGGTTTCGCATTTCCTTCTCCTTCTTCTCCTTCTCCTCGAGATAAATGGCATTTTGGCTGTAATCACACCAGAAATGCAAGATTATAACCTAATTTGAAAATGCAAATTCATACCAAATCAATGGCAAAGTAAAACATGGACAAAGTAAATCATGATCATAGGTCTCTAAGCAAACCACGAAGAATATGAATCAGATCAGCTGGACAAAGTTTCACAGTTCACATAGCCCATCAGGCTCATTTGAATCCTTTTGCATATAAAAAGTAATAAACACTATCTACATATCTTATATTACAAGAACCTCATTTCTTGATTCAATGTAAATTAACAGCCTGTATCTGGATTCTGGAACATCATGTTCTAAGAAGCAAATAGGAACCATAATAAGATAAGTGGCATTCGTTCTTTTACATATACAGGTGGAGCTCCCTTTCTACAGATTTTCCATTTTCAACCAAGAACACAATGCATATAATATAAGCAAAATTTAGGTTGGTTTCCCAATCAAACGCATTCAAGGAATCAGTTCCAACCAAGGATAGAAACAATCTAGTGCTGGATCAATCAGTAATGAAATGTAAGTCCAGCAGCATAAATGATTCCAGAATTGAACCAAGTTTCACTTAAATTGCTAAAACTTTTTTCCTTTAAACAGAGCTCCAAAATAGGATTCTACCAGATTAAATCAATAACCGATGAATCTGACATTAGTAACCATGGGTAGAAATTACAAAATCAAAATTTTCACACGTTTTCAGATTATATAAAGGATCAAAGCAAATAACAGAAAAATTACGCCATTCACGAAATTAAACAAAAAATCAGGTAAAGCTCACCGGCGCCATTCGCGAAAAGCAGTACCTTCCTCTAGCATTTCAGAAGGATCAGGGAGAAGAGGACCATCGACATCATCAGGAGCAGCAGAGGAGAATAAACCATCGGTATCAGCCCCAATATCATAACTTTTTCCATCTCCGTTCGGTTCAAAAGGCGAAGGAGCAATATCAGGAATCGCTGACGGCGGAGTACTGAACCCCATATTTTCAGACGACTGCATATTAACATTATCATTAATGTTATTATTATCCATAGGCATAGAGAAATCATCCAAGCTCCGCGGCGGAGAACCTCCATATTCTTCGTGGTCCGCCATGTGAGGAGGGGGTGGAGCATTGAATTCGTATTCGCCAATGTTGCCGTATCCGACGTCATCCTCGTAAGGTGGACCTGTTGTTGCTACTGATCCACCGTCTACGGCGGCGTAGCCTTCATCAAAAGAGTCCATTATGGTGAATGGATTTGGATGTAGGGAGTGTTTCTTGTGTGATCGGAGAAAATGGAAGCGAGATTGTTTGAGAGAATATACAGAAAAGTCTGTGAAGATCGGGGGGCGGGGGGATTGGAGGACGTGTCAACGGCATGCGATTTCCACGTGCCACGTGGAATAAATCTAAATAAAAAATTGCGATCTGCTGCATTGTTGCACGTTTGTTAGAAAGACAGTATTTAAAAAAGAATCGTGAAATTGGCAAAAAATTTATAAAACTATACAATTTGTATTTAATTTAGTACTATTTATGTTTTTTTTTTAATTTTAAATTATTTTTGTAAAGTCTAACGATTATACATTTGATCATTATATACATAAATAAATTTTTTTTGTTATATTAAGAAGGGGATGTGGTTCAAACTCAAGACTCCTTCGTATACTAATGTTTACGATTTAAAGATTCTTGTTAAGGCGAATTTCTTGCTTTCAGTGCTCCCACTGCATTGCCCATTGCCCCATAATCTTGCATATTGTTATTTTGTGTATAAGAGAGCTATTGAAAATGATACATGTAATTCTTCATTTAGGTTCTCAATTCTCAGTGGATTTCGCGGGGATAGGTTGGAGATGGAGAATAGTTAGGAGAGGTTGAGTTGGGGATGTGGATGAGTTTTGTCCATAAGGATGTAGATGAGTTGGAGATAGAGACAAAGTAAGGAAGTGGGGACGGGATGGGGAGGGGCAGGAGTTGGCGTCCTCATGGAACATATTAATATAGATTAACTTTCTAATTTAATAAATAAGTTTATTTGATTTTACAATTTTTGTTAAGATTTTAGATTTTATAAGATTTCTAATAGATATGATTTGTTTATATATAGTAAATTTTATGCATATTAAATAATACAAAATAATTGATAAATAATTATGGATATAAAAAGGAATCATATAAAAGAAAAAATATCAAATTAGAAAATTTTGAGATGAGTAGTAAATAAGTTCTCCACTTTCGCATTTTACTTTTTTTCGGGTTTCATTATTTTTGCATTTTATTTTTTTTTAAAATTTTGAAAATTAATTTTTCGGATTTATTTTTTTAATATATTTTAAAAAATATTGTAGTTTTTTGAAATAGTTTTTTCAAACTTACATGCGTTTGGTTCATAAAAATTGATTTTTTTGGTTGCAAATTAAATTTTTAAAAAATTAAGATTTTCGAATTTATTTTACTAAATTAATTTTTTATTAGATTAATTTACTTCTTGCAGAATTCTCAAATCATCAACTAATAAAATTTTATTATCTAACTGAAACTATTCAATTGTCATTATCAAATTAAAACTCTTTAATTATCATTTATATCAAATTCATTATTATCTTTTTTTATAATAAAATAAAAAGAAAGAAGAGAAGGTGTCCATGTGAACGACAAGTAGTGAAAGTGTGCTACGTAAGATTTCTTTGTTTATATATATATATATATCGAGAAAAAAAATCGTTAGGGATTTGTATAATATGAAAATTTTTGGCCTTCTTTATTATCATTTATTTCTTATCCATAATACGTTATCCGTCTCACAAAGATTTCTATTTTACCCTTAATAAATAAGGAAGAGAAAGAGAGGAAGGAACATAATAAATGAAATTAAAAGGGTAGAATTAAAAAATAGACAATAAATACACATTGAATGGTGTAAAATAACTTATTATTTTGACTATCCAATTTTGGCTAAAAAGACTTATATTTCCGACCGGAGGTAGTATCACTTTCTTTTTTCATCCGTCCAAAATTATGGTCTCATGTACTTTTATGGATGATAGTTAATTTCTAAAGTTCGTTTTTATAACTCTCATTATTCTACATCTTAATTACTCAAAATTTCCATTTTCCAAGAAATATTAATAAATCACATCATTCTACTACTTATATTTGTAGTTTCAAGACAAAAAATAAAATTAATTTAATATTTAAACAATAGTATAATAGGGAAACCAAAACAAAATTTATTAGTTATAAACTAACTTTTCTTCATTTATGTAACGATTCAATGCAAAAATACTTTTAGGAACATTCTTCAATTAGTTCTCTTCTTCTCTATCGTTATATGTTACAGATTCGAAGTTTATAAAGACTGTTAATCTTCTCCACACTTATCTACCGTTACATATTCCAAGCATTCTAAAACCCACTATTTATATTAGAATAAATATTTGAATAAGAGTTCTTCTTCATAAATAATAATAGTGTAAGAAGATGTAAATTATAAATTTATACTTTATTTTTAACCGTAGTTATAAACTTTTTTCTCTTGTTGGGTAAATATTTATAAACTTTAGTTATATAACTTGGTATGAACCTTAAAAATATGTATAGTTTTGTACTATATTTTAATTATAGTCATAAACTATAGTCATATACTATAATTATAAATTATTATTTTAACAATAGTTATAGACTTTAATCAGAAATAACTATAATATAAATTATAATTGTAAATTATAGTTATATATCATATATATAATATTATATTTTGAAATAATTATTTTTTACTTATATTTATGAATGATTTAGTTGATGAAAGAGATGTCTATTTGTGTTCAACTAGGATAGAAGACAATGGATAGATGTTTGTAATGAAATAAAACTCAAAAAAAGAAAAAAAAAATTGAGTTTCACTCAAAAATAAATTGGAAGATTTAGGAGAAAGAAGTTGTATAATATAACTACAACAACTCCACACATATATTACAATGCCTATAAATACCACAAGCTCTATTCTTCTTCTTCACATAAATAAAAAGATTACTTTTCTTTCTTTCTTCTTTGATAGCTTATAAGCCATGGAGATTGAAAACATGTCTATTCTTTTCTTTCTAATTCTCTCCGTTTGTGTTTCATTTTGTCAAGCTCAAATTCAACCTCCTGTGTGTCCACCTGCACTAAGAATATGTTCATCTGGTGTGACATCAGAATGCTGTGAAGCAATAGCACATTCTGATCGTAGTTGCTTTGGACGATTTGGAATAACTTATTTGAGGCTTCAGTTTGCATGTCAAAGGTTGAATAACACATCTCCTCCTCATTCTTCCCCTCCCTCAACAACTTCTCCTCCACCTGTGTGTCCACCTACACTAAGAACATGTTCATCTGGTGTGACATCTGAATGCTGTGAAGCAGTAGCACATGCTGATCGTAGTTGCTTTGGACGATTTGGAATAGCTTATTTGAGGCTTCATTTTGCATGTCAAAGGTTGAATAACACATCCCCTCCTCATCCTACCCCTCCCTCTGCACTTTCTCCTCCTTCGACTCCTCCGAGAGGAACATGTCCATTTGCAGAGGCTTGTGATGTGAATTTTGGTATTGGACGTATTCCATAATACAATACAAACAATCCACAATGCTGCAAAATGGTCCAATCGACAGCATTTCCTCAAGGCCAATGCTTTTTTTATATTCCCACATTTTATAGACTTAAGTATGTTGATTGTGTCTCTCGACCATCTCCTATTACACCATAGAGATTGTAAAAGAGAGAATCCATTATTGACGAATACATTGTATTCAATACAACTTCCATGCAATAAATAATAATTGGGGTTGAGTTAATTATCTACCCCTTCATTAATAGTGATTAATTAAATATATTTATATATATATATTATGTTGAGATACTATATACACGTCTCCAAACTTGAACTTTTTATGTTATTTCTATATATAAAGACATTGGCCCTTTTATCTTTTTATACATCTTACTAATTTTCCTATTTTTCACAATCACATTATGAAAAATAATAATATAACATTTAATGAATTTTTTCTCATTATTATTTTTTATTAATAATAAATTTTATCTAAAATATAAAAAAGACACGTGATGAATTAAAAATTCAAATCCTAATTACAATATGATACACACGTCTCTAAACTCGAACTTTTTATGTTATTTCTATATATAAATAGCAACAAGCTCTCTATTCTTCTTCTTCACATAAATAAAAAGATTAATCTAAAATATAAAAAAAGATACGTGATGAATTAACATAAAAAGAAAATCCAAATCCTAATTAGAATAGGAAATAATTAAAATATAAAAAAAGATACGTGATGAATTAACCTATAATAGAAATTCAATCCTAATTTGGATTGGATTTCATTACCTATATAAACAACACCTTCTTCCCAAGAAATCATCCATTCATTCATTCATCCAGAAATCATCTTAAATCTTTCGAAAAAAATGTCTACTACTGCTGTTTCTGCTAAGTTCAGAAGAAAACGATCAAAAATTGATCCAAGTAGTGATGAACAATTTGGAGGATCATCATCAAGCTTACCTGAGGAGCTGATTTTCGAAATCTTAACGCGTTTGCCAGTCAAATCTCTTATGCGATTCAAATCTGTTTCTAAATCCTGGAATTCAATCATCACCCATCCTTCCTTTGCCGATGCTCATCGATCTCCATCTCCATCTGCTGATCGAGCTGTTGTCATCATGGATCCCGATCCAAGACATGCATTCTCCGGTAGAGAATCGCGGAGTCATTTTTTTTATGCAGATATCAACGAAGTCCCTAAGAAGAAAGGTTCATCCACTGTTGATGTTTCTCTGCATCTGAGCGTTCCGGAAAATTTGAAGTATTTTGCAGTTACGAATATTGTGAAGGGACTTGTGTGTTTCTACAACCGTAATGTTTCCAAGATGTTAAACATCGCCACTCGAGAAATTGTGGATCTACCCGATTCGAATTATGCATACAAGCATTGTTTTTACCATTTAGGATTTGATTCTGCTGATAAATCTTACAAGTTATTGAAGATCTGTCCAGTCTATGAAGATTTTGACGAAGAAGATGACTTCGAAGCGTTTGAAGAAGGTGAAATTCTCCCAATAAACATGGAATGTGAGATTTTGACATTAGGGAACGATAATTCATGGAGAATTATTCGGCCTCCGCCGTGTCCGATTAGACGTAATTGCCTCCTCTGCGTCAAGAATGGAGTCTTATACTGGAAGTTTACATACAAATCAGGAATTGATACTAAAAGAGTCTCCATTGCCTTCAATCTAACAACAGAGAGATTTCAAAACTTCCGTAATCTGAGTCCCAAACATCTGCCATTATATGACGACAAGACTTGCAGAGTTGGACTTTTTCCAGAAGGTAAAGTGTTGATGTATGGCGGAAAGAAGATGTTATTAATTGATGATCATGAGAAGAAGAAAGGAGGAAGAGTTGTTGTTGAGAAGATAATGCTAAATAAATTAAGTGCATTCAGAATAGGAATGGGAACAATTTGTTTGTATGAAGAGAATTTGATTTCTCTCAAACATTTAATTAACAATATGTAAAATGTTAGCTCCATTTTTTCTACCATTTCTTCAATAAAGTTCACAACTGGTGTTTATTTATTATATATATTGCTTTATTCTACTCTGTACAGTTTGAAATATGGGCAGCTAAAATAATAGGCCAAAATTGACAGATGATGAAAACTTCATAATCATCTTTGAGATGAGAATGCCCTTAAAACATTCTTTGCAGCTATCACTTTTGTCACCAACAGTTTCCATTTTGCATCATCTTTCTTACTTTTATTCTTCATTTTCTCCTTGAAATGCCTAAAAACATTCAAACAATTACCACAACAATCATGAATGAAGCTTAAGAGAGAGTAGTGTTATTACCTGCAAAGAGGAACCTTGCAGTAATCTGGGTCATTGCACATACGAGAATGAAGTTCAAGAAGCTGCCACATTCGTTTGCAATGGACACATCTGCCGGGAACTCTGGTCTTACAGCTATAGAAATGACGCAATAAAGTCTCAATACCTTTACAAGCCGGGAAATTACAAGGAAACTTTCCTCCTTTTAGAACTTTATCACAGGGTCCTATAGTCCTACATCCTTCTTTCCATATGTGAAGCAATGCCTCCATTGCCTCGTATAATTGTACATACACTTTTTTCTCTTCCTGTTTCTTCAGCCTCTCTTGTTTTCTCTGTGAGTTAGGATACCATACAGAAAGCAGGGTTACGGGATGCATCTCTTAAAGTTGAAATACCAGCTACAATAATAGTAATTTAAGTACAGTTAATGACCCCCCCGCCATGCAAATGAATAATATCCAGGAGGACTCATGATTAGTTTCTTTTTGAGCTCGGATTCTGATAAGCACAAGGAATGACATTTAATGAAATCGTTTTCTTGCTTCAGTTTTGATGAAAAACTTAAATAAAAAGCTCCTGCTTCAACAACTAAATGCAGTATATATAGCAAGTAAGAGTAACTATCTTACAGAGTCAGCTTCAACAACTGATTCCAAAAGCTCCTGCTCTAGTGCAGGATTTGCACGCTTCATTACTTTCCATCCTTCAGTTGAAGATATGGTTTTAAAGTTCCTCATAATCATTCGAATACAGAACAAGGAAAGCCTCGGGGCATCGCATTTTCTTGCCAGCTGAAGCACATCTACTACGTTCTCTGTGGTCAGCCAACACCGCTCCAAAAGGTTTACACAAACCTTTTTAAGTGATGGCACTGAAAATGAATGGGATAAAACTAGCAAATGGAGGACAAATTTCTCCATCTCTGCTTCATCATAGCTGCAGTATAGGACAAAAAGTAAGACTAAATTTAGAGCTCATTTGAAACACAGTAACATACTGAAGCCGAATGAAGAAGCCTGCACAGACATTACAGAAAATGAATGACACCCACACTTCTTTTTCTAAAGTAACACGATATGAGAGTGCCGGTTAAAAATCACCACAAATTTAGAGAGTCCCTCAAACTTTTATTTATAATTTTCTTTTTTAAAGGGGGGTTTAATAAATTATGATTGTTTATACCTTCTGTTTTTTACAGGATCAAAGAGAATGATAAAATGAGAGGCAGTCAGCATACCACGAAGAATAAAGGAATCGTATGAAAACATAGAGGGCACCATAAGGTACGCCAGGAATCTTTATATATCTTACACCATTCCTAACTTTAGCTTGCTGCAGAAAGTTCCTCAGAACCGGTGATGAAACACTCTGTAGAAACAAGAAAGAAAATTGTGAAACATTAGCCAGCCTAGAAAAAAGTCGGGCAATGTAGAATTCAAATAACTCAGCTGAACAATTTCCACTAGGACTCTCAAGAATTATATAAACATTTCATCAGTAAAAATATCAACTTGATAAACACTTTTTATTGGCACAAACAGTGATTTTTTAATTTGTATACCTCATCAGCTTGTTTATACTTCAAAATGTAGCTGCTTAACTTGGGGTGTGAGAGTTACCAATGATGTACTGGAAGATTTATTTACTTATCAGAAGGCCATAATGAGCTGAAATTACAGACTCATTTCCAGTAATATGTTCCAGAGTAAGTATCTAAAGAAATGCGTCGAGAAAGGGCACATGTATAGAGATGTTAAAGGAGATAGTGCTTTTTCAACTCTTTCAAAATGGAATAGACATATTATCGATACTAAGTAGTAGTAAAAAATTTGTATCCATTTTCACGATATTATGCATAGATCAGGTATATCATGGCGAATTCTTCAGAAAAATTTGTGTCTTCTACTGTGGAATCTGATAAGTGAGATTTCGAGTGAGTGTTTACACTTAGCCATCTCTCGTTCTTGCTAAATAATCTAGAATTTATATTAAGATCGGTGGCTAGACCATCCAAGGAAATACGAAGAAGCTTTTCTCTTCAGATAAGGAAGCTTTTGTAAATGGACCGGGCAATATATTAAATTAAAAAATTATGAAAAGTTTTATAAAAATGGACAAAAATGTAAATAATCTAATGAATGTAAGTTAAATAATAATTATTAATTTAATATGAAAAGATAATATAGTGGAAAGTGAATGCAGGTGGGCTCTGGTTTTCTTTCCCTTGGGCAAGAGAAAACTGATTTATTACAGAAGTAAAAAGACATAATTGACCCTGTCTCTATCGTCTTCCTCAACGATAATTTTTGTCCCTGCTCAAATTTAACAATTTTGATGTTCAAATTTAATCGAATTACAATATACTGCGAATACCATTAAAAAAATAAAAAATAAAAAATACCTTGAATTAACCCCTGAAAATATTTACCTTTAAGAATTTAGGGAAAAAAAAAAAAACCCAACACAAAAGCCATTTTAAAGCCTACTCCCACATTTTATAATCAAACAAGAATTTCTCTTATTCAAGAATTTATTCCATTCGAGTTGTGGTTGGAGAAGGCTCTTTCGGAAAGAGGGTTATGTGAGGGAAGATCAAGTAGCTCAGAAGGGTATTTTCGTAATAATCTATATTAATTGTCCGTTGCATACTATATTTTTTACATTTCATTGTTTAGAAACAATTCAAATAAATTTATAATCTTTAAGAAATGACAATTTAGTCTATTTTATTTTAAATTAAGACAATCTAATTATTTTTTTCATATCCGTATCATTTATGGAGGGAGTATTACACATCCCATAGCATTCTAAAACCCATTATATATATATTAGAAGAAGTATTTGAATAAGAGTTCTTCATAAAAACTACTACCTCTGATTGCACGAATTAAGGATGAAGAAAACAATATAATTTTTTAGGTAATATTTTTATTTTACCCTCAATAATTAAGGAGAGAGAAAGGGAGATAATAAATGAATTAAAAATTATATAATTGGAAAATAAATAATAAATACACATTGAAATATATAAAATACTTATACTATCTCAGGTTAAGAATATATATGAATTAAGGATTAAGAAAATAATCTAATCTTTTATAGAAGAAATCTATTTTATCCCTCATTGGATATGGAGAGAGAAAGAGAGGAAGAAGAAATAATAAGATAATCTAATCTTTTATAGAAGAAATTTATTTTATCCCTCAATGGATATGGAGAGAGAAAGAGAGGAAGGAGAAATAATAATTGAGGATCATCATCAAGCTTACCTGAGGAGCTGATTTTCGAAATCTTAAGGCGTTTGCCAGTCAAATCTCTTATGCGATTCAAATCTGTTTCTAAATCCTGGAATTCAATCATCACCCATCCTTCCTTTGCCGATGCTCATCGATCTCGATCTCCATCTCCTAATCCAGCCGTTCTCATCATGGATCCCGATCCAAGTCTGGCATTCGCCGGTAGAGAATCGCCGAGCCATTTTTTTTATGCAGATGTCAACAAAGTCTATAAGAAGAAAGGTTCATCCACTGCTGATGCTGATGTTTCTCTGCATCTGAGCGTTCCGGAAAATTTGAAGTATTTTGCAGTTACGAATATCGTGAATGGACTTGTGTTTCTACAACCGTAATGTTTCCAAGATGTTAAACATCGCCACTCGAGAAATCGTGGATCTACCGGATTCGAATTATGCATCCAAGCATTGTATTTACCATTTAGGATTTGATCCTGCTGATAAATCTTACAAGTTATTGAAGTTCGATAACGCCGAAGCGTTTGAAGAAGGTGAAATTCTCCCAATTCGAAACATGAAATGTGAGATTTTGACATTAGGGAAAGATAATTCGTGGAGAATTATTCTGCCTCCGCTGTGTCCGATTAGACGTAATTGCTGCCTCTGGTTCAAGGATGGAGTCTTATACTGGAAGTTTACATACAAATCAGGAATTGATACTGAAATAGTCTCCATTGCCTTCAATCTAACAACAGAGAGATTTCAAAACTTCCCTAATCTGAGTCCCAAATATCTGACATTATACGACGAGAGTTGCAGAGTTAGACTTTTTTCAGACGGTGAAGTGTCGATGTATGGCCGAAAGATGATGTTATTAATTGATGATCATGAGAAGAAGAAAGGAGGAAGATTTGTTTAGAGGGTATGTTTACGAGTATTTATATATTTTTAAATTTAAAAACATAAAAGAATTTTTTCTTTTAAAAGAAAATATGTGAAGATCCTCCTTGGAGATTTTTTTTTTTTTTTAATACATTGATGGAGAGGAATGAGATATATTTAAAAAAATTTTACTTTGAATTTTACCTCAATTAACAAATAATTTATTTTTTCTTTTTAAAAAAAATTAGATTTCTTATAAAAATCACAATCATATTATACCAAGTTGACAAAACTCTACACGTGGCAGATCAAACCGTCTTCCGATTTTCATCGTGTCCTACCCGAAATTTGTTATGGGCTTCAAGTTCGGGTCTACAAGTACCTACCGGGTAGTGATTTTTGTGTTTGTGGAACGGTGGAACTGAAGGACAGAGAAAGCAAAGAATTGAAGAGAAAATGGCTGACAGATTTTTCCCTAATATAATGCCAGATTTTGTTCAAGAAAATCCAAGAGTAGAACAGGAAATAGAGCAGCAAGGTCATAAAATTCCTCATCAAGGCACAGAAGAATCGCTTTTGAGGCTTCTTTCATCGCCATATCACTTACTCTCTGAAAAGCTCAAGAGGGCAGCTCTTGATATTAAAGAAACTATAGTTGTGGAAACATGGGGACTCACTGCCCAGAAAGTTGATGACTTTACTTTGTATACCGGTGTTCTTGGGACTGCCTTTTTGCTTTTCAAATCGTTTCAAGTTAGTAATAATGTAAATGATCTTAGCCTTTGCTCTCAGATCATCAAGGCCTGTGACTCTGCTTCTGTGCACTCCAGGTATTTGATATTATGTTTCTGTGAAGTAAATATGCTTTGTGGGTCTCTCATGGGTTGTTGCAGGGACTTGGGTTTTCTTTAATTTCAATTGAAACGTAGGTTTCTCAGGAAAAATAGGACTTGAACGTGTAATTTCAGAAAAAAGGGTTCCTTTTTTCTACATATTCATTCATGTATACGAGTATTTACTTGTTGCCAATCACTTGAAATGTCGTGCTTCTGTGATGGATGGATCGTAGGGATGTGACATTTATATGCGGTAGAGCTGGGGTTTGTGCACTTGGTGCTGTAGTAGCAAAATATATGGAGGATGGTCAGCACTTGCATTACTATTTAGCTCAGTTCAGAGAGGTTAAGTGTTAAAACTATTTGTTGCTAGTTCTTTTTGTTATCTCTTGTCTAGTATTGATGTATTGCATTTGATATTTGGAACCAGATTAGGTTGTCAAAGGATCTCCCTGATGAGCTATTATATGGTAGAGCTGGCTACTTGTGGGCATGTTTATTTATGGATAAACATATAGGCAAAGGAACTATCTCGTCAACTGAAATGGTAAGGCAGACATTTTTATTTTCGCTAATTACTTAAGTATTTTGGTTCAATTTATTGATATTATTATATGACCATATATCAGGCTGTTGTTGTTAAAGAAGTCATCAAGAATGGGAGAAAATTGGGTGGGAGGGGCAGAAGTCCTTTAATGTTTGAGTGGTATGGTGAAATGTACTGGGGTGCAGCCCATGGGTTGGCCGGGATCATGCTTGTTTTAATGAATTTTGAACTGAAGCCTGATGAGCGTGAAGATGTCAAGGAAACCCTGAAGTACATGATTAAGAAACGTTTCCCTGGTGGGAACTATCCGGCAAGTGAGGAAGACAGAAGGAGAGATGTTCTTGTACACTGGTGTCATGGGGCGCCTGGAATTGCTTTGACTCTTGTCAAAGCTGCTCAGGTAATATCTTACATCAGACAGACTAGCTCTTCTATAGAGAAAAAATAGATCAGAAATATCTCTGTTTTACACATACTTAGGAAAGCCGGCTTTTTGGATTATCGTCCATTTCGTTTGGTTTGCATAAATATCTTATTTCCTATGTATGCAGAGCTTCATCTTCTATTCATTAAACATCCAATTTATAGTTGCTTTCTTAGCTTTGATAGACCTTTAGCCATCAGTTCTCCGGACGCGCATTTTACTTGTGTTTGTTTGAGAATGAGATCTTAACCCCCTTTTATTTGAGGAAGATTACATCAAAATCAGGAGTCTTCTTCCCGCTATATTGGAACAGCAGTTTATGGGATCTCTATGGACTATTGGATTCCATTTAATAAAGAACTCTCTCCAATCTATGTTTTTCTTTCCCGTCTTTGATTTCCTGACTATTTTTATTGCTTAGGTTTTTGGGGATAAAGTATTTCTAGAAGCAGCCATGGAGGCAGCTGAGATAGTATGGAATCGCGGCCTTCTGAAAAGAGTTGGAATTTGTCACGGAATCAGCGGCAATGCTTATGTCTTCCTTGCTCTATATCGACTAACTGGAAACATTGAGTACCTATATCGAGCTAAAGCTTTTAGCTGCTTTTTGTTGGATAGAGCTCATAAGCTTATGGCAAATGGAGAAATGCACGGAGGCGATAGCCCATACTCACTGTTTGAAGGCATTGGCGGTATGGCTTATCTTTTCTTAGACATGGTTGAACCTGCTAATGCTAGATTTCCAGCTTATGAATTATGAAGAACATATTTGGTTTCAGAAACAGAAGATCATTTACAAAAACTCGCAGTTTTTTACCAGACTTTGATCTTTACAATGTGCAAAAACACTTGTTATCAGCATAGAATATTTCAGAGAAATAAAATCTCCAGTCTGCAGGGCTTTTGTCGAACTATCTGGTGGAGGCCCTGAGGCCGAGAGATTTCACCTTTTGGTATCAATAAATTGTTCTTATTAATTGATTTTGCTGCTGCTCGTACTGCTTATTCTATTCTAAGTATGCTTTTTGAGGAAGTTGATGACGAGATCGTTGACCTCCTCTGGAAATTGCTCCTGGACAAAGTGAGTTCCTTCTTGAATGAAGTTTACTTGTAGATCGGGAACAAATTCTTTTACCTTTCCACTTGTTATATAATCTCCTAGACCCCCAAACTTCATGGCATAATCCTTTCCTCCCATTATCAGTAAATTAGGTACATTGATCTTGAGATGATTGACTCCATATTCCTCCAACCATGCCCTGCTCAAATTCAAAACATTCATAAATATCATACTTTTTTGCTTGAGCCGGGTTCGTTTTCTTAGTGAGCAAGTTCAACCTCGGCTTGAATTTGGTCAATACCAAATGCAAACCGAGCTTTGACCTAGTGGCTTGACTCATTTACACTCCTAGACACGACTACCATACACACGAGTAGTCGTGGATAGTAAAACAAGCACGGATAGGGGTTGATACAATGTGTGGAATTGAAGATGTAAGAATAACTTTACCTGTAGGGGACCTGCAAAGCTGTTTGGAAACCGGATTTTTCATACAGAGCTGCATACTGATGAAGATCCTCTTCGCTAAACCAAGGGGGTAAAGGGGTTGATGGATCAACCATATCCATGATTTCTTGTTCCTCATCATTAGCTACTGGTAACTCACTGCCTGAGAAGAGAATATAGATGTTCTTCACCACTGTCTTGACTGGAAACCGGCCGAAATCTTTCTCAGGTCTCCCTGGTTCCTGCAGTTTATTGGGGAACAGACTCCAATTAGTTAGTTCATCAAAAATTGTATCTTTAATAGAAATGAAGCAAAGAAATGATGAACTTGCCCTCCATCTCAACATATAAAACCCTTTTGGAAGCAGATGGATTGGAAATGCTTCTGGACCTGAGGGGAGAAATGGCACACCTAATGTGACAACTGCAAATATTCTTTCCTGGTGAAGAAGGGCAAAATGGTGAGCAACTCTAGCCCCAAAATCTTTTCCTACCAGAAAAACCTGCAAATTTTACCCCAGAAAATGTTAAATCTCTGTTCTGATATGTTCTCTGTAGATCATATCGCGCTTAAACATACTTTTTTTGTTTCAAAATATTTATCACTTTAAGTAGATCAATGAAGAATTAAATGAAAGTTTTACACATACCCTTATTTAATATTATGATAATAGTACAATATAAGGAAAAATTGCTTATTTAGTCCTCAAAGTTTAGCTTCATATTCTCTTAAAATCGCGTTTTATTTGTGTTTCTTTTGAATAAAAGAACTTATAATACTTATTTTATCCTTGAGATTACCTTGTGTTAGTAGCCGTGTGATTTTTTTTTTGGCAGAAATTAAGCGTTCGATGGCAAAGGGATTTTATCAGATTGTTGTAACTTGTTTATGGCCCCATAAATAAACTTTGAGGATCATATTATGTCAAGTTTAAATTTTAGGGACTAAATAGGAATTCACGACTTTTTTTTAACGGAAGTTAGAGGTGTAATGGCAGAAAAACTTTAATGTCGAATTGTAAATAGTTTAGAAACGATATTGGCTGAAAAAAAAAATTTGGAAACCATAATGTATCAAAGCTTAAATTTTAGAAACCAAATAGGCGATTTTTTCACAATATAATAAATATTTAGAAACAATTCAAGTAAACTTATATCCACAATGAATTTAATTCAATCAATCTAACCTCAAAGTAAGACTATGGTGACATATATTACTTCCATTTCATATTATTTGTCAGTTTTAACTTTAATAAATAAAGACAACATCAAATGATATTTTTTCTCATGTACCCCTATTTTATAAGAATTAAATAATTGTTTAGAAATTATCATTAGAACTATTAATAACAATCAAAGGGTTTATTTCCTTTCGAATATAAATACATTAATTCTTTTTTTAATTCTTGTGCCATGTTTTAAAGTGACAGTTAATATGAAAAAGTGACAGTTAATATGGAAGAAGTAGAATTTGTAGGATTTGGTTGGTACCTTGTGAAACTGAAAGAAATCAAGAATACCAAGAATATCATCAACAAGATCCTTAAATGTTGTATTTTCTGGGTCAGCAGGCAATTCAGACAGCCCATAACCTCTGAAATCAGGTGCTATTGCTCGGAATCCGGCATTGGCCGCCGCAACCATCTGATACCGCCATGAGTACCAGATCTCCGGGAACCCATGTAAGAAAATGACAACAGGGCCGCCACCATTTCCAATTTCTGCAAGGTGAAGCTTTAGACCTCTGATTTCGACATAGCTATGGTGGATCTTCTCCATTTTTACTCTCTACGAGGACTTTCTCAACTACTCTTGTCTTATTCAGCTTCAGGTTCAGACATATAATTGAATGCGTTCAAATATCTGTAATCTTGTGTAGGAAATTGTTAGGACAAAACAAGCTACCTTTTTTTATTTTTATGAAAATAATGTAATATTTGATTTTTTTTCGATATATTCTTCCATTAAAAATAAATCTTTACCATAAAATTTTAGATTTGTGCACAATGGCGGAATCAGAACCAAAAAATTGGGGGTTGAATAACATTAAAAATTTTGTCAGAATTTCGTCTATAAAATAAATGCATTTTAAGTATAAAAACATTCAAATAGTTCCAAATTTACAAATAAAATAGCAAAAAAAAATAGGTAATAGTCCATTACCAATGAGGAGTGATCACCCACCACTCACGATGAATGATTATTAATCACTCACGGGATAAACATTACAATTCTAAATTTACAAATAAAATAGCAAAAAATAGATAATAACCCATTACCAATGAGAAGCGATTATCCATCACTCACGATGAATGATTACTCAGTACTTATGAGAAATATTTTTTTAAAAATTAGCAGCCCAACCAAAGTTTTGGGGCTCTATTGAAAAAAACAAAATTGAGAGGACTTGAATATAAAAATTAAAAAATTGTAAAGTTTCTTAATTTGCTTAGGGGGCTCGAGCCTACCCGAACCCCCACCTGGTTCTGCCACTGCTTGTGCACAAGAATTAATTCATTGAAAACAACATAATTATTGAGTCAAATTACTCGTTCTACCTTTAATAAATAAAAAGAGATAGATAATAATAGTAATACATACTTATTAAAAAGTGTAAAATTCCTATAATTTTTACCATCCTTAATCCACTAAAACTCCTTATATTTTTTACTGGAAGTGATACAAGTTGTTTTGAGTGTGAGAAGGCTACCTTAAAAGGTTTTTTTTTTTTATTTTTTTATGCAAAGAATCCCTTACTCTCTAAAGTCCTATTCGATAAAACTGAACAATGAAGTTTGAATTGTGTCAATTCTAATTTTTAAATCTTAAATCTGAACAGTGAATCAGAATGTTAAATTGATTGATAAATGATAATTACATGTCGTGATTGTTTCAAACAATACATATATTCAGATTTCAGAATTAAACAAAAATTTTTTACTTAAAATTTATAACTAAAATTAAACACATTTTAAACAATAATGACGTAATTTATAAAAATTATTATCAAACGCACTTAAAAATTATTTGTTATCAAACACACTTAATATAATAAGTTCTTAACTAATTTATTTTATGAACTATACAAGAAAAAGTTGCAAAAATGGCCCTTTTGGTGCTGAGGGAGTGATGCAGAAATATCATTCATTTCATTCTTCCCAGTCATATTTCAATGTATATATGCTTTCATCTGCTGTTAAAAAACACAGAATTCTGCTGTAAAAAAAAAGATCTATCTCCAAAGAATTTAAATGATGTATTTCCTCTCTGCTACAACAGCAAAACTATGAAGATCCATCCCTGTTCAAATTTATTCTTTCTGCACTAGACGTTCAACATCTCCGAGCTGCAATTCATGTTGTTGTTGATCATGTCCATGTTGAAACAAGAGTTCAATCTGTTCTAATGATTTACCTTTCGTTTCTGGAACGAATTTATATACAAACGCGACAGAAAGTGCTGAAATAACACTGAAGACATAGAAAGTTCCAGCAACTGTGATTGCACGAGACATTGAAAGGAAAGACATGGCAATTAGCCCACTGCAGACTCTATTACCCACTGCTCCAAGTGATGAGGCTTGTGCTCTTAGCCTTAATGGAAAGATTTCCGATGTTAAAACCCAACAAACTGGACCTATACCCACAGAAAAGAAGGCTACGTTTCCACAAACGGATAGTATTGCCAATGCCATTGCTGCAGATCCTTGTCCCAGGACAGAAAGAGTGAATCCAACCATGAACAAGCATATTGTCATCCCAATTGTGCTTACATAGAGCAATGGCTTTCTTCCAACTTTGTCAATTAGGATAATGGCTACAAGTATAAATGCTGTTTTTGAAACTCCAACAGCAACTGTAGCAGCTAGAAGGTTTGAGTTACCTATGACACCGGCAGATTTAAAGATTTCAGGGCTATAATACACGGTTGCATCAATACCGGTGATCTGTTGGAAAGATTGGATTCCAATGCCAGTTATCAGCATTCTACGAAGTGAAGGAGAAGGATTTAGTATTTCACGCCACACAGGTTTTTCATCGGGCTTATCTGAATCAGTAATTCCAGCAGCTAATAGAATTTCTTGCAGCCTCTCTTCTGACTCTGCATCATTTTCGTTTGTCTTTGACAAGACAGATCTTGCTTCTTCAACTCGGTTTTGAAGGACTAGCCAACGTGGTGATTCAGGGATGATAAATAAGGCAAATGCGATGAAGACTGATGGAAGAATACCTACACCGAGCATTATCCTCCAGTTTATGTGGGCTGGAAGACTGGAAAATGCATAGTTTGAGACATAACCAAGAAGGATGCCTAAGTTTATGAAAATCTCTGGAAATGAAGTGAGCGAACCACGAGCAACAGTTGGTGATATTTCTGCAATGTAAATAGGTGCAATCATGACTCCAAAACCGATTCCAATTCCAGCCAAGATTCTTCCTATTAGTAGTATTTCAAATGAGGGAGCTACAGCCATTACAGCTGCTCCAGCTTGGAAGACAATGGCAGCTAATCCCATTGTCCATTTTCTACCGATAGCATCTGAAGTTCTTCCACCACCTAAACTACCCAATAGAGAAAGTATGCTAAGGATCCCAACAAGGACTTCTACTTGTACCTCTGTTATCTTTAAATCTTCTCTAATAAAGATTACTGCTCCGCTCATAACACCTACATCTGCATATTCACAAAATCAACCATGGATCACTCAACTAGCCAAGTGGAAGCAATTTTTTGTTGATCTTTGGAGGCAGAAGAAAGGCAACCAACAAGTGAAGGAAAGAAGTTCATAGACAAGAAGGAAAAAGTAAAAAAAGAACACATCCATGTTTACCTTTTTTTAGCCTTTGAGCATGCATATTAAACAGGTCATGTTTAGAACTTAATCATGCTACTAGATATGAGCAATTCTGCTGAAAATACTTGAGCTTTCAATCCATGTAATAAGTGGGAAATCATTATCCACCTGCATTTTCATCTAATTTCATTTTGAGTTCAACATGATTGGTAGGTAGTTTATGCTACTTGGGTTACAATATTGACGCTTAGATATGAAACTAATCAGCAACTTATACTATTGGTATACATCCATTGTCCTATAGTGGAGGCCAGTGGAACCAATTCACCGTGGAATGCCGTGGGCACTTGTGTGTGATAAATGCACTATAAGGCTAGATTACGAGCCTTCCATAACACCAATTGGTTTTAGGTGAACTGGGGACTGAGCCTTCCAAAGTTATATAGCAAATACTAAAGGAAATGACAGAATCCTAATCTTGCTTCAAGAAACTTTCACATTGACATTCTGAATATCCAAATGCTACCATACATTAGAAATATCCAGAAAGTGAAGAATGGCAAATCTAATCACAAATGGCAATTGGCAAGTCAAACTTCTTGCAGAATAAGGTATATTTTCACTTGGTCAAAAGCTAAAAATTTACACTGAATAAACATGAATAAGAAGGAAAAAAAAACAGCGCTATCAACCATAGAGCTATCAAAACTAAAGATTAATTCTTAGCAAATATGAAGAAAAAAGAAAAATTAAAGAGCATACCATAGCCAAGAAGGACATTGTTAAGAGATGCAAAAACAGCACAAGCAAAAACAAACTTCCTGGTAGTCTTTCTTCTTTCTTCAGTTTGCTGATGGTGGGCTAAAGCATCATTAAAATCATCATCAAAATCAGAATCCATCCTCTTGTACTTGTTCTTGTTGGTTCCCAAATCAGGGACATCAGAAAGAGAAAGCAGCTCCATCCCTCCTCCTCGTCCATTCCCATTTTCTTGGATACCCACCATTTAGGAGCTTCAACTGAAACAAACACAAGAATATGCAACTGAGGACCCAAGACAAGATTTTTAATGGGTTTTCTTTTTTTTCAGTTCTTCAAAGTTTTTCAAGAACTAAAGAAAACCAAAGCTCAAAAAACCCACGATGATCTGGGCAATAAAATGACTCTCAGATCTAATAAATGACTTATTAAAGAGAGGATTTAGCAAGTTGACCATTCTTTTTGTCAAGTAAGCAAGAATATGAATATAATATAATTTCACCTTGTCCCTGTGGAATGGTAAATCTGAACAAACAAGGCCTTGCAGCAATTGGTGACATTTCCATTTCAATTCAGAAATAAAAAAAATCCATTTCCTTAGTAAAAAAATTATTGAAGACCGTATAATATATTTTTTTTAATAATAATTTTTTCAAAGTTTATCTTGTAAAATATGGACTTAGATTTACATTATATCATAAAAACATATATTAAAGAGTATATTAGAAGATTTACTACACTTATAAAAAAGGATAAGCATGACAACAGCTGACTTCTGTCCTTTGCAAAAGTTATTCTCTTAACATAGACACATGTGGATTTTTCTTACAAATATTATTTTCTATTTTTAGTAAATGTTACTTTCATTTTATTAATTTCATCAATTTTTTTCCTTGGTGGGGTAAAACACATATTTCAGATGTTAATTTTCTTTCTATTACATATTATCCCCGTTCATATCAAAAGCAATCGCCTGTAAAAAAAATTTTTAAAAACCTTTTTCTATCTATATTAAAATATTTGAGATAATAAATTTTTTTTATTTATGAAAAAATGGATACAATTTGAATTTGTAATCAATTAGAATCATTCCTTACCATGCCATAAGTTATAGGTTCGATTCACACTCTCATTTTTCAACATAATAAAAACAAAAAAATTACTAAAATAATAACTTGCTATGAAAAAATAATAATTTAAGATAATGTTAATGCCAAAAGACTATATTAAACTTATTGATAAGTGAGTTGGGACAGTAACTTTCATGTTTACTAAATGTGTCACATTGTTATTCTGAAATCAATATAATTAAATATATTATTTACTGCTAAAAATGTCAGAAATTTGAGCAATTAAAGAGAATTCCAAGTCGATTTTATTAATGCCCTTCTCTTTTGGTATGAGTATTAGAGATTCCGAAGTCGAGCTCTGAAAATTTGAAAATAAAAAGGAAAATCAATTTAATTAGCACTTATTTATGTAAAAGGACCGATTCAGTGCGAGCGATGTGCTGAAATAAGTCTTCCACAGTTAAAATCTCTAGATACCCTGCGCCGAATAAAAAAAGAAGAAATTTCTATTATTTTTATGTCAAGTTGCTTCTTTGTGTGCATATATCATTCTCTTTTTCTTGAGATGGAAACAAAGGCTGTGTGTTGTTAAAATATCAAAAAGCTTCAATATTGAGTGCTCCACATGAAAAGGCATTCTATAATATATATATATATCTAATCCTATATTAACTCGATGACTTGTTGCGTATCTGCAAAAACCCTTAAGCAGAGATCGAATTAGTTAAGATCGTATATCTCAAAAATAAAAAAATCAAGTATCTCTTAAAAGTATGAAAGTTGTTTTGATATTTTCTTCAACTTTGAAGAGGATTCCATAACCCCTTTCATTTGACTCCTAGAATTGGAAGTTTTGTAAGAAAAAAGCTTTTCTCATTAAAAACATAAGCCAAAAATTAAGGATGAAATTACAGAGAAATGTGAATAAGAAATGAACCATACATAACCAAGAAAAGCAAAATGCACACCAAGGAACCCAAGTGTGCCATCTTGGCTAAAGGACTAAGATCCGACATAAAACACTTCTAATACTCTCTCTAGTTTAATTTATGAAATCGAAAGAAGCCAAGTCAGACGTAATAATACTCACGAAATTTCTTGAACAGACTTGATACCTCCGAGACATGACATGAGAATCTATGAGAGTTCGATGATTCTTGGTCGCTTTTTGGAGTGATTCTTCCTGTTTGTTTCACTTGAAGATTTCGCTCCATTTACCCCTGATGGCTTTTCATCGTTATTATCACTCTCATCATCCTCGTCATTGTCACTGTCATCATCGTCATCTTCATCATCGCTACTACTAGCAGCTAGGGATATGACAGGTTGAGAACCAGAAATCGCAGACTCTGCAGCAGCAACAGCTTCAGGAGTATGAAGATCAGCTACACCCAGCATCAAATCCATTTCAATATATTCAGATTCATTCCCAGATAGTTCTTCAATGTTGTACCTCTGAGAATTATCCTTTGCATCACACTGCAGCCTTTTGTTAGCTTCTGATATAACTCCTAAAAAATCCTTCAGTTTTCCTAGTACTTGACTTTCAGGAACAGCACAGATGTTGGGCTTCTTCTCAGGCTGGCTGGTATCTTGTTCTGCAGTTTGGGACTTGAAAATATCGTCTTGCTTGCAAAATAGAAGCTTAGACTCAATGGAACTCATGCCGTCAGTCTCCAACTCCAAAAGAGCTTTGCTCTTACAGCCCTTTTAGGATAAATAACAGATTCAGTAAAGCCACAAATAGATATCTTCATAAACCATACACAAGTGGATACCAAATATGATAAAAGTATTTACATTTGCAAATGTATTAAACTAAAAACAAAACAATATTACAACCAAAAGGGACCTTATAATGGTGAGAGTTTTTGGTTATCTTAAGTTATTCTGTCATAATTTCCACTATAATCAATACATGGACAAGAACTCCATGTTGAACTCCTTTAGTAACCAACTCCTCCGAATAGCGAATCAATTGATCCTCTACACACTTCAGGTTGAGGAAAACTTTGTTTCCATTTTTTTTATTTCAAATTCTCGGCTAACATCATGCAAAATCGAAAGACAAGCAGGCTGGTTTCAGATGTCAAACCATTGAGCACTTAGGTAAAACACCTGTTTCTCGGAAACTAATATTTTTTGCTGTCCTTATGAAACAGAGTAATCACAACATATCACCAAATATGAACATGTTCATCTCCAACTAATTGTGTATATCAATATTCATGCTGCTTAATCTAGGTTCTTACACAAGCTAGTTACATACATGACCATAGGTGAAGACTTATGAGAATTCAGTTAATGTATGTTAATAGAAAACAGAGTAAAAACCATATTTTTATCCTCCTTTAACAACATACCGCTTTCTTTCCTTGCATTCTAATTTCTACAAGACAAATAAATATTTGAATCTACCCAAGTAAGTGCAAAAAGCAAGAAAATTTGCAAAATCTAAAAACCCTAAAAGTGAAAAGCCCTAAACTTTAATCCAGGACTAGTATTTACAACAAGATGTGAACACTAAAATAACAATAAAAATACAATCTTGAAGCCAATAAAACAAATTGAAACTATTCCCATGCTTACCTTATCAGCTTCCATGTTAGGTAGTCGTACTACAGAAAAGTTCCCGGAGTCCCGGCAAGTATTTCCTTGTCTTCCCTTCGCTTATGGTTCTCTCAAGGATCCCTTCCCAGTTGCAGCCAAGACTGTAGTCCAAAATCGCTTTTCTCTCCTCTCTGCCGCCGCTCACTGCTCAGATATTTCTTCCTTTGGCGCCGTTAAACGATTTCTGACTCCTCTCCTCCGCCGCCACTGCTCACAGAAACCTCCTTTTGGGAGGTGGATTCAAGATTGTATTTTTGGAGGTCCTGATCAATGAAGACAGAAGAAGGAGCTTCCGACTGAGAAGGGAAAAGGGGGGATAGGATAGGACGCGGCTGAAGAAAGAATAAGGAGCAGAAGGGGTTTGAATATTTAGTTAGTTAGCCCCCCAAATGTTTATTTATTCTTTTTAAGTCCCAAATTAGTTTTCTTTCGTCTTCTACCGTTTAAAAATGGATGAAAGATAATTGAGGTCCTCTTTATAGACTATTTGTAAATTAAGGTCCTTAATCAAGACAATCATATATTTTGAGAGGCCAAATTAAAATTTAGAGTTACTTTTAAGAAATCTTCCGAAGTTTATATAACGTCCTTTAATTTCAATAATTGGATATTCAAACCAATTTTTTGTCTTTAAAATAACGTTGAAAATTCTTTAATTTTATATGTTAATTTTAAAAATTTGAACAATTTTCCTTGTTTTTAATTTTAGAGCTAAAATCCATAAAATAATACCCCATTGATTTAAATAAACCAAGTAATTCAATTTTGGATGAAAACTTGATTTGGGTACTTAAATTGTCTAAATTAAAAGATAGTATACTTAATTAACAATGAACCAAACTTTGAGGGTTCTTTTCTAAATTAACCCTAAAATTTATCCCTTCCTTAATATAAGATTATCTTTTTTATATTGTGGCCTCCATATTTTTAGATATTTCTTATAAACTACCTTATTTGCATTCGTTAGTTTTTAATATCGTGAAATTAAATTATTTGTGAAAAAATATTCAAGACTTGAAACAATAAAGATAGAATTTTTAAGACTAAAATACTAATTATGTCATGCCTCAATTGAAAGAATATTTCTTATTTATTTTAAAATATTTCAAGCTAGATGTTCGCCGGGGTTGGCTTGAAGGTGAGTTGGAGCCTTCTGGAAATAAAAAATACACAATATTGTTTAACCCCAACTCGATTTAGGATGCATTTGCAAAATTTGACTCACGCTTCAAAGGTTAGAGTCGGACCTCTTTCAATATAATGCCCCATTTTTGTGCAAGAAAAAGTATCAAAGTGCCTTATTAATTACATTGCATTCAGTTCGAGCTGAGCGATGAAAAGTTCTAGCTCACTCTACCTATCTTGGGTGAGCTACATCCATATATAGTTTAAGCTTCTGATTGACTGTGTCAGTCAAGCCCCTCATTAAGAGGTAGAATTGGCTAAAAACATCGTACTTCTTCCTATAGCCCAGACCTAGCAGCAAGTAGGTCATGCCTGAATCCAGACCACAAGGTCAGAAAAGTAAAGCGTGCCGTACCAATTCTTACTTAGAAAACTCTGGACTAGGTCCATCTTCAATTAAGAGTTACTCTACAAGTACTCTTTAAATCGAGTCCAAATTAGTTAAAGTTAAGCATCTTTGGATACATGATGTATCAAACAGTACTCAAAGAAGAGAAATTAGATATCTTTCTAATGGATGTATGGAGGAGATGAGAATGAAAGGATGTATAGAATAAACCAAATGACAAAACTAAGTTGAGATTAAATGAAATATAAGAACAATTTTGCAAAGCCTCATCTGTACAAAATAATCACTCACTTTTCATAAGCATTAAACTGGCAAGGATGATATTTTCATCCAGTTAATCTCCACATAGTATGTCATCTAATGTTTCCAGCAAGATTTCTCATTTCATTTGATCTTTATCAAGCCAATCCAACGAGTTTCTCGCTGACGTCCCATAATTTTCGTGCCTTTTCTGCATCACTAGCTTCTTGTGAGAGCTGGTTTTCGAATGAAGAAGAGTTCTTGTTCCAGCTCCAGTATACACCAGACTTCGATAAGCTTGGATCGCTTATTACCTGCACATTAAGAGGAGTATAAGTTTGTGAAAATATATGGTGATTTGTATATTTGGTTTCACTGGTTTACCACTGACCTGTGCTAGTCTTTTTCCGGCTTCTTCTTCAGAAACATAACCTTTGGTGATGTATTTCTGGAAAGGCGGGAAGAGAGCTCTGAATAATGGGATGTGATTCCTAAACAGACCCGTTTCAGCAATGCATCCTGGATAGAGGGATGCGAAACTTATGCCTGTCTCCTCATGGAACCGTCTGTGAAACTCTTGCATTGTGAGCATATTGCAAACCTTGCTGTCCTTGTAGGCCTTGGCTCCGTCAAATTCACCGCCATCTATCATTGCCGAGGTGTCCAATCCATTCAAACCCCCTGCAAGGCCCCTAAGGTCCCCAAGATTGGCCTTCGGTGGTACATTGCCTGCCAAGGTGTTTGTATTTCCTACCAGGAAGAGAGCACATTTTGATCTATGAGTATCTTAGTTCAGTTCCGAAAATATCTGACCTCTCATAGTAAAAAAGATAACCTCAACCTTATCTATATTGTATTTAACAAATGAGGTGTTAGGCCTCACAGATTGAGTTCATTGTATAAAAGACAAGATGCCCAATAGCTGAAACTAGAGCCTTGATAGGATTCAGAAGAAGAGTAATTCATTGATATTATTATTTTTCTCGATGAAATGTATCATTTTGCGAGTAAGGAGTACCTGTTATGGAGCCAACAATAATGAGTCGCTTTTGTGGGAAATCTGACTTTTTGAGGTCATCAAGCAGCAATCTTGAGAGGAGGAAATGTCCAAGATGGTTAGTTCCAACACTAAGCTCAAAGCCTTCTGCTGTAAACGTTGGCTCTTTTGCAGTTGGCAAGTAGACTGCAGCATTGCAAACTAGAACATCAAGTGGCCTTCCTGAAAGCCGAAAAGTATCTACAAATTGACGGACACTGTCAAGCGAAGCAAGGTCCAGATGCATGACAGTATAGTTTTCTTTAGCAATGCCAACTGCCTTGGCTGCTTTCTCAGCCTTGAGGAAGTTCCTGCAAGCCATGGTTACATGCCATTTTCCTGTTTCAGCTATTGCTTTTGCCGTGGCCAGACCTAATCCTGAGGAGGCTCCAGTAATTACTACATTGCCTTTTCTTAATGTTTTCTTCTCTTCTGGTGCACTTGGGTTTACTGTAGGACTAGTAGCTACCTGAGCTCTAACGCTTCCTGCTGTTAGTCTCCTCTTTAAGTCCTGCATGCAAGATGATAAATTCGGTCCGTGAATAAATAGCAAAACTCGGACTAGTCACCTTGGTACATCCAAGAAGTAAAAATATGCCAAGTTACTAGCAATTATTTTAGTTCCACCACAGAGAATCATGAAGTTAAAAAGTCCCTGAATACAAGGATTTCTCTACCTTCTGGTATTTTTTTCTATGAAAAAGTTTTGATCTGGAAGAGCACAGACCCGCATATGAGTTTGAATCAGGGATCACAATGGCAACATCATATACATTTCCTTTTGTAAAACTTGGGTTTCCATGCCTTTTATTTGAAGATTATGTGATCAAGAAAGCCATTCATTGGCAACAACGCAAGCATGATAAATATTTTTTAACCAAATAATCTGCAAATTTTGATGGCAGAAAGCAAGAGAACTGAAGCATCAGAAGAAGCTATAACTCTGATTACAGATTCCTGTATCAGATACACATGGTGTTATGCATTTCATACGTATCTTTCTCCGCAAATCATATATATTATTTTTCTTTTGCTTTAGTCAGAGAAGTTGAAACAATATGTAGTCTACTAAAACATCCCAGGAACAATTATTACATTTAATACAATCTAATATCTTAAAAGATTCTTGCTGTACTTTAATGTGGCTAAAACAAATGAGAATAAAAAATCTCAAAAGAGGGTTCTTGAGCTCCCAAACACTAAATCCTAAAAGGCTAGAACCTTCCTATAATTTTCACCCAAAGCCATTTCTTAACAGAAATTCAGGTAACCATCTCTTTGAGGAAACAAATTTCACATATCAAACCAGTAGAGTGCTACTATAATTGATTATTGAAGTAATGAAGAACAGGGCACCAAACAACACTTTAATCGAGGCAAGCTAGACACATCTTTATATGGAATTCTTCTCAATCCAATGCCTTTATCAATCTCACACTAAAATTTCCTAAAAAACAGAAATAATAGAATCATACAAGGAAACCCCAGTACCATTCAAGAACTCACTTTCTCCAGAACACATGAAAATTACGCCAAAAACAACCAGAACTAATGTTAGTAATTAGTTACCTTGTTCCATGAGGAAGAAGGGTTGAAATCAGCTTTAAGATTATTTGAAACAGAAATTCCAAAGATGGCTGTCTCCTTCAGGGATGAATTTAACTTTCCCTGTCAAGAAAACAATTGTTTTCAAGAAATCAGAAAGAAGCAACATACCATTCTTCCATAAAAAAAAGCATTAAACTTTTACCTCTTTATGAATGGATAGAGTGGATGGCAGTATAGTTGCAGCTTGGAGAGCCATGAAACTTATGGGTTGGAAATTCTCTAATAGTTTAAGTCCAGTGTCCAGTGTAGAAAATGTACATGAAATCTGTCTATGAAACAAACAATAAAATGGGGAGGATAAGATGGGAATTGGAAAAAAGATGGAAGTGCCAAATCAACTTCTGATATCCAATCAAAGTTTGAGGATTGGATTCTCACTGATATTTATGGATGTATATATTCTTGGAGACCCGCTAAAAGTACCCGAGCCCGATTTAGGAGTAATGCCATACATGAAAGTGTTAATTCAAAAAAAGTCCCTATACTTTTAGTTAATTATCAATTGAGTATGAAGTTTTAATTTGACAAATTTTTTTGAAAAGTTTAATTTGACAATTAATTACTCAAATTAAGGTTTCATAAAAAAAAAAAATTACGGCTGTAAAAATTTTAATTTTGATAATTAAGTACTAAAAAACCTTAATTTAACTACTTGATTGTCAAAATTAAAAGTACTTTTAAATGTTAAAATTAAAAGTTCAAGTAATTAATTAACGATTGACTAAAAAGATAGGGAAATTTTGGATTAACTCAATAAGAAATAGGTTTCAATACGAATTCAATATTTCTCAATCTGAATTCAGCTATCTCTATTTTATATAAATTACAAATACACCATTACCTATTATATATTCATAACTAATTAATCTCTATTATTAATTTCAGTAAAAACCTATTAGAAAATAATGATAGGATAGCAAAAAGTTTAAAATTTTCCTAATTATATCATTTTAAGTATCTAATTTTATTTATTACCATGTACTAAGACCATAATACCTTTCTTAAAATAATTCTTTTACGGTCTAACTTAAAAAATAAAGGGTATTATTGTCTTAACATATGTTACTAAATAAGAAGTAGACTTACAAATTAATATTTTAGAAATATTTTAAATATTTTACTGAAGAATCATTATTGTCTGGTAAGTTTTTTAACTTACATTAGTAGTAAAGAATTAATTCTTAATGAATATATAATCGATAAGGATGTATATGTAATTTATATAAAATAGAAGGATAAAAAATTTTAGTTTAAACAAACATCAAGGAGGAATGTAATTAACCCTATTTCTTATAAGTTTAAAAAACTTAAATTATTTTTCTTAGGTTTAAAATCTTAACTTATTTTTTTTCGTAAGTTTAAAAATATTAAGAAAAGCCTCCTTGAAATAAAGTAATATTACATGGGGAGATTTAGGGTCTAAACCACCCAAAAAATTATAAATTTAAAAATAATATTTAAATTCCAATAATATTATCCTAACATTTTGTATGGAAAAGGATATTATATATTATTAATATCCATAAAAATGGCATGAGATACATTTTGAGGAATCTTACGAATCTATTCTCGAAAATAGAAGAGTAAAACAACTTTAACTAATTGGTAGGCCCACTACAAAAAATATTTATCGAATGCCAATTAAACTTGAGCGGCGATTAGTTTAAATTTAAATTATCAGATTTGGTTTAACTATGACTATCAAATTGTAGTTTTTTACTCGTTGCTCTGCTAAATTTATCGTGCAAACTTGTGTAATAATATATATACATGAAATTTTAAAAATAAATTGAAAAAATAAAAAAAATAAAATCACTGACCAATTGATTGGTTGTTGGTAATTTTTGAATATCGATTAGTAGTCGATCGGTAACTACAAAAAGTTATTGATTGATTTACATCGATAATTAAAATCGTTCGAAATATAACCTTTTCTAGCAGTGATCGAGCAATTGTCCGTCCAATAAATATGCGAAAAAAATAATGCTAGAGGTGTCTATAGCAAAGAAATGGGAAGTCAAAATTCCAAGTTCCAAGTAATCATTTCCATAAGGAGAGAGGTTGCTGACGGCAAAAAGCGAATCAACCTCAATAATCAACCATGAGCGAATTACATATTGACGAAATTAGAAATATGATGTCACAGTCTTCCTAAGCCCAAAAACCTAACCGGTCAGGGACCGGAAACCCAACGAGCCAGCCCGCTAATCCTAATACTAGGCTTGAAACTCAGGTCAACTAAACCATACCGGCGAACTGGCCCATTTGCCGTATCTAATTAAAAGAGGGGGAAAAAACACAGCAGCATGACCATGACATCAAGTTGTTTTGTCTTAATAATTAAGGAGGGGCCATGACAAAAGGTGTGTGGTTTAATAACCTAATCCCCTCACTTAAGATCCTCCATATAATATGTCAAGTAAGAAATTTTAAGTTCGAATACTTTAGGAAACAGTTTAATGCTGCATGTCAGTCTAATACTGCTGATTTTTCTCGAATTAGTCAATGATTTTTAAATACAGAATTACTAAAAAATTTAAGAAGGGACCATTAAGCTCATTAATTAATTAGGAAGATTTAGATATTTTAATTTTTGATTATTTAATTGGGGGTATGAGTACTACTATTAATTTTTTAACATATCATTTTCTTAGATAATCTTGGCAATCACAATTATTATGATAACTAACTAAGTAAGATGATTTCATGGGCCGGCAAGTGGACCCCACACTTTCCAAACCCTATTTTGTCTTAGGAGGATTAAGATAATGATTAATTATTAAACGCGTGCTAATTAAGTTTATTATGGGTTCCCTTCTTTTTGTGATTCCAAGATTTGTTAGTGTATTTTAGAGAGAAGAGATAAAACTTATGCTCTAGTGATAGAGATTCCTCATCAACAAGAAGAAGCATCTTTTCTTTGGTACCGAAGGTAAAATTTTTCGCTCACAGAATTCTTATCAAACTGTCCGATGCCCAGATAGGAGACGTAAGTCATGGTGATTCAGCGGCTCTGTAAAGATTAAGACTAATGCACATTTGATGCATATTCTTGACCACTCTAAATATTTTTCCTTTTTTTTTATCGATTGAATAAAGATCAATACTGAGCGAGTTAATTGGACCAGTTGAAAGTAAACATGTCATTTTACTATAGAAAGTATTTGTATTAATAGAGATAAAAATTATATTTTTATTATTTTCTAATTTTACTCCCGTTAATACAATTAATTGTCTCAAATTAATTCTCATATATTTATTAGTTTTTAAAATATTATTGTTAGACTATACGGAAACTAAAGGGTCCATTTTGATTGGATTTAAAACAGAAAACACTTTTAGTTTTCTTCTTTCATTTCCATCATCTTTTTTTTGGTCAAGAGACCATTCGTCTTTGCATAAATAATTTATTTTTTTACAAAACACAGTTAAAAGAAAAATCAAATTAAAATCCAATTTTAAGTGCACCTTAAAATTTTAATTTTATAATAAGAGACGTGTGACTTGATGGCATGACCTGTACAGTAAAATTTGAGAAAATGTTAGGGGCAAGCATCATCTTTATTTCTTTAAAAAAGAAATATAGTTGGAAGAAATTGATGCTAATACAATCTTCCATTCTTTTAATAGAACATTTTTTAAATACATTTAATATTTAGAAATATATAATTTTTTATATAATTCTAATTAATCTGAACTCGACTTTATATATGTCCAATTATATTTGTTACTAGCAATAGTTAATACATCAGTCTAGGTAGGAAGAAATGCGTTAAGTATTAGCCATACAATGTATATGTAATTTCATGATTTTAAGGAGTTAATATTTTTTATAAATTAATATGCTTTAAAAAAATTCTATAATGTATGAATATATATTTTCTTTAATAAATCACTTCAATTTTCTTATGTTTAGAACTTTGTTGTAAAGAATAAGGGAGAAATTAAACAAGAAAAACAAAACAAGCTGCTAATTAAGCTAAAAAAACTGTAACAAGAGAGGCAGAAATACAATAATATATGAACATAAACACACACCTAAAGTAAAAGGCTAATAAAGCAATCTAAACATACATATATATATAGCTTCCATACTTTGCCATCCTTTTGCAAACCAAATAAAAACAGACTTGCCATGGATGATCAATAGGAAGAAGAAGAAGGAGGAGAAGAGGAGGACTGATAGAAATGGCTAATTCTAAACTGCTAAATGAACCATATATAGCTAGAAAACAAGCAGAACATAAAATGGAAAAAGGATAAAAGCAGAGGAATTGGCATTGCAAAAAGGCCTAAAATATGCAGCCTTTCTGCACCTGATGAGATGGTAAAGAGAGAAAGATTAAACCCTTTTAGAACAAGAGGAAATTGCAGGTTGCCCTGTGAAAATTCAGCAAACCTGTGAGGATTTCTAGTAGGAAAAAAGGGCTAGAAAATATGCAAGAAATGGGGGACCAAAAGGATTGAGGAGATTGCCTAAAAAATGTACTCCTATATGAGTGAAAAGATTAGTCTTGGTCCTTCCAAAAGAATGGTTTAAGGGGATAAGAAGAAGATGAAGTTGAAGTAGAATTAGCAGTATTTTCCTGGGTTTTTAGAGAATCTTGTTGTTGTTGATGGAAATTGGTGAAAGGAAGATTAGAAGGTAAAATAAGATTATTTGTTGAATCTAAATCATCCCAAACAGGACTACCAGGACCCCAACCTGCTGGAATTGCATTCAACCAAGCCTCAGCCATATCACCCCACATAAACTCAGATGATGAATCTGCTCCTGCTCCTGCTGCTGCATTTGTTTGATGAATTTCTTCACTAGCTGTTATCTCACTGGAACCCAATCCAGAGTCCTCATCAGGATTTTCGCCTTCATAAGTACCCCGTGGCCCTGAAGATTCCGGTAACTCTATGGAAGAAGAACCCGGAAAATTAAGCCCTTCTGGGGCTTTTTCAGGCTGTTTAGGCTGCCTATTTGATGACAAATTTTCATGTGAAGGATCAGATGAAGATGAACTAGCTGCTGGTGCAGGTGTTGGTTTATCTTTGCCAAGAAAAAGTTCAGGAAAATTGAGCCTAGCATTTTCTCCTCTTAACTTAAAGGCCTCACGATCATAGGCCATGGCGGCATCTTCAGCAGTATCAAAAGTACCAAGCCAAAGACGAGTTCTGTTTCGAGGAAGACGAATTTCGGCTACCCATTTGCCCCAATGTCTTTGTCTAACACCTCTGTAGAGTTTTGTAGTGTTAATTGGTTGAATTGTTGTTGGTCTGAACAAATTTCTGTTTTCTTGATTTTGACCAAATCTATTGTTATTCATCATCATCATCATTCTTCCTCTTGGACTTAAATTAAGTGCATCACTCCAATATTGCAACAACTGCTGCTGCTGATGCTGATGATGATGAGGCTGAGAAGAAACTATGGCTGCTGCTGCTGCTGCTGATTCTTCCCCTGCAAAATAAGGTGGAAAAGAAAAGCCCTGCTGATTCTGTTGGTAATATTGAGGAGCAAAAGAGATCATTTGCTGCTCATTTTGTTGGATTGGACGAAACAGAGGAGATGTGCTTGATCTAAATTGATGTAAATTCTCCATGGATTGTTGGTTTCCATCAAAGGCAAAAGGAAAAACATGCCTTGAAGAAGTAGAAGAAGAAGAAGAGGATTGAAAAGGACTTTCTTGGCGTTCAGGACTTTTGATTTTCTTGAAAGGCCTATTTGATATGGAAGATTCATCAAAAACTTGCCTCCATTGTTGTTGCCTTTCTAACTCAAAATCAAACTCCTTGCCTTGATTAATTCTTTCCCAATCCATTTGAGCTGTGTTTTGTGATTCTTCTTCAACTACTACCTTCTTTGATTTCCCACTTTTCCTAGGTGAAGCCATTAAGAATTTATAATGTTCAAAAACAACAAGAACACAACAAATTAACTAGCCGCTCGCTCTCTTAAAATCAATCACCCTGAGATTCTGTCTAATAAAAGAAAAACAGGGGATTTTCAAGAATCTGAGATGGACCACACCAAGTTAATCCCAAAAACACAAATTTAATAAAAACCCAGAAGAAAATTCTCAAAAAATTTCAAAACCCAGATAGTAAAAAGGGGGAAAAAAGAATTTCAGACCTGATTTTCAAACCAAAAACAAAAAAAATTCACTGCTTGAGCAACCCATCTCAAATATCTTGTACAGAAGTGGAAAAAAACCAGAAAGACTCTTAAATAATCAGAGAGCGAGCGGCTTTAGAAGAGTAGAAACAGGAATCAAAAGCGTTTTCTTGAATTTTCTTGGAAAGATTTTACAAAATGAGAAGAGAATCAGAAGGTCTTGTAGAAAAAGAAGAAAAGCAGGGGAGAGGGGGGATATTTTGTGGGTGTGATTGATGAGGGATGAGAGGTGGGTTTATAAGAGGGCAGAAAAAGATTTGGTTTTGGAAATTTGGAGTGTAGAATCATCCATTTACTGCCTGGTTTGATCAATTTTTGGTCCCACGCGGCTTCTTCTTTCTACTGCCGTTGCTTCCACTCTAACCTTCTTTCTTCTCAATTTTTCTTCCACTACTAATACACTTCCCCCTTCTTTCTACCGATTCGAATCCTCTCTAATATTTTCTGTAATATTCTCTGTAATATTTTTAATTTAATATATTTTATTAATAAAATTTATCAAATAAAAGATAAACTCTAAGAGAAAAAAGTAAACTATAAGAGAGAAAACATATTATAAAAGGAAATATTAGAAGAGATTTTTTATCAAAGCCGAAGATTTTATTCACTAAATCAATAGATAGAACTTTTAGGTACATCTAACTTAAGCGAGGCATCTCGTACAAACTTTTTAATCCATAACTAAGCTAAAATAGATGAACCATGTTACAAGCTATATACTACAACTCGTATCGTAAAGGGTTACACTAAATCAAAAACCAAAGAAACAAAAGAAAAAATCAAACGCAAGCTACTCTATAGAAAATGCTAGCACAACACCGACCCAAGTAGACCCAAGCAGAAACAATGGAGAAATTTACTTAAAAGAAACTAACAAAAAGAATTCTAAGTAAAAGGAAGATTACTTCAAAAAAGGACTAAAGCATAAATAAGAAAAATATTAAAAACAAATTAAAAAATTAACTAAATTAGCTTCTCCTTGGATCGAGTTGGATTCAACACCGACTTGGTTATATTTGGTGCTGAATTTGGATTCGTTGAACCGTGTCTCCCACAAACGATGTATTCAGCATCAGTTCTGGTTAATCTAACAATGATTCTTCAAATCGGGTATGGTCTACAATCTGGTTTTGCAAACTGAAAACCCTCTTCAAAGTTTTTCTTCCTCTTTTTCACAAATACGGCATCAGTTCGATCAGCATCCTAGGTCCCTAGCTGGTCTGAGTCACGGACCTTGAAAAACTTTCTTTAATTGCCATTAGGTCATTCGACTTCCTTTTTCTTCTATTTTCAGCCCTATAAATTAATTCAATTAAGTATAAAATGAGTTATTTGTTTACTTTAAATCCAATTTTAACTAGAATTAACATAAAACATTCTTCAATTAAAACTTATTTTCTTGTGTAAAATCATATATGTCACTGTGCCACTACTATTTCTCACCAACCCCAGAAACAAGAGCAACGAATCCCAAGATTAAGATTGAAACCACCACCAATAAACTACCAAACGGTTGCAAAATCTGATGGTAAGTCGTTACCCTCTCCTAAAGTTGTAGAATCAAAATACTCCACAAAATTGTCCGATTACAAAGATATGTTACAAATCAAGAATATCAATTACAAAAAAAGAAAAGAAGAGAAAAAAAAAGGAAAGGAATATCTATCTTGATTGAGCATGTTAGATTAAAATATATATTCACATCTATCTTTGTACAAAGAAGTAATTTAAAATTGTGTTTGGACTTTTGGTTAGGGATGGCTCTAATATGAGCCACACTAACACAAAGTAAGAGATAACAACACCACCAATAGAGATAGTTTTAGCAGACAAGTTAGAATTAAAAACCATTCTCAATACTAAGTTTGTCCGTACGGTTTTATTATGTGGCAAGCTATATATGGTCATAAATTTAGAGTAAAAATATCAACCTCAAATGCAGCCTCCAAAAGGCCATGGTCAAAGTCAAGCATCTAAATTTATTTATTGCTATGGTGTTGGTGAACCCACGATATACAAAGTGTGACATTAACATACCGCCCAAGCTCTTTATTCTTTTTAGACTAGATATAATTTGGACTTTAAAATATCTATATTTTTTTTTAAATTAGATATCTGAAAATTATCAGTTGATTCGAGAGGAATAGGAGGGGTTCAAGTCTTCTATATAGTAGTACAAGACTGACATGCGCTATTAAATTGATCTCTGTGCGATTGAACTTAATGTTTCTCACTTGACATGTTAGGTGGTACGGCACATTTCGTATAAAATTATCTATTTTAGAGTTTGTATTCGTGAGTAATACTCATTCTATATCTTATTATCTCTGGTTTGAACGTACTTTTTCCATTTTAAAATAGAGAAAATAGCTTCCTGTGCTCCTCAAGTATTTCTACTTTACCGCTTGTGCGCAAAAATTTTATTTGAACCCTTTTTTCCATCATAAAACTTACGGGCAACCATTCATGCACAAAAGTCCAAAAATCTAAGGATAATTTTATCAAATCAAGCTAGATTATTTTAGTCCACATATTTTGAGTTAAAAAATAAATAATGAAAAGAGTTTGGCTTAAGCAAAAAATTAAATCCTTAATTCCCTATGTACTATCTCCCCCATCCTTTTCACCTTTTTCTTCCTCCGCCCCCCATTTTCTCCAACCATAGATTTGATACTAAAATGAATAATAAAAATTTTAAGGGGCCAAAATGAAATTTAATAATTAATTCCCTTACTTCTTCTTCTCTTCATCGGTGACCACCACCACCACCACCATCTCTCCTCCTCCTTCCTCTTTCTCCTCTTCCCCTTCTTCTTCCTTGTTGTTTCCCTCAAGCTAGCAAGTGGAAAGTGGAAGAAGAAGGAGGAGAAGAGGGAGGAGGAGTGATGGTTGTGGTGGTCACCGATGAAGAAAAGAAGAAGAAAAGAGAGAAGTAACTATCAAATTTCATTTTGGCCCCTTCAAATTTTTATTATGTATTTTAGTATCAAATCTATGGTTAGAGAAATTTTTTAATTTTGACAAGTTTACCCTTCTAATTCCACGGTGACTTGCCAAAATTCGGGTCTTTTGGGCATGATCGGTAACCCATAAGTTTTCTGATGGCAAAAAAAGGCTAGTAAAAACATTATGGGCACGAGCAGTAAAGAAGAAATACTACACGGGCATGGGGAGTGATTTTCTCTTCTAAAATATTTGTCACTTTAGCAAAGTAATATGGTATAAAGAGAGTACTAAATGATACTTTTTATATATGCTCTTATCTTGTTACAATTAAACAATTATCTATAACTGTTTCAAAAAAAAAAATATCTAGAAACATTCATTAGAATTATTAATTAATGACAGTCAAAGGATATTTAATCTATTTTCTCTTGAATTTAGACAACCTATTTTTTTCTTTAATTTTAGTATCTTATCTTAAAGCAGTAGTTAATATAAAATAGTGGGAGTATTTGATAGGAACATCAAACCGAAAATAATATACTGAAGTATTTTGGTTGAACGACTTTATTTATTTGCAAGTTTTTTTGAAAAGAAAATAGAATATTTCTATTAGCCAAGATCTACTAAAAAAACAGAGTTCATACAAATAGGCATTGGAAGACAATGCCAGAAACAAGAAGAAACTAAAGACATAGCATATTTAGCCAACACATCTACTAAACAATTTTGATTCCTACAAATCTTGTGCACTCCAACACATGCCGTGTTCTCACATTGACACTTAAACTCAGCTACAATGTTCCTCACCTGAGAGAAATCCATGCCATCCTCGCACCATCGTTGCACCACAGCCGCACAGTCACTTTCCAGCACAAACAATCCCCCACCTATACGCGCCATAAGCTCTACACCAAGAAGAAGAGCATTTGCTTCCACATGCTCACACCCACGTACATGCTTGACCCTCCCTCATATTACACAAAGTAAACCCCCCTTCCCCCCTCCCCCTCCAACCCCCCATTTCATCCCAATATCCCCCAAACCCATCTTTAACACCACCTCCCAGAAAACCCTCACCTATCCCACTGGCCGCCCATCCTCCTTCCCTCACCTCCTCTATTGATAGGACTTCACTAAAATCCCTCTCCCTTGAAACTAAGGCCTACCCCTGCCCTCACCCACTCTCTCCAACAAATTTCAAGACTCAGTCCTAAATTCCGCCCTCGGATTGCCATAAAACTCGCTTAAAAACCAATCATCATCCACCATCCCTCTAACCCTTACATCCACATGTCCTACAGAAAAATTAATCAAAGAAATATCCATATCACCATGCCTATACAGAGCCAACCCCCTCCCAACCCCATCCTCTCCACCACAAAACATTGAGCGAAACCAAGAGAAAATTGTAAATTGCATATTTTTTATTTTTCTAATTTTGTTTCAGACAAAAAAAAAATAATAGAAAGCTTATGTATACGCACTAAGTCACAAAGAGCTCAAACTGCTTGAGGCTATCCCAAACCCTGACAGTTCCAGAATAGGCAACTCATTGGTCTCGATAGGGTTGCTTAACTGCAACCTCCACCATTTGATCTAGAAGATAAAATCCCCACAGCATCAGAATTAGAAACATGAGAAAATAGCTGAACCGGGGACTGTACCAAAATCTTTTGCTTATTAACAACTTGCTCCTACTCAGCATGCATCACATTGGTAATCTCTCTCAAAGGTCGTTTATACGACTTCACCATGCCCTCTTTCCCAACTCCTCTACGACCAACCAGCCGCCCCACCATCACCTCCCTCTCTCTGACCCCCCTTCACCTCCAGCTTACCACACACCAATCCAGTTCTCCTGCCCTCCTCTTATACTGGTTTGATAGGTACCTCCAGAAACCCCTTGTTGAAGCTACCTCGATAGAAAATTCCCAAATAATGCTCCTTGTGCTCCACTTTTTCCCCCTACCCTCTTTCTCTAGAAATTGCTCCATCTCTTCTCCACTAGCACCACCCATCCCCCTTATTTACCCCACATGCACCTACCTTATCACCCCCTCCTTTTGTCCACACACTCCTTATATACCCTCAACCCTCCATTGCTCGGCTCACCAACATACTCCACACCAATAAAAAATCATTATTTCATTCTACATTTTTCTACAAAAACACTAATAGAAAAAGGATACCCATTTCAATCTGAGTGAAAAAAAATTCCAAATTAATAATTCTATTGCACGTATCATTCTAGTGTACCAAACTAATCATAATAATACATCTTAAATCTTGATATATTTCAGTTGACACATGTTCATATAGACATAAATATTTTCATCCGATTAATTCGCTTGTTGGTGGGGCTTTTGCCTTGGACTCTAAGCATTCATTTTAGTGGTACTATGTAATAATTTTTTTTACTGAATAAGTAATTGTATTAACCCCACTCCATGGCATGATACCTTTCGCTCATCCATTCCGTCCGCATATCCAAACGCAGCGCTCTTGCGTGGATGATTATCATAAAAGATTCCTGACATATTATAAAATTCTCGTAATATAATGAATGAATCAGGTGCTTTACTGATACAGTAACAATCCTCTATAAAATATGACATGTCCATACCTATATATCTTCTTCAGACTCTATCTCCTCCTTTGCCTCCTTCCATCTGAGAGGGAGGGCATAGCTTTTGATTGTTTCATGTTTTCAAAGTGTTGAAAGGCAGAAGGGAGCTTGACTGCAAGACTCACCCGTTGACTGGTGTTTTTTGAATTATATCAAGCTAGTAAGTAAACAGTGAACCCGTGGGTATTTGAACCCAAGTATCCAGAAAAAAGTAGAATATTTATTACACAAATTGAAAGACAAAAGTCTCAATTTCAAAAACTTTGAATGTGTATAAAACAAAACATATAAAAAGATAAATAAACACATGTTGAATCTTTTAACAATTATTTTTAAAATCAATTATTTGCGACCAAACGATTGATAATTAATAATAATACAAAACACTTTGAACGTATCAACTTTTTTAGATTACCTAGGATGAATAGGGTTGTTTTCACATATATCTTTGACATTGTCCTTTCCACCAAACAAAGTGTGAACAAATAGTTTGGTCTAGATGAAGATTTTTTCCTCATGCCATCATTTTATAGCTTTTCAAGAATTCAATGAATTGCATCTCTTTGCTGTCAATCAATTGTGATAGCCAAGTTTAATTTGCAATTGCATAAGTTTAACTTCCATGAACGACTAAGACATGAAATTTGCTCATATTATTGTGAAATGGCTTCCAAGTGATTGATCATATATCTATATGATCGATGCTAAAAAAAAAAAGTTAGAATAACACGTGGAGTATTAAATAATGAAGCCTCAAACAAAAATAATTATTGGGGTTTCTTTTTATGGAGTAATTAAATATTTAATGGAAGAGTACGTACATCAATGAGCTCTAGCCAATTATAAATTATACATCTTGAGGTTAGTTTTAGAAGAGGGCAAAAAGAAGCTGCTGATTCATATGGCCAAACCTCGGACATCATCAGCCAATAGTTTTCCATTTCAACCTTGTCAAAAGAGAAATTATAGAACAATATATATATATATATATAGATTATGATATTTATATATTTTTTATTGCATTGATGTGAAGATATTTTGAGATGTCAAGTTTCCAACTACTACCACATTAGCACAGTGATATTCCACCATCCAAAGATTGGCCATTCATAGGATGAGATTTGTTAGAGTTGTTCTCTATTGTTGAATTTTTTCTAATTCTTAAAGAAAATATTTTTTTGGAAGTATTATTTTAACATTTTGATATAATATTTTATTTTTAATGGTATTAATATGTAAAAAGAAAAAATTTCTGAAAAGCATCACAAGGTAAATTTTAATGTAATATTTTCAACTTATTTTAATTTAAAAGAAAATGTAATTAGAAGAATAACTCAAAAATAGATTTTAAAATGAAATAAAATTTCTTTTAAGTTATATCTTTTATTTTCTATAAAACAAGAAAGATTAGATGTCTTATAGGTTGAAAATTATATGTCAAGCACTCATATCTTAAAATATCACTTAAATGGTAATTTTTAGTTAAAATTTAAGTAGTGATGATATTTTTGCTTACTCTCTCTCATATTATTAGACCAGGATAATCTAATAAATCTTCTAATACACTCTTTAGTACACTTTCCTTAATAATAATAATAATAATTTTTTCTTTAAGATTTATCTTTTAAAGTTGAGAATTTATTTTTATTTTATAAGATTTATATTAATAAAATTATTATAAAAGAAATACACTGCAGCATGTATTAGATGTATTAGACGATTTTGATCGATATTATTAACAAGCTGTTATATGATAATAACTTTTGTTAAAAGAAAATATAGTAATAATAGAAAAAATGAGAACCATAACAAGGAAGTGTTTCCCTTTTTTGTTTTTTTTTTTAAAAGGAAGTATTATGTGTAATAGTTTTATATCAATGGGATAAAGGATAAGGGGTTCATCAAAAAAAAAAAAAAAAAGATAGAGGTTAAGGAGAAAGTATAGTTATAGACCAAATTAATTAGTTGATAGTTAGATATTGGCTTGTTTTATATTATTTTTGCAATATTATGCTTTTATATTAATTTTTCTTTCACAAACTATATTCAATGTTAAATTTTTTAATATTTTTGTGTGGTCTTGATATTTAGAGTTATATACTTTAAAAAATATTTAGTGTTATATCGTTTTTACTAATCTAATTCAGATGGACATAGTATATGTAAAATCTGTTGAGTATAGGCTTAAGTATATTATTGAAAAAATAATTTTAAACTTTTTGTAATATTTATAATATCACACTATCTTGTTATTAAAGGCGAAATCCGTCGTTCTCAGGGGCCGATGCCAAGATGAATAATGTAAATTATGGTGACTTAACAGCCCTGATGTGCACAAGGAAACAATCCTTACACTATTTCCTTTTTCTATTAATTATCACTTAAATATATTCTTTTATTTTAAAATAACTGTCATTTTCATAAAGCCGGATGTTAGAATTTTTGGACTTGAGCCTAACTCACCCCATCATTCTCAACTGATCAATTTTTGGGCTGGAGCGTGTCATTCTACAAGATTGGACATGTGCGGGTAACTCAACATCATGATTCTAATACCAAGGTGGAGCTACGCCCATGCGAACTACAATATCGCACTATCTATTACTACAAGACATTGAGTTAACATTTAATTTCTTTTTTGTCTATTACAACTGAAATCAAATAATCGAATCGACATTATACTACTTTCATTTCATATTAATTGTCGCTTGAACATATTTTTTTTTCCGGAAGATAACAAACAGTAAAAAATAATGATATGAGTTATAGTCAGGGGGTGGCATGGCAATGGCAATGGCATTGGCAACTTTCGGTGGCTAATTCAAAATTGTGAATAGCATTGTCCTTTAAATACTTGCCAAGTAAAGTCAACCAACATAACGGTGTCTGTGGGGGTCGGTGCAAATCGGCACATTTCTCTGGTCCACAAGCCCCTCATCATTTTCTCCATTTTTTAAAATTAATTCCTTAACAAAGTCCCCACATATAAAAAAAAAAAAAAACATGTCCATTACCAAAAAGATAAACAGCTTTTGGTAAGTACTTATCTTCATCTTTGTCTTAATTTCTTGTTAAGACATAGATATGTTATTTTCATTACGTTTTGAAATGATTTCTTAATTTAATTGTTGAATCGAAAAGATATTAAAATAAGATATAAGTTATATATCGTTTTCAGTTTGCAAGTTAATACATTATAAGTCGAATAGTGGACAGTATATAGGTCAAAATAGATAGAATTTTACGTAAAAAAATTAAGTTAATGTAAAGTAAAGGGTGATAATATAAAATGTAACTCTCTTCTCATTTTACTTTAGTGAACATTGAGTTATTATTTATCATTAATATTTATTGTATTAAAACATTTATTCACTTAAATATCAGAGTCTTTTTATAGGTAGGAGAACATAATAAAAAATACCCTTCGCTTTTTTACGTTTTTCTAATTTGGGTGTATTCTTTTTTGTTGCCACTTATGCACTTAACTTTTTAAGAATGGTTAAAAATGTCAAAACGCATTAGTTTCTGGTGTTTTAGACGAAGATAATTATGTAAATTACACATGGTTTGTTTATAAAGAGTAGAATACCCATAAAACGCTCCTATCACTGCCTTTATTTTGCTAATCAATGGTCATCCTCCACTTGTATGGTTTTCCCTCACATATAGTTCGTATCATTCGATTGTTACTCTATAAATGAAGATTTATGTCTATTTTATCTTTTTATGAACAAATCATGTGTATTTACGTGATGATTTCTGCACAAAGACACCGAAAGCCTCTGCATTTTGATATTTTTGACCATTCATAAAAAGCTGAGTGGCATAAATAGTAAAAAAAAAAAAAAAAACCCTAATTGACAAAACATACAATACAATTGTAAAAGACATTTTTTTACTATATTCTCTCTAATTAATCCTTCTTTTATTACATAATATAAGATCTTTTAGTTCTTCACGGCATTTGGCATATTTTAATTTATACTTTAAGTAATTTTAAAATTTATCAAGAAATCCATATTTAAACAAAGTCTTAAAATTAATGGCAACATAATGTTTTAATTATACAACTATTTTATTACATAATTCTAAAAAAAATCATTCATTATCTAGAAAAAAAAAACTACAAAGTCAAAACCATAGATAATTGCCCTAATTTGTGAAAACAAAATTAAATTTTAAGATAAAAAGATTTGTGCACCTTCAAATGCACATTCAAGAACCAATCAAATAGCTTCAATTTGGCAAAAAAACATAATAAACACCAAGAAAACAACTCCCATGCAAAAATACATTTGATCACTTGTAATTGACACATATGTTTCCATTGATTTTGGTGAGATGTTGGAGGGACAAGTGTGATTGGGAATGATATCAACTTTGGAATGGATTTAAATGATTTGAAGCCAATCAATTGCATGTTGAGAAAACTAGAGAAGTCCCTTTCTTTGAAACTCTCCCACCCCATTTTTTCAAGTTTTTCAAAAACAAATTTATTCTCCATCAATTTTTTATTAGTGATCTTAATCTATACATTATTGCCATTCATTCATGCTCCTTGAACTCGGAGTTGCGTTAACTACCTCAATCCCCTTGCCTCAGCCCTCTAGTGGAATTGAATCTAATAAGAGAGCTACCGTTAACTATACAACAAATAGAATAACTGACAGTGCTTGCACATTCCATTATCATATGCACCCATTTCTTTTATCACAAAAACCCATTTTTTTCTTTGTTAATTCAATGCCATTTTCATACAAGGAATTTCGACTTAAAATGAAACCTTATTCGCTCTGTTACAATGAACGAACTAAAGACCATCGACGTGTTCGTCTTCCAAAAGCTCACACGGATTAAAAAAATACAAAAGTTTAAATTTTCTTTTTTAATTTAATATTTCTCCTCATTATTATTCCTATAAGTTCTGATGTTAAAAGTGTTAAATTAGTTGATATTTATTTTTTATGAAAGAATATATGATAATAAGAAAAAGTTTATTAATATTACATTATTTTCACAATATGATAAATAAAAAAAACGTGAATTGACATAATATGTGATAAATAAAAAAACGGAAGGAGTAATATAACAAGAAAAATATACATACATTAGATATATATTCACCAATTAGCTAGTCACCTCTCTCTCTCTCTCTCTCTCTCTCTCTCTCTCTCTCTAAATCATTATTGAAAGCATGCATGAAATGTCAAAGCAAATTTAATGGGAGAAGACTCTTTGATATATATATATATATATATAGGTCCATAGTACTATCTTAGGAATCAACAGCATCATTGTTTGTGTTTGGACGGCTGCTTCTTCTCTTCTAGAGATGATTTGAAAACAAACTAGGACTTTTTAACGTTTCTGTGTATCGTTTTGTGTATCACTTTATATATTATATTTTTTTTATATTATTTGTTTTAAAAATTTATCTTTTTTCTTTATGTTTAACTTTTATTTATTAAATGTTATTAATAAAATATACTAAATTAGAAAATAATACAAAGAATGACATATAAAAAAAGTAAAGGAGATCCGAACTCTTTTTAGTCTATAGAACTCTCTAGAACCACAATACATATAGAAGATATTTTCTTGATCCTTGCAATAATTTTATCCTTTTTGAACCCACTGAGAGGAAAGTAGTTCTACTTTTCCGGTAGTAGCGGAATCGGTATAAAGAAAGGAGTTATGGAAACTCCGTCTAGCCCAATTTCGGTTGTCCCGCGAGAGAAGCTGGGCTTTTTTGGGTAGGCAGAAAAGCGGTGATCAGATACGCATTTGGAGCACCCATTCCCAAAAGTTCAAGGGGAATGATTCAACCTCATTGAAATCAGAGGGCGCGGTGCGAAAGGGGGGGAGAGGCATTTAAGGGGTGCCTTTCTCGGAGCAGAAAACAGAACTCACGTTGGATCTGCAGTTCACTGATTTTTATTAATATTTTGCTTTAACTTTAAAAAAAAACACAAACAAAAAAAACTATTAGCTCGAAACGTGTTTGCTATTCAAGAATATACGACTTTGGCTAATTCGAAATCGATTTATGGAGCGCCCGCATAAACATAATGTGATTGGTTAGACGTTAATCTTTATTTTTATTTTATTAGACTTATTTTTTTAACTAATAACCAGTTTTTATTTTTCTTTTTTCTTTTTTTTTTTTAAAAAAGCCCTTAGCCTGTAGGCTGTAGCCCATGTAACTCCACTCCAATTTTAATTTGGGCATCATATTTGGCCCCAAAATTTGTCTATTGCCAATCTTGAAAATATTCAAGAAATATTTTTCCCAATTGTGGGCTTATGTTACTTGGACTTCGAACCAGCCTAAGGCCCACAAAATATAACTTTTCTTTAAAAAAATATAAAATATATCATAACTGGTTCCATCATTAATTTAAGGGGAGATCTGCAGTTAGCCTGCACAAAACTGAAAATACAGCATAAAACTGAGGTGACTTGAACTCAAGATCTCTCACTTAAAAAGTCAGGTGGTGATATTTAAAAGAAAAGTGTTTTGCCATTAGGGCCTCGTTGTCAATCACACTCTAAATTTTTGTTAAGACATATTTTACTCTTGAATTATTCACCAGATGTCATTTATGCCTTTTGACTTTTAAAATCCGACCAGTTTAGTTGAGTAATTAACACGTTTAGTACATATCATATTATTGCACCAGAAATTATGATTTACTACCTGCATTTCATATTAATTGTCACGTGGACATACTTTTCTCCATTTTTAAATATCCGTCACTTTATAAAATCAAGGGAGTATTAATTGAGAGTTTTCCAAATATACCCCTATCTTGAGTTAATAAAACACCAATTTTCTATGTGTATTTTCGTTTACTAACTTTGAATTTCAAAATAATCTTTTACTTCAATTCATTCTCCAAGAAATTTACTATCCAAATTACTATTATTGTACCATTACTATATTATAGCGACAGTTAATATGAACTAGCGACAGTTAATATGAATAGATAGTATTTTAAAAGACCCTCAAAACTTTATTCATTCATTGGAAGGCAATTTCAAAAAAAGAAAAATCTAAAAAAAATAGTTAAAAATTCGGTTCTCCTCCCATGGTAAACAAGAATGATATTAACCATAACCAATATCCATGTTACATACAAAAAAAAAAAAAAAAAAAACACAAAAACAGAAAACTTGATACACCATGGTCTAAAAACCATAAAACAAACTCCCCTATTGCTTCATTACTTCTCACATTTGCAAATTAGCTTTCTTGAGAGCCATAAACTTAGCTGCTAATTCATCATAATCTGGTAGCTTTGGATGAACATGCCTGTTTGAATTACATCTCTCAGATTCCTCAACTGGAAATGAATTCGATCGATGAACATTTTCCGATGATATCCTCCCATTAGGCCTTTGAATTGGCATTGTCATTGCCCTTGCCCTTGAGTAGTAACTATTTTTCTTTCTCGTTTGAGGTTGAATCATCACACCTTCACTCTCCCGGTTATCGCGATTTTGATGCCAATCATGATCATCATGATTCGTTTCATCATAAGTACAGAGGTAACATGGATATTCTCTTACCCGATGATGATGATGATTCTTTCTCTTATCGCGATATTTCTTGTTGTAATAATTCGATGTAACATCATTACCATAATACATTGCACATTCAACATCTTTTATGGTTGTAATGTCAATAGAAACCGATCTTTTCCTTAGTCTTTTCGCGTATGACTTCTTGCTCTTCTTTCTGAAGCTTTCTGATGATGTTTTCTCGTGGAAAGAGGCGCGCTTTTGTTCTTGATCTTCGTCTATTAAGGGAAGAAGAGATGGTTTAAACATGAATAGTCTTTGATCAACAATGCTTCCTTGATCTTTCCTAACAGGGGACTTAAACTCCTCAATATCATCATCAAGATATATTGTTTCCTTGGGTAACTTTGGTGAGATTTCGGGTGATGATCCTGCAGATGAAACATGTTCCAATCCCCTCTTATCTAAACTTTCTAGGCCGGAAAATGCAACTTCACACGGCTTAATTCTTTTCTGTACTAAGAACTCTTCTGTTTTTATAGCAGCAGAAGAACATTTTGAAGGGAAAATGGCCTTAGAGCTCAAAAAATAAGGAAATAAGTCCTTGAAGAATTTCTTGGAATTTCTGGGCTGGAAATCAACATATAAAACCTCTTTTTCTGTCTCTATAATGTTAGGATCATCACTGCTTTTGTTTCCCTGAGTTTCATTCAAATAATAAAGATTATAACGCGACATATAAAGCGCGTAAAAAATGACTTAATAAGAAGAAAAGATTGATTACCAGGTGTTTCTGTTGTTGCATTTCAGAACTGTACTCAATCATTAAAGGCCCTGATTTGAGTATGCCCCTAGCTATTTCAACCAGCATTCTGCCCTTAACATCATTTGCGACACTTTTTATGCTTAATTTTTCTTGTATCTGTATTAAAAAGATATCAAGATTTTAGTCCAAAAACCTCATAATAACATATTCGGGATTCTTTGTAAAATCTTCTTTTAACAGTTTCTTGTAACGTGCCTGGCGATTTACAAGATTTCCGGGTAGTAATTCAAGGGCAACCTTAGCAAATCTCTGTCCATATCGATCTTGAAAAAGCTTCCTGATTTCAAGAAGCTCAGGTAAATCGCCGAATCTTGCTGATGCAAATATTAGACTTGACATTGCTTCATTGATATCATTAGGACAGTCCCTAATAAATTAAATCATGGAAAAAACATAATTATTTTTTGAAAAATTCAAAACAAAAATGGGTTAAGAATATCAAGTAATTACATATGAAGATAGACATACTTGTTTCTCCGAATGTAAGGAAGGTTAATTAGTATAAATTCACAAAAATTCTCCAACAAATCATACACTTCCACCAATTTTTCATCTCTATAGAGCTGTTCAACCTGAAATGTAAAAGTACCAATAGTAAGAAAGTTGGAATTTTTCCAAGAAAAAAGGAACAAAAATTCAACTAAAAATCCAATCCCATTAGAGCAAAAAATGGGTTTAAAATCAAGAATCAAACACATAATTTTTTCAAAAAAAAAAAAAGGTAATGGGACCCCAAGAACAAATGAAAAGAAGTGCACACAAGGAATTTCGTCTTTGGACACAATTCCATAAAAGCATAAAATGGGTTCAAGAATCAAGAATCAAAAACATAATTTTCACAAATAAACCAGTAATGGAACCCTAATAACACATGAAAAAAGAGAAAAATTCTTGGACGTTGGACAGTTTAGTGAGGATCGTGAGTGATTTTGCCAGAGTGATGAATTCTTGAATGAAGTTAAGGACTTACTCTGTCAAAAGCAGTTTGGTCATGGCCATGTTTGAGTAGCTCAGACAAGTCATCCTTTAACTGTCTAACAATAGTATTCCTTTTGTTCTTGAGCAGTTTGAGCCGGCATTGAATCTTTTTAATCAATTTCTTGCTGAAATATAACAATTAATTAAAGAAATTATAAGAGAGAATTAATCTAGTAAAAACAGAGAGAATTCTATATAAATAAAAGGGTACCATTTTGAAGCTTTTCTCCAGCCAAAAAAAACATCAAACATGGTTTTTTGGTTGTTTGTTGAAGATCAGAAGAAATATGGATTAGAAGAGTAGCTGAGAAAATTGGATGATCCCATATGAAGGTTTTTTAGTTTTTAGCAGCAGCTGCCTAAAGAAAGAAAGAATTAAAAAGGAAATGAGCATAAAGAAAGATGATTTTGAGGATAAAATGAATGAAACATCATTGGTCAAGACACTTACTTTTTCATGGGTAGTTATTTTAAGAGTTAGTGTCAAGCAGAAGTGGAGGGGAGGGGGGGTGGTTGGGGTTTGAGCTCAACTCAACTGCTTCACATCACTATAGTTCATGGAATAGGTTTTTTGATCATATATTGTCTTTTATTTTTCATGTAAAAAGGGTAGTTTAGAGATTTTATATTTTATTAGTTTGGATGGTAGAAGAAATTACAAAGGAAAATGTCTTTATTCAGATATTGGACGGATAAGTTAAAGGTAATATGGCACTGAGATAAGAAAAAGTTCTAATCTGTTCATAAATGTGTCTTAAAACACTGAATTGTATCCTTTTTACCGAATATTGTTAACTACGCCTTTACAATGATTTTTCAAATGAATATTTATAGAACTTCATATCATATATTGTATTATTCAAGAAATCTTTTCTCATGACAAATTGGTAGCTAAATTTAGTTAAAAATATACATTTCTAGGTGATAAATTTTGGGTTTATTTTGCATTCTTTTTCTCAATTTATAGAAAGAAAAAAAAAAATCTTTCCCTTTCAATTCTTTAAATTTAGAGTAAAATTTTTTTGGTGGAGTTGTATCCAATTATTAAAAGAAATATGATCAAGAAGAAGTAGAAAATAGGCTGAATTTGTGGGGTCATATTTCTTTAATTAATCCCAAATGAGAAATTTTAATATATGAAAACAAATGGTAGAGCTCTATATTAAGGCAAAAAATCTCAATCAAAACAACAATAATTCTTCTTTTTTCTATGGATATAATTTGGTGCCATATCTTCATCAAGGGACAAGAAGAAGAGGATGGAGCTTAGAGCAATTAATATCCATTTTGTCAATTAGCTCTATTTGCTACTTAAAGAGCTTTGAATTATGGTTGAGGCTTTGGATTTACAAAACATTATAGAAACAATTATATGTATTTTCTTTTAGGAATTTTATATGTATATTCATTGATTATTTTTTAGTAAATAATTTGAGAATTTCGATATCTTTTTTAATCGTAACTCTAAAAAATTCAGTCACGTATAAAATAGTGCTCTATGGTTCCTGTTTTTTGAAAGGAGACTTAAATTGGTCATGTCACGAGATTAATGTATCGTTTTGGCCAGAGTGGTTAAAGTGACCTCTTACACCATGTTAATCTTTTACCTCTATTTAATTTTTTCATTTTATCATTTCTTTATTTTTTGAAGGATGTTTTTATTATTTTTAATTGTCATACTTCTTTTATATTTTTTCTTCTTTACCATTTTTTAAAAACAAATAATTAATTCTTTATTTTATGAAAAATTCTTCTTTTATTTTATTTAAAAGTACTTAAATGTTTATTCTACCTATGAAGTCAAGATTACAAAATAAATTATAATCATTTTTTTTACATTAGTTATAAGTTAATTTTTTTTATATTAAAATTCACATAAGTATCGCATAAGATTTTTTCTATGAATAAATAGATTTTTTTCTTTTCCACTCTTCGTGGTAAATTTGATGTGGAAAGGCCTTTCCCACTCATTCCTGGACTCATTCCTGGAATGAGTTTTTTCTGTTAAAAACGTTTGTTCAAATTGAAAGAAAAATTAAAAAAAAATCATTCTATTCCATTCAATTTCAATGTATTAAACGTGTCGTATATGCTAATGAATCTTTTTTCCCTTTTTTGTAGGCTAGGAAGAGAAAAAACCGACAAAGGTGTGATCAGATATTATCCAACATTTTAAATCTTAATTTTTGAAGACAAAAATTAAAAATACAATGATTAGCAAACTTTTTAGACATGAAATTAAACAAGAAGGATCCTTAAATTAAAAACTCTTTTCTTGTTCTTGTGGAATTTTATTATTTGAGGAGTTGGGAGTCAAAGGAATAGGTTATCAAATTCACTTGTCCTCTCCTCAGCAAATAAATAGATTTTGTAGCAAAGGGAGGGGTTGTTGGCCAACTGAATTTTGTGGGCATATATGCCTTAGTAAACGTGCAAACGTGCATAGTTACCATATGCTATAATCATTTTGACCAATGCTCTCAAAAAAAAAAAAAAAATGCTAAAACTTCCCAAACTTTTTTCCTTGTACAAGAATATAGGAAGTACTAATTTTTATTAAAAGGAAAAAATATTTGCGGCAAGTAATAGGTATAAGAACGTTTTGGGCAAAATAAATTACGTGTTAAAATATAAAATTTTACGACAGTCTATTTAAATCTAACTATTAAAAAATAAAAAAAATTAATATATTGTTCTATACTCGTTTGTTTACATTTTTATTAAAAATTAAAAAATTCTCTGGAATTAAAAAACTAGCCATTGGCACGAACCTGGGTAACTGGATTGTCTCATGCCAAGGAGTGGCGTAAGGTACTCGGTGTTCGCACCAAGTCTATTTTTTTTTAATTATTAATGTTATTTAAGTTGTTATATTAATTGTTTTTAACATATTTTATACAATTATTTAATTACTAAGAAACTTAACACTATTATATATAATTAAAATTAAATATTTAATTGTCAACTAAACAAATTAAACGGTAATATATACGTATGTACTAACATAAAAAACTCAAATTATAATATTAAACTAAAAATTAACATAATGGAACTAAATATAAAATAACATAATTAAAATTAATAATTAAAAAAATTATGAAAAAAACACATTAAAAATTAAAAAATACATGATTTGCACGCTTGAGTTATGCCCTGGCGCGAATAAGGGTATCCCGTGCTAGGTTTTGGCTCGGCTCTCTCATTGTCTGCGCCAAGGCTTTGTGCGGGATACACCTATTCGAACAAGAGCATGACTCAAGCGTGTAGATGGTGTATTTTTTTAATAAAATTTTCATGTATTTTTTTGTTATTTTTATCTCAAAATTGATCTTATCGTGTATATAATCTTCAAAATCATCAATTTTTAACTCCAAAATCTTCAAATTTTTTAAACAACACCACATTTTTTTTTTTGAGAGAAGGTGAAAGAAAATGTATAGAGAAAGAAAGTGAGTTTTAAAGAGGAACAAATATTTGAATTTTTTCACGTATAAATTTTATACTTTGGCACGTAAACCCTGAGTCTTGGTTGGATCTCTATTTTTTCAAAATTAACAAAAAAAAAAAAAAAAGAAAAAACCCAAAACAAAACAAATTTTTGATCAATTGCTACCAAGTGTTGTAAGAACTTTCTTGTAGTACAAAAAATGGTGGGTGTTGTCCATTTTTTTAACTCCATATTTGAAAATAATCGGTTAATTTGAGAAGGATAAGAGGGTATAAGGCCTTTAAACAGTAGCAACAAGTTAACATACTGTATTAAATTATTCTTTGAGATATTCAAATTCAGAACCTCTTCCTTAATATACTAAATGAAAGAATTTGACAGAAGAAAATCGCGCTATCGAACTACACGTCTTTTCAGATCATTTTTAAATACATGCCCGTCCTTTTTCACTTGTTGAAATCTTTTGACCACTAATGAAAGAGAGGATAAGGAGGAGACTTATGTTATATTAATATTGGCATTTGGGAGAGGGATTATGTATGTATCTTTTAGTAATAATTCAGGTGTACCTAACAATCTACCTCTATTAATTAAGAATATTTGATGTGAAATATTGAAATAGATTAATTGCTATGTTTATGGTGTTATCTCTAGATAAGATTCTCTACTTTCACACTATTATATTGCTTCTTAGAGCTTTCTAGTCTTCAATTATAGAGATGGATTTGTTTTAATGCATCTTTTGGCTTTTTTTTTTAATAAATTTTTTGGTGCTAAAACATCAAGAGATTCATCATGATGTTGGTGAGGAGGATTAGTTTAGAAGATGTAGAAAGAAAATCGTTTGCTTGTCTTTATTTTGTACTTATTCAGGGTTTTAAAATTAAGATTATTATTATTATTATAGATATTGAAGATTTATTTTTTATATATTATTATAATTTATTTATTTCCTTCAAATAAAAAATAGAGGGCGGGGCACTTCTGGGTACTCCCAAATCCCGTGAAAGACTTTTTTTGAAGTCTTAAAACAAACGATTTCTGCATCTTAAGAGTTTGAAAGTTTTGTCTTGTGAATTTCTTGCTTCTTCATAGCTATCAAGTCCTTTTCTCTGCTTGATTTGATATAGTAATTATCTATTTTGATTAGTTGGAAAAGCATAAAAATTAAGCTAACAACTTTATTTAAGTTTGTGGGGTTCTCTTTTCTATGGTTCATTGAAAGAAAATCCACTAAAGTATATAATATTAAATCATGATGAGAGAATGATCTTAAGAAAAAGAGGTAAACGAAATGAAAAAATAAGTCCAAATTGAAAAAAAAAAACTAAAATGATACATCAAAGTTAGAAACTGAACCTAAGTGCGCACAAAGAACCTGTTCCATTTTCTTGAGCGTGGCCATATTCTGCTTCAAGGAAGAAACTAGTCTTGGAAAGAGATTGGGATCTCAGCAATGAAGAACTCATATGGCATCGGAGGTTTGTTTTGGACTACGATCAAGCTTACTGTTAATACTAATACAAGATTATAAGTTTGATTATTAAATGTAACGCCATATTAAAAGAGTTCTAGTTAAAGTTTTTATCCGACAAGAGTTTAGACTCTCAAGCGCAATTCACAGCAAGTTAGAATACCAAGTGCTCTAAAGAAACAAAAATAGAAGTTTTCGGGTATGAATTAATATGATCATCATTGGAACCATGAGGCATACAGCTAAGATTTGTGCTCTCATTGTTAGAACACTACCAGTTGTGGGATCAACATGGCTATAAGGTGCGTTATAATGTTATTACCTTTGGTCGGAAATATAAGTTCTTTTAGATGTACTGAGGATAGTCAAATATATAAGTCATTTTACATTTCTCTATAGATATTTGATGCTTCTTTTCTAAATATACCCTCATTTATTTCATTGGAATTGAATAGTGTTTTGACTCTGACAAGGGGTGAGAAAAAAAGAGAAAAGAGTAATTTCAGTATTTAAGATTAAAAGATATCCTGATTTCAAGAATATTAATGTGTGTAAGTTCTAAAAAGACTTATATTCTTGACTGGAGATAGTAAACATCCTCTATAATACAATGCTAGGTCAAGACCTAGCCGTCACAAAAAGATCATAAAATGACGTATATGAGAGTGGAACCAACGGCTTATGAGCTCACGGTTTGAGAGTTGATTGACCTTGACCCGGGTGAAAGCAAGCACTTTGGGACTTGGTTTTAGAAAAACTTTTCGATTGAACTGCCAATGCATTCATCCCATTTCCTTGAGAATCACCCCTATGCATAGCTCCTTCCCTCTTCTATGAAGTTGAAGTGAAGCAAGTGAACCTCTTGATTGAGGAAGACCGATCTGAGTCAGTTTATCAATTATTTCAAGAAATGTTCAGGATATTAAAATATTTTCCCGATCTTTTTGATAAAAAATAGCACTTTTGTAGGCTACGGATGGAGGGCTATGAGCTCCTTCACGCAATCCCCCTTTCTATTTAATCAATTCATTGGACTCTCTCTTCCCTCAAAGAGGAATCTTAAACAAGCCTCTTTTCATTTTGATTATGTTAATGTTTTTACACTACACACGAAAACAACATAATTAAAATACAATTACATTAGAAGAAAAATATTGATTGTACATGTTTTTTTTTTTTTTTAATTATAACAAAAAAAAAAAACTAAAAAGCAACATCAAAACTATAAGCAGTTGAAAGTATCCCAATTTTTTTATTGGGAGACAAATTATCAACAACCAAAGAACAATTAACAAAAACAATCAATGGTCTTGAAGCAACCTCATTTACTACAACTTTTACAGGTGCTTTTACCCTCACAAGCAATGGAATCCTTCCTTTTTTCTTGCTATCTTGATAAGCTTGTTGTAAACCTGATCCAAATTCACTTTGTCCCTTTAATTCAACTTCAAAAAATGTTGTATTCTTAGGAGGTTGTCTAAAATTCGGTAGATTTCCAGAACAAAGATTTGAATCCTCGTAAACGACATCAATAAAACTATCTTTTTCATAAATAAAACCAATTCCAGAATTAGGGTTTTCTGCTTTTACCGTGACTAAAAAAGCGGTTTTAAGGCTGAAATCTGGTTGAACATCGAATGCTTTAACCTTAAAATTGGAGACATTATAGAAAGGAATTTTGGGATCATAAACAGCATAGAAATAAAGTACTAATGCTATTACAAGGATAATGAAGAACATAAGTAGACAATAACAACAACAAATGCAACGAAAACAACAATTTCTTCCACCTGATGATGATGATGATCTTTTATTATGGTCGTAACGTGGTACATTTCGACGATATGGAGGAGGATGTGTTGTTGCTGTTGATGGTGCCCAATGGCCTCCTTGATTAGGTAACATCATGTATTGTGGAGGTGCATTCATATTGATTCTTTCTTCTATAGAGAAAAAATTATGGCTGCTGCTGCCGAATAATGATTATGAATTTCAGCAGCAACAGAAAATTTGATCAAGAAGAATTTTGGGAGGCCCTTTTTCTTGTTTTTTTCCTTTCCCCCTCAAATTTCTGAATGAAGAGAGAAATTGGGGGAAAATGAAAAGAGAAAAATGGAAAAAATGAGAAGAAAAAAAAATCCAATATACTTTTGGACATGAATTGGTGGACATCTATTTCTTTAACCACTTTGTATGTTGTAAGATATTTTGGGGCTAAAAATCTTCGGGATCTACAAAATTCTTAATCTAATCAATCAATTGTACTTCTGTCTCATATTTCTGTTTCATATTATCTACCTCAGAATAGTGCATGAAAATTAAGAAAATAATTAGTTTGTCTAAATTAGAAATGAACTAAATTATATCTTCGACAATCCTGAATTCTAAACAACTGTCCAATTCCAAGAGTATATATATGAAAAATATCATTTGATACTCTCTTAATTTACTAAAATTACAAATATTTTAAAATGGAATATATATTAAATGAATGGAATAAATAATATGGACTCTAAATACAAGGACATGCCATCAAGATCATCAAGTTCTTTTACATATTACATCCTGTTAATCGAACTCGAATGTATTGCCTGAGAAAGAATACTTTTAATTAATCATAAATCATTTAGTCCCTTTAGGCTTACCATACTATGTTTTCGATAGATTTGAACACATGATTTCAACTACTTATAAATTAACATCGTATCAAGTAAATTGAATCCATAATACATCATTTGATAAAGAATTTTCTAATAAGTAGACTTAATGCCTTATCATTTAAATCAAAATCAAGATATATCGATTGCTGATATGCTTCTAACCGATTAAGCTACCGTTTGTTTCGAAACATGAACTCAGCAGCACTTAACAACTCTGGTAGGAAGAGAAGCACTTATGGCAGATCTAGAATTACAAGACCTCAATGAATCAGTTCCAATATAAGATAAAACCGAAACAACAATTGATTTAACCTTAACAAAAGCCTTTTTCAACTTCTTTGTCTTTGATTTTCTTGAATTATTAGTAGTTTCCTCCATAGAAGAATAATTACCCAACTTATAAGATTGCAGAAAAATACTTCTCTTTCTTGCTCTGTCTCTTCTACTACTGAATGAACTTTTCATCACTCCGCCGCCATCTCCACCGCCGCCGTGAATTCTGTAACTCTTTGGCCTAGAAAACATACTCCGCCGGCTGCGGCTGCTGCTGCCATGGACACCACCATCTTGACCATAAATTGGGTTCAAGGCCTCATATCTATCCACCCTTTTGCTAAACCTTAAAGTGGCATTCCTCACTAGTGTGTCCATTTCTTGTTGTTAATTTAGAAAACCCTGAATTTTTTTTTGCTGAAAAGTTGAATCTTTATAAAGGTTGAATATGATTACGTAATGATCGAAGTATGAAATGATATAAAATTGAGTGATGGAAATGGCTTTTCTAAACTATTTGACCATATTTTCCATTCCTGGCGGGCTAAGATTAGATCTTTTTTGGCCGTATTTTTCTAGAATACGTAAACAAGGAGTCAAAGTTTGACCAGGAGTGGTAGCCCGATGGCACAACTATCCTCATTTAGTACCTCCATTTAATATGTTAAATAAGAGGTTTTAATTTTGGGTCGCCTTTATAGCGGTTTAATGCTGCATGTTGCTCGGAAGGTTGAGGCAATTATGGGCCCCAACAAAAGTGCCCGAGTTATTGGAATAATCGATGATTCTCAAATATTGAACGAGGAAAAAAGAGTTTGAGGATTTGAACAACGATGTGGTAATTTGATGTCAAGACTCCCCTCTCTTAGCTTTAGTTTGGTTGGCGCGAAATCAGGGAGGGGAGTAGGAGGGGATGTATATTAGGACGTAAATATCATATTTATGTCGTTTGGTTGCCATGTAAAAATGGAGGAGTGTAAATGAGTCATCCTCCACATCAGCAAATTAACTCCTCCTAAAACAGATGGATTGTGACGTAAATGATATTAAAATGTCCATTTTATCATTTTATTACAAATTTATCATAAACTAAACTTTTACCTCATGTACATAACATTTCTGACTTTGTGTAATGGATACAATAGTAAATTATATACAATAAAAATTATTTACCTTCTACTTTTTACCTCAACCAAACCGAGAGGAGTAAATGCGATTTACTTCACTCCCATCGCTACCAAATAATTTTGAAGTAAACGAATATGCTTTCTCTAGTGGAAGTAAATATAGTGTCACTCCCCCTTTCCCTACCCTCCGCAAACCATTAGATTTCTACCTGCTTTACTTGGTATGTCAGGTGAGAAATCTTGATTTTGAATCATGTTGAGCATGACTTTATGTCATATTTTCAGCCTTATATTGTAGTTGTGAGTCTTATGTCTTTCGATCTCTCATAAATTAGTCGAAAACTCTCGAATACCAAAACTATCAAAAATTTGAGATTTCAAACCCAATAAATTGAGACATTTAGTAAGCGAGTTATCAAATACCAATGTATATCACAAGTATAGCTCTTGCATGTAGCGCAATGTTGAATCGAAAGGAAAATTCTAACTCTGCCACTATTTCATAAGCTGAATTCGTATTTGTTAAGGTCGTGTATCTGTATTTGATTGGGTTGTAGTGCTAAAAAAAAGTTTGACAATTCGGGGCGAGAAGGCATACGTTAACAGGGAATGGACTCATGCGTGGTGAGGTTTTATTGGGTGTTAAACGGATTGATTAGTGAACTAAGCAATAGGGAAGTACAAGAAATTAGTGGTTAATGTAGGATAACACAGCCTGGGGCAGGGAAATTCTGACCTTTGACTGCCTATTTCTATTAATTTTTTATTTCTTTTAACACCATGTTTATGTTTTTTTCTTGATTTATATATATATATATATATGTATTTTGAGGATCCAAGCAATAATTTTTTTGGGTTAAATTGGGGAGAATGATTTCCTCGAAATTGGTTTTTCTTGAAGTTTTTGGCTGTGTCCAAATTTCCGAAGTTTAATAATACAGATATTTTCATGGATCAAAAGTCTCTTAAAACTTGTTCTTTTCCCAATAAGAGTGTAGTAAAATTACTTATACGTCTAAAATTGAATGCTTTTGTATTCGTTTTGGATTTGATTAAATAGAATTTGCATTTGAATTTTTTTATTTATTTCATAAAAAATAAATTATTTTTTCAGAAAAATATGAATTCAAACTTAAAAATTTGAAATCATATATTGTTTTAATACACGATAATCAAATGCATGATGTATTTTATATATTTTTTATATTGTACTGAATTTGTATATATACAAGTATGAGTGAGTACCAAATCGTTTACCAAATCTGATACTGATTACAAATTCTTTTTACCAATTTCGAATTGATCACCGATCCATATTTTGTTATTAATACTGAAATGTTCGTTAATCCGTAATTGGTTATGTTAAGAAAATTATATTTTACTTGTGTTAAATATGTATTGGCATAGTTTATATTTATCTTAACGAAGTTTTATTTAATTAAATAGACCTATCTCTACATATTTATCTTTGATTTTGAGTACGAGACTTTCTCAATAAAACTCTGTTTAGGATGGAAACCATCACAAAATTGATCTGAAACCACTATAAATAGTTAGAAACCACCAAAAATTTGGTCAGATTGACAGTTTAACGATATAAAAATAGTTGTAGGATAAAAATAAAAAGGTAAAATTTATAGAAGTTTTAAGCAACTTATAAATAGTGGGTATTTATAGCTTTTTATCCACATATATATATATATATATTGTCTCTTCATTAATAGCTACCAGGGCTTGAAGCAAGCTTGACACCACTTCCTGAAGCAGATATGCTAAGTGGTGGTGGTGCCTCTCCCACTGCTATTGTAGGGGCTAAACCTAAATGATTGAATCTGAGCATAAATCAGAAGAAGTTTACTCCATCTTACCTACCAGAAATTCATTCACTACTCGGTACTTGTTCGGTCGGTTGTACGTGACCCAGTGCCCGCTTTCTCGCTCCCCACATCGGGTTGACTTTGAGTTTGACAGTGGATTGTCCTTCAAACAAAAAAGGGCGGCCCCCTCACAAGCACGATAGATTTTCTCGTTTGCCTGCTCCTCTCTAGGCTTCGCTATCGCGGTATATGGATCTCTCTATGTAGTGGTCGGCCTTCTAGTAGCTTCGCCAGAAGCGACTAGTCGCTTCCCGAATGCCTCTTTACTTTAACTTTAGTATAGTCTAATTTGTTTTTGCCTCCTTCCTTACCGTCAACGTAGGCTACTAGGAGAGTAAGCAAGCTAGTGAGGTTGTTTTTTCCCCCTTGACGAACAAACCACTTTGCATTGAAGACATCTATTACTATTAACACTTCAGCTTGGAGTTATCTTTATTTCGTCTCAATTACAGTTGAATTTTCGCTTTCAAGAACACGAGAGAGAGAGAGAGAGAGAGAGAGAGAGAGAGAGAGAGAGAGAGAGAGGAAATCCATGGTTCAATCTCAAATGGAAAAGAGATTTTTTTTTTTTTTGAGTAAGTAAAACTTTATTAAAAAGTAGGAATGTTAGATTTAAGGATAATAATGTAAAAAATTTATTATTCATGGTAATAGAAAATAAATCACATTTAAATATATTAAGTGGATTTAGTACACAAATTAAGACATAAAACAAACTAATAATAACTATTCCATATTCGTCATTGCAGTTTTTCTTGAACTTCATCAGCCTGACAAGCTCAGTACCATCTAGATTCATAAGCAACCATTTGCAAAACTCTGAGCGAATCAATTATATTGAAAATAGTCTAAAATCAAGATGAAACATAATAAAAGACCCAAATCTGGTCCGAGTATAAGGTCTCTACTTTAAAAATAAGATAAATTTCTAAATATGAAAAGATAAAAAATACAACCCATCCATAAAATAAAAAAGTTGCAAAACTCCGACGGAAGGAGTTACTAAAGTTTGAAGATAAAGGAGATAAAGGACAAACAATGAGCTAGAGAAAAAATTTTCAACTATAACCAAAGTTTCGGTTGGCAATGGAGCAGACAAACCTGGAGACGCAAAGAAGAAACGCCGAGAGGAAATGAGGTAGAGAAAGAAAGATTAAGGAGATAAAGGACAAAATAAGAGCAAGGGAGAAAATTTTCAATCATAATCAAAGCTTCGGCCTCGACTATGGCCGAACAGCAGACAAAACTCAGAGACATAGAAAAGAAACGCCGAGAGGAAATAAGGTAGAGAAAGAAATATTCTTTCTTATGATTTAAGTGGAAAAGATGAATTAATTAATTGCAAAAGTTTCATAATAAATATGTTGCATGCCATGAGCTTTGCATCTTTGTCATACCAGTAAGGTTTTAAATAGTTTGTAAATACACAAGTTTGAAAAATATTCTTAATTATAAATCGAAAAATAAGAATAATTCATAAATACAAAAAATTAGGTTTTATTTGAATTGATTTTTAGTTTAAAAAAGTGATTTTTTTTTTATTGCTAAATTTCATGACATCGGATATTTGTGAGCAAATAGGTGAGAATTCATATTGCTAAAAACGATTCTGTATGTTTTCTATGTTGTATAAATGCATTGGACAAAGTTTTACTTTCCCCTTAAAGCCTGAATTCATGTGCTAATCATCATGTTTTTTAAAAATTTTGGCCAATAAAATTGTTCTCCGTAAAATTGCTCAAAATAATTCAGTATATTTCTCAAGTTTTAAAAATAATCGCACAAAGTTTCACTTGTCCTTTGAAGGCCGAGTCTGTGAGTTAATCATTACGTTATTTACAAAATTTATGTCTGCAAAACAACTCTCTATAAAATTGCTCAAAATGATTCACTATGTTTCTTATGTTCTAAAGACACATAGCAAAACGTTTCACTTGCCTATTGAAGCCTGAATTCAAGTGTTAATCATCACGTTTTTTACAAAATTTAGGTCCGAAAAATATTCCTCCGAAATTGCTGAGAATAATTTTGTATGTTTTTCATGTTATAATGATATACGACACAATGTCTCACTTGTGTATAGAAGGCAAAACCCGTATGCTAGTTGTCATTTTTTTTTCCAAAATTTAGGTTCGAAAAATTTTTTTCCATAAAATTGCTCAAAATGATTCATTATGTTTCTCATGATGTAAATATACATTGCAAAAGATTTTACTTGCCCGTTGAAACCTGAATTTGTGTGCTAATTATCATTTTTATACGAAATTAAGGTTAAAAAATAATTATCCTTAAAATTGCTAAAAACGATTCTGTATATTTTTCATGTTGTATAGAAACATGAGACAAAGTTTTACTTTCCCATTAAAGCCCAAATTCGTATGCTAATCATCACGTTTTTGTAAAAATTTTGGTAAAAAAATAGTTCTTCATAAAATTGCACAAAATAATTCTGTATGCTTCTCAAGTTTTAAAAATAATCGCACAAAGTTTCACTTGTCCTTTGAAGACCGAATCTGTAAGTTAATCATTACATTATTTACAAAATTTATGTCCGTAAAACAATTCTCTATGAAATTGCTCAAAAATGATTCACTATGTTTCTCATGTTCTAAAGACATATCGCACCACGTTTCACTTGCTTGTTGAAGCCTGAATTCGTGTGTTAATCATCACGTTATTTAAAAATTTAGCTCCGAGAAATATTGTCCGTAAAATTGCTCAAAACAATTCCGTATATTTTTCATTTGTATAGAAACATGACACAATGTCTCACTTGTTTGTAGAAGGCCGAATCTGTGTGTTAATTATCACGTTTTTTCAAAAATTCTGGTCAAAAAAATATTACTCCATAAAATTGCTCAAAATAATTATATATGTTTCTCATGTTTTAAAAATAATTTTACAAAGTTTTACTTGTCTTTTGAAGGCCGAATCTGTGAGTTAATCATTGCGTTATTTAAAAAATTTATGTCCACGAAACAATTCTCTATAAGATTTTTCAAAATGATTCACTATGTTTCTCATGTTCTAAGGACACATTGCACAAGGTTTGACTTGTTTATTGAAGCCCGAATTCTTGTGTTAATCATTACGTTTTTTACAAAATTATGGTCCGAAAAATTATTCTCCTTAAAATTTCTCAGAACACTTCCGTAACTTTATCATGTTGTATAGATATATGGCACAATGCCTCACTTGTCTATGGAGGGCCGAATTCATATGATAAATTACATCACATGTTTTTCAAAACTTTTGTAAAAAAAAAATAGTTCTCAATAAAATTGCTGAAAATAATTCTGTATGTTTTGCAAGTTTTAAAAATAATCGCGCAAAGTTTCACTTGTCATTTGAAGACCGAATCTGTTAGTTAATCATTACGTCATTTAAAAAATTTATGTCCGCAAAACAATTCTCTATAGAGTTGCTCAAAATGATTTATTATGTTTCTCATGTTTTAAAGACACAACACACAACGTTTAACTTGCTTGTTGAAGCCCGAATTTGTGTGTTAATCATTACGTCTTTTATAAAATTTAGGTTCGAAAAATATTTCTATATAAAATTGCTCAGAACAATTCCTTATATTTTTCATGTTGTATAAAAATATGGCACTTTGTCTCACTTGTCTGTAGGAGGACGAATCCGTGTGTTAATCATCGCGTTTTTTAAAAATTTTGGTCTAAAAAATATTTCTTCATAAAATTGCTCAAAATAATTATATATGTCTCTCATGTTTTAAAAATAATCGCACAAAGTTTCACTTGTCCTTTAAAGGCTGAATCTGGGAGTTAATGATTACGTTATTTACAAAATTTATGTCCGTAAAGAAATTGTTCAAACTAATTCACTATGTCTCTCATGTTCTAAAGAGATGTTTGACTTGTTTATTGAAGCTCGAACTTGTGTGTTAATCATCACGTTTTTTACAAAATTTAGGTATGAAAAATATTCTCCTTAAAATTGCTCACAACAGTTCTATATGTTTATCATGTTGTATAGATATATGGCACAATGTCTCACTTGTCAATAGAAGGCCGAATTCGTGTGCTAATCATCACGTTTTTTTAATAAATTTTGCTCAAAAAAAAAATTTCTCCATAAAATTGCTCAAAATAATTCTATATGTTTCTCATATTTTTAAAATAATCTCATAAAGTTTCACTTGTGCTTTGAAGGCCGAATCTGGGATTTAATCATTACGTTATTTACAAAATTTTTGTCCGCAAAATAATTCTCTGTGAAATTGCTCAAACTGATTCACTATTTTTCTCATGTTCTAAAGACACATCGCACAATGTTTGACTTGTTTATTGAAGCCCAAATTCGTATGTTAATCATCCCATTTTTTACAAAATTTAAGTCCGAAAAATATTTCTCCTAAAGATTGCTCAGAACAGTTCTGTATGTTTATCATGTTATATAGATATATGGCACAATGTCCCACTTATCCTTAGAAGACCGAATTCGTGTACTAATCATCACGTTTTTTTAAAAATTTTGGTAAAAGAAAATACTTCTCCATAAAATTGCTCAAAATAATTCTATATGTTTCTTATATTTTAAAAATAATCTTACAAAGTTTCACTTGTTCATTGAAGGCCGAATTTGGGAGTTAGTCATTACGTTATTTACAAAAGTTATGTCCCCAAAACTAATCTCTAAGAAATATCTCAAACTGATTCACTATGTTTCTCATTCTCTAAAGACACACCGCACAATGTTTGACTTGTTAATTAAAGCCCGAATTCGTGTGTTAATCATCACATTTTTTACAAAATTTAGGTCCGAAAAATATTTCTCTCTAAAATTGCTCAGAACAGTTGGTATGTTAACAATGTTGTTTAGATATATGGCACAATGTTTCACTTGTTTGTAGAAGGCCAAATTCGTGTGCTAATTATCACGTTTTTTAAAAAAAATTTGTCAAAAAAATAGTTCTCAATAAAATTGCTGGAAATAATTCAGTATGTTTTGCAAGATTTAAAAATAATCGCACAAATTTTCACTTATCCTTTGAAGGCCGAATCTGTTAGTTAATCATTACATTATTTAAAAAATTTATGTCCACAAAACAATTCTCTATAGAGTTGCTCAAAATGATTCACTATGTTTCAAATTGTTTAAAGACACATCACACAATGTTTAACTTGCTTGTTGAAGCTCGAATTCGTGTGTTAATCATCAAATCTTTTACAAAATTTAGGTCCAAAAAATATTTCTCCGTAAAATTGTTTAGAACAATTTCGTATGTTTTTCATGTTGCATAGAAATATGGCACTTTGTCTCACTTGTCTGTAGGAGGCTGAATCCGAATGTTAATCATCACATAATTTAAAAATTTTGGTCAGAAAAATATTTATCCATAAAATTAATCAAAATAATTCTATATGTTTCTCATGTTCTAAAAATAATCGCACAAGGTTTCACTTGTCCTTTGAAGGCCGAATCTGAGAGTTAATCATTACGTTATTTACAAAATTTAAATCTGCAAAACAATTCTATAATAAATTGCTCTAATTGATTCACTATGTTTCTCATGTTCTAAAGACACATTGTATAATGTTTGACTTATTTTTCGAAGCCCGAATTCGTGTATTAATCATCACATTTTTTTTAAAATTTAGGTCCAAAAAATATTTATCCTTAAAATTGCTCACAACAGTTCTATATGTTTATCATGTTATATAGATATATGGCACAATGTCTCACTTGTCTTTAGAAGGTCGAATTAGTCAAAAAATATTTTGGTCGAATTATCATGTTAGAAATTTTGGTCAAAAAATATTTCTCCATAAAATTGCTCAAAATAATTCTATATTTTTCTCGTATTTTAAAAATAATCTCACAAAGTTTCACTTGTTCTTTGAAGGCCGAATCTTGGAGTTAATCATTACGTTATTTACAAAATTTATTTCCGAAAACAATTCTCTAAGAAATTGCTCAAACTGATTCACAATGTTTCTCATGTTCTAATGACACATCGCACAATGTTTGACTTATTAATGGAAGCCCGAATTCGTGTGTTAATAATCACGTTTGTTTAAAAATTTTGGTCAAAAAAATATTTCTACATAAAATTGCTCAAAATAATTCAATATATTTCTAATGTTTTAAAAATAATCGCACAAAGTTTCACTTGTCCTTTGAAGGCCGAATCTGGGAGTTAATCATTAAGTTATTTACATAATTAATAACCGCAAAACAATTCTCTAAGAAATTGCACAAACTGATTCACTATGTTTCTCATGTTTTAAAGACATATCGCACAATGTTTCACTTATTTATTGAACCTCGAATTTGTGTATTAATCATCACATTTTTTACAAAATTTAGATACAAAAAATATTTCTCCTTAAATTTGCTTACAACAGTTCTATATGTTTATCATGTTGTATAGACATTTCTGTAGAAGGCCGAATTCGTGTGCTAATCATCACGTTTGTTTAGAAATTTTGGTCAAAAAAATATTTCCCCATAAAATTGCTCAAAATAATTCTATATTTTTTTTTCATATTTTAAAAATAATCTCACAAAGTTTCACTTGTTCTTTGAAGTTGAATCTGAGAGTTAATCATTATGTTATTAAAAAAATTATGTTATTAAAAGTTGTTTTTTTCCCAATAAGAGGGTAGTAAAATTACTTATACGTCTAAAATTGAATGCTTTTGTATTCATTTTGGATTTGATTAAATAGAATTTGCATTTGAAATTTTTCTTATTTATTTCATAAAAAATAAATTATTTTTCAGAAAAATATGAATTCAAACTTACAAATTTGAAATCATATATTCTTTAAATACACGGTAATCAAATCCATGATGTATTTTATATATTTTTTATATTGTACTGAATTTATATATATAATACATTTTAAAATAAGGAATGGTCGCTGTACGAGTGAGTACCCGACTGTTTACCAAATCTGACGCTGATTACAAATTCTTTTATCAATTACGAACTAATCACCGATCCATAAATATTTTTGTTATTAATACTGAAATTGTTCGTTAATCCGTGATCGATTATGTTAGGAAAATCATTTCTTACTTGTGTTAAATATGTATTGGCATAGTTTAGATTTATCTTAACAAAGTTTTATTTGATTAAAGAGACCTATCTCCACATATTTATCTTTGATTTTGAGTATGAGACTTTCTCAACAAGGCTCTACTTTGTTTAGGGTGAAAACCGTCACAAAATTTGTTCCAAAATCACTACAAAAATGGCTAGAAATCACAAAAAAATTGGTCGGAATGACAATTTTAACAATCTAAAAATAATTATAACATAAAAATAAAAAAATAAAATTTGAAAACGTTTTAAACGACTCGTAAATAATGGATATTTATAATTTTTTATCCATATATATATATATTGGACTTGAGGTTGTTTTTCTTGAGATGAGGCCAAATATTTTATGGATCAATGGTTTCACTGTTGAGGTGAATCTGGGCGTCTTATTCAATCCCAAGTCCCAACAAACCACTTTGCATTGAAGACATCTATTAACTATTAACACTTCAGCTTGGAGTTATCTTTATTTCGTCTCAATTACTGTTGAATTTTCACTTTCAAGAACAAGAGAGAGAGAGAGCTAATCATCACGTTTTTATAAAATTTAGGATAAAAAATTAGTTCTAAACAAAATTTCTCAAAAGGATTCTATATATTTTTTAACTATTAAGATACATGGCACCGAATTTCACTTGTCATTTGAGGTAAATATAGGTCCAAAAAAGATTACTCTATAAAATTGATCAAAACAATTCAATATGAGAGAGAGAGAGAGAGAGAGAGAGAGAGAGAATCCAAGGTTCAATCTCTTGTAGAGAGAGGAGGATTTTTTTTTTTTTAAAAAAGTAAGAAAATTAGACTTAAGGATATTAATGTAAAAAATTCATTATTCATGGTAATAGAAAATAAACCACGCTTAAACATATTAAGTGAGTTCAGTACACAAAATAAGAAATAAAATAAACTAATAATAACTACTCCATCTTCGTCATTGCAGTTCTTCTTGAACTTCATCGCTATGACAAACTCAGTACCATCTAGATCCATAAGCAATCATCTAAAAAACCCTGAGCGAATCAACTATATTGAAAATAGTCTAAAATCAAGGATTCGAAATACTATTACTATTAGCTACAGCTGTTCCGATTCACTGATAAGGAAGATAGATTTGGTGTCTTTTACTTTATTGGCCTGTCTTCTCTTTACTTCTGGGGAGCTCTCTTGCGCCTAACTGAGGTTAAGTGTTCTCCTGTTCCACTAAATGGCTTTCGAGCGAATGCAAGTAGCAATGTAGCACTTGACCTTTTCCTCTGCCAAAGAACGGCTTGTCCGTCTTTGATGTACCCTTTATAAAACAAGCAATCGAAGCCTTTTCTGCAGAGGAAAGGAAGATCCGAAATGTTAAAATAGATCGTTGCTAAGTTGCCGGATGACAAGCTTGGTTTCGATCGTACTTTATTCAAATATGGTCTTGGTATGAGGTCTCTTCTTGAAAAATAAGAGAAATTTTTAAAAAGATCAAGAACACAACCCATCCATGAAATAGAAAAGTTGCAAAACTTCAGCGGAAGGAGTTACTAAAGTTTGAAGACGAGCAAGGGAGAAAATTTTCAACCATAACCGAAGCTTCGGCTAGTAATGGCTGAACAACAGACAAATCTAGAGACGCAGAGAAGAAACGCAGAGAGGAAATGAGGTAGAGAAAGAAAGATTAAGGAGATAAAGGACAAACAGAGAGCAAGGGAGAAAATTTTCAATCACAATCAAAACTCCGACTGCGACTATGGCTGAATAGCAGACAAAACCCAGAGACGTAGAAAGGAAACGTCGAGAGGAAATGAGGTAGAGAAAGAAATATTCTTTCTTGTGATTTGAGTGGAAAAGATGAATTAATTAATTGCAAAAGTTTCATAATAAATGTGTTGCATACCATGAGCTTTGCATTTTTGTCATACCGATAAGGTTTTAAATAGTTTGTAAGTATACAAGTTTGAAAAAAAATTCTTAATTATAAATCAAAAAGTAAGAATAATTCATAAATACAAAGAATTAGGTTTTATTTAAATTTATTTTTAGTTTAAAAAAGTCTATCTTTTTTATTGCTAAATTTCGTGACATTGGATATTTGTGAGCGAATAGGTAGGACTTGGGATAGAAAAAGTAAAAGAAGGTGAAATGATAAATATCATTCCAAAAACACCCTTAATTTCTTTTTTAGAAAAAAATCACTGCTATACACGACAAAATCTTTTTAATTATCGCATGGTAACTTTATTAATCTATTAATCGAAGAGAATCGAATCGGTCAGCCCAAACCACTTGAAACCAATTTTAATCTAATCAATGATATTTGCTTTGAAGGAGGTTCGAATTCTTAATATCAAAGTTGAAGTCCAAGTTTTTAACTATATATATAAAGTCATTATTTTGTTTCTTTTACTTGATATTTGAGATTTATCGATCAATCTAGAGAGATTTATCTGTGCATAAGCGAACTAAAGCACAATACCGAAAATCCCATAGCAAAAGGGGATGTTTTACCACAAGGGTGCCCTACGTGCTGAAATGAAAGTAACCCTTTGCTGTATAAATCTGCAAAATTGATAGTACAGCAACAGTAGTATACAGTAAAATAAAAGCAAAGTAGAAGAAGAAATATTACATTAATGGCGATCACATTAAAGAGGGTGTAATGATTTGAAGCACACAAAATTCACTTGACTTACTATATTTTTGCATTTAAATCCTCACGTTAAAAGAACTCTCTCTCTCTCTCTCTCTGAGTCCAGTCCCCTCCAAAACCAAATGATCGCCATAGCTCAAAAGCTTCAAGCCCTTGTGATTTCTTCATTCTTTCCTCTCTGCATTCTCTTCATGTGATTTTTTTTCTTCCCCCCACTCTTGCCCTGTGACTTGCTTCAATATACCCCCCTTTTACCCACCCCCCACCCCCCACCCCCCACCCCCCTTCTTTATATATATATTATAAATCTACATTTCCATTCCATCATCATCAACATTAAGTCTTGTACTCTTGGCATTCTTCCAACAAAATTTACAAGAAGAAGAGGAAGAAGAAGTAATTAAACAGTAGTCAAATATGGTGAAGGGTTTTGCCTACTGTATTCCCACTGTCCTCATTTTCTTATTCATCTTATTTCCCACATCCTTCCAAGCTAGGCATATTAATGGAAAGCCACATTCTCGTAAGTAACCTTTGTAAATATCTTTTTTATGTGTATTTTTTCTTAATTTTTTTATATTTATAAATAAATTTTCTTTTCAAGTTTTTCCTCAATATTTTAAATTATTGTCGACTCAAAATTAAAAGTCTAATTTCATTATATGGACATAATCAAATGTCACAGCAGAAATAGAGAATAGCTATCCCTAACATTTTTTAAATTCCTTTTATGAATTTTATTATCAACATTAAGTAGATTACTTAATGAGGGTATAATGGTCATTTTTGACAAAAAGTATATGTATCTTTCCAATTTTGCCCTCAGTTGATTAATCTACTCAATGTTTTTCTTCTTCTTTTAACACCCCTCCTCCTGAAACTAGTTAGAAGTCTGGTTCCGTCTATAACTTCCTTCTGGAAAAGCTTTTTTTTTTGTTTTTTGGGTTATTGGGACTAAATTTTTGTGTTGGATCATTCTTCAACAGGACATGGGCATCACCACACACCATTGTCAAGCAGATCAAAGGAGGATACAAATGTGATGAAATCTAATGAGCAAAATTATTTGGACAAAAGGCAAATGATGATGAAGATGATGATGCATTATAGTCATAGCCATAGAAGAGCAGATACATTAGAAATAGCAGGATCAAGTTTACCAGATTGTTCACATGCATGTGGATCTTGTACTCCTTGTAGATTAGTTATGGTTAGCTTTGTTTGTTCTTCATTAGAAGAAGCAGAAACATGTCCAATGGCTTATAAATGTATGTGCCATAACAAGTCATATCCTGTTCCATGATCATCATCACTCACTCACTCACTACAACCTTAATTTTTCTGATATTTCTTTGTAATATATAGTGGGCAAAAAGGGTTTTTTTTTCCTTTTATTTATTTTTCATCTTTTTTTGTTTAGGGTAGAGAAGGCTTGCTATGTAATCAAAGAGCTTAAAGTTTAGTTTTAATTTCATTACTCCTTTTGAGATGTACTCTTTTGTAAGATGTTAATTACAATCACTCTTCATGTGTGATCATGGTAAAAAGTATTTATTTATTAAATGATGTTTTTTTTATAATTTCAACATTATTTATTATTTGTAATTTTATAAGACTACTTAGTTAATCAACAACAAAATTGTCTATAACGTTTCCTTTTATAATGTATTTTCTTTCTTACGGTTTATCTTTTATTTGGTAGGTTTTATTAATAAAATATACCAAATGAGAAATGTTATAGAAAGTGTTACAGAAAATATTATAAACTATTTGAACGGATTAATTCATAAGAATTGATTTAGTAATAAATGAGTGAAATTCTTTATTATTAATAAGAATTCTAACATTTATTCTAATATGAGCCCATATAGTGCGAATTAGAGATGAAGTATAATCAGTAAACATGGTCCATAGTGGAGATAAGTTTTCATGAAAAAAAAAAAGAAGAAAAGAGAAAATAGTTTTATAAACTCATAAACTATGGTCACTTTTCTACTCATAGTTAATTTTTTTAAAAAAACTTTTTACACCCATAAACAATTTTTAACCATTGCAAATATGTCAAATTATATTCAATACAATAGTTTTCGATATATTTTAGGCATACATAAGCCCTTTATTATAAGGACACTCATTACACTTTTAGCAAATATAAATCTTTATTTTCAATACACATCACCTAAAATTCTTATTTATTTACAATTCACTACCTTAAAAAGCAAAATACCTTTAATAAAGCGGTCACATTGAATATAATTTGTTATAACATCAAGTTACAAATAGTTTATAGATGTAAAATTTTGAAAAAAAAAGTTTTGGGCATAAATAGAAAAACAATAATATTTTATAGATATATAGAGCTAATCTCTCAAAAGAAAACTATAGGACTAACTAGTTAATGAGAAATAGAAAGATAAATCCCTCTTAGACACAAAATTGCAAGATTTGGTTGGCCAAATAAGAGTCATAAATCACCAATCAGCAGTGGTAAAATTCACTAATATTGCATATCCTTGGGCAAGAGATGCAATGCATTAGGCGGGCTTTTAGCAATATGTCTGGTTTTGGTCCTTTTGCAATGGCAACTCAAACAGCAACATCCTCATTTCCCATTTTCCTTCACAGATTAAGCTCTGATGTTCCCTGCCTCCTCTCTGTTTCCCCTTTTCCTGCTTTCCTTAATCGATCTCTCCCATTCCTGGCCCCGCCACTTTCTTCAAGTGGGTCAAACCCACCTCTCCAAATTATTACCCAAGTCATCAAGAACAAGAATTTGTCCTCTGGTTTGCAATGAAAGGTAACTTTCTTTCTTCCCCTTTTAATTTCTATGAATAGGGCAATCTATGTTTTTGTTTCTGGAAAAAAGATTTGAGTATAATGTGCATATGCAAGCTTCCATTTTGTTTCCTTTTTTGAAAAAAAAAACTTTGATCTCTCTTTCTCCTTAATGATAACTCATGCATGACATAATGCCCCTTTTTCTCTGTCTGCAATAAAGGTAATGCAACAAAAAGTGCCCTTTGATTGCGCTGTTAACCTTCCCTTTTCGTGGGATATGAAAAAACCCACCTTTCTTTTTCCTTTTTGGTTCCCAAATTTTGCTTCTTGGTTCCTCTTGGTACTGGAAGAGAGAGAGGGGGAGAGATTGAGAGACTTTAGCAATGATGAGAGGTTGAATTTTAGGATCAAAGCATGGGGTAGTGCAATGATTTGATTTACTTTTCATGATGATCTTTGTATGCCCTTTTCTTTTCCGTTAGAAAGGGTTTGAGAATCTGATTCTCCAAACTTTTGTCTCTGATGAGATTGAGGCGTAGGCAATACATTCCTTCTTGTGCTTCTCACCATAGAGTAAGCTCTTCATCTTTCTTTTTCACCTTTGCACTCATTCCCTTTCTGCCGTCTTTTTCTGCAAAAATGAGTGAGCAAACTGATTGAATTTAGGCTGAGATCAAGAACTCTCTGTCAAATACACCTTGTTTTTGGGGAAAAAAAGGTTGTTACTAATTTGTAATTGTACAATTGGTTTATGTTGGGGTTTTAAATAGTATCCTTCACTTCAAGAAGGCCAAGATGCATGAGAATATAACAGATATGCATAGACACTTGGATATAGCATTTTTTTTTCAAAATAATAGTATTTTCAGAGGCAATGTCTGCTAATGAAATGTATAGGGCATTGTTGTATTATTACTTTGATGACTTTGCATTGTATTCAATTATTTGTTTAAATTCCTTGTATTCTCTGATCAAATTTGTTTCTCCAATTCACTTAAGTGGTAGTGAGCTTTTTTTAAATTTGATCATTAACTTCCATGCATTGCTCAATTTGGTTCCGTTCGCAAGATTCTCACACATATCGTGTTTTGTTCTGCTATTTCGTTGCATGATGTACTGGGCTCTGTTAGAATAGTTCTCCATTTTGTGGTGACTTAGTCAATGGGTTTATATGCTTTGATTTTTCTTTTCTGCTTAACATGCACAGTTGTAGATTTTCCCATAGTATATCTTCTTGAACTCAGGCTCCATACAGTTGCTAACTTGGCTATCATATCTGCATTTTCTGTCTTTAATCTTTCTAGTCCTTTTCAAGTTACAATGGTTTTTGTGGATGGGGTTCTCACTCAGGCTATCTTATTTCTATAATGTTTAAAGAAGTCATCTACTTGATTTTGCGGGACTAAGTTTACCATTTTCAACTACGGTTATCCACTTTATACTCATGTAAGGCTTATATCCAGGTTGATGAAGATGAAATTTATTGGGAAGCAAAGAAGGAAGATGAAGAATCACCATTTTCTCACAATTCTTCTCACGTAATATCACATTTAGCTCAATGCTTCAGTGAGTGAAACTCATCTAAATACTCACTGTGATCCTCTCTTTTCTTCATATGCACATCACCTTCTTTTATTTGCTTCAATAAATAGAAAAATTAAGAAAAGGTAAACATTTCGCCTTACATACCATTTCATTTTTATCACTACTCTGTTCTTTGTAGCTAATGCTATGGTTGGACCAAAAACATGGATAGGAGGAATTTTCAGCCGATCTGGCCCTAAACGGTTTGGAAGTGACAAATTTCTTGACTACCAATTGAGTCCGGAACAGGTAAGCTCTATAATTCGAGTACCTAAGCTAGTTGCGTTGACACAATGCTGAACCTGAAATTTTTAGACCCCTTTCTTCCTTTGATATGCAACTCTTTTTTGCATTTTCTTGTTGTTTGTTCGGCTTATTCCTCTAAATGATGATTTACAAGTGTCCATTTCCTTTTTAAGATTATTATTCTTATCCCAGCTTGAAAGTCTGTAATACTACACTAATATTAAGCACATGCTTTAGCCATCTTCTTGAAAAAAATAACCACTACTTTATTAAGACAGTGGTTCTTTGGCCTCACGAGATATTTGTATGTTTTAAAAATTCTACCAGGAAGAAAGGCTTCAGAAGCTTCAGGAACGGTTAGGGGTACCTTTTGATGAGACTCGCTTTGATCATCAAGTATTGCTCCCACCACTTATTTCACCATTCTATGCCATGTCTATTTTTAACATTAACCGTTCTTTAAATTGTTTGAATGGGTAACTTTACACACACTTGCACACATTTATGTCCATTAGGTCAGCTTTGAGCGTTTGATTGTCAATTGACTAAGGAATTTATGTTTCCATTATCAGGAATCCCTTCTTACTCTCTGGAACTTATCCTTTCCAAACATTAAGCTTAAATCTTTGATTTCTAACCAATGGAAAGATATGGGATGGCAAGGAGCTAATCCATCGACAGACTTCAGGTAAAACTTCAGATATCATGTTTTTTTATATATGCATGACAATTAGTGCTCTAAATATACATTCGGATCAATATGGATCTATTAGCTATTCATGTCAACAACTAGAGAACAAATTCACAGGCCAAAGTTGCTTCGATCTTTCAATTTTAAAGTTTTTTCATACTGTCAAGTAGAATATAGAATTGGGATATTTTAGCTGAGTTATGATGACTCTTCTTGGATAGTTTCTTCTATCTCTCTAAAAGAAGTGAAAGTGAACTTATCAACACCTTTGGAAATGGCTCGTTGTCTTAAAAATAAAACATGCGTACATCATATCCAGGAATTGATCATCTTGCTGATGAAGCTTATTCTCAATCACAGGGGCTGTGGTTTCATTTCACTTGAGAATTTGCTGTTTTTTGCGAAAACTTACCCGGTATGGTTGCTTGGATATTGCTACATAAACAGCAACAACTGCTCTGTCGGAATATATATGTTTCTTTTATGTTCTGTATGCTATTGCAGTAACTCGCGAGCTTTTACTAATAGTATATAATTCAAAATGAAGGGTTCTTTTCATAGGTTACTTTTCAAGCAAGGTGGACAGCGTGCAACATGGGAGTATCCGTTTGCTGTTGCTGGAATCAATGTTTCCTTTATGTTGATTCAGATGCTTGATTTACATTCCGGTACATTTAGGCCTACACTTATTACCTTTTACTTTTACAATCAGGCCAACAGGACTGATATATAGTGCTTATATATGGAATTATGCAATTTTCTTGTCGAAATGATTCATTGAAACTTCTTTTTTAACTAGTTTTTCTCTTTTGCAGCAAAACCTAAGTGTATTCCCGGATTCAATTTTGTGAGAATATTAGGAGGTACATGTACATCGGTTATTATAACAGATTTTTCCTCAAAGAACTCTGAATCTGACACTTCAGTCACTGAAAAATTCTTATCTATCTTTGAATCAATGCAGAAAATGAAGAGGCATTTGACATATTATATTGTATAGCATTTGCAATGATGGATGCCCAATGGCTCGCTATGCACGCTTCATATATGGAGTTTAATGTATTCTCTCTGTCTACCTTACTCTCTCTCTCTGCGCTTTTTGTCCTCATCATGAAGTAGTTTGATTGTGAGACGAGAAGAGAAGTGTATCTCTAATGCATAAATAGTTGAAAAAAGTGTCTCGTTTTGTGTTTACAGAACCAATCAAGATATGTAGCAACCAAAATTAACTCGTTTTTTCTTCTTCTTCTTTTACCTCGGCCTTCTTCAGGAGGTTTTACAAGCTACAAGGACACAATTGGAGAGAGAACTATCCTTAGAAGATGTTCATAGAATACAAGATCTACCAGCTTACAACCTGTTATATCAATAGTTTTTAAGTTACTTGCTACAGTCTCCTCTCCTCTGAAACAACAGAAATTTTTGCCATGTAAGTATTTATTTTTCAAATGGCACATTTTTATCGCGAAGAACACGAAAGGATCTGTGAGGGATGATGTGCCTTAGCAGAAGAAAAACTGTGATGAATCCATCCCAATGTGTATTATGAGCAAAAGTTCTGGATTCCAATGTGTTAATGGCAAAGCTTTTTGCCCATATGATCTTGTGTTTTATCTTGCTATTTGCAGGCAGCTACTAGCTTAAGAAATTGTTTCTCTTTTGTTCCTTTAGGCCCTGTTTGGTTCAGGGAATATAGTGTAGAAAAGAAAACACGTTTTCTTAGAAAAGGTCTTTTCTTGATTGGTAATTAAGTAAAATGATAAGAAAATTAATGAGAAAATTTTAATTTCAAAAAAATAGAAAATCTTTTCCTCGTAAAAGTGTGAAGAGAAGGAAAACATTCTTTTGAAGAGTGCTCCCATCATTAAACGGCTAATAATCTTTTGGTAAGATTAAACATATATTATTTTTATTTTCAATTTCCTCCTTAAATTCTCATAAACCAATCAAGAGAAATCAATTTTCCTTATGAGTTTTCTTAATCAACCAAATAACATTTAAATTTTCAATTTATAGGAATTACATTTTCTCTTTATCTTTTCCTTTCCCTCGTCAAAATCCTTGAACCAAACAGGGCCTTAGATATCGAGTCTGGTAAGCATAGATAGAGCCAAACCTTATAAGTTTTAGAATGTGGGAATTTATATAAATTTTTAAAAAATATTTGGGACGAATATGAAAAAAAGATGTTTACAGATTTTTAGGCTACAGAACTTCCTTGGACGGAGGAGTTCTCATCACATCTTCCTTTGGCAAACAGTATACGGCCCGAGGGAAAACTAATTCATAAGCCTGTCCAATCTTTGCCTTCTTATCTATGCTAACACCATGACGATTGTTTGATGCGAAAGATGATTCCAGAAAAATTCTAACTCTCATATTACTATGGAATCCTTGAACTATTTCAACACAATTTTAAGATTACATACGTAATTTCTTTTCTTGTTTCTATTCTTGTATTTTCCATACGTACTACAACTCTCGTTAAGAAGCTGACGTACCGCTGTAACTACTGTAGCTAATGTAGCTACTGGGAAGAATGTGACAGGCGACCCGTGCCCCATTTCATTTTGTTGAAGTTCAATTCATATATATTGGCCCAAATCATATATTATTGGGCCGAAGTGATTTATTTGCCATGGAACCCTTATGGCCCTTATGGTTATGGCCTACATTTGGGCATCTGTTCTTCCCATGAGGCCTTGTCCAGTAAACTTATAATCAATCATTATATACAAACTCATCAAGCCAATACAAGTGGATTTATGCCAAAATTAAGGGTTTATTTGTATTAGTTTTCATTTTGAAAATTTTAAATTTTTTCTTAGATTTCTTTTTTTTAAGGGTTTTTTTTTTAGATTTCTTGAAAATTAAATGATTTGTCAGAAAAAATATATATGGAAACTTACGTTATAAAAGTAAAAAACTTTTAAATTGAGATTCAATCCGAATAAAAGTTAAGAAAATATTGGGTTTTTCTTTAAATCCAAAATGGTCCCCCTTTTTTAAGATGTGACCATAAAACCAATCCGTTTTTAAGAGGTACCAACGCTCTTTTCCTGCACCTCCTTTCACAAATAATGCACACATTATTTGCATTATAACTATCCGATCAATTAAAATAGAGAATTTTTACTAGCTAAATTATATTACACGAGTTCTTACCTTATACAATTTGTAACTATTAATATTGCAAAACTTACATTAAGAGAAGTACTTATATATTCAAATTTGTTTATCTAATAAATGTATTTCTTGTTTCGTTTAGAAGGCGAATAGTTAAGGGTTTCATAAAATTGGCTCTCTAAGGGCATTCTCATGAGTTTTTAAAATTAAAAAAAAAAAAAACACTCTAGAAAACAATCTAAAAACTTGTGGACATTGCAATTAGTTAATAATTAGAAAATTTAATGCAATGATAATTGTTCTCTTATAAATATTTCATAAATTGTTGTTATATGTCCTTGTCAAATAAATGCAAAAACAAGATAAATGTACTAATTTTAGATAATTGTATTATTAGTAAGTTAAATATGGACCATACAAATGCTAATTACCACTATGGCAAAAGTGACATTTAAAAAAACAAATTACCTAATCAAAATTAATAGTTGATCCCACTAGTTTTTGAAGCCTAATTAATTGGTGTTTACATCACACTAATAAGGTTATATATAAGTGGTTTTGAGTACTAGAATTTTCTAATGACCTAATCTTCATTGGTGTTGAGATCCAATCAATAAAGCACTAAGCATTGTAACCCTATAATGGGGTTAATAAATATACCCATATTAGAAATGGGACAACTTTTTTCATTAACTTTATATCTTGACATATGGAAGCTTCAATTGATATATATATATATATATACTAGAGTGGAATATACAAATTTTAATTGTCATTATAATTGATAGGGGTGAGAAAAAAGATAAATAAAGTGCCATACAACCAATCTATCTTTTTTCCAAGTCTTTTATTGACTTAAAATAACAAATCCCATGTGTAGTGTAGTATGTGTTAATGTGTATAGAAGTTGTTTGCTAGGAGTTGCACTAATTCCTCTATGCACTAACTTGCTATTTTATATTGCATTAATTGTCTTTTTGTTGTTAGAAACTCCCCATTATTACTATTCAAAAGAATGTATATTTTGAATAGTAATATTATGTGAAATGCAACACAAAATTTCAATTTTCAAAATAATTTATTTCGATGAAATTCAATAGGAAAAGAATTATTTGTAAAATCAATCCTCCAATTAGTTTAATTATTGTAATTTAGTCTCAAATTTTTTGTTTCAATTATATTTTGACATTTCGGAACTATAATCATCAAAATAACATAAATGCATGACTAGAAAATTATATATAAAGGATTGTTTTCGTAGATTATTCATATGAAAATCTCAAGTTTATACTCTCAATTCCCACAAAACTTAAGTATAAAAATATATTATCTATCCAAACTTCATGTTTAATTTCCTATTAATATAAAGAAATTCAATTTTGGATAAAAAAAAGTAATAAAATTGTTGTACACAAACTAGGAAACAACTTTTTTGTAACTAAATTTAATTCTAAAAAAATCAAACAAACTATACATTTTTCAACCCTAAAAAACTATATATATATATATATTACAAGTCCTTTTAATTGTATATGACCAATCCTAGGGATTATTGTATGTTAAAATTTGGTTATTGGTTAGTAGTTGAACTTTTGTGATCAATGTGGTGCTGTTGTGGATAAGTTTTGTGGAAAAAAGTTACATTACTTATTTATTTGGACCAATTCTAAAGTGGGTTTTTATTTGATGCACTAAAAAAAAAAAAAGAAAGGTCAAAATCTAAATTTGGTTAATAAGTCAATGTTTGTGGGGTTTAGGTAATGAATCCCTTTGGATGTTTGTAACATGTATGTGGACCTTCAACATGTGAGACATGTATCACATGTATAAGTCATGGCAACAAAGGACACAATATTAATTTATATTTCTATATTCAAAGATTTCTTCAACAAGTTAAGAAATATGTTGGATTTTGCTCTACTTTTCAAAATTTATTGAATCCAATTATATAATCATAAATTGATTATCATGGTTGTTTTGGATAGGTCTAAGTCAAATTCTTTGTTCTTTTTCTTGTATTCTTAATTTTGGTAACTATGGATAATGAGTAAACATTAATTTACAAAAGAATCTTTAAAAAAAAAATCGAGGGGGGAGGAACTCATCTTATATTACATAAATGTGTGATGTTCCATAGAGTTTTTTTCTTCTTTTTTTTAAAAAAATAATTATACACTTATTTTTTACAAGGAGTAGATCACGATATTGATAGAGATTACATAAAATCCAATCAAATTAAATAAAACTTAATAAAAAAAGAATAAACCTTATAAAAGACAGCAACAACCTTCACTGTACAGAAGTTGAACTCCTAACTTTAAAACTGAAAGACCTCAACTTTAACCGGCTACAAAACTTATTAAATTTGACCTCTTTTATTAAAGTCTTTACTCTCTAGTGAGAGTATTGATTATTTAAATACTAATAGCTTATACTTCTAGGAACTCAACTAACATTGAATCAACATAAAAAGAACTATAAACACAACAAAGAGAAAATGTAGATATATCCAATCTTTGTGCTATATTGTATAGGAGAGAATAAAAATAAAAAAGTTCTGAGTTCGATTCATATAAATATTATTTTATATTATCGTATTTAAAATTTTTTTAAAAAAGAAAAAAAAGCAAGAATATATGGTCTCAATAATGATGAAGATAAGAGTGGAAGCTCTAATGAGCATTAAAAAACTAAGGTGATTAAGATTGAATGACAATTGATGCATTTGTATAGGTTCATGAATGAAGCAAATTTAATAAATTAATAAATTGAAAGATAAGTGTGTTTGGACAAACATTAGCATACATATCCAAATTACTGTTCTATTCCTTTGGGAAAGTTAATAGAGAGGGCAGATGATTATCTAACTAAGAGATTCAATTGATATAACCTTTCATTAAGGAAATAGAAAATGTATTTATTTGGCGGAACTGTTTAATACATCTTCTAATACACTATCTGATATATATTAAAGACTGTTTACTATATCCTTTAATACACTCGCAAGTACATTTCGTTTAGCAGTAATTTATCTTTTATTTTATAGGATTTATATTATTAATAAAACTACTATAAAAGGTGTGTACTAGAGAGCATTCAAAATCGTCTAGTATATCTTCTAGCACTCTCTAGTACACTTTTTTTAGTAGTAACTTTTCTTTTAGAGTTTAGGGTTTATATTTTATTTTATAGGATTTTTATTAATAAAACTATTATAAAAGTAATGTATTAGACGATCTCAATAGTATTAATTGCCTTACTCCGCAAATTATCCTATACAGCATAAGTATACTTTCAAATTTCAATTGTGTAACCAGTTATGAAATCTACATTCTCTTTCCATCTTGCCATAAAATCTGCATTACATTCCTATAGAACCGTAACATAGAATTCATGAAATTATAACATAGGGTATAATCTACATTCTATTCTCGTAAAATCATACCACAAAATCATAGAACCATCCCACATGAATTATTTTGTAGTGTACGCCCGGATGCGTTGTATAGGAATTATCGTTACCCCTAACAACCCTAATAAAGCATAACAATAAGGAAGTTAATATACGAAAAAAAAGTATTTGATTATCTTAAAAAAGCAATTAATTCACAATAATTAATAAGTTCATCAAACGAAAATATTTATTTCTTAAAAAAAATCACAAATAATTTTTTTTAATTAAAATTATTTTATCAAAACCTAAAAAAAAAAAACTATTTTACCAAACAATGAACCTTTTTTAGATTTAATTCTCATTCTCTTTTTAATAGATTAAAGAAAAAAAAAAAAGCATGGGAAAATAAATCCAGTGGCTAAAAAGAGTCAGCAGAAAATGGACATCAAGGACCAAAGGGTGGTCCTATGAACACACTTGATATTTTGACTTGAAGAATTATTTTTATTTATATTATTTTTCTGCTCCTCTTTTTTTCAAAATATCCAAAAAACTTGCAGCAATTTTCAACTGAATCTGACAATTTTTTTTTCTTCTTCTGTCAAGAGATCAATGCTTCACATGCCAATGTCAGCACTGTCCCTTCTAACAAACTACATCTTGTTTTTCTTTCTAATATTTCCCCAATAAAAAAAAAAATACACATTCTATTAATTTCCCGATATTTTCTATCTGTCACATTATAAAAATAATGCAACATTTAATAAACTTTAATTTGTAGAAATAATAATGAGGAAAATGAAGAGCTTGAAGGGCATTTTAGTTGATAAAAAAAATATTGAAAATTTTGTATTTCTTTAAACAATGTGATATTCACAATACATAGTTAAAAACTCAGTGTTGAATTATTGATTTTAAATAGAGAGATATTTAAATTATTTATAATTTTTTTATAGTCTAGGTATTTTAGGTCAGAATATGCTAAATATGCTAAAGCTACTAAAAAAAAAAAAGCAAATTATTATACAAATGGTTAGCTTTTTTTTTTTTTTTTCCCTCCTTTGTTTTAATGGCTAAGTTTATTGGAAGATTGAAATTGTAAAATCTGTTTCTATGTATAGAATTAATTAAATAAATTGGAATTTATTTTGAAAACTGTTCAGAAGATTTTTTTTTTTTTTTCAAAGGGCTATGTACCATTAATTAAAAAGAGCTGGGAATGATATAAACATAAATATAGACATGAAATATTTAAATATGATGAAAAAGTATTGACTCTCATATGCCTTTCAACGTCGTCTAATATTATAGAACAAAATATAAATATTAAAAGTCATTGTTAAATTATTAAAGTATAATATTTGTTTGAAGATATATTAGAAGATGTTACTTAGAGTTTATCTTTTTACTTTTTAGAATTTATATTAAAAAAATTAATATAAATAATGTATACTCGAGAGTATATTAGAAGATGAATTATACGATCTTTTGGATGTTATCGTGACGCTTTGGTTACAAAGGTATAGGTTTATGGATGGATTCAGTCAGCGAAAGTCCCTCCAACTCAATCAATATCAACAACATGTCGTGATCGGTTAGGCTTAGTTTATTTTGTCAGAAAAGAAAGTCGTTTTCGGGGGTTCATTGATTAGTACACCTCCGGTGCTGGCAAGGTCGGGACCGTGGTCGTCCGTCTCCGGTTTGCCGGCCGATAAGATTTCTGAGATTGACCAGCCAGCTGGGTTGGTTTGGCTATTCTTTTCTATTGAAAAGGAGTCAGCTGTCTGCGCGAGTCACCTTCTTCTAGGCTCCGCTGGACGACACGGCATTTTCGTTCAAATATAGGCCGGCCGTACTTGTGATGGTTCCCAAGGATCCAATATGACCACTTAGGTCTACGTTGCCACGATATTGTTCTATGAAAGCGGGCGGCTGTTTAGAAGTTCGGCCCGGTTTTTTGGTGTCGTAGGGGAGGGATTGACCTTTCTAACGCATATTCAGTCGTACCGGCATGGCCCCACTGATTTGTTTTCGATCGGAGCATCAAGCAGCGCAACCCTGTTCTTGTATTAAAAGATATGAATAGAAAGAAAATATTTGTTTGAAATATTCGTTCAGATTTTCTTGTACATCTTTTAATACATTTCTTTGATACACGGTTTATATTAGTTTTTTTTAAAATTTATGTTTTATAATTTAGGATTTATTGTTATATTTGGTCCAGTGATCATATCTTTAAACTAAGATTTCTAGAAAGAGTCCAATAATTAGGCAGATAAGAGATTAATTAGTCAAAGAAAACTACTTTATATATATATATATATTTTGTTTGCTGGAAAAATGAAAACTCTTTAATATTTATCTCAATTAACGTGGATCATACTCACTTTTTTTTTTTTTTTTTTTTTTTTGCCTTCTTTTAGAAGATGAGGAGATGGAAATTTGTTACTATTATTTGATTGCGGAAATTTTCATATTAGTCCAATGATTAAGGTTAATTTCATTTTAGTACATTTTATTTGGTCATTTGACAATTTAGTATCACTTGTTTGTTGATTGACGATTTAGTGATGAAACCATAACTCAGGCCAAATTAATTTTGCTGGAATATTGTAACTCACTGTCAGGTGTGATTTCTTTTTAATGTTTATTTAGATTTAAACATGAAAATTCATTCCTTTTCTTTTGTTTTGTGAGGGGCAAAATGGAAATTTATATTTAAATCTCTACGAACAGTAAAAAAATCACACCTGAGAGTGGCACATAATATTTCTAACGAAATTAATTTGGTCGAAATTCTGATTTGATTACTTAATTGTCAATCAATAAATAAATGATACTAAATTGTCAAATGGTCAAACAAAGAGTACTAAAATGAAATTAACCCCAAAGATTATTATATCAAAGAAAAATTGAAAAGATACTATACTACCTCATATAAAAAATAAATTCTATTAAATAGTCTAATACATATGTTAGTACATTATTTTTATGATAGTTTTATTAATATAAATAATATATAATAAAAGATAAATTCTAAACTTATACACATATTAATATTCCTCGATCAAGATTTTTTAATCTCAATACTTAAATAATCTTTTTCTTCTCCCCTTCTCAAGAATCTAAGACTTTATCTAATTCAACACTTCAATTAAAATAATAAACAGATATTTGAAAAAAGAAATAAATTTTCATAGAAAAACGATCATTCTTGACTATTTAAAAAAAAAAAACTTATATTTCTAACTCCAAATAGTAATATTATTAAAAACCGACTTTAATAATCAAATATTTCGAGTCTATTTCACTTGAGTATTTGTTAACCATCTATTCATTAAAATCCTATCGAGTCGGAACCTGAATATCTTGATTCAAGGCCAAAGAATTTCCCGCCGCTACCATATAGTATTCATCTCTACCTGGTGATAAATAAAGCATCCGTACTCCTGTTGATCTCTCGGAAATTTCATAAAATGGACTTTCTAGAGATCCCCAATGACCAATCCTCGCATGAATTGACAAGGATCCAATAAGTCCAACATTGATGCCTTCAGATGTGTCGATTGGACAAATACGCCCATAGTGACTAGGATGGATATCTCGTATCCGAAAACTAGCAGTTCGCCCTGTTACTCCTCCAGGGCCCAAATAACTCAATTTTCTCCCATGAACTATTTGTGTCAACGGATTCGTTCGATCCAAAACTTGAGATAATGGGTGTAAACCGAAAAAGGATTCATAAGTAGTTGTTAATGGAGTTGAAGTTACCAAATTTTGAGGGGTCGGTATCAATTTATGCCGAATTGCACCACCTAGAGTTCCTCGAACCACATTTTCTAAACGAACCAGAGCCAATCCAAATTGATCTTGTAAAAGATCCGCTACAGAACGAATACGTTTATTTTTCAAATGATTCATATCGTCAAGTGTACCCATTCCAAATTTCAGCCCAATTAAATGATCAGCAACTACCAATATAACTCATGATCATATTTAGAAGAAAAAAAAAAAAGAAAAAATCATATATTATCTATGTATAGTTCTATGATAGCTAGCATCTCAAAGCTGGCAGAGAATGGTTTTTCGCGTCCCAGAATGATAATGATATCCTTATGGCCTCCTAGTAAGGAATACTCGTGTCAATTTTTCATAGTCTCACTTTGTCCTCTCTCTCACATTTTCTTTTTTTTTTTTTAGTCCCATAATTTTATGTGGTCTCAAAATTATTATTATTATTATTATTTTGTGGGGTAATGTCTAAAAGAGTTATCTAGAATGTGTTCACTACCAAAATTATTGATTTAAAAAAAAAATTATTGATTTAAAAAAGGCAAATCTTAAGACTTTTACCATATTACCCCACGTTCATGAAAGGATCGGATAATATAAAAAAAAATGCAAATTATAGAATTTTCGGAAAGTCCTTGAGGGGGTTAAGTTCTATTTCTTTCGCTAACCCTCTTTATCGTCCTTCTTATTGCTTTTAAGGCTGGACAAGTTAAGAATACAAATTCGATTAATATAGAAGAAAAGCTGAACCAGTTTTTATTTTTTTGTTATTTCGTAATCTCCAGAGTTCAAGCGCAAAGGAATGAATAAAAAATACATTGCCAATACCGATTCTCAAGACTTATGAAAAAAAAAAAAAAACTATATTTCTCTTCTCGTACATGGGAGTCAAAGCTAACTACCATCATAAAAGAAAAAAAAAAATCTTCTACCTAATAATAATAGCCATTCCAACAAAGAATTCAATGTTCTGCATACTACTTGCTCACTAATAAATAATAATTGCCCAAAAAAACCCTAAGATGATTTTTTTTGGGCGCACTCCCTTCATTTAGATACCTCCACCTGAAATAATGGGTGAGAAGTTCTCAGTATGAGTCATTTAGAGGCCTTCAGTCATACTATTTCAAATATTTTCAAGAAAACTTAGTCATAGATTTGTTACCTTAAATCAATAATTTAAAATGATTCCAATATCCAAACAATGAGATAAGATTATGTAACAATACTCAAAGATTCAAGTAACAAATTCATCAATCAAGAAAAATCAATGACTATGTCAAATTTTCAGTCTTTTGCTATAATTAGCTTTATGTCTCATAAATCTCCGATGAATTAATCTGAAAAATCTCGGCCATCAAGTAAAAAATAAAAAGAAATACATAATTATAATGTTAAAAGAGTACATTTTTCATTTACATATAAGATAAAAGACTTAGGACATTTTCAAGAGGCCAAAAGTATTCATCTACAATATCATATATACATGGTTTTGATTAAAAGCATGAAAATGGTTACCAAGTGGAGTACATTTTTTTGACAAAAGGCCCCCTCCAAAGGGGGCTCTCTCTTTGATCTCAAACATATTTTTTTTCTCTTTCCTTCTCTTAAAAGACACAAATTCCATCTCTCTACAAAAAGAAAAAAGACTTTACCAAACTCAAAAAAGAAGCTAGAAAAAGTGTCCATACAAGTTGAGATGTTGCCATGTGATACAAGGCAGCAAATTAGCATAGCCTCATCAAGTAAGAAAACAGCCTAATGTGTTAAGAAAAGTCTCTCAAACTACTTGAAAAACCACTAAAACTATATAGGCCATTCAATCTCTTTTGCAAGCAACACGATAACACATTTCGGAGGAGCCAAAGAGAAGAAGATGAAGGAAGGAAGGAAGGACTCGAGTCAAAGTGTTTTGCGCGTAGTTTTTTTGTTTTAGCCACGACGAATCCCTGTGAAGTAGTTAAAGTCATGGTGCTGGACCCCTAATTGCTTTAGCCATGAATCGGCCACGCTCAACAGCGATACCAACCTCTCTTGGTCCCTACCACTCCGGTCAGATACCCACACATTGCCTTGCATCTTATAAGTGGCTAAACCAAATGAAGGGAGAGGAATGCCTTCTCCTTCCTTTCTTTTCTTTCCAAGACTATGTACCATGTCACCTTCAAGCTCAGTATCTGCGCGTTATCCATAGATTATCAGCGCAAAAGATGCTGAGAGCCCAATTATGAGCTTTTCCGGAGAGGTAAAAGGACATAAACTTTAAAGATGAAAGAGAATAAAATGATCGCGAAAAAGTAAAATCAAATCAACGGATGAAATTCGTACCTTGAAAAGAAGAAGAAAGAGTGTGGTAAGTGAGAAAGCATGTGGACAAGTCCTTAATGGTTCTTCCCATTGGAATATGATATATTGGGTACCTGAATATTTGTTCACATCAAAAGGAAAGTTAGTGGTACATCTTTCCATTGTCCTATTCCTAATCAACAAAAGAGGGGACACTATCAAGACACAGAAAGGAAGGCAAATCAATACAAATGCAATCAATTCGTAACAAAAATTAAGTGGAATTTGAGACTAGAATTCCACGCTTCGAAAGCATTTCACATTTCATTGTCACAAATTTATCCATCGAAGAGCATGTCCCTCAATGAATGAGGGGTCTCTCCTTGTATTCCATAACTGAGGACAACAGAAATCTTACCAAGCCACAGCCATCCAACTAGCCGGTGAAAGGTCTACACTTCTCAAAGACATTAGTCCCGGATATCTTTGAGCTAAGCCAGTGATCTGAATCAAAGAACAACAAAGGGGTAAATGACAAACAGAAAGAAAGGTCACAATCTTTGATTAAGTTAAAAGCCAAGAAATTCACTATAAGATCCCCCCCTCACGTTTCGCATGGGAATCATTCTGCAGTTCACTTCCATACAGAACATATAATTAAAAAATTAGTCTTCAAAAGCTTTGAATATATGCTTGCTGATATTAGACATAAAAGAAACATCTCCTACTTCAATAAAGAGAAAGGAGTGCCGGGAATAGAAAGAAAGGGGTGAGGGAACTGATAATTTTAGAAACGATTCATATTCCAAGTCAAAAGTTTCTCAAGCTCTTTTTAAGAGATGCCTATCCTGAAAATACATTTACATGGTTCTAATGTATCCATAACAATCACAAACAAGATTCTCTCGCATTGTGGACTAGAATAGAAAGATAAAAGACGGGTTAATTAGAATGGCAAGTAAAGAACAATCCATACACTAATAAAAGTAGAGCACCAAACATAGAATCATCATCATAAACTGCAAAAAGAAAGGGGGTTTACCTTGTCCATAAGAGGAACTCTTCCATAAGGAGTAGATCTTTCAAAGTATTGAAAATAAAGATAACCCAATCTATCATTCAAATGCAAAAGACTATCTCCTTCTTCAGATGAACATCCATCCCATCTTGATAGCTTTTCGCACTCGCTCTCGTCGCTAAGAGAATCACTAAAGGAATCCCTTGTCTCGCAAACTGAGTCAGTCTCTTCTCTGCAAGTTAACACATTCAACCAAAGCTGCATCAAAATTCTAAATCCTCTGTTTCCCCAGATTCTACAAAGATGCTAAGAACTAGTATTCAATGAGCAAATTAAACAAACCCTTCAGGCTTATTATAATTGCCAAATAAAAACAAGATAAATTCTGTTCTTCTTCTAGGCTTCAGTTACGAAACCAAAAGAATGCTGTTCTTCTTCCGGGCTCTAAGATTTTCAGTTACAAAACCAAAAGCTAGACATTAAATAGAACTTTAACCACTAAAAGAACCCATCTTAACTTATCCAGATATGCAATAAAGAAAGGATTAAACTAAATTGGAGAATTCTTGGGTACAAGACTCAAATAAAGCCTAAGATCAGCATATTTACCAACAAATAAATTGAAAATTACAGGAAATCAAGAAATATGTAAAAAAAAAAAATTCATACCTTAAACATTGTACAGACGAATTGCTGGTAAAGATTTGAATTGCAGAGAGATAAGGAACATAATACTGAATTAATGTTTCTCCATTGTCCAGACTGATAGGAACCCCAGCCCCATAAGCACTCCATTCATCATAACAATTCCAAAGATCACTCAGAGTAAAGAATTCAACTTTCTCTCTTTCCCATGGATGCCAAAGCCTATTAAGATTCCTCATCTCACTCTGCAGAAAAATAAAATCATACATTAGGGGTCCAATCAATATGTCAACAAGAAAAATTATAAAATTCCTCAAAAAGCAAATTTCATACCTTGCTTAGAAATTGTGACGGTGGAGCCGGTGTAATACAATCCAAGAAGCACTCAAGGTTTGTTTGCATTGACCCCTTTTCCAAAATCATGATTTCTTGAATAGGGGAAACACACAGACAAACACTCGGAGAGAGGGATTAGAAAGGAAAAAGAGAGAGAAGAGAGAAATTTCACAGATTCTCTCTCCTGATCCTAAGAATGGAGGAAGCCCAGAAGGAAAAGAAAACAGAGGAAAAACCAGAGATGAAAGAGAAAGAGAGAAAAGTATGGAAATAGAGAGGGAGAGAGAAATTGACGGGATTGTTCTATTTTTTCCTCTTATAAGAAGGAACACAAACCGGTTTAGAAAAGAAAGAAGATTACTACTATTTGACGCTTGGACAACTCATATATTTTTGTGAAAACGAAACAAGAAAAAACTCTTCCCCTTCTGTTTGCCAAACAGACCCAAAGAAGAAAAATCTGTTCTTTTTTTTTTTTTTAGGTCAATTCAATCCTCTTTCTCCGGCCACCGGAAACCCAGAAACCCGGCGTGATTTTCTTCTTCTTCCCCCAGTCAAAACCCACGAATTTGATGAAAGGAATTCGAAGCCTTCTATTCCCCTAACCTTCAAGAAAACTCAAAACCCACAAACAATATGAAACTTGTCTTCAAATTCAATGGATAACAAAACCGACCCAACCAATTTGTTTTTTTTTGCCGGGAAACGACGCGGAGATTGTGATCAGAAAATCAAGAAAACTACCCGCAAGTTTCGGTCAATCTCTGTGTGGGCAAGAGTGTGTTTTTGGACTTAGAGAAAGAAAAGACGTCTTTGATACCCCAAAGAGAAAATAAAAAGATTTATAGGAACAGTAGAAGGAGAAAAAATAAAATTTTGAGGAAAATTGGGAATATGGTAATTTCTTTAACTGAAATCCATGGTTTATGATAAAAAGGAATCCGACTTTTCTCCTTTTGATGATCGGGAAAGTGAAACCAAAAAATAAAACTCAACAAACTATGCTGAATTGCTCAAACATGTCATGTCATCTTTGCAAGAATGAAACGTAATCTCGGTGCGTGTTCTGTGTGATAGAAAATTTTCAATATAGTGAAACAAAACAAAAAGGAAAATGGTGCTAAAATCCTAAATTGGAGTAGTGCTGGAAGGAAAGGGGCTGAGGTGTTCAAATATGTGATACTCTCTGTATATATGACAGAGAAAGGAAAATTTATTTTATTTTTTCTTATCAAATAATAAAAAATCAATTGAAGATTAAATATTTATTTATTTATTGGTACGAAACTAAATTCTTCACTTTTATAATCCCACCAGACTTCTCGATACTCAAGTAAAATATGTAAAACAATTTTATACACTATAGGTTCAAAATTTAGTACGCACAAAGACTAACTCCGCATAAAAAATATTGAAATTTTCACACTATTACTATCAGAGTTCGAATTTTATTTATTGATATTAAGTCTGCAACTCCATAACTAAATAAATAAATAAATTATGAATGTTACAATTTCAACAATATACATGGGGCATTTTCAACTTATTTTCTAAAATAATCTCTATAACATTTTTAATATATTCTTTAATCAATAGAATATGCTTAATTTGGATTAATTTTCTAATTTAAATTATAAATTTCTCTCTAATATTTATAATATACTATTTTTCACACGTTAATAATATAGATTAATCTTCCCGTTTAACATATCACTTTAGGGTTCAATAATTTTTTTTAGATTTTATGAAATTTATTACACAAACTATATCATATATGATATGTTTTATCCATATTAACATGTGCTCTAAGGGCACACCTTAAACATGCCTAGCCTTGTCAAAAGGGGCTCAGTCCCACGGGCTGACTATAAACGTCTGTAAAACGGGCAGATGGACAAATATGGATTACAAAAGTGAGCATGGATTGAATGAGACCGCTTTGAGTGCGAGCTTTTGCAATTTGGTTTGCAGGCTAGCCTCTTTTTAATTATTTTATTTTATTTTAAAAAGATTTAGATATTAATTTTAATAAATTATACACAAACTAAATTATTATTTAGGTGTTATTTATGTGTAATTATTTTATTTTTTATTTAGATGTTCGTGCAATTTTATGATTAGTTAAACATTTTTAAAGAAATTGATTCTTGATTTTTTTTAATTAAAACTAATTTTTATAAAAAATGTGTCCAGCCCCTGGGGTGACCCGTTTATTCAGGCTAACTACGAACGGATATGGTCCATTATAAATTTCTCCTCGTAAAAAACGATCTCGAACTAAATCGAACTGTTTGAGTGCGAGTTTGGCACGGTTCGATCTGATTTGCCCCCGTTTGACGATGCTGGACATACCCTTTATTAATAGGTCAGTTTGTCTTAATCTAGCTTAACTTTCTAATTTAAGTTATATTTTTTTAGAGTTCAATAATTTTGATTAAATTTTTAGATTTTATGTATTTTTATAATATTTTATAAGATTTATTATATTTTTTAATAAAATTTATGTTCTCTTAAATTTACATTGTGATGAATTAGTAGTGTTGATATAAACTTCAATTCTTAAAATTAAAATGAACACGCATGTCTTTATGACATATATTAATATAAATTAAATATTTTATATATAAATAAATATACTATATCCAACAAAAACATATACATGTATAAAATTTAAAATTTAATAAAAATTATTGATTTTAAAAAAACATTTATATTTAAAATTGAAAAATTAATACATTTTCAAAACATTACCTCCACTTTTACAAAGTAAGTATTTTTTTTTTTAATCTTTTCACTTGAATTTTGTTTTGTTTCTTCTTTCTTTGGTTGTGTACTTTAAGATTTCCAAGAATTTTGGCTTTTCTTTTGTGAAATAGAATTTTGGCTTGATATGTAGTTTGGGACCATTTTTTTTTTTATTTTTTATTTTTATGTTTTACTTGTTTGTACGTTATTTACTTAATTAATTTTAAGAGGATTCCATTTAAAGGAAAAGAGAGGTAATATATAACTTTCTAATTTATGTTTCTAAGAGAAAGTTGGTAATTAATTACCAACTCAAAATTTATAATTTTCTACTTTCTTATTTATTTGCATTCAATTAATATGCTTGGCTACAACAATCCTTAAAAGTCTTGAATGACCATTTGATTATAGAATTGTCTAATTATACCTTAAAAAACACATATTAATATAAATAAAATGTATAAATATAATAAAATGTAAAATTTAATAAAAAAAATATCGAACTAAGAAAATTAAAAAAATAATCAAGTTAGAAAAATTCTTTTATTATTTAGTCAAATGATAAGATGACGAGAGGGAGGAAAGATGAATGGGCGTCTTAGGGCCCAGCATTTAGAAGGTCTAGTAATATTTTTGTAATATTCTTTATAATATTCTTTTATACTATTTTTATTATTAAGATATATTTTTTATTTGGTATTATTATATTTTATTAAAAATATATTATATTAAAAATATTTTATAAAAAAGTATGTTACACAAAAATCGACATTTTTTGGGATCAAACATTAACAAATCCAAGAAGTCAATCATTGAGCATTAAAAAAAAAAATTTATAATTAGAAAAAATGAAAATAAAATTTGTATTTATAAAAAGAAAAGTAAATAATAGCTCATTACTAGAAAAAAATAACATAAAAGTTTATAATTATAAAAAAAATAATTCATGATTATAAATAATTAATATCTCTACAAAGATATTATAAGAAATATTACATATTAAAATTTTAAAAACATATATTGGTTTCCTTTCAACATCTTTCCAGCAATAGCAGATGTAACTCAACTATAAAGTAATAAAAAAGAATCTAAGTTATTAGATTTTTTAAGATTTTCTAAGATAGAAGTTGAGAGGATCCCAAATCTGGTCAACAGTGAAGTCTTTTAAAAAAGAAGAAGCAAGTTCTAATATGGTAAGATCAATGAGAAACTATACTCATGAATCATAGATTTGGAAAGATTCTAAAATGAAGAACTAATATAGTTTGTAAATAGAAATTTGCCTAGAATAACAAAAGCAATGTAAAAAAGTAGTTTCCGGAGATGGAAGAAGGTTAAAAATCACTCAAATCGTTTGTAATATCCGCTGTTAGAGTGTTATAGAAAATCGAAAATATTATATAGATTTAGGCCGGTTAAAAACTTGTAGAAACGTGTGTGATAAGAAATATTAGGAATGGTATTTTAAAACGATTTTTAATTTTTTGGTATAAAATGATTACTACTATTTTCTAATGATTTTTTCGGATTGAAATTAGTAGTAAGATTAATTAGTTATTTGTAATTTATATAAGAAAATTGGTAATATTAGTCCTTAAATAATTTTTTAGTTTAAATTTAGTCCTTAATTTTTATTTTCATTTTATTTAGTTCATGAACATTGATTTTTAAAAAGTTTCAGTCCTCAACACTAATTTCATGTGGCAATAAAAATATATGAGTCTCACTTGACTCATAAGGTTAAACAAGACATTTCACTTACTTATCTCACTCATCACTCTATTAAACAAAATAATGAGATCTAATTGAAAACCTAAAATATTTTTAGGGTTTATTTGAAACTTTCTCTAAATACTAAGGAAAAATAAGTTTAAATCCCAAGAATATTTCAAGTATTTAATTAGAGAAATTTTCTCTCTATTTATCGTGAATTTTTATCTAAATTTGATGGAAATTTTCAAGTATTTAGATAAAATTTCACTTAAACCACAAGAATATTATAAGTATTTCATTAGACCCATTGTTTTATTTAATAGAGTGATGGTGAGTTGAATTAGTGAAATGTTTTTTTTTAAACTTTACTTATGAGTCATGTGAAACTCACATATTTTTTATTGTCAGATTCTGACGTGGAATTGGTGGAGATGACTAAAATTTTTTGAAAATAAATGTCCAGCGACTAAGAAAAATTAAAACAAAGATTAAGAACTAAGTTAAGACTAAAAAAATAGGTTAGGGACTAATATTGTCAAATTTTCCTTATACAAAATAAAGGAATGAAGTTGTAATTTGGACAAACCTAAAAGAAGAACATGTAAATTAACACTAAAAAATAAAAGTATGAGCTCAAATCATCTGTAACATTTTTTGTAATATCTCTGATAATATTTTTTTATTACATATTTTTCATTTTTATATTTTTAATATATATTTTATTAAGTAATCGGTAACCGTTTTATTTGATATAATCATTTGACATAATGACATACTTTTTAGGAACAAATTTGAATTTATCTAAAAATAATTAAAATTTTATTTTAGTTGATCAGCGATTCGGTAATCGGTTACGAGTTGATTGAGAGTTTTCACTATTGGTATAAAAAAAATTTACGGATCAATTATTAGTTGGAAATTAGCAATGACAGTCTAATAATCTGTATCACATTCGATAATAACAAATTAGTCAAGTAACCATACCACTGCTATTTTCCTAACTTAAGAGGTTGAAGTTAATTAATTTGTAGTTTTCTTTAAAAAATCTAATTTTACATTATGGCTCTAAGCGGTGCAAATAAGATTGATTATTTAAATAGAGTGATCAGGGAAGAATTTTTATGATAATTTTACAATATGGGGTGTTGAATTGATATCTTTCTACCCATTTAAAATTTATCCTAAAATATCAATGATAAGTAGTTATTTGATTAAAATAAGTAAATAAACGATATAGGACCAAGTTCAGAGAAAATAATTAAATGCCATACTAAAATGAGTAGAAAATAAATAACACCAAATAAGGACAAAATAAATAATTCTAAAATCAAATTTGTAATTTCTTTTCTTTTTCTAAAAAAAACATATGATGTATTGAAAATGTCAAGAAAGTAATTAAGATAGACCCACATGCAAACCTTTTAATTAATTCCACAACTCCTACTTACTCAAGGTACCATGCATGAATTCTTCCACAATATTAAATTAAGTTTAAAATTTAAATAAACAAAATATCTTATTGATTTTGTGGCCATTATTATATAGTTAATAAAATCAAACATGCTCAAAAGTCATCTTAATTAAATTTCAAGGGCATGATTCACATTCTTAATTCCCTCACACAATGTGATACTTAAATATGCCAATCTTTAAGAGTTAGAATTTAGGTTTGAGCCTAACTCACCTCAAGAGAAGAGGACTGTCTAAGTCCCGAGGTGGGATTCTCAACACACTCCCATCCAGACTGATCATTTGGGCCTGAGGCGTGACATTCTGCAGGACGACGTTTGTGAGTTGCCCAACATCATGACTCTGATACCATGTTATAATTTTTTGAGTTTTGGTATAACTCACCCCAAAAGGTATCTCAAGAGGGAAGGACTGTTAAAATCTTTATAAGGAGTAATTACTTTATTTAATTAGCCGATATGAGATTCTCAGCATATTTAAAAATCTTATATCAATAAAATTACTATTACTTCTTACTAATTATTTTTAAAAATTTTTCACTACCTAATTATTTTGATAGGTTTTTTGGTTTAGGTGGGGATCATAAATATGGAGAGAGTCAAACTAAACCAGTTCTTTTCTCTTATCAATATTGGTTGTTTTTATTTTATTTTATTTTATTATTTTTTAAAAGTTTATTCTTTCTTTTTATTTTTTAAGTTTGCTGCCAAAATGGGAAAGCAAACCTTTGCTTTGAGTAAACCGCGTGAATGAGCAAGTAAGATACCCAATCCTTAAACTTGAATTTGTATTTACGTTGTTTCTATAATGTCTCTTCTGTTGTCTCTTATTCCAACAATAATTCTTCTCCATTTTAATAATATTCAAGTTATTATGATATTTAAAATAAAATTTCACGAATGAATAAAAAGAAAAAAAAAAACCATTCTTCTTATATTGATTTTTACATATAGAAAAAGTAAACATATTTTTTCATTTAAATATTTACGGCCAAATATTGGGATGTGAATTATTGGTAAATATGGCTAATTTGATTAGTTCACCTGCTTTAGGTAATCCCATAACGAGTTTTCTTTTTACTTTTTTTGGAATTGGATTGTTTGTATCACTTTGTGATCTACTGTCGAACTTATTCTAATATTTGGGGAGAAAGAATCGTAATAATTTCTGAGACAAACTCTTCTCTTTATAGCATCGCGCTCAGTAGACTCCCTATTTTGCTCATTCCCTTCGTCAGCTGTTGATTCAAGTACCCATCGATCAAAGAAGTAGAAGTGAACCGAAGGTGCAACTCATAACTGACTATCAATTCGAAGAGCATCGCCTTTACTCATCCTTATCTTTTTCCAGCCCAGGAGCTCTAGTACAATGGAAAGAGGGGAAGAGGGTCTACAAGAGGATCGCTTCTGTAACCAGATAATTAGCATAGAAAACTGTATACTACACCATCTATACTACTTCTTAATTTAGTATATTTTATTAATAAAATTTATTAAAAAAGATAAACTCTTTTAACTTTTAAAAAAATATATATTATAAAAGAAAAATGATATAGAAATTAGTATAAACAATCTTGGTGTTTTTTTTAGATAAAGAGATCACATGTGGATGGAGTAATTCTTGGAAAAATGAAGGGGAAACTAATCAAATACTCCAAAACCTCAATACTTTTGTACTATGAAATTGCTTTTGTTAGAAGGATCATTAAAAAAAAAAAAAGAATAACAAAGGAAACCTCTCTTAAAATCATAAACCCGACCTTAACATAGGCCATACATAATTGCCAAACAATAAGCTAAGTTAAGCTATGGATTTTGGTCTCAAGAGGGATCAATGTATCATACCAAAAAAAAAAAACTTTAGGTACATTTGCACCACCTAAAGTTGTATAGGATGTATTCCTACTATTCTGCACCCTAATCAAAATAGTTTTAATAAGACTTGTGTGTGTCGTCGTAATAGTTCGGCTCCTCACTTAAGATCCTCCGTATGACATGTTAAGTGAGAAGTGATTTAATATTGTATACTAATCTAGTGCTACTGTTTGGGGAATTTATGCTATCGGATCCTTCCAGAATTAGTTATATGATTTTATTCTAAAAGATTGCAATAGTGCCTCTCATAATCTCACTAACTGGGCTAAAACGAAGTTAGATGGTCTTATTCCCCATTCACTGTTCTTCTCTTTTGTATTCTGCGATAAAGGAGACACTGACTTTTTATCCATCTATATCTTGTGATTCAATTCTATCTAATGGATTTCGAGAAAGAAAGACTACTCTATGTCAAAATTTACTGATCAGGATTGTCTATAATATTCTTTATATCATTTTATGTAATATTTATTTTTATAATATTTTTCTGTTAGTTAGATCTACTTTTTAGAGTTTATAATTTAATACACTACAAAAAAAAAAATGACGATTTACTAACCGCAGATTCAGTTGGTAAATTAGTTTTACCGACCGATTTTGATCGGTCAACCCATTTTAATAAGTAACTTTCATTGACCGAAAAAAAAGAAATGACTAATCCAATTTTCAATCTGTAATTTATTTTTTGAAATAAAAAAACCGGAAAAACCAGATCGTGCACCACAAGAGAGACCTTGACCAATGAATTCTTGGAATTTAAATGTTGAGATTTACTATTGAGGAGATTCGAACTTAAGACCTCCTCCCAATTGTAATTCTAAAATCTTAACAAGTTAGTATACTATATATATATATTACAAAAAATGTTATAAAACGATCATCATATGTGAATTATAACCAGCGAAAGATTCAGTGAATGCATGTTGCAATTGGTAATTAACCATTCATCCAAGGATTTATGGTTCTTAGAAGTTTGGCAGGTTTACTTGGGGAACTTTCCATGTTAATTGAACCTAATGGAAAAGTTAAGATGTTTCATGGCCATAATTGCTTGGACAATTGATTAGTTTTTATGCAAAACTTTTCTTTATTTGTGATATGTCGTAATATTGTATTTTTGATGGTCATAGTGATATTATTGGATTTAAATTACAAAATAATTTTTACTTTTGATATCTTCTCTAACAAAAAAATTATATTTTTTCGCAATTTATATAAAAATAACCCACTTTTTTTAAACTTAAATTCAATAGACTTGTGGTTATAAAATGGAAAGGAGAAGATTGGGAGGTGAAATTACTCGGAGAAGAAGATGTATTAGTTCTCTTGTTTAGAATGTTAAGCCTAAGTTGAAATAGCTTGGTTAAAAGTGGCTAATATATTCCGCCATTACTCAAAACTCTTCAAATTTCTCTTAATTTAACTGTTCGGATCTTCTGGAACATATAATGTAATACTCTTCCATTTTGTAATAATTTTAATATAATATTTTATTAATAAAACTATTAAATAAAAAATAATCACTAAACTTTAAAAAATAAACTTAAAAAAATTATAAATTAAATAGTCGAGTTAGTGATTAGTATATAAAGAACTAAATCTCAAGGTTTTTATTTGTAATTATTTTGTTAAGAAAACTTGTTCAAGTCATAACTTTGTGAGAGTTCACATAATTAAAAGGAAAACTTAAAATTCTACCAAAATAATAGAAAATTTTTAAGAAAAATTATACATAAAAAAATCCAACAAATTTCTACATATCCATAAATATGACAAAAGAAAGAAAAATGTTTGTTAGGCAGACCCTCTTTTCACTATATGAATATATCAATTTAGTCAATTCCAATTGTCACTATCCTTTAATTATCAATGGAATGCATGATTCATTTTGTGAACCCAAAAAAAAAAAAAAAAAAAACCCTATTCTCATTCAAAGTAAGTTATATATGTATTTTCACAAGTGGGAAGGGAAAACAAACAAATAAAAGTTATCATAAGTTACCATAAACTAAGGGAAAATTGAATGACTTTGATTGAATCTCTCAAAATTTTGCCAAACCTAAGACTAGTAATGAAAATATACACTTATCTATGAGGAGACATTTGACTTGATAATAAGAGAAATATCATTATCAATGCATAGTAAGCACATCAAAAATATTCTTGGAAAATAGTAAAAAATGGAAATTATGTATAGTGTCATCATTTTCATTGTCCACAAGGAAAGATATTTCCTTGTGGAAATGGAACTTAAGTTTTTTTTTTTTTTTTAATTTTTTATTGGGGATTTGAGAAGACAATTGGATTGATGGCTTTGAATAGTAGCTCTTGAAGAGGTAAGAAATGAAAGTTTTGAATAATATAATAAATTAGTGGCTGCTATAGAAAGAAACAAAAGCGCCCATTATAAATTTTTCTAGGGTTGTCTGTTTCATTAAGGTTTTTTAATTTCTACTCTTAAATGAAAGTAAGAGACAAAGATTTTTTTTTTTATTTTTTTGTAAAAGATTTTATTGTAGGGTACAAGAATAGAGCTTGATGCTAACTAAGTTTAAAAAATTATTTTTATAAAGATACGTTGTAGATATTTTTAACAACGATTTTATTTATTGGTATAGTTAAAAATAGAAATAGCAAGTTAATTGTTTAAATGACAATACCAAAATGTGGATGAGATACACCTTGAATATCATCTTAAAAGAATATATATATTATGAATTTGACGATTACGATACATAATTTGCTTGGAACAATAATACAAATATAAAACAAGAGTAGAAGAACAAAGAAAATAAGAGAGATAGAGAATAGACACAAATATTCAGAAAGAGATAGTAAAACCCTAAAATAAATGAGTTTTATTATCAAAGAGTAAGAACCCAATTAGAATTGACTTTGGGAGCTATAATGCTCTTAAAGAAATGTATTTGGACATCCGTTATATATTATATTAGTTTCATAAGAATATATATATATATTAATACATTGGGAACAGTGATGTGATTCAAATCTAGTACTTCTGGTCGGATAAGGATTACTTCTACAACCGAGTTACTGCCTTGCTACAGAGTGACAAAATATATTGTCACTTAGAAATTGCTTTTTTTATTTAACCATTTTTTCTAACATCCCAACTTTTCTACAATATAATTAGGTTATTTGAAACAACATAGTATCAGCCAAACAGCAATTTATTTGATCAGGAATTTGTACTCATTCAAGACCTGTGAGTAGTTAGTATTTTAAGAATTGTGTAAAAGTATAAATGATACCTTAAAATTGGCGTTTGGTTTCAAACTTATTTATCTTGCAAAATAAAAGTCAAGACCCAAATTTAGAGGTAACTCTTATGAAGAAAGAGAATTTCAAAAGAGTTACTTCTTTTTATGTTTTTTATTGATGAAATACTGTTTTATTTCATTGCAAATTATTAATATTTTCATTTTTAAGGAAAGACAAGTTCAACAACATTATTTTTTATTTATTAAAAAGAGATATAGATTCATTTCCCATCGGTTTTTAGAGAGAAAACAAGTTTCGGACTGATTTGCTTTTCAAGAATTTGTATTTTGAAAATGAAAAAGATGAATTGATTTGGGGGAGAAGATCTAAAACTAAATTAAACGATTACTATTTTGGTTTTTTTATGTAAAGAAATCACTGAATTTTAAATATTTTTTTTATATAGATTAAAATACTTTTCAAATCAATCTCTCACCTCATTTTTTTAAACGAATTTTCATGATTGAAGAATAAAGAGTGCTTAAAATTTATTCTTTTATGAAAAGAAATAATAAAAAATTTATTAAATATAATATTATTTTTTACAATATGATAAGTAAAAAATAGGAGTAATAGTAAAATGAGACAAATAAAAAAGAGAAAAAAATATAAGAAAGCCCTTGAATTTATTATATTAATGATTTAGCAGTCCCAATTGATTCCCCATGGCCCTATCTTCTTTAATAAAAGAATAGAATCCATAGAAGAAAAAAGAAACTCGGACGGTGCACAAAGATGAACCACCAAAAATGGGCATTTACATTTTTGTATATGCTTATTAACCCCAAAAAAAAAAAAAAAAAAAACCTAAACAAGTGTATAAGAAAGAAACATTTAATTTGAGAAACATTTAATGTGTTAGGTAATCAAAAGATACGAAAAATACATTATAAAGTGGCTTTGCAAGTTATTCTTATTCTTTTTTTTTTAATATTTTATCAATAGGGCTTTTTACATTTTTTTTTTGGTTTTTGTTTTGATGAATAAGGCTTTTTACAAGTTATTTTAGTAACAAAAGGGGTGTTCATTTTCAATTCTCAAGGATCAGGATAGTGATTCCATGATACATACACTTTGTAGCCACAAATATAGTTCCAAACTTTTGGTAAAAGTATATTCATTAATTTTCTTTATACATATATTCTTTTATTTATAAATCAAGGATTCTCCATCATATATAGCTCAACAAGTATTATTACCAAAAAATAAAAATAAAAATCGATAAATACACTATTTTCCCTTTTAAAAATTCAAGTGCATTTTAGAATATTGATACAATAATAGTATATATTCTTCTCTCAAAAGAAAAAGATTACAGAATCATATACGTTTTTCTAAAATTCAGTAGAAGTCTATCTAGATATACACGTACATCTGATATTGACATTGTGTAATCTACTACTCATCTTCCAAGTTTGAGAATTAAGGAAATCATTTTACAAATTTTAAAATTTATATCTACTTAAATGAGGAAAAAGAAAGTTATTTTTATCGAAATCGTCTAATACATTCTCTAATACGTCTATTTTATAAATAAAATTTTATAAAATAAAAGATAAATTTTAAATTGTATAAGATAAAGTTTTAAAAAAAAATTTACAACTAGAGAAAACTTACGAAAGAATGTGCTATAATATGTATTTCAAGTGATTTTTTTATTTTTATTTTTATGTAATATGTGACTCATTTGGGCCATTTACTTTCTTCTTGGATCGTCCGGAGTTGATAAACAATAAACAAGGCCCAAGATTTTTGTCAAAAAATGTATTTTCACTATTTTCCCAAGGGCTTTCCTCATGAGAACGAAAAGGAAAATTCATAAAGAGGGTTTGTTTTTGGCCCAAATTAAAAATTAATTGTCAAGGGTTTGTTCTTGTATACCTACTATTCAATCGTGAACATCATTTTCTAATACTATAAAAATACAAGCAAATACTGATGGTCGATACTGTTGACGTCCTATCGGTACAAAGTTTGGAGAAATAATCGTCCACCATTTGACGTCGGTAGCAACTGGTGCGGACAGAAGTCCGTCGTTACCTCCTATTCCTGACGACGTTACCGACGGAATTTTATTTTTTCGTGGTATGTTAGGAGCTAACGCCAATCTTCTGTCAGAAACGAATATCGATCGTAATTCCGATGGCACAGAATTTTCCATTACTAAGATTTATCGACGACAATGCTGATGGTTTTCTTTTTGTCGGTCAGGCCGCCGAAATTTACTGACGGCATTTCTCGTTACTATATTTTAAAACCTGTTTGTAAAATAGACCCAAAACTCCATGAAATGCAAAAAAAAAGAAAAAAAACCAACAACAACAATATATATTCATAAACATCAAACCCATAAGATATCCATAAACTAAAACATCCATAAAACATAAAATATACAAGTATCAAACATCCTCGGGATCCCTAACATTACTAGAGGGTGGGGGGAGGGGGAGGATCAACAGTACTGGTGCCTTGGGCATCAATAGAGTGGAGAGAGGGAGTAAAGGAAGATACGCTCGCATTGGAGGTCCCCACAGCTGCTCTTGTCAATGGAACGACAACCATAACAGCTCTGACGATGTCCATCATTGGTGGCATAGCGATGTAAGTGGCTCTGCTTGGCAAACCGCCTCATGTGCTCGTCGAAGGTAGCGCAGACACTGGAAACAACAGGCTCAACCTGTCTCATAATCCTCTGCTCCGCTTCCAAACAGCAAGGTAGCAATCCAGCTGCGGCCCGACTGTTCTCGGCTCTGAGATGAGCTGCCAGCTCCATATAACCGGACGCGGCTCAATTTACCAGAGTGCTTATGGTTGTAGCTTCCTCCTTGGCCTTCTATCGGGCCTCGTGAAATTTCGTCTACCATATGAAATTTTAGTTAAATAATACCTTATAAAATGTTATGTAAAATTTAAAGTTATAAGTTATAAAACATTATAAAAACTTAAAGTATAAATATCACTAAATTTACTCAAACCTCCTCTGAAAAGGTATCCACATACTAGCCCTTCTTATCTTCGGTTTGATGCTTGTGGAGTTCCTCCAAATAAAAAAAACAAACTTAGTAATACTCCGGTGCGTATTGTCTATTACCATTTAACGAAAATATAATAGAATACCATACATTAATATATTATTGTAATTTGATAATAAGAAACAAACATTTTCGAAGACAAACAAATGTACTAGGTGGTGATAAACCTCTCCCATTCCGAACAAATTATTTTTCGTGAAAACTTATCATTTTTATCGAATTACTTATTATTGAATCAACCTTATCACTCCTTCATCCCAAATATAATATTGAATATTTACATGATATATGAATTTCCATACATTTCTTTTTAACCTAAATTAAAATTCTATAACTAAGTTTCAATTCATTTAAAGACATTATATTCAAATACGCCTCTCAGTTGGGGTCTAGGATGTCTCATACAGAAAGAAATCGTTGAAAAGAATATATAAGTTACTAGCACTTGGCCCTACTAGTAAATTTCTTTAGTTGTAAATATTAAATGGTAATTTTCATAGAAAAATGGTACAAAGTATTTATAATACTAAAAACAAAACAGTGAAATAGAGAAAGTATTTAGTTACTATGATTTTAGTTCTAAAACATCATGTATATATTGTTCTTCCCATCCCAAGTAGCAAATACACGTGTAAGATTCGGATCAAAGACACTAACATCATGTAGCCAACTATGAAAAAGGTTATTATTATTTTTTTGGGTTAAATGAGAAGAAATGGAAAATTTTGAATACTAGGTTATATATGGTTTGGTCTAAATACTTTGCTGATAGAGTGTATTAATGAATCATAAATGGTTGAATCCTCATCTTCTCAATTTAATATTTGAGAATTTTCATATGCTAAATTCAAGTAATCTATATTAAATATGTAACAAAGGAAGTCATGCTTATCTTTTTTTAGCTAACAAAAGAAACAAATCTCCCCCAATTGAAACATAATTTCCTTTGCATATTTGAAAGGACAATAGGATTAAAAAAAAAAAGATGGACTATTAAGATTTTGATTGTCCACCAATGAAGTTGGGAGAAATCCAAAATAAAGTGTTTTCCATTTCAAAAAATGGATTTTCCATAATGGGAAATTCATAGTTAATGCTAGATTTTGGAACCCTTTTGATAGCAAAGACAACTCTATAAATCTAGAAAATCTGAAATACAAGTCATCATTATCTCTTCATGAAAAGTTCTTGAATCTATCTTCAATGGAACTCATCATTTTGTTCTGTTCTTTCTTCCTCCTTTGTTTCATTCTAGTAAAGTTAACAAAGAAAAAATCCAAATTGCCTCCGGGGCCTAATGCTCTTCCTATAATAGGGAACCTGCATCAACTTTATGGTGGCCTAATTCATCACAAGCTAAGGGATTTGGCCAAAAAATATGGTCCTTTGATGTACCTACAACTTGGACAAGTTTCAACAATTGTCATCACATCACCAGAAGTTGCTAGGGAAGTTTTCAAAACTAATGATCTAATTTTCTCTCAAAGACCTTCTTGTTTCGAAACATTTAGAGTTCTTACTTATAATTTTACAAACATTATATTCTCTCCGTATGGAAATTATTGGAGACAACTTCGTAAAATTTGTATGATGGAGCTTTTAAGTCAAAAACGCGTGCAAAGTTTTCGTTACATTAGAGAACAAGAGGTCTTGAATTTGATTAAATCTATTTTTTTACATGAAGGATCAATTTTTAATTTAAGCCAAAAGTTATTTTCCTTGACTAATTGCATAACTTCTAGGATTGCATTTGGTAAAAGAAATAAAGATGAAGAGAAATTTGAAAGGCTAGCAGTGGAAACATCAAAGTTGGTTGTGGGATTTAGTGTAGCTGATCTTTACCCTTCATTTAAATTACTTCAAGTTCTTAGTGGGATGGAACATAAGGTGCAAAAAGTTCACAAACAATTTGATGGAATTTTGCAAAATATTCTGAATGAGCATAGGCTTAAAGAGGGAGAAGAAAAGGAGGATTTAGTTGATGTTCTTTTGAACATTCAAAAAGGAGGAGACTTTGAAGTTCCACTCAGTGACAACAACATCAAAGCAGTCATCTTTGTAAGTTGATTTATAATTTATTTTTATATTCACCCCATAATTGGTTTTTGATTAATTAATTAGAATTAGTAGGAACTATAATTGGGGTTAATTAAGTTCAACAATCTTTATCAAACATATTTTTTCCAACTGTTCATACTTATATATCTTCAAAATCTCTCAAATTTGTGTTCTTAGAATTATATATCTTCAAAATCTTTCAAATTTGTGTACTTAGAATCTCATATTCGACACATTTATGATCAGATGTATTTTAGTTTACAGTAAGTTAAAACTTATTAAACAATTTTAACATTGGATGAATTCTAGTTCTTGATCATCGATTAGCTTGCAAAATGGACAAACAGGGTAAAGGAGTGGGGGCCTACGATGCCTAAATCATAATCAAATTTGACAAATTAATAGTATGAAGTGAGAATAACATATGAAAAAACGAGAGTTTGAACAGTACCTCTGATTATAAATAAAAAAAGTCCCTAGGGATTTCATAACTTTTTTTTGTGGGATAAGAAAGGGGTTAAATGGGCCTAATAGATTAGGTGTATTTTTTGGGTTTTAGTAAAGTAATTGGCCAAATGAATTGAACCCGTATTGAAGCCTCATGGGCTGTTCCATCACCGTTTTATTTTATTGAAATTTGTCAAAGATGATTTATTTGAACGAGAATAAAATTTTGCCTAAAAATAACATTTTTCTTGAATGAATTCTCTTAACATCCTGGGCAAATGTCAACTCTTGATGTCTGATCAAATATCATTCAAGGGTTATCTACTGTAATTTGTAACTAATCATTATATCAGGACATTTTTGGTGCTGGGAGTGAGACATCATCAACAACATTAGAATGGGCAGTTTCTGAAACACTGAAAAATCCAAGAATACTCAAACGGGCAAAAGAAGAGGTAAGAGATGTGTTTTATAAGAGAGGAAATGTGGACGAATCAAGAATTGATGAACTAAAGTACATACAAGCCATTGTTAAAGAAACCCTAAGGCTCCATCCAAGTGCACCTCTATTAGTTCCAAGGGAATGCCGCGAAAAATGTAACATAAATGGATATGAAATACCTGCCAAAGCTAGAATCTTTGTGAATGCATGGGCAATCGGAAGAGATCCCAAGTATTGGAATGAAGCAGAAAAATTCAGCCCCGAAAGATTTCTAGATTCTACTGTGGATTTTAAAGGGAATGATTTTGAATATATACCATTTGGTGCTGGAAGAAGAATATGTCCTGGTATATCATTTGCTTTACCTAATATTTTGTTGCCTCTTGCTCAATTATTGTTCCATTTTGATTGGAAACTCCCTGGTGAAATGTTGCTGGAAGATTTGGATATGGAAGAATGTATGGGACTTACTGTTAGGAGAAAAAATGAGCTGAATTTGATTCCAATAGTTAATCATTCTTCTTCTTTGAAAAGGGACAAGATTTAGATGAATTGTGAGGATTCTTTATTATTGTTATTCTCTATAATATTTAATAAAAGCTTCAAATTTCGAATGTTATTTTAATTATTGTTGTGATATTAACATATTATTTATATTTTTTTGGTAATTCGATATTCGAGAGTCATTGACTAATCTAAAGTGATTAAAAGGTATAAGATTTCCAAGAACAGCACTAGTATGTCATGTGACAATTGCTTCCTTACTGATTTGAAAGTGAGGCGAGTCACGTCATTCAACTACACATCTCTGATCATTATTTATATTTTTTGTTTTACTTGTCACATTCACTACTATTATTATTGTTGTTGTTGTTGTTATTTTTAATATTATTATTTTGAGATTTCATTATTATCCGTTCCATTATATCCTTATATTTATAATAAATTTCAACCATCTTAATTATTTTGTTATGAATTGAGCCCTATTTGGATTGTAATTAAATTGAGAAAAAAGAGTTCCTCTGTGGAGTATATATTTAATTTTTTATGGGAGAGGAAGTGAGATTTATAATAAAATAATTGAAAATTATTTTGGATTGAATTACAATTTCTTGTCAGCTGATCTCTTCCTCCATATTGAGGGTTTGAACCCCTTCCACCTTTCTTCTTTGTTTTGTTTTCTTCATTTTCTTCAAGCTTTTCTTGATTTCTCTTCCATGATCAAACCTTTTCTTCTCTAATTCTAACTGCAATCTTCCATCTTCTCTTTTCAACTTTAACATTCCCCCATAAGTTGACATCCAATATAAATTTATGACTCCCAACTACTCAATTAAAGCTTTGAATCGAGCTATAGCAAGTGGCTTAGTGAATGCATCTGCCAACTGCTTATGTGAAGAAATGCCTAATGGTTTTAAAATTCTTGCGGTTTATCTGTTCCTAACAACGTGACAATCCAATTCTGTGTGTTTTGTCCTATCATGAAAGATAGATTTTCAGCTATATAAAGAGCACGATTAGAATCACAAAAAGGGAGGCAACTTGTTGAAAAAATATGTAAATCTCCCAAGATATATAACATCCATTGCAGCTCACAAGTCACCATTAACATGGCTCTACATTCAGCTTCAGCTGAGCTTTTAGAAGCTGTTTCTTGGATCTCCATGACACTAAAGAAGAACCTAAGAAAATACAAAAACCTGTCACTGTTCTTTTTATCTCCTCAAAACTTGCCAGTCTGAATCACAATAGGCAGCAAGATAATAATGTCATTATCTTCCTTGCACAACAATCCCTAACCAGGAGCTGTCTTAATACATCTTAAGACTCTGTGTGCAGCTCTTCAATGAAAAGCAGTTAGTTTGTGAAGAAATTTTGTACAACATAACTCAAATCAGGTCTACTAATGGTGAGATATAAAAGTTTTCCAATCACACTCCTATATTAGAATTATCTGACAATAACTTTGAATCTCCATTACTCAACTTGATTGTGATTTTTCCATAGGTCTTGCAGCTAGCTTGCAAAGAAGAAATCCTGTATCTTACAAAAGATCAATGGCATACTTCCTTTGTGTTAACACAATGCCTTTCTCATCTCTGGTAATCTCCATTCCCAGAAAATACTTAGTCTTACCAAGATCCTTGATCTTGAACAAGTCATGTAAAGTTTGTTTAACAGCTGCAATATCATCTTGATTGGAACTAATCACTAAGATATCATTCACATATACTAACAAGACAAGCAAAGAACCATTCTGATTCTTAACAAAAAGGTTATAATCATGACAACTTTGATGAAATCCCATGGACAACAAGGTCTGAGTCAATTTAGCATTCCATTGCTTAGAAGCTTGTTTTAAACCATAAAGAGACCTGTTTAACTTGCACACATGATCAACAGGAACTTTACAATCAGGAGGTGGTTGCATATACACTTCTTCAAATAGATCTCCATGTAAAAAGGAATTATTAATGTCTAACTGATGAACACTCCATCCCCTAGTAGTTGCAACAACTAATATAATTCTAGTGGTGGTCATTTTAACAGCAGAGCTAAAAGTTTCCACATAATCAATCCCAAACTACTGAGTATAACCCTTGGCAACTAACCTATCTTTGTGTCTTTCAACTGATCCATTAGACTTGTACTTCACTTTATAAACCCATTTACAACCAATAGTATGCTTATCTGTAGGTAAGGGAACTACTGACCAAGTATCATTAGACTTTAGAGCATCCAATTCCAAAGTCATAGCTTGTCTTCACTCAGGAAATCTCATTGCCTAAGCATATTAATGAGATTTATCAAGAAATCTAACATTTAAAACAAAAGATTTATGTGAAGGGGGCAAATGATCATAAGTAAGAACAGAAGCAATAGAATGTAGAGAAGTAACAGATGATTCTTTAGATGAAGAACAATCATAATCCTTTAGATATGATGGCAATTGTTTATGTCTATCTTCTAAGATCAATAGAATGAATGGGATTAGAATGAGAAGAAGAAGAAGAAAATGATGAAATAGAAAGAGGAAGATCCTAGAATAAATGTGATTCAGTAACTTGTGTAACAGGAACCGAAGAAGGAGAATGATCTGACAATGGTACTGAAGGATCTATATAATCAAAGACTTGATCGAAACCTAGAGAAGAGGAAGACTCAGTAGAAGGAGGAGAAGCTGAATATAAATTGACAAGGATAGGCTGCTTAAAAGGAAAGATATATTCCAAAAAGATGACATCTCTTGAACCAAACAACTGCTGAATAAAAATATCCAAAAGAATGTACCCTTTAGAGAGAAGAATGTCCTAGATAAATGCACTGGTTCCCTCTAGGGCCAAATTTAGACATACTATGATAAACTGTGCAAGCATATAGAAACATCCAAAAACTCTTAAACACGAAAAAGAAGGAGCATGTGAATGCAAAAGCTCATAAGTGGATTTTATGTTGCAAGATAGGAAAAGGTGTAATATTGAGCAACATGACTCCATGGAGAACACAATATCCCTAATAAGATAAAGGTATATGAGATTTAAATTTCAAAGCCCCTCCAATATTAAAAATGTGTTAATGTTTCATCTCTACAACAACATTTTGTTGTGGTGCGTAAGGACAACTTCTTTAATGAATAATACCTTTGGAAGCAAAGAAAATAGGCATATGAAATTCTAGACCATTATTAGATCTAACAACTTTAATTTTTCTGTTCAACTGTGTTTCCACATAAGAACAAAAATGCTGTAACTGAATTCTAGCTGAACCTTTGTCTTTACAAAGAAAAAGCCATGCGTATTTACTATAATAATTTACCATGGAAAGGAAATATTTTTCACTATTAATGGTCATATATTAACATGCATAAGATCAAAACAGTGTTGAGAGGTAGAAATATGAAGAGGAAAAGAAGGTCTATGTAGTTTAGCCGGAGGACAAACGGAACATGAACAAGTTTTATCTACACTAACATGAGAATGTTGTTTATCAACATGTTTTTCGTTTTGTGTAGATACATCAGAAGAGTGTTTCACTTGTCATTAGAAGCTGAATCCGTGTGTTAATCATTATGTTTTTTTTATAAATTTTTGTTCAAAAAATAGTTCTCCATAAAATTGTTAAAAGAAATACAGTATGTTTCTCATGTTGTAAAGATATATCGCACAACGTTTCACTTGCGTGTTGAAGCCCGAAGTCGTGGGTTAATCATCACTTTTTTGAAAAAATTTAGGTCCAAAAAATAGACCTCCGTAAAATTGCTTAAAATGATTCTGAATGTTTTTCATAGATGCATCAGTACAGTGTTTTACTTGTCTTTAGAAGGCGAATCCGTACGGTAATCATCATGTTTTTTTTAAAATTTTTGTCCAAAAAATTGTTCTCCATAAATATGCTAAAAATAATTCTGTAGGTTTCTCATGTTGTAAAGAAACATCGCTCAACGTTTCACTTGCTTGTTGAAGCCTGAAGTGGTAGGTTAATCATCACGTTTTTGAAAAAATTTCGGCCCAAAAAATAGTCCTCTGTAAAATTGCTCAAAACGATTCTGCATGTTTTTAATGTTGTATAGATATATCGGAACAATGTTTTACTTGTCTTTAGAAGACCGAATCCGTGAACTAATCATTACGTTTTTTAAAAAATTTTCGTCTAAAAAATAGTTCTCCATAAAATTGCTAAAAATAATTATGTATGTTTCTCATGTTGTAAATATACATCGCACAACATTTCACTTGCGTGTTGAAGCTCGAAGTCGTGGGTTATTCATCACGTATTTTGATAAAATTTAGGTCTGAAAAATAGTCCTCGTAAAATTGCTCAAAATGATTCCGCATGTTTTTCAATTTTGTATAGACACATCGGAACAGTGTTTCACTTGTCATTAGAAGCCAAATTCGTGTGCTAATCATCACGTTTTTTTTAAAAAATTTATCCAAAAAATAGTTCTCCATAAAATTGCTAAAAATAATTCTGTATGTTTCTCATATTGTAAAGATACATCGCATAACATTTATTTGTGTGTTGAAGCCCGAAACTGTGTTAATCATCAAGTTTTTTTGAAAAAAATTAGGTCCGGAAAATACTTCTCCGTAAAATTGCTCAAAACAATTCTGCATGTTTTTCATGTTGTATAGATACATCGGAACAATGTTTCATTTGTGTTTAGAAGCCGAATTTGTGAGCTAATTATGATATTTTTCTAAAAATTTTGCCCCAAAAAATAGTTATCTATAAAATTGCTAAAAATAATTCTGTACGTTTCTCATGTTGTAAAGATACATTGCACAACGTTTCATTTGCATATAGAAGCCTGAAGCCGTGGGTTAATCATCTCGTTTTTGAAAAAATTTAGGTAAAAAATATAGTCCTCAGTAAAATTGTTCAAAACGATTCTGCATGTTTTTCATATTGTATAGATACATCAGAACAGTGTTTTACTTGTCTTTAGAAGCTGAATCCGTGTGCTAATCATCACGTTTTTTAAAAAAATTTTATCCAAAAAATAGTCCTTCATAAAAATGCTAAAAATAATTCTGTATGATTATCATGTTGAAAAGATATATTGCACAACATTTCACTTGCATGTTGAAGCCCGAAGTCTTGGGGTTATTCATTACCTTTTTTGAAAAAATTTAGATATGAAAAATAGTCCTCCATAGTATTTCTCAAAACGATTTCGCATGTTTTTCATGTTGTATAGATATATCAAAACGGTGTTTCACTTGACATTAGAAGCTGAATCCGTGAGCTAATAATTACGTTTTTTTAAAAAAATTTTCCCAAAAAATAGTTCTCCATAAAATTTCTAAAAATAGTTCTGTATGTTTTTCATGTTGTAAAGATAAATCGCATAACGTTTATTTGCGTGTTGAAGCCCGAAACTGTGTGTTAACCGTCAAGTGTTTTTGAAAAAATTTAGGTCCGGAAAATAGTCCTCCGTAAAACTATTCAAAACGATTCGGCATGTTTTTCATGTTGTATAGATACATCGGAACAGTGTTTCACTTGTCTTTAGAAGCTGAAACCGTGTGCTAAGTATTACGTTTCTCTAAAAATTTTGGTAAAAAAAATAGCTCTCTATAAAATTGTTAAAAATAATTTTGTATGTTTCTCATGCTGTAAAGATACATTGCACAACGTTTTACTTGCGTGTTGAAGCCCGAAGTCGTGGGCTAATCATCACGTTTTTGAAAAAATTTAGATCCGAAAAATAATCCTCCGTAAAATTATTCAAAACGATTCTGAATGTTTTTCATGTTCTATAGATACATTGGAAGAGTGTTTTACTTGTCTTTAAAAGCCGAATTCGTCTGCTAATAATCAGGTTTTTTTAAAAATTTTTGTCCAAAAAATAGTTCTTCATAAAAATGCTAAAAATTATTCTGTATGTTTCTCATGTTGTAAAGATACATCGCACAACGTTTCACTTGCATGTTGAAGGCCGAAGTCTAGGGTTATTCATCACGTTTTTTGAAAAAAATTTAGTTTGAAAAATAGTCCTCCATAAAATTTCTCAAAACGATTTCGCATGTTTTTTTTATGTTGTATAGATACATAGAACGGTGTTTCACTTGTCATTAGAAGCTGAATCCGTGTGCTAATCATCACGTTTTTTTAAAAATTTTTTCCAAAAAATAGTTTTCCATAAAATTGCTAAAAATAATCTTGTATGTTTATCATATTGTAAAGATACGTCGCACAACGTTTCATTTGCGTATTTTGAAGCTTGAAACTGTGTGTTAATCATCAAGTTTTTTTGAAAAAATTTAGGTCTGGAAAATAGTCCTCCGTAAAATTGCTCAAAACGATTCTGCATGTTTTTCATGTTGTATAGATGCATCGGAACAGTGTTTTACTTGTCTTTAGAAGCCGAATCCATGTGCTAATTATCACGTTTTTTAAAAATTTTTGTCCAAAAAATAGCTCTCTATAAAAATGCCAAAATAATTCAGTATGTTTATCATGTTGTAAGGATCCATCACACAATGTTTCACTTGCGTGTTGAAGCATTAAGTTGTGGGTTAATTAATCATCACGTTTTTGAAAAAATTTAGGTCCGAAAGACAATCCTCTGTAAAATTGCTCAAAACGATTCTATATGTTTTTCATGTTGTATAGATGCATCGGAACAGTGTTTTACTTGTCTTTAGAAGCCGAATCCATGCGCTAATCATCACATATTTTAAAAATGTTTGTCCAAAAAATAGTTCTCCATAAAAATGCTAAAATAATTCTGTATGTTTGTCATGTTGTAAAGATACATCGCACAACGCTTCACTTGTGTGTTGAAGCCTGAATTCATGGGTTAATCATCACGTTTTTTAAAAAAATTAGGCCCGAAAGACAGTCCTCCGTAAAATTGCTCAAAATGATTCTGCATGTTTTAAATATTATATAGATATATCGGAACAATGTTTCACTTGTCTTTACAAGGCCGAATCCGTATGCTAAGCATTACGTTTTTTTAAAAATTTTGGTCCAAAAAATAGTTGTCCATAAAATTGCTAAAAATAATTGTGTATGTTTCTCATTTTATAAAGATAAATCGCACAACGTTTTACTTGCATGTTGAAGCTCGATGTTGTGGGTTATTCACCACATGTTTTGATAAAATTTAGGTTTGAAAAATAGTCCTCTGCAAAATTTTCTCAAAACGGTTCCGCATGTTTTTCATGTTGTATAGATACATCGGAATCGTGTTTTACTTGTCATTAGAAGCTGAATCGTGTGCTAATCATCACTTTTTTTTAAAAAAAAATTTGTCAAAAAGATTATTCTCCATAAAATTGCTAAAAATAATTCTTTATGTTTCTCATGTCGTAAAGATACATCGCACGATATTTCATTTGCAAGTTAAAGCCTGAAACTGTGTGTTAATCATCAAGTGTTTTTGAAAAAATTTCGGTATGAAAAATAGTCTACAGTAAAATTGGTCAAAACGATTCTGCATGTTTTTCATATTATATAGATACATCGGAACATTGTGTTACTTGCCTTTAGAAACCGACCGTGTGCTAATCATCACGTTTTTCTAAAAATTTTAGTCCAAAAAATAGTTCTCCATAAAATTGCTCAAAATAATTCTATATGTTTCTAATGTTATAAAGATACATCTCACAACGTTTCACTTGCGTTTCCAAGCCTGAAGTTGTGGATTAATCGTCACGTTTGTGAAAAAATTTAGGTCCGAAAATAGTCTTCCATAAAATTACTCAATACGATTCTGAATGTTTTTTAATGTTGTATAGATACATCGGAACAGTGTGTCACTTGTCTTTAGAAGCCAAATCCGTGTGCTAATAATCACGTTTTTTTAAAAAAAATTTTCCAAAAAATAGTTCTCCATAAAAATGCTAAAAATAATTCCGTATGTTTCTCATATTGTAAAGATACATCACACAACGTTTCACTTGCATGTTGAAGCCCAAAATCTTGGGTTATTCAACACATTTGTTGAAAAAATTTAGGTCTGAAAAATAGTCCTCCGTAAATTTCTCAAGACGATTTCGCATTTTTTCTTGATGAATACATACATCAGAACAGTGTTTCGCTTGTCATTAAAAGCCGAATCTGTATGCTAATCATCACGTTTTTTTAAAAATTTCTGTCCAAAAAATAGTTCTCAATTAAAATGCTAAAAATAATTCTGTATATTTCTCACATTGTAAAGATACATCGCAAAAGGTTTCATTGGCGTGTTGAAGCTTGAAACTGTGTGCTAATCATCAAGTTTTTGGAAGAAATTTAGATCCGGAAAACAGTCCTTCGTAAAATTGGTCAAAACGATTCTGCATATTTTTCATGTTATATAGATGCATCGAAATAGTGTTTCACTTGTCTTTAGAAGCCGAATCTGTGTGTTAATCATCACGTTCTTCTAAAAATTTCGTTCCAAAAAATAGTTCCCCACAAAATTGCTAAAAATAATTCTATATATTTCTAATGTTGTAAAGATACATCTCACAATGTTTCACTTGCGTGTTGAAGCTTGAAGTCGTGGGTTAATCGTCACGTTTTGAAAAAATTTAGGTCCGAAAAATAGTGCTCCGTAAAATTGTTCAAAACTATTCTGCATATTTTTCATGTTGTATAGATACATCAGAACAGTGTTTCAATTATTATTAGAAGCCGCATTCGTGTTCTAATCATCATGTTTTTTTAAAAATTTTTGTCCAAAAAATAGTTCTCCATAAAATTGCTAAAAGTAATTCTTTATGTTTCTCATGTTATAAAGATACATCGCACAACGTTTATTTCCGTGTTGAAGCCCGAAACTGTATGTTAATCATCAAGTTATTTGGAAAAATTTAGGTCCGGAAAATAGTCCTTCGTAAAATTGGTCAAAACAATTCTGCATTTTTTCATGTTATATAGATACATCGGAACAGTGTTTCACTTGTCTTTAGAAGCCGAATCCGTGTGCTAATCATCACGTTTTTCTAAAAATTTTGGTCCAAAAATAGATGTCCATAAAATTGCTAAAAATAATTCTGTATGTGCTCATGTTGTAAAGATACATCGCACAATATTTCACTTGTTTGTTGAAACCCGAAGTCGTGGGTTAATCATCACGTTTTTTAAAAAAATTAGGTACGAAAAATAGTCCTCCGTAAAATTGCTCAAAACGATGGTTCATGTTTTTTATGTTGTACAGATACATCGAAACAGTGTTTTACTTGTCTTTAGAAGCCGAATCCTTGTGCTAATCATTACGTCTTTTTAAAAATTTTTGTCCAAAAAATAATTCTCTATAAAAATACAGAAAATAATTATGTATGTTTCTCATGTTGTGAAGATACATCGCACAACGTTTCACTTACGTGTTGAAGCCGAAGTCCTAGGTTATTCATCACGTTTTTTGAAAAATTTAGGTTTGAGAAATAGTCTTCTATAAAATATCTCAAAACGATTGCGCATTTTTTTTTCATGTTGTGTGGATACATCAGAACTGTGCTTCACTTGTCATTAGAAGCCGAATCCGTGTGCTAATCATCACGTTTTTTTAATAATTTTTGTCCAAAAAATAGTTCTTCATAAAATTGCTAATCATCATGTGGTAAAGATATGTCGCACAACGTTTCATTTGCATGTTGAAGCTCAAAACCGTGTGTTAATCATCAAGTTTTTTTAAAAAGAATTTAGTTCCAAAAAATAATCCTCCGTTAAATTGGTCAAAATGATTCTGCATGTTTTTCATGTTGTACAGATACATCGGAACAGTGTTTCACTTGTCTTTAGAAGCATAATTCGTGTGCTAATCACCACGTTTTTCTAAAAATTTTTTTCCAAAAAATAGTTCTCCATAAAATTTACTAAAAATAACTGTGTATGTTTCTCATGTTTTAAAGATATATCGTAAAATGTTTCACTTGTGTGTTGAAGCCCAAAGTCATGGGTTAATCATCACGTTTTTTAAAAGATTTAGGTTTGAAAAATATTCCTTCGTGAAATTGCTAAAAACGATTTTGAATGTTTTTCATGTTGTGTAGATACATCAGAACAGTGTTTCACTTGTCATTAGAAGCCGAATCCGTGTGCTAATCATCACTTTTTTTCAATAATTTTTGTCCAAAAAATAGTTCTTCATAAAATTGCTGAAATAATTCTTTATGTTTCTCATGTGGTAAAGATATATCGCACAACGTTTCATTTGCGTGTTGAAGCTCGAACTGCGTGTTAATCATCATGTTTTCGAAAAAATTTAGGTTCGAAAAATAGTCCTCTATAAAATTGCTCAAAACGATTATGCATGTTTTTCATGATGTATAGATACATCGGAACAGTGTTTAACTTGTCTTTAGAAGCCGAATCCGTATGCTAATCATCAAGTTTTTTGTAAAAATTTTTGTCCAAAAATAGTTCTCCTTAAAAATGCAAAAAATAATTCATTATGTTTCTCATGTTGTAAAAATACATCGCACAACGTTTCATTTGCGAGTTGAAGCTTAAAACTGTGTGTTTTTCAGGTCGTATAGATACCTCAGATCTTGTTTCACTTGTCATTAGAAGCCGAATCCGTGTGCTAATCATCACGTTTTTTTAAAAATTTTTGTCCAGAAAATATTTCTCTGTAAAAATGCCAAAAACAATTCTTTTATGTTTCTAATGTTGTAAAGATACATCCCACAACGTTTCACTTGCGTGTTGAAGCCTGAAGTCGTGGGATATTCATAACGTTTTTGGAAAAAAATTTAGATTTGAAAAATAGTCCTCCGTAAAATTTCGTAAAACAATTCCGTATGTTTTTCATGTTATATAGATAAATCGGAACAATATTTCACTTGATATTAGAAACAGAATCCGTGTGCTAATGATCACGTTTTTTAAAAACTTTTTATCAAAAAAATAGTTTTCCATAAAATTAATAAAAATAATTATGTATGTTTCTTATGTTATAAAGATACATCGCAAAACGTTTCATTTGTGTGTTGTAGCCCGAAACTGTGTTAATCATCTAGAGTTTTTGAAAAAATTTAGGTCTGGAAAATAGTCCTTCGTAAAATTGGTCAAAACGATTCTGCATGTTTTTCATTTGTGTAGCCACATTGGAACTTTGTTTCACTTGTTTTTAGAAGCCAAATCCGTATGCTAATCATCACGTTTTTCTAAAAATATTTGTACAAAAACTAGTTCTCAATAAAATTGATAAAAATAATTATGTAAATTTCTTATGTTATAAAGAAACATCGCACAAAATTTCACTTGCGTGTTGAAGCCCGAAGTCGTAGGTCATCACGTTTTTTAAAAAATTTAGGTCCGAAAAATATGTTTTGGCTCCGCGTTTATGAAATTCCAACGAAACCACCTGGTTTCACACCGGGAGAACAAGATTCGGAGCAAGGACAAATGCGCCAATGCAAATAAGGAACCCTCACCCCGTCGGCTTTGGCTTCAGATGAAGTAGATGAGGCAAGGGCCGTGGAAAGGGCGACTTTCAAGAGTTCCCTCGCCGCTTTCCTGCCCCAGGAAATGCCCGTTTTTCATGTTATATAGATAAATCGGTACAGTGGTTTACTTGTCTTTTGAAGCCGAATCTGTGTGCCAATCATCACGTTTTTTAAAAATTTTTCTCCAAAAAAAAGTTCTTCATAAAAATGTTAAAAATCATTCTATATGTTTCTCATGTTGCAAAGATACATCGCACAACGTTTCACTTGCGTGTTAAAGGCTGAAGTCGTGGGTTATTTATCATGTTTTTTGAAAAAAATTTAGCTCTGAAAGATAGTCCACTTTAAAATTACTCAAAACGATTCTGCATGTTTTTCATGTTATATAGATACATCGGAACAGTGTTTTACTTGTCTTTAGAAGCCGAATCCGTATGCTAATCATCACGTTTTTTAAAAATTTTTGTCCCAAAAATAGTTCTCCATAAAATTACAAAAAATAATTCTGTATGTTTCTCATATTATAAAGATACATCGCACAATATTTCATTTGCGTGTTGAAGCCCGAAGTTGTGGGTTAATCATCATGTTTTTGAAAAAATTTTGGTCGTAAAAATAGCACTCCAAAAAATTGTTCAAAACGATTTTGCCCGTTTTTCACATTGTATGCATACATCAGAACAACATTTTACTTGTCTTTAGAAGCCGAATCTATGTGCTAATCATCACGTTTTTTAAAAATTTCTATCCAAAAAATAGTTCTCAATTAAAATGCTAAAAATAATTCTGTATGTTTCTCATGTTTTAAAGATACATCGCACAACGTCTCACTTGCGTGTTGAAGCCCGAAGTCATGGGTTATTTATCACGTTTTTTGAAAAATTTAGGTCTGAAAAATAGTCCTCCATAAAATTTCTCGAAACGATTCAGCATGTTTTTCATGTTGTATAGATACATCGGAAGAGTGTTTCACTTGTCATTAGAAGCCAAATCCGGGTATTAATCATCACGTTTTTCTTAAAAAATTTTGTCCAAAAATTAGTTTCATAAAATTTGCTAAACATAATTTTGTATGCTTCTCATGTGGTAAAGATAAATCCCACAACGTTTCATTTGCGTGTTAAAGCTTAAAACTGTGTGTTAATCATCAGCTTTTTGAAAAAATTTAGGTTCGGAAAATAGTCCTCCGTAAAATTGGTCAACACGATTCGGCATGTTTTTCATGTTGCATAAATACATCAGAATTGTGTTTCACTTGTCTTTAGAAGCAGAATCCGTGTGCTAATCATCACGTTTTTCTAAAAAGTTTTGTCCAAAAAATAGTTCTCCATAAAATTACAAAAAATAATTTTGTATGTTTCTCATATTATAAAGATACATCGCACAATATTTCACTTGCGTGTTGAAGCCCGAAGTCGTGGGTTAATCATCACGTTTTTTAAATAATTTAGGTCCGAAAAATAGCACTCCCTAAAATTTCTCAAAACGATTCTGCTCGTTTTTCATATTGTATGGATACATCGGAACAATGTTTTACTTGTCTTTAGAAGCCGAATCCGTGTTCTTATCATCACGTTTTTTAAAAATTTATGTCCGAAAAATAGTTCTCCATTAAAATGTTCAAATTAATTATGTATGTTTCTTATGTTGTAAAGATACATCGCACAACATTTCACTTGCGTGTTGAAGCCCGAAGTCGTGGGTTATTTATCACATTTTTAAAAAAAATTTAGGTATGAAAAATAGTCCTCTGTAAAATTTCTCAAAATGATTCTGAGGTTTTTCATTTGTATTGATACATTAGAACAGTGTTTCATTAATCTTTAGAAATCCAAATCCGTGTTCTAATCATTACGTTTTTTTAAAACTTTAGACTAAAAAATAGTTCTCTATAAAATAGCTATTTTTTTTTTGTGTTTCTCATGTTGTAAAGATACATCACACAACGTTTTGTTTGCGTGTTGAAGCCCGAAACCGTATGTTAATCATCAAGTTTTTTTGAAAAAAATTAGCTCTAAAATTGTCCTCGGTAAAATTGGTAAAAAATATTCTGCATGTTTTTTATGTCGTATAGATAAATCGGAACAATGTTTCACTTATCTTTAGAAGCCGAATCCCTGTGTTAATCATCACGTTTTCATAAAAATTTTGGTAAAAAAAAAAAGTTCTCCATAAAATTGCTAAAAATAATTATGTATGTTTCTCATGTTGTATAGATACATCGCACAACGTTTCACTTGCATGTTGAACCCTGAAGTCGTGGGTTATTCATCACTTTTTTGAAAAAAATTAGCTATGAAAAATAGACCTCCATAAAGTTTTTCAAAACGATTCCGCATTTTTTTCATACTGTATAGATATATCAGAACAGTGTTTCACTTCTCATCTTATAAAGATACATGGTACAACATTTCACTTGCATGATGAAGCCCGAAGTCGTAGGTTGATCATCACGTTTTTGAAAAAATTAAGATCCGAAAAATAGCACTCCGCAAAATTACTCAAAACGATTCTGCCCATTTTTCGTATTGTATGGATACATCGGTAAAGTGTTTTATTTGTCTTTAGAAGCTGAATCTGTGTGCTAATCATCACGTTTTTTAAAAATTTTTGTCTAAAAAATAGTTCTCCATTAAAATGCTAAAAATAATTCTGTATGTCTCTCATGTTATAAAGATACATCGCACAACGTTTCACTTGCGTGTTGAAGCCCGAAGTCGTGGCTTAATCATCACTTTTTTTTTAAAAATTTTAGGTCTGAAAAATAGTCCTACATGAAACTGCTTAAAACGATTCTGCATGTTTTTCATGTGATATAGATACATCAGAACAGTGTTTTACTTGTCTTTAGAAGCCGAATCCGTGTGGTAATCATCACGTTTTTTTGAAAATATTTGTCCAAAAAATAGTTCTCCATAAAAATATTAAAGAAAATTCTGTATGTTTCTCATGTTGTATAGATAAATCGCACAACATTTCACTTGAGTGTTGAATCCCGAAGTCATGTCATCACTTTTTTTGAAAAAATTTAGGTCTAAAAAATAGTCTTTTGTAAAATTTCTCAATACGATTCCGTAAGTTTTTCATGTTGTATAGATACATCGGAACAGCGCTTTACTTGTCATTAGAAGCCGAATCCGTGTGCTAATCATCACATTTATTAAAAAAAATTTTCCAAAAAAGAGTTTTTCATAAAATTGCTAAAAATAATTTTGTATGTTTCTCATGTTGTAAAAATACATTGCACAAAGTTTAATTTGCGTGTTGAAGCCCGAAACTGTGTGTTAATGATCAAGTTTTTTTGAAAAAATTTAGGTCTGAAAAATAGTCCTCTGTAAAATTGGTCAAAATGATTCTGTATATCTTTCATGTTGTATATATAAATCGGAACAGTGTTTTACTTGCCTTTAGAAACCGAATCCGTGTGCTAATCATCACGTTTTTTATAAAAATTTTGGCCTAAAAAATAGTTCCCCATATAATTGCTAAAAATAATTCTGTATGTTTCTCATATTGTAAAGATACATCGCACAACGTTTCGCTTGCGTGTTGAAACTCGATGTCTTTGGTTAATCATCACGTTTTTTAAAAAAATTGGTCAAAACGATTCTACATGTTTTTCGAGTGGCATAGTTACATAGGAACAATATTTCATATGCCTTTAGAAGCCAAATCCGTGTGCTAATCATCACGTTTTTCTTAAAATTTTTGTCCAAAAAATAGTTCTTCATAAAATTACTAAAAATAATTATGTATGTTTCTCATACTATAAAGATACATCGCACAACATTTCACTTGTGTTGAAGCCGAAGTCGTGGGTTAATCATCATGTTTTTTAAAAAATTTAGGTCCGAAAAATAGCGCTCTGTAAAATTGATCAAAATGATTTTGCCCATTTTTCATGTTGTATAGATACATCGGAACAATGTTTTACTTGTCTTTAGAAGCCGAATCCGCGTGCTAATCATCACGTTTTAAAAAAATTGTCCAAAAAATAGTTCTCCATAAAAATGCTAAAAATCATTCTGTATGTTTCTCATGTTGTAAAGATACATAGCACAACATTTCACTTGCGTGTTGAAGCCCGAAGTCGTGGGTTATTTATCACGTTTTTTGAAAAAATTTAGGTCTTAAAAATAGTCCTCTGTAAAATTGCTCAAAACGATTTTGCATGTTTTTCATGTTGTATAGATACGTCTGACAGTGTTTTACTTGTCTTCAGAAGCCGAATCCGTGTGCTAATATCACAGTTTTCTAAAAATATTAGTCCGAAAAATAGTTCTCAATAAAATTGCTAAAAATAATTCTATATATTTCTTATGTTACGAAGATACGTTGAAGCCTAAAGTAGTGGGTTAATCATCACGTTTTTTAAAAAATTTAGGTCCGAAAAATAGCGCTCCGTAGAATTGATTAAAACGATTTTGCCAGTTTTTAATGTTGTATAGATATATCGGAACAGTCTTTTACTTATCTTTAGAAGCCAAATCCGTGTGCTAATCATTATGTTTTATATAAACTTTTGTCCCAAAAATAGTTCTCCATAAAAATGCTAAAAATCATTCTTTATGTTTCTCATATTGTAAAGATATATCGCACAACGTTTCACTTGCCTGTTGAAGCCCGAAGTCATGGGTTATTTATCATGTTTTTTGAAAAAATTTAGGTCTTAAAAATAATTCCCTGTAAAATTGCTCAAAATGATTCTGCATTTTTTTCATGTTGTATAGATATATCGGATCAGTGTTTTACTTGTCTTTTGAAGCCGAATTCGTGTGCTAATCATCACTTTTTTTTTAAATTTTTGTCCAAAAAATAATTCTCCTTAAAAATGCCAAAAATAATTCTGTATGTTTCTCATGTTGTAAAGATACATCGCACAACGTTTCATTTGCGTGTTGAATCCCGAAGCCGTGGGATATTCATCAAATTTTATTAAAAAATTTAGGTCTGAAAACTAGCCCTCCATAAAATTTTCCCAAACGATTCCGCATGTTTTCCATGTTGTATAGATACATTGGAGCAGTGTTTCACTTGTCATTAGAAGCCGAATCCGTGTGCTAATCATCACCTTTTTTAAAAAAATTTTGTCCTAAAAATAGTTCTCCATAAAATTGCTAAAAATAATTATGTATATTTCTTATGTTGTAAAGGTACATCGCACAGCGTTTCACAAGCGTGTTGAAGCAGAAGTTGTGTGTTAGTCACCACGTTTTTGAGAAAATTTAGGTCTAGAAAATAGTCCTCCGTAAAATTGGTCAAAATGATTCTGCATGTTTTTCATGTTGTATAGATACATCGGAAGGGTGTTTCACTTGTCTTTAGAAGGCCGAATCCATGTGCTAATCATTACGTTTTTTAAAAAATTTAAGTCCAAAAAATAGTTCTCCATAAAATTACTAAAAATAATTTTGTATGTTCCTCATGTTTTAAAGATACATCGCACAACGTTTTGCTTGCATGTTGAAGCTCGAAGTCGTGGGTTTAATCATCACGTTTTTAAAAAAATTTAGGTCCGAAAAATAGTCCTCCGTAAAATTGCTCAAAACCATTCTACATGTTTTTCATGTTGTATATATACATTGAACAGTGATTTACTTGTTTTTAGAAGCCGTATCCGTGTGCTAATCATCACGTTCTTTTAAAAAATTTTGTCCAAAAAATAGTTCTCCATAAAAATGCTAAAAATAATTCTGTATGTTTCTCATATTGTAAAGATACATAGCACAATGTTTCACAAGCGTGTTGAAGCAGAAGTTGTGTGTTAGTCACCACGTTTTTTAAAAAATTTACGTCCGAAAAATAGTCCTCTTTAAAATTTCTAAAAACGACTGTGCATGTTTTTCATATTGTGTAGATACATCGGAACAATGTTTCACTTATCTTCTTAGAAGGCCGAATCCATGTGCTAATCATTACATTTTTTAAAAGATTTTTATCCAAAAAAAGTTCTAAATAAAATTGTTAAAAATAATTTTGTATATTTCTCATGTTTTATTTGCGTGTTGAAGCCCGAAACTGCGTGCTAATCATCAGGTTTTATTGAAAAAATTTAGGTCTCGAAAATAGTCTTGTGTAAAATTGCTCAAAATGATTCTGCATATTTTCATGTTGTATAGATACATCGAAATAGTGTTTCGCTTGTCTTTAGAGGCCGAATCCATGTGCTAATCATCACTTTTTTTTAAAAATTTGGTCCAGAAAATAGTTCTCCATAAAAATGCTAAAAATAATTATGTATGTTTCTCATGGTGTAAAGATACATCGCAGAACGTTTCACTTGCGTGTTGAAGTTTGAAGTCGTGGGTTAATCATTATGTTTTTTAAAAAATTTAGTCCATAGTAAAATTGGTCAAAACGATTCTGCATGTTTTACGTGTTGTATAAATACATTGGAACAGCGGTTCACTTGTCTTTACAAGCCGAATCCGTGTGCTAATCATCACATAATTTTAAAAAATTTGTCCAAAAAACAATTCTCCATAAAAATGTTAAAAATAATTTTGTATATTTCTAATGTTGTGAAGATACATCGCACAACGTTTCATTTGCATGTTGTAGCCCGAAACTGTGTTAATCATCAAATTTTTTTGAAAAAGTTTAGGTCCTGAAAATAGTCCTCCGTAAAATTGCTGAAAACGGTTCTGCATGTTTTTTTTCATGTTGTATAGATACATCGGAGCAGTATTTTACATGTCTTTAGAAGCCGAATCTGTGTGCTAATTATCACGTTTTTTAAAAAAATTTTGTCCAAAAAATAGCTCTCTATAAAAATGATAAAAATAATTATATAATTTTTTTTCATGTTGTAAAGATACATCGCACAACGTTTCGTGTTGAACCAGAAGTTGTGTGGTAGTCATCACGTTTTTGAAAAAATTTAGGTCCGAAAAATAGTCCTCCTTAAAATTTCTCAAAATGATTCTGAATGTTTTTCATGTTGTATAGATATATCGGAACAATGTTTTAGTTGTTTTTAGAAGGCCGAATCCATGTGCTAATCATTATGTTTTTTAAAAGATTTTTATCCAAAACATAGTTCTCCATAAAATTGCTAAAAATAATTCTATATGTTTCTCATATTGTAAAGATACATCGTATAACGCTTCACTTGCGTGTTGAAGCCGATGTCGTGCATTAGTCAACACGTTTTTTAAAAAAATTTCGGTCCGAAAAATAGTCCTCCGTAAAATTTCTCAAAACGATTTCTCATGTTTTTCATGTTGTACAGATACATCGAAACAGTGTTTCACTTGTCTTTAGAAGCCAAATCCGTGTACTAATCATCACGATTTTTAAAACTTTTTATTAAAAAAATAGTTCTTCATAAAATTGCTAAAAATAATTCTGTATGTTTCTCATGTTGTAAAGATAAATCTCACAACGTTTAATTTGTGTGTTGAAGCCTGAAAGTGTGTTTCAATCATCAAGTTTTTTTGAAAATATTTAGATACGGAAAATAGTCCTCCGTAAAGTTGGTCAAAACGATTCTACATGTTTTTCATGTTGTGTAGATACATCGGAACAGTGTTTCACTTGTGTTTAGAAGCCGAATCCGTGTGTTAATAATCACGTTTTTTTAAAAATTTTGGTCAAAAAAATAGGTCTCCATAAAATCGCTAAAAATAATTCTATATATTTCTCATATTGAAAAGATAAATCGCAAAACGTTTCACTTGCGTGTTGAAGCCCAAAGTCGTGGATTAATCATTACATTTTTGAAAAAATTTAGCTCCGAAAAATAGTCCTCCGTAAATTGCTTGAAACGATTCTGCATATTTTTAGTGGTGTATAGATACATCGGAACAGTGTTTCACTATCTTTACAAGCTGAATCCGTGTGTTTAAACACGCAAATGAAACATTGTATAATATATCTTTACAACATTCGAAACATACAGAATTATTTTTCGCAATTTTATTGAGTACTATTTTTTGGACAAAAATTTTTTAAAACTCGTAATGATTAGCCCAAGGATTCAGCCTTCTAAAAGAAAAGTGAAACATTGTTATGTTGTATCTATATAACATGAAAAAAAAAATATAATCGACTTAAGCAATTTTATAGAGGACTATTTTTCGGACATAAAGTTTTCCAAAAAACGTGATGATTAACACACAATTTCAGGCTTTAACACGCAAATAAAACATTGTGCGATGTATCTTTACAACATGAGAAATGAACAGAATTGTTTTTAGCAAATTTTATGGAGAACTATCTTTTGGACAAATTTTTTTTAAAAATCATGATGATTAGCATACAGATTCGGCCTTTTAAAGGACAATGAAACATTGTTACACTGTATCTATATAACATGAAAAACATGCATAATCGTCTTGAGCAATTTTATGGAGAACTATTGTACGAACCTAAATTATTACAAAAACTTGATTATTAACCCACGACTTCGGGCTTCGACAGGCAAGTGAAATGTTGTGCGATGTATCCTTATAATATGAAAAACATACATAATCATTTTTATCAATTATATGGAGAACTATTTTTTGGACAATTTTTTTAAAAAATGTGATGATTAGCACACGGATTCGGCTTCTAAAGACAGGTGAACACTGTTCTGATATATCTATACAACATGAAAAATATGCAGAATTATTTTGAGCAATTTTACCGAGGACTATTTTCCGAAACTAAATTTTTTCAAAAAAAGTGATGATTAACACACAATTTCGGGTTTCAACACGCAAATGACACGTTGTGCGATGTATCTTTATAACATGAGAAACGTATAGAATTATTTTTAGTAATTTTATGGAGAATTATCTTTTGGACAAAAATTTTTAAAAAATCGTGATGATTTGCATACAGATTCGGCCTTTTAAAGACAAGTGAAACACAGTTCCGATGTATCTCTACAACATGAAAAACATGCATAATTGTCTTGAGCAATTTATGGAGGGCTATTTTTCGCACCTAAATTTTTTTCAAAAACTTGATGATTAACCCACGACTTCAGGCTTCAACAGTCAAGTGAAACGTTGTGCGATGTATCCTTACAACATTAGAAACATACAGAATTATTTTTAGCAATTTTATGGAGAACTATTTTTTGGACCGAAATTTTTTAGAAAACGTGAAAATTAGCCCACGGATTCGGCCTTTTAAAGATAAGTAAAACACTGTTACGATATATCTATAGAATATGAAAAACATGCATAATCATTTTAAGCAATTTTACGGAGGACTATTTTCCGGACTTAAATTTTTTCTAAAAATGTGATGATTAACAAACAATTTTGGGCTTCAACATGCAAGTGAAACGTTGTGCGATTTATCTTTACAACATGAGAAACATACATAATAATTTTTAACAATTTTATGGAGAACTACTTTTTGGATAAAATTTTTTTAAAAATCGCGACAATTAATACAAGGATTTGGCTTTCTAAAAGAAAACACTGTTACGATATATCTATACTGCATGAAAAACATGCATAATAGTCTTGAGCAATTTTATGGGGGCCTGTTTTTCGGACCTAAATTTTTTCAAAAAACTTGATGATTAACTCACGACTTCAGTCTTAAACATGCAAGTTAAACGTTGTGAGTTGTATCTTTACAACATGAGAAATATACAGAATTATTTTTAGTAATTTTATGGAAAACTATTTTCTGGACAAATTTTTTTTAAAAAAAATGACGATTAGCACATGGATTTAGCGTCTTAAGACAAGTGAAACACTGTTCCGATGTATCTATACAACATGAAAAACATGAAGAATTGTTTTGAGCAATTTTACCGAGGACTATTTTCCGAACCTAAGTTTTTTCAAAAAACGTGAGATTAACACACAATTTCGGCTTACAACACGCAAATGAAACGTTGTGCGATGTTTCTTTACAACATGAGAACATACAGAATTATTTTTAGTAATTTTAAGGAGAACTATGTTTTAGACAAAAATTTTTTAAAAATTGTGATGATTAGCATACAGATTCGTCCTTCTAAAGACAAGTGAAACACTGTGACGATGTATCTATACAACATGAGAAACATACAAAATTGTTTTGAGCAATTTTATAGAGGACTATTTTCCGGACCTAAATTTTTTAAAAAACGTGATGCAACCCACAATTTTGGGTTTCAATACGCAAGTGAAACGTTGTGCGATTTATCTTAACAACATGAGAAACATGCAGAATAATTTTTAGCAATTTTATGGAGAACTATTTTTCAGACAAAAATATTAAAAAAACGAGATGATTAACACACAGATTCGGCTTCTAAAGACAAGTGAACACTGTTTCGATATACTATACAACATGAAAAATATGTAGAATCGTTTTGAGCAATTTTATGAAGGACTATTTTCCGAACCTAAATTTTTTCAAAAACTTGATTAACCCACGACTACGGGCTTCAATACGCAAGTGAAACGTTGTGCGATTTATCTTTACAATATAAGAAACATACGTAATTTTTTTAGCAATTTTATGGGAAACTATTTTTTGGACCAAAATTTTTTAAAGAACGTGATAATTAGCATACGGATTCGGCTTTTAAACACAAGTGAAACACTGTTCCGATGTATCTATACTAAATGAAAAATATGCAGTATCATTTTGAGAAATTTTACGAAGTACTATTTTCCAGACCTAGATTTTTTCATAAAAAACTTTAGGATTAACACACAGTTTCAGGCTTCAACACACAAATTGAACGTTGTGTGATGTATCTTTACAACATGAGAAACATATTGGATTACTTTTAGCAATTTTATGGAGAAATATTTTTTGAACAAATTCTTTTTAAAAAACATGATGATTAGTATACGGATTCAGCCTTCTAAAGATAAGTGAAACATTGTTCCGATGTATCTATACAACATAAAAAAATGCAGAATCGTTTTGAGCAATTTTACTGAGGACTATTTTTCAGACCTAAATTTTTTCAAAAACATTATGATTAACCCACGTCTTCGGGGTTCAACACGCAAGTGAAATATTGTGCGGTTTATCTTTACAACATCAGAAACATACAGAATAATTTTTAGCAATTTTATGGAGAACTATTTTTGGGACAAAATTTTTAAAAAACGTGATGATTAGCATACAGATTCGACTTCTAAAGACAAGTGAAACACTGTTCTGATGTATCTATACAACATGAAAACCATGCAAAATCGTTTTGAACAATTTTATAGAGGACTATTTTCAGGACCTAAATTTTTTCAAAAAAACTTGATGATTAACACACAGTTTCTGGCTTCAACATGCAAATGAAACGTTGTGAAATGTATATTTACAACATGAGAAACATACAGGATTATTTTTAGCAATTTTATGGAGAAATATTTTTTGGACAAATTTTTTTTTTAAAAATGTGATGATTTGCACACGTATTGGGCCTTCCAAAAACAAGTGAAACATTGTTCTGATGTATCTATAACACATGACAAAAAATGCAGAATCGTTTTAAGCAGTTTTACAGATGACTATTTTTCGTACCTAAATTTTTTCAAAAACGTTTATGATTAACCCACTTTTTCGGGCTTCAACACACAAGTGAAATGTTGTGCGATTTATCTTTACAACATGAGAAACGTACCGAATAATTTTTAGCAATTTTATGGATAACAATTTTTTGGACAGAATTTTTGAAAAAAAGTTATGATTAGCACACGGATTCGGCTTCTAAAGACAAGTAAAACACTGTTCTGATGTATCTATACAACATGAAAAATATGCAGAATCGTTTTGAGCAATTTTACAGAGGACTATTTTCCGGACCTAAATTTTTTTCAAAAAAGTTTATAATTAACACACAATTTCAGGCTTCAACATGCAAATGAAACATTGTGTGATTTATCTTTACAACATGAGACACATACAGGATTATTTTAGCAATTTTATGGAGAAATATTTTTGGGCAAATTTTTTTTTAAAATAACGTGATGATTAGCATACGGATTCAGGCTTCTAAAGATAAGTGAAACATTATTCCGATGTATCTATACAATATGGGAAAATGCGGACTCTTGTTGAGAAATATTACGGAGGTCTATTTTTTGGACTCAAATTTTTTCAAAAAACGTGATGATTAAACCTATGACTTCGGGCTTTAACACGTAAGTGAAACGTTGTGCGCTGTATCTTTACAACATGAGAAGCATGTAGAATTATTTTTAGCAATTTAACAGAGAACTATTTTTTAGACAAATTTTTTTTAAAAAACATGAGGATTAACACACGGATTCGGCTTCTAAAGACAAGTGAAACACTGTTTCGATGTATCTGGACAACATGAAAAACATGCCGAATCTGTTTGAGTAATTTTACGGCAGACTATTTTTTGGACTTAAACTTTTTCAAAAACATGATGGTTAACCCACGATTTCGTGTTTTAACACGCAAGTGAAACGTTGTGCAATGTATCTTTACAATATGAGAAAAATACAAAATTACTTTTAGCAATTTTATGGAGAACTATTTTTGGACAAAAGTTTTTTAAAAACCGTGATTCACGGATTCGGAAGCATCCACAGCAATCAAAGTAGTAAAACAGAAATCGCACTAACCAGGAGAGCTTCAAACACAAAATTAAAGCATAGGTTTTGCTCACAGACATCCGCCATCATTTCTACTAAATTGGCAACAAAATCGCAGCTAGCATACTCTAATACCATGTAGAAATAAAAAATTAGGGCTTGTGTTTTGCAGAGAATGTAAAAGAAAGTAAGATTAGTGGAAATTTTCTGTGTATTTTTCTTAAGTAGGAATCTGTATAGAGTGTATATATATATATATATATATATATATGTACAATTAGAGGAAGAAGAAAGAGAAGACCGCCAACTAACTAAACTAATTCCCTATGGAACGCATTAGTCAAATGCACTTTGGTGACTATGAATGAAAGTGTAATCTCAGCTGATATCTTCCTACAATTGGAGGAAAAATAGAACTTTACAAGAAATGTCAAGGTCAATGCTTTGTGAAAATTCCCTTTCTAAACATTTTGGGCCGAGGCCGTTAACACTGCATGCTACATTATGAATCGTGTTCTCTTGAGACCATTTAAAAAAAAAAAAGGAAAAACTCTTTTGTAACTTATTTTCAACAAAACCCCCTCAATTGGCTACTTCAAAGTTTTTGGATGCGAATGCTCTATCTTAAACACCAAGGATCTATCTTAAACACCAAGGATAATCTTGAAAAAAATTTGATTAAAAAAAAAATCCGATGAGGGAATTTTTTCTTGGTTACTCTTCAAACAAAAAGGCCTATAGAATTTATAACAAAATAACGTTATGTGTTGAAGAGTCTATTCATGTATATTTTGATAAACTAACATTTTTGACAAGAAAGATGATGATGACATAGATAACTCTTTAAGCTACCAAACTTTGTACACTCAAGCAATGAAAGAACATGCTTATGGATGAAGAAGAGATTGAAGTAACACAAGAAAATGATCAAGAAGCTCAAAACCTCAAGATGTGATATATCCAAAGGGACACTCCAAGGATGAAATTATTGGTGATGTATCACAAGGGGTAAGAACAAGAACGTATTTTATTGACAATTTTTGCCTATTATCTCATATTGAGCCTAAGTTTATTGATGATGCTTTGTGTGATGAGTTTTGGATTATTGCTATGCTAGAGGAATTAAATAAATTTGATACAAAGAAAGTTTGGACTTTAGTCCCTAGACCACGTGATCACCCCACGATTGGCATAAAATGAGTTTTTCGAAATAAACTAAATGATTCTGGAGAAGTTATTAGAAACAAAGCTAGACTTGTTGCCCAAGGATTCAATCAAGGAGAAGGCATAGATTTTGATGAAACTTTTGTTCCGGTTGTTAGACTTGAATCCATTAGGATGCTTTTAGCTTTTACTTGTTTTAAAAGGATTCAAGCTTTTTCAAATTGATGTAGAATTTGAAGCGCCTAGTTTCAGAAATTGAAATTGGACACTGATGGTTGTTTTATCGAAAAAAAACTCTAAAGCGACATCAAAAGAATTTTCGATGATGGATTACGGAAGCCACTACGATTGATGGAAGAAAACCACAACGACTGCGACTAATAGAAGAAGATCACAACGACAGCGACTGATGGAAGAAGATCACAACGACTGGGATTGATGGAAGAACCACAGCAACAGCAATTAATGACAAAAAAACTACAGCGAAAGCGATTGATGACAAAAACCATAGTGACAGCGAGTGATGGTAAAGACCACAGCGATAGATGGTGGAAGACTACCAGATGTGCAAAAAAATAATTTGAAAATTGTGACAAGTTGGACATGCAATTTTGCACGTTCCAACTTGAGGGAGGGTGTTAGAGATATCACATCAGTATGTGATTCTCCTAGATTATCTTAGATTCTATAAGAGATTATTTGGTTAGAATCCTATATTAATTATAACTAGGATACTTTGTATTATGCTATTATTATACCAGTATTCCTTATTAGTGGTCGGTTAGAATCCTATATTGATTAGGATTAGGATGCTTTGTAGCCTATAAATAGTAGATCATAATGAATAAGAAACACAATCAATTCAAGTATTATACATTATTCTTTTCTCCACCCTAAATTTCTTAACAAAGATTGAATTAAACAGGTTAAGTTAAAAAGTTTGGTCAATTAAAATCCCGAACATTACTTTTAGACAAGGAATCCTTCAACCTTCTCTTACAACTAACAAATTGAAGAAAATAAATCTATAATTTCTAAAATATCTTTTAATGAAAAGAAAAAAATTAAAAAATATAAATTTAAATCATCAATTAATGTCACAATTATTCAAGAATACTGAATAATTATATTCTTAAATGATAAAATTTTAGTTTTGAGTGATTTTTAAACTTAAATTCTTGACATTTTTCTCTGATTAAAACATATTTTAAAAATTATGCATTTATTTTTATAATTTTTTTATTAATAGATAAATAATTGAGAGTTTTTGTTCAAAAAATTTTATAATATCATCAAACTCTCTAACTTCGGAGTCTTTTATAACTTGCTGCTTAAGATAAAGTATTTAATAAATTTGATACACATTCTACCCCTCTTCAAAGTCCATAATTTTTACTTTTATGTGAAAAGTTGAGAGAGAAGATTGACATTAAAATAGTAGACTTATCAACTATGTCATATTAGGACAAGTCCTGGCCTCTTTTGAACATCAAAACAAAAACGGGCCTCTTTTCCTTTCTCTACCATTCGCAATCTCTTAGTATGTATAAAATGCTTGATCACTAATAATTATTTGACTTTTTGTTGGCGATCTCTTTGTGTATCTTATGCAATACAAATCTTATCCAGAAAAAGGACTCAATAATGATTCACTGCTCAGAATCAGAAGTGTATAAATATATTTTTAAATATCTATAATCATTTTAAAATATTTATTGTGTGACCCCATCTCTTTATTGTGGTTTCACCTCGCAAGGAGAACAAGCGACGGCTTACGCAGTTGATCGGATCAGATAGCCCCGTTCGCTTTCTCAGTAGCAAAAGCGCTTCTTTAATTGTCCTTTCCCTTTACGGATTTGAGCACGAAAGGTCAGAATCTTATTAAGTTAAGTTTAAAAGAAGAAAGGGTGGTAAGGTGGAGTAAACATCATCCGCCTCAAAGCCGACCTTAGTCGTCGGCCATATGCTAGAGAATTATGTTAGACAGTTGTCAAGTAAAGACTTTAAATACTGTCAAACCTATGAGTCGCACTCTTGAACTCGCAAACTTGAAGTGGGATATTATAGTATCAAAACATATATGGTTATCGGTCAGACATGTGAAAACTAAATGCTACGCTGATGGAGCCATCTCTAGAATCCTACGAGAACTATGTGTTATTCTAGTGGAAGCTACATTTAGAATCTCGCACCCTTATTCTAGTCCTAAAATAGGTATGGAATACCTATCAAGAACTCTAGAGCCTTAAGGGGGACGAATGTGAAACTTCAATTTCAAATGTAATATACATTGAAATGCTTGAATATATATATATATATATGCATATTAATTTGGCATAACGAAAATGATTTTTAAATAGAGACCGTGAGTGCAGTCACATTCATGAATAGTTGAAATTTCTTTTTTTTTTTCTTTTATCCAAACTTTAGTAATTCCTCTAATTCAAGTCTTACATTTTCTATTTTTCATTAGAGCATTTTCATATTGATCGTTTCAGATATAGGAGATTTTCTTTTTGTTAAAGAAAAAAATTTATTATCCTTTAACAAAAGAAAACTTTTTCTTATCATTTTCTCTTAAATTATTATCATCTTGATTTTAGACTATTTTTTAGATAACTAATGCGTCCAGAATATTATGAAAAGATACCTATAAATCTAGATAAAATTAAACTAGTCTTATCAATGAAGTTTAAGAAGAACTATAATAATAAAGAAGGAAGTATTATCATTTGTTTGTTATACCATTTTTTAATTTGTACCGAACCCAATTAAAGTGTTTTAGGGGTTTATTTTCTTTTACTATACTCATACACTATTATACATCATTATATGTGTTTCTTACTTTCTCATTTATTCAAGAAAAAAATCATTATGGCAAGTCCTAAGCCACGTTCCTTATATATATAAATATATATATATATATGTAACGAAAAGGGGAACAGAAAGAGAAAATGATAGTTAGATTATTATTTTTTTTGACAGAATAAAATAAGAGATTTGATGATTGCATAAATAATGTAGAAACCAACCAGTAAACCATGAGTAATGTAGGTGGTTGCAATTACTTTCTCAACCAACTATCCAACGATCATTTTCTCTCATTTACTTTCTTTTCTAACTTTCTTTGACTCACAATTCTTTCTAACCTTTTTAAAAATTTAACACAAATTAATAACTCTATATAGTTGATACACCAATAATTCATTTGTCATCAAACACTTAATTTATGTAAAAAAAATCACACGGATTATTCACCCAAGATAACTTAAAGAATAAAAAGTATTATAAGTCTTTTTATTCAAAAGAACACACATGAGGCGCGATTTTAAGAGGAATTAGAGCCTTTATTTTCCCCAACCAAGCATTAAAAAATGTGTTTTGCTTCTAAGTAATTGCTCATAATGTCTATTTCGGCTTTCAAGTTAGCTTATGGGTGCTGCTCGCGTGGTTTTATCATGGAAGTCAAGTGTTTGACAAAAAAAGTAGTATATTGGATATCTGTAAATTGTTTAGAGACCATAACAACAGAAAATAAACTTTGAATACCATATCATTTTGAAACCTACACTTTAGGGACTAAATAGGAGCTCGTGACTTTTTTTTTTTAACGGAAGTTGGAGTTGTAATGGTTAAGGGCTTTCATGACTGACCGTGAATGTTTTAGGGATGATATTGGCTGAAAAAGAAAACTTCAAGGACCATAATGTATTGACACTTAATCTTTGGGGACCAAATAGGCGATTTTCCAACTTCAATTATTCTAAGTTGTCAATTACTTCATATTATCTGTTGCTTGGAGATACTCTGTTCGGTACAAAATATCTGTTTACTTTAGTAAATTAATAGAGTTTTAAATGATATTTTTTATATATTGCTATCTTATTAGCATTAAACAATTGTCTCGAAAACTCTCATTACAATTATTAATGACAGTTAAAATATAATTTAGTCAATTTCGTTTTTAGTATAGACAACTCAATCATTTTCTTAATTCTCATTTATAAATTAACAACCGACAATATCATATTCCTAGTTGGGGGAGGAGGGGGGTTGGATCTGAACCATTGTTTGTGTTATTTCCTTTTAAAGTCTTCATCAATCAAGCTATCTAGTTGAATATCACGTGGGGGAGGAGGGGGGTTGGATTTGAACCATTCTTTGTACTATTTCTATATAAAGTCTTCATCAGTCAAGCTATCTCCACACATAAATCAACTTTCATTTCTTGAAGAAACTCTTCTCTCATGGAGCTCATAATTCTCTTTGCTTTCTTCCTATTCTTTTTCATGCTACTAAAAATATTCAGAAGAAACTCAAGCCTGAAACTTCCTCCAGGACCTCGGCCCCTACCAATAATCGGCAACCTCCATCAACTTGGCGGTGGCCTAATGCATCATGTAATCACAGACATTGCTAAAAAATATGGACCATTGATTCTTCTCAAGTTTGGTGAAGTTCCAACCATCGTGGTTTCCTCCCCAGAAGTTGCTAAAGAGATGTTCAAAACCCACGACATCGTTTTCGCTCATAGACCAACAGAAATTGCGGCCTTCAAAATTATGACATATAATTTTAGTGACATTTCATTTTCGCCCTACGGAAATTATTGGAGACAGCTACGTAAAATTTGCATGGTTGAACTTCTTGGGTCAAGGCGAGTTCGGACATTTCAATCAATTAGAGAAGAAGAAGTCTTTAATTTGATTAAATCAATATCTTCTCATGAGGGAAAAATTGTCAATCTTAGTGAAAAAATATTTTCTATGACATATTGTATCACTGCCCGGGCAGCTTTTGGTAAGGCAAATAAATATCAAGAAGCGTTCAAAAAAAATATGGAAAAATTTGATGAATTGGGACAAGGATTGGACATAGCTGATTTGTATCCTTCGATTAAATTCCTTCAAATTCTTACAGGAATGGAACGTAAATTAAAGACAATGTTTAAGGTTGTTGATGAAATACTTCAAGATATTGTGGATGAACATAGAAAGGAAATGAAGAAACAAAAACTTGAAGGGAGATTTGGAGAAGAAAATCAAGATATTGTTGATGTTTTTCTCAATCTTCAAGAAAAGGGAGATTTGGAGTTTCCTGTTACTGACGAAAACATCAAAGCTGTACTTTTGGTAAGTATGCATATTTTATTGGCGACGGCAGCAATTTTCAAAGCTTTAATATTTCTTTTATTTATTATACCGATCATAAATGCATATTTATGAAGAAGTAGAAATTCATGCAGTTTTTTTAAGACTATAATGTGTTTCACTATTACTAGTGCTTTTTTATCTCTCTCTCTCTCTCTCTCTCTCTCTCTCTCTCTCTCTCTCTTATTTAATAGTTATTACATTTTAGACATCATACTATTTAGTGAAATAAATGTTTTTTTCTTTTATAGATTAAAATGTCTTTTAAACTCTTCTCACTCATTGTTATTTTTACAAGTTTCTATATTTTGAAAGTAAAATATGTTGGAATTTATTTCTAAATGGAGGGTATAGCAGAAAAAAATTCATTACATTAATGTTGTATTATTTTCATAATATGACAAATAAAATAACACAGAAATTAGTAGAATTTGATATGTAAAAAAGGAGAGGGAGTAATACTTCTAAATTTTTTGTGAAAGAAAAATTAAGCAAAGGGTTTAATTCTATTTCTTTTATCAAAGGGCAAAGTTGAAAAAAAAGTCACTAAATTAGTAAATTATTAGACGAGTCTTAAAAATAAAATAATTTTTTAACTAAAGTATAGTTCTGTTTCTGCTATCTTATTATCACAATTATTTACGCAAGTCTTGTTTGTTTAATTTCTAGGATATTTTTGGTGCTGGGGGCGACACATCGGCAGCAACACTAGAATGGGCCATTTCTGAAACAATTAAACATCCAAGAGTACTTAAAAGGGCACAAGAGGAAGTAAGAAATGTGATTGGAGAAAAAGGAAATGTAGATGAATCTAACCTTGATGAACTAAAATATATGCAAGCTATTATCAAAGAGACCATGAGGCTACATCCTGGAGCACCACTTTCACTTCCAAGAGAAAGTAGTGAAAAATGCAATGTTTATGGATATGATATTCCTGCCAAGACTAGAGTTTTTGTTAATATTTGGGCAATTGGCAGAGATCCTAAGTATTGGTCCGAACCTGAGGTATTTAATCCCGATAGATTTCTTGATTCTAATGTTGATTACAAAGGGAATGATTTTCAATATATTCCATTTGGTGCCGGACGAAGAATTTGCCCCGGCATGTCATTTGCCATACCTAATGTTACGTTGCCGCTGGCACAATTATTGTTACACTTCGATTGGAAATCAGCCGATGGTAAACTCGAAGATTTGGACATGACTGAAGGTTCGAGTTTGACAGTTAGACGAAAGAATGAACTAGAGTTGATTCCATCAACTTATTACAAATCTTGTCTTAAAAGAGAACTCTAATAAGCAGTGACGAAATCAGAACAAAAAGATTAGGGGTTGAATAACAATAAAAATTTTACTAAAGTTTTAGGGTTTTATTAAAAGAAAATTTGAGGGAGCTTCAATGTAAAAAATCCATAATATCTAAAGTTTTTAAAATTTTTCCAAGGGGCTCGAGTCCATTCGAGCTGCCCCCTAATTCTGTCCCTGCTAATGAGTAAGTTTAATCCCTGCATATGATGCCATTGTGGGCTTGTTTTTCTCATTTAAAATTTATATACGTGGTTGTTTGTTCCAAAGACGAATAACAGATGCATAATTTTTTAAAGTTAGATTTTTTGAAATTTTTTATATATATATTTTTGTTTAACAGGGAAAAAAATAGAAAAATATCATACGGGTGCGGGTATACCCAGATCCTACCATCGACCCAAGAGAGTCGGGTCTGGGTCCATAAATTTTATATCCAGAGGGTTTGAGTCTAGGTCTGAATCCATGTTTCACTATAAGGTATGAGTCTGAGTCTAGATGTGGAAGTATCCGAAGAGTCTGGACCTGCTTACTCCCCTAATTCACAAGTACACAATTTATGTAATGAATATTAAACATAAATGAAATATAATACTTGTTATATCAATATTTATAACTTAAATAAGCTAATGTTAAAGTCCGAGAATCAAAAACATATAGGGAAATTGGAAATCCAAATGTGGATTACAAGTATTATTTTCAACAAAATATTATACACAAAATAATAATAATATGAGTACTATAAAATCAAAAGAATTAAAACTTTAAAGTAATGCAAAAATGCTTTTTAAAAAAAGTCTAACCATATGCAACAACTAGTTTAACAATCTTTAACATGACTAGAGACTTGAAAGTTGAAATGGAAGAGAAATATCAGACCGAGACTAGAATAGAAGAAAGAGATTGATTGCATATTATATGAGTAATTAGTTTAGTACTTTTATTTTTTCGTCTCTTTCTTTACTATTTAAATTAATATTATATATATATAATGGCATGGGTGAGCATGGATAGACATGGCATGAATTTAATTCTCGATCCCAACCCATCTTCAACTTGGATACAAAATTTAATCATGTTTCTACTGGAATCCTCAATTAAACGTAATCAAGCAGATAGAGATAGATTGGGGTGAGTAGGTACCTAAGCTATTTTATTACCATCCCTAATTCCAAGGATCCTAATTAAGGTAAAATGACGTCATAAACTCAAGCTGTGTTAGTAGACTTTTTAGAAAGGTTCAAAAGATGATGTCGTTAATCACCTTCTAAATGAGAAGGGGACAAAAAGAAAGGAAAAGAAAACGGTTCCTAGTACGTGGGCTCATTTGAATCCCATAATGTTTCATTTTTTTAATTTTTTTAATTTAGTATCCGAAAGTCATTAACTAATCCCCGAAAGAATCAGAGAACATAAGTCCTTCAAACAACAGTACAAGACTAGAATGCACCATTACTCTGCTCCTTAAATTGCTTCTTAAATGATTCAAATTCAAAATCTTTTTTGACATATCAAATAAAAATATTTAAATAATGAGAATCGTATCATCATACTGTATGCCCCTTGCAGGCACGAATTCTAGTTAATGGACACGATGGTTATCCTAAATAGGAACTTTTTGATATTCAACAATAAAGGTTATGTTTTAATTAAAAAAAAGGATATAGCTAAAAATGCGTTTCACATTTTTACGCTTTGTCAATTCAGGATATATATTTTTTCTGTTAATTATGCCACTCGACTTTTTTTGATTGGTCACAATGTCACTTAATTTTTTTTGAATGACTAAAAATGCCCAAATACATTAGTTTTTGGTGTTTTAGACAGATATTATTATGTGAATTGCAGAAGGTTTGTTCGAGTGATTAAAGTACCCTTATTTACTAATTAATAGTTCTGTCATACTTTGAAGCATACATATTTCACATGTATAGTTTTTTCCTCATATTTTGCTTATATCATTCTTTTATCACTTTATGAAGATAATATTATGCATATTTTATACTTTTGTAAACAAATCATGTGCGTTTACATAATAATTTAGGCACAAAGACACTAAAAGCTTTCACATTGGGCATTTTTTGCCTTTAAAAAAAAATTTAGTGGCATAAGTGACAATAAAAAAAGAATGTGCTCTAGATTGGCAAAACCTAAAAAGGTAAGAGATATTTTTGGCTAGTTTCTAATAAAAAAAAAAAAAGGAGAAAAAGACTATGTTGTGTTTGGTTCTTAGAATTGAAACTGAAATTGGATTTTTTTTTAATTTTTTGCTCGACAAATTAGAATTGGAATTGAATTCTATAGTACTTGAGTTCTATGGAATTTAAATTTCATAAAATTCTAAGAGTTAATAATAAATAAATACCTTTAACTTTTAGGGATAGTCAATTAAGGGACAGTTATTTTCTACTTGTCTATTGAGGGACAATTTGTAGTAAATATATAAATTTTAAAATTCATAATATAATTTTCATATCATCTTCACTCATAATTTTTCTAAATATTTTTAAATTTCCTAATTTAGTTCATCTTTCAACTCTTTCATTTTTCCATGGAATTCTCGCTCCTCAAAAGCCACTTTCTCTCAATAGAATTCCAAACACTTTTCCTCTCTACAACTTACGACGCTTTTGTAAAATTTGAGACACTTTCTCTCTCTAAAGCTCACAACATTTTCCCTCTCTAGAATTCACGACACTTTCTCTCAATAGAATTCACAATACTTTCTGTCACTAGAATTTTACGACACTTTCTCTCTCTACAATTTATGATACTTTTTTTTCTGTAAAATTCACGTCAGTTTCTCTCTTTAAAACTCACGACACTTTCTCTATCTAGAATTTACGATACTTTTTCTCAACAGAATTCATAATACTTTCTGTCTGTAGATTTCACGATTCTTTATATCTCTAAACTCAGGACACTTTCTGTCTGTAGAATTCACGATTCTTTCTTTCTTTAAACTCACCACACTTTCTCTCACTAAAATTCACGACACTTTTTTTTCCTAAAATACATGATATTTTCTCTCTCTAGAATCCACAACACTTTATCTTTAAAATTCATAACAATTTTCTCTCTAAAATTCACTACACTTTCTCTCACTAAAATTGACGACACTTTTTGTTTTTAAAATTGACGACATTTTTTGTTTTTAAAATTCACGACACTTTTTTTCTAAAACTCACGACACTTGCTCACTAAAATTCACGACACTTTCTTTTTTAAAAATTCACGATATTTTCTCTCTCAATAATCCACGACATTTTTTCTCTCTAAAACTCACGACACTCTCTCACTAAAATTCACATACTTTATCTCTGTAAAATTCACAACGTTTTCTCTCTCTAGAATTCTCAACCCCTCTCTCCAAAACTCACGGCACTTTATCTTTTTAAAATTCACGACATACTCCACCTCTCTAAAATTTAAGATATTTTTATCTTAAAAATTCAGGGAGCTTTCTCTATATAAGATCATCAAGCATCTCCACCCATCAACCATCATCATTTCTTGAAGAAACTTTTCTCTCATGGAGCTCATAACTCTCTTTGCTTTCTTCCTCTTCTTTTTCATGCTACTAAAAATATTCAAAAGAAACACAAGTGTAAAACTTCCTCCGGGACCTCCGCGGCTACCGATAATCGGCAACCTCCATCAACTAGGTGGTGGCCTAATGCATCATGTCATCACAGACATGGCAAAAAAATATGGACCGCTGATTTTTCTCAAGTTTGGTGAAGTTTCAACAATTGTAGTTTCCTCCGCAGATGTTGCTAAAGAGATGTTCAAAACTCACGACGTCGTTTTTGCTGATAGACCAACAGAAAGTGCAACCTTCAAAAATATGACATATAATTTTAGTGACATTTCATTTTCGCCTTACGGATATTATTGGAGACAACTACGTAAAATTTGCATGGTTGAACTACTTGGGTCAAGGCGAGTTCGGACTTTTCAGCCAATTAGAGAAGAAGAAGTCTTTAATTTGATTAAATCAATATCTTCTCATGAGGGAAGAATTGTCAATCTTAGTGAAAAAATATTTTCCTTGACTTATCGTATCACTGCCCGGGCAGCTTTTGGTAAGGCAAATAAATATCAAGAAGCGTTCAAAAACAAAGTGGAGAAACTTGATGAATTGGGACAAGGAATGGACATTGCTGATTTGTATCCTTCGATTAAATTCCTTCAAATTCTTACAGGAATGGAACGTAAATTAAAGACAATGTTTAAGGTTATTGATGAAATACTTCAAGATATTGTGGATGAACATAGAAAGGAAACGAAGAAACAAAAACTTGAAGGAAGATTTGGAGAAGAATATCAGGATATTGTTGACGTTTTTCTCAATCTTCAAGAAAAGGGAGACTTTGAGTTTCCTGTTACTGACGAAATCATCAAAGCTGTACTTTTGGTAAGTATGCATATTTTATTGGCGACGGCATCAATTTTCAAAATCTTTTAAGCACTATTTGGATTGATTTTTTTCCAATTTACTTGTTACTCATAATAATTTTGTTATTACGAAAGTGTAGAGATTCATGTCGTTTTTATACACTAAAATGTTTTTCATTAATACTTTTAAAATTTTTCTATCAAAGAAAATTAAGCAAAGGATTTAATTAATTATTTTTCTTTTGTTGAAGGTTATAATTGAAAAAAAAAATCATTAAACTACTAAACTATTACCGACGGTAATAGAAGTTTTCTTACACTTGCATACCAAATTTAAACTCTTGAAAACAAAATAGTTTTCTATCTAAATACATTTTTACTTTTAATAAATAAGGAAAGAGACCGTGTGAGTGAAATTAATAAATAAAGATATGTATATAAATTAATAAAACAATATAGAATTAATGTCATATTTAGTGCCTAACATTTGATTCGTTCTAAAATATGGTCATTAACATTTAAGTTTTACTTTTATGGTCCTCTACACATTTTCAGGTTCCATGAATGGTCCTTAACATTTTATTTTCGTTTTATTGTCCTGGACACATTTTTCGGGCTTAGTAAATGATCCTTAGCATTTAATTTTTAATTTTATGATCCTCAATTTTAGGCTCTATAAATGGTCCTTAGCATCCAACTTAACACTCTCCTAGCATTTGTGTTAATTTATTAAGGGTACTAATGGAATAACATAAAACTCTTTAATTTAAAAAAAAAAGGAAAAAAATGGAGGATATAGATAAAATAGGTTACCTTCTTAATGCCATCACCACTGCCAAGCCATGGCGGCTTAGTTCAAATCTACTTGGCGATGAAGTAGTTCAAGAATTTTTGGATCTAGGATGATGAGAGATGAAAATGGCATAGAAAGCTTTCCTTTGGTGATTTTGTGAAAGATTAAGGATCAAGATTGGATTTTTAAGAGCTAAAATCTCATGCATTCTAGTTTTTTTCTTCCCACAGTAATAAATAGAGAAGTAGGGAAAAATGTATTCTTCAATTATCCGTCAATTTTGTTGAGTTGACATGTTGAATTAATATAAAGTGAGGAAGAGGGGAGGAAGAAACCCACTTAATCCCTCTAAGAATTTGTATTGGATCATGGATGGTATAATTTTTATATTTATTATTGCTCTTTTGTGTTTATTACTGTGGGCAGAAAAAAAAATCTGGAAATACTTGAGGTTTAGGGTTTAAAAATCCAATCTTGGTCCCTAATCCTTTGCAAAAGTACCACCTGAAAGCTTTATATGCTATTCTCATCTCTCATGATCCCCAGATTAAGAAATTCTTAAACTACTTTATCCTCGAGTAGATCCGAACTAAGCCACCACGCTAGGTAGTGGCAATGGCGTGAAAAAGACAATATGTTTATTTTTTTTTTATTAATAGCTATGTCCTCAATTTTCTTTCCTTTTTTCAGATAAAAGAATTTTATATTGTTCCATTAAACCCCTAATAAATTAACACAAACGTTAAGAGGGGTGATAAGTTGGACGGAAAGAACCATTCATAAGTCCGAAAATATGTTGACTATCATAAAAGTAAAAAATTAAATATTAAAGGCCATTCATTGAGCTCGGAAAAATATGTTGAGGGTCATAAAAATAAAATGTAAATATTAAGGACCATTTATGGAGGAAAAAAGTATGTTGAACACGATAAAAGTGAAAATTAGATGTTAAGGACCATTTATGAGAATGAATCAAAAGTTGAAGACTAGATATGCCACTAAATCTTGTAAAATGACATATTTGATCATTCATTAACTTTCTAAAAAGAATTATATTTTTTATACCTTATTTTCACAGTTTGACAAGAAAAACGATTATGGTAAAATATGATAGGCAAAATAAAATAGATAGTATACCTTCTATTCTTTTTAGATTTTGAAACACCTTTTATCTTTAAATTTTCGCACTTCCAAGATTTTAAAATGTGTGCTCATAGGAATTATTATTATCTCAAAATTAAACTATCTGATTTTTTTTTTTTATCCTACTTGTTTGTTTAATTTTTAGGATATTTTTAGTGCTGGGGGCGAGACATCAGCTGTAACAATAGAATGGGCAATTTCTGAAACAATTAAACATCCAAGAGTACTTAAAAGGGCACAAGAGGAAGTAAGAAATGTGATTGGAGAAAAAGGAAATTTAGATGAATCTAACCTTGATGAACTAAAATATATACAAGCTATTATCAAAGAGACTATGAGGCTACATCCAGGAGTCCCACTTTCACTTCCTAAGGAAAATAGTGAAAAATGCAACCTTTACGGATATGATATTCCTGCCAAGACTAGAGTTTTTGTTAATCTTTGGGCAATTGGCAGAGATCCTAAGTATTGGTCCGAACCTGAGGTATTTAATCCTGAAAGATTTCTTGATTCTAATATTGATTATAACGGGAATGATTTTCAATATATTCCATTTGGTGCTGGACGAAGAATTTGCCCCGGTATATCATTTGCCAAACCTAATGTTATATTGTCGATGGCACAATTATTGTTACACTTCGATTGGAAACTATCCTATGATAAGAAACTCGAAGATTTGGACATGATTGAACGTTCAAGTTTGACAGCTAGACGAAAGAATGACCTAGAGTTGATTCCATTAACTCATTACAAATCTTGTCTTAAAAGGAAACTCTAATGAATAAGTTTAATTCTTGTATATGACGTCATGTGTGTCACTTAACTTTTAAGTACGAGAAAACTCTGTATACACTTTGTGGGTTGAGTCCGAATTTGCTAGGGTTTTCTGAGCGAGCATCTTTTAAAAGGTTAAAAAATAAATAAATAAAATAAGGAATATTTGTTTCTTATTTGCATTTCAATTTATATTTGTGTTTTTTTTTTCTTTCTTCAAGATTGTAGTATGTAATGATGTTGACTAGAAGTTGAGGACAAGATTGAATACATCAAATGCGCTTTAGATTGTTGATGACTGCTGAACACATTGCATGGATTTTTTCTCCTTGATTGAATAAGATATTAAACTGTTGACTTGATTTATTTTTTCTCCTTGATTGAATAGAAAATTGTGACTTTAACAAATTTAAAGTATTATGATATCTTGACATATGCTAGTCTTATCTCTATAAATGAAGGCAAGAGTTTTTTGAAAAATCAAACCAGCTCCTAAACCAGCCGAAAAATAAGTCAATGTCAAAGATGAGTATCGGGTATTTTCTATATACTACCTAACGGATAAATACTAGAAAATTACTACAGCTTCTTTATTTTTATTTGTCACATTTATTAATATTTTGTTTTACTCGTCGCATTTTAAAAACAATGTAACATTTAATAAAAATTTTTTCAATATACCCTCCTATGTATTAAAACAAACTTAGAGAAATAATAATAAAAAAAGACTAAATACACAAGAAAAAACATCTAAAATTTCGTATTTTCTTAAATATTGTGATTTTCGAAATATGACTATTATAAAAAACTAGAGGGAGTATTACAAAAAGTGATGATTATTATTAAAAAAAAAGTGTACTAAAAAGTATTAGAAGATGTGTTAAATCATCTTGATTGAATGTTTCACGTAGCACTAGATAGAATTATCCAATACACCTTCTAGTAGATTTTCTGGGCTACTCTTTTTATACTAAATTTATTAAACAAATCCTATGAATAAAAATTAAACCTTAAAGAAAAATTACTATTAAAGAAAGTATATTATTAGAGAGTATATTAAAATATGTATTAGACTATGTAATAATCCTAAATGGTATTTGTGTTAGGTGAAACATCCACTCGTGATTATCTAATTATATATTTTTAATACACTTTGTTTATACTATTTATCCTTTTGGATTTTGTTTTTTTTATTTGTACGAATTTATCTTGTATCTTTAGCTCAAATAGATCTTTTAACTCATAATATACGAGTTTTAAAAATATTAAAAGTTGAATAATAAAATTTTAAAAGTAAAAACACGAAAGCAATTATAAAAAGCATATCGGGTGTAAATAATATATTCAAATTGTCACTGGAAAAAAAAGGCGTCCTACTTTGTTTTACAGATCAAAGTAATTTAATTTTTAATCTCACAAATAATATATTTTAGGCATCTTAAGTCACACATTACTTTTATTCTATGTAAAATCCAATCCACATGCACTTATTTTAAGTTTAAAAAAGAGAAAGCTAATAAGGAAAGGGTGGAGAAAGGGGCCAGTTGTATGGATGTATTTTGTTGATCAGTTTTGACCTCCAAGTTGGTACCTGGGTAGGTGGTTTTTATTTTACGTGATTTGTTAAAAAAGTATTATAAAATAAGTATTTTGAAGAAAAATGTATTAAAACATGTATTGAATTATTCTCGCTTAAAATTAACTACTTCAACTAGAAAAAAATTATCTATTTCATCCCTAAAGTTTAGGCGTTGATACATTATGGTTCTCAAAGTTTTTTTAGCAAATATTATCTTTAAACTATTTACAATCAGCTATTAAAGTCATTTTGTTGTTACGCCTCTAACTTTCCTTTAAAAAAAAAATTTGCGAGTTTTTATTTAGTCCCTAAAGTTTAGACCTCGGCATAATATGATCATCAAAGTTTATTTTGAGCTATTATGGTCCACAATTAATTTACAACAATATAATAAAATCCATTTGTCATCAAATATATAATTTCCAAAAAAAAAAAATCACATGGGCTACTCACCCAAGGTAATACAAAATATAAAATAAGTATTATAAGTCTTATTCTAAAGAAACACATATGAGATGCGATTTTAAGAAGATGTGATTCTTTTATGTCCATCAACTAAGCATCAAAAGATGTGTTTTGTTTGTAGGGAATGGCTCATAATGGCTATTACCCTTCAAGTTACTTTGTAGGAGCTTCTCCTATGGTCTTTTTACGGAAATCAAATGTTTGACGGTAAAAGGATCTTAGTAATAAATTTCTGTAAATTATTTAGGGACCATAATGACAGAAAATAAACTTTGAGTACCATGTCATGCCGAAGCCTAAATTTTAGGGACTAAATAGGAGCTTGTGACTTTTTTTTAACAGAAGTTAGAGGTATAACTGTAAAAGGACTTTAATGGCTGACCGTAAATAGCTTATGGATGATATTGGCTGAAAAAACTATGAGGACCATAATATATGAATAACTAAACTTTGGTGACCAAATAGACGATTTTTCCACTTCAATTATTCTATGTTGACATTTACTATTTCCATTTCATATTATCTGTCTTTTGAAAATATTTTTTCCGCTTCAAAAAATTAGTCACTTTAGTAAATTAAGGGAGTATTAAATTATATTTTTTCATATATACCCTATCTTATTAGAAGTAAAGAATTGTCTCGAAACTTTTATTATAACTATTAATGATAGTAAAAGAGTAATTAAGTCCATTTCTTTTTTAATCGAGATAATACAATCATTTCCTTAACTCTCATTTTATGTCTTAAAGTGATAATTAATATGAAATGGAAGTAATAATTAAGTTAATTAATTAACAACCAACAATATCATATTCCTAGTTGAATATCAATCATGTGGGGGGCTGGATTTGAACCATTCTTTGTGCTGTTTCATTATAAAGTCTCCATCAATCAATCTATCTCCACGCAAAATCATCTTTCATTTCTTGAAGAAACTCTTCTCTCATGGAGCTCAAGATTCTCTTTGCTTTCTTCCTATTCTTTTTCATGCTACTAAAAATATTCAGAAGAAACTCAAGCCTGAAACTTCCTCCGGGACCTCGGCCACTACCGATAATCGGCAACCTTCATCAACTTGGCGGCGGCCTAATGCATCATGTAATCACAGACATTGCTAAAAAATATGGACCATTGATTCTTCTCAAGTTTGGTGAAGTTTCAACCATCGTAGTTTCCTCCCCAGAAGTAGCTAAAGAGATGTTCAAAACCCACGACGTCGTTTTCGCTCATAGACCAACAGATATTGCTGCCTTCAAAATTATGACATATAATTTTAGTGACATTTCATTTTCGCCGTACGGAAATTATTGGAGACAACTACGTAAGATTTGCATGGTTGAACTTCTTGGATCAAGGCGAGTTCGGACATTCCAATCAATTAGAGAAGAAGAAGTCTTTAATTTGATTAAATCAATATCTTCTCATGAGGGCAAAATTGTCAATCTTAGTGAAAAAATATTTTCCATGACATATTGTATCACTGCCCGGGCAGCTTTTGGTAAGGCAAATAAATATCAAGAAGCGTTCAAAATAAATATGGAGAAATTTGATGAATTGGGACAAGGATTGGACATAGCTGATTTGTATCCTTCGATTAAATTCCTTCAATATCTTACAGGAATGGAACGTAAATTAAAGACAATGTTTAAGGTTGTTGATGAAATACTTCAAAATATTGTGGATGAACATAGAAAGGAAATGAAGAAACAAAAACTTGAAGGGAGATTTGGAGAAGAAAATCAGGATATTGTTGATGTTTTTCTCAATCTTCAAGAAAAGGGAGATTTGGAGTTTCCTGTTACTGACGAAAACATCAAAGCTGTACTTTTGGTAAGTATGCATATTTTATTGGCGACAGCAGCAATTTTCAAAGCTTTAATATTTCTTTAGTTGTTATTTTGCAAAGGGTTTTATTCTATTTCTTTTGTCAAAGGTCATCGTTGAAAAAAAGTCACTAAATTAGTAAATTATTAGAAGTCTTGAAAATAATTTTCTGCAATCTTATTATCACAATTATTCATGAAAGTCCTGTTTGTTTAATTTTTAGGATATTTTTGGTGCTGGGGGCGACACATCGGCAGCAACACTAGAATGGGCCATTTCTGAAACAATTAAACATCCAAGAGTACTTAAAAGGGCACAAGAAGAAGTAAGAAATGTGATTGGAGAAAAAGGAAATGTAGACGAATCTAATCTTGATGAACTAAAATATTTACAAGCTATTATCAAAGAGACCATGAGGCTACATCCTGGAGCACCACTTTCACTTCCAAGAGAAAGTAGTGAAAAATGCAATGTTTATGGATATGATATTCCTGCCAAGACTAGAGTTTTTGTTAATATTTGGGCAATTGGCAGAGATCCTAAGTATTGGTCCGAACCTGAGGTATTTAATCCCGATAGATTTCTTGATTCTAATGTTGATTACAAAGGGAATGATTTTCAATATATTCCATTTGGTGCTGGACGAAGAATTTGCCCCGGCATGTCATTTGCCATACCTAATGTTACGTTGCCGCTGGCACAATTATTGTTACACTTCGATTGGAAATCAGCCGATGGTAAACTCGAAGATTTGGACATGACTGAAGGCCCGAGTTTGACAGTTAGACGTAAGAATGCACTAGAGTTGATTCCATCAACTTATTATAAATCTTGTCTTAAAAGAGAACTTTAGTGAGTAAGTTTAATCCGTGCATACAATGTCATGCGAGTTACTTAACTTATAAGTAAGATAAAACTCTATAGGTACTTTGTGGATTGAGTTTGAATTATTTAGGGTTGTGTAAGCATAAAAAAAAAAGAAAAAAAAAAGATTATTTGTTGCTCTTTTTTCATTTAAACTTGTTATATAAATATTTATAACTTAAATAAGCTAATGTTAGAGTCCGAGAATCAAAAATGCATTCTTTTTGTTTCAATTTTAATTCTTACTTTTGCTTTTCACAACAAGAACAACAAGAATTGACTTGTTTTCCTCATCACCAAATAATAGCCTATTTCCTTGTTATCCTTCTCTCAAATGTTTCTTTGATTTGTATTACTTTCTCCTATGCTGCTATTCTCAAAAGGTTTCCTCTCAAACCTACACATTCTTCCCGAATGAGATTGATGATAATTAGAGTTCTAAAGTGGCAACAATATAGAGAAAAATAAAAACAACCCTTTCGTCATGAGTTTATTTTGTTCGAAAGGCCCTTCTTCCTATTGACTTATTGATACGGCATTACCTGCTCAGCACCTTTTGATGAGATTTTGAGAAGGAGCTCTTTTTGGAAAGCACTTCACAATAAAAGTGATAAGAGGAGTTATTGTCTGTGGTTGTCTCTATGATAAAGTCGGGGAACTGAGAGACGATGTCAAACGTGGCCTTGAAAATACATATATTGCTTCAAATACATGTAGAAGTGATCCAATTTTTTTTTATGGATGAACATTATACATGATTAATAATGATTAATATTGATTGATATGCAATTTTTCATAAGTTACCAATAGAATAAAGGTTAATCATAATTAGAATGCAAATTAAAGCTAAACTACATGATATGGAAAATAGAGATAAATGTTATAAAATTTTTAAACATGTGCATTTGGATTGGATTTAAAATCTAAAATCCTTTTATTATTTTCTTCGTACCTCACAATTTCTTTCACATAAAATTGATCTTTCACAATATTAAGTGAATTTTTTTTCGTTGTTAAATCCATTCCAACTACACCTATTAATGTTTGTATAAGTTCTAGGAAGTCAACATCTCTATGACGAAAATTCATGTTTGTATAAGTTGTCCACCCAAGAAGTATTGAAGTCAACATCTCTTTGTAAAAAATTCATATATTTCCGTGTTTCTTCTCTCTTAATCAAGATTACATAAGCTTATTTTCAACAACCGCAATTGAAGATTTTAAACACTGAAAAACGTTATTTCTTGCAAGTGTTCAAAGAATTTTATTTAAGAGAATGAAAAATGGCCATTGAAGTAAGCCATTGAAATCAGGAAATCACTACCAAGTTCTTGAAATGTTCCTTCTGTCTCAAAAAAAGAACTTCCTCCTGTGAAAAATGGTTTTATAGAAACTAATTTCCTCTTGAAGATATACCTTTTTCCAATTTTAGGGTTTATAGAAACCTAATTTCATGTCTCATGTCCCCATTGGTCCATATCAGAATTTTCCCCAGATGTTAAAGTACAAGATTGATTATAGATTCTTTTATTCGAGAGTGGTTGATGACTGCATTATTTGCACGGATTTTCTCCTTTGACTGTCGACTAGTTTTATCTGCAAGTTGTATATTTCTAAGAGAAAATTGTGACTAATAAATTTAAAGTATTATGGGACTTGTAAATTGGAGTATTATAACATAAGCTTGTCTGGTCTCTATAAATGAAGGCAAGAGATTTTTGAAAAATCAAACCTGTTCCCAAAGCAGCTGAAAAATGAGTCAATGTCAACTATGGGTTTCGGATATTTTATGTATACCTAGTTGATAAATTATTATACCCTCTGTTTTTTCCTTGTTATATTATAAAAATAATACAATATATTTAATAAATTTTTTTCAATATACTATCCAATTAAAAATAAATTTCAATATATTTTACTCTTCTAATCTAGAAACTTGTAAAAATAATAATGAACAGAGACAAAAAATTGAAGGTCATTTAAAATTTCGTATTTTCTTAAATAGTGTAATGTACAAGATGTGACAACTAAAAAAAATCGGAGGGAGTACTAAAAAAGTGAAGATTATTATTGAAAAAAAAAAATTGTACTATAGAATATTAGATGATGTATTAGACGATCTTCATTGAATGTTTCACGTAACATTGAGCAGAATTATTTAATACACCTTCTAATGTATTTCCTCTGCTACTCTTTTTCTATAGTAAATTCATTAAACAAATCCTATAATTAAAAGCTAAACCTTTAAAAAATTTACTATTAAAGAAAGTGTATTAATAAAAGTGTATTAAAAGATATATTAGACATATTGAGTAATCGAGAGTGGTATTTGTGTTAGGTGAAATATTCCCTCGCGATTGGCCAATTTATACTATATATTTGGTTACACCTAGTATGGTGTAATCACCTATTAAAACTACGTCGTTTTAGTATAGGTTTTATTATTTAATTATAGGCAAAATCATATTTGATTTTACAAATCCACGTGCCTCCAGGTCTGGAGGAAATCGAATTTTCTCTCCTTGCTTTTCGCAAAATCTTCTACTCTCAAGAATCTCTGCTGCGCAGTGTCATTGATTCACCAGATTTTTTTTTGTTTTTCCTATGATTTTCCTTCCATTGATCATCGTTAATCATTTGCAATTTTTTTTTTTCAATGTAGAATCGTGAAGAAACTAATATTATGCCATTTATTGATGTGTAGGATTTGAATTTTGGTATTTTTAATACTTCTATTTGTGAAGATAGCATTTTGGTATTGTCGGAATCATTGAAAGAAGGAATTTCATTAACATATTGTTTTATTTTCAATTTGGTTGTTGTTTTGAAGATATTGTGTTGTTGTACATATATATGCCTAGTTTTATAATTAGGTGTATCTAGTTTGATAACTGAGTGTGTCTAGTTTTTCATCTAAGTGTGCCTATATTTTATAATCAATGGAATTTTCGAATTTTTGTTTTGTTTATAATTTTAGACTTTTTTTTTTTGTTGCTTTTAATGTAATATTTGTTGTGCTTTCAACCTTATTTTAATTTTAATAGGTTGAGGATCATTTCATTTTGTTTGTATTATGTATTTGAACTTCAATAGTTAGTGTGTCTACTGTTACAACTAATGTGCCTATTTTTTTTACTAAATATGCCTATTTTTGATACATAGTGTGCCTACTTTTATATATAAGTAGAATATTGAAATTCCGGTATATTTCTATGTTATATATATATATATATATTATTTTCATGTAAAGTTATGTTGTGTGTTTTATACTTATATTGATTTTATCACGTATTTTTTAAGTCTAATGATTAAATGCAGAGTGTGCCTACTCTATTAACTATGTATGGCTTCCTTTATTAACAATTGCTACATTTCCAATGGTGAATATAACACCAAACATGAAAAATGATCCATTGAAGGTTGGTGTACTTACGTTTGTACACTTGTGTGCCTAATTCTACAGTTGATTATGTCTAGTTTTAAAACTATTTGTCTCTACATTATATCACACTCAAATTAAATTATTTTATGCATTTGTACCCTTTTTTACATCAGTTTGTGACTAATTTCATAGTTGTGTGTTGCCTATATTGTAAACTATTTATGCGTATATTACCTCAGACTCAGGTTGAATTACTTTATGTATTTATACCTTTTTTACAACTGTTTGTGCTCATTTTTATGTGCAGGGGTACAGTTGTTGCATACTCAATGGTGAATATGGCATCAAACATAAAAAATGAAAAAACTGAAGATAGTATACGTACTTTTGTATACATGTGTGCCTAATCCTACAGTTGATTATGCCTACTTTTAAACTATTTGTGCATACATTATATCATACTCAGATTGAATAATTTTATGCATTTGTGCCTATTTTTACAACAGTTTGTGCTTAATTTTACAATTGTGTCTGTCTATTTTGTAAACTATTTTTGCCTATATTACATCTGACTCATATTGAATTACTTTATGAACTTGTATCTTTTTTTACAACCATTTGTGCTCATTTTTATGTGCAGGGGTATAATTGCTGCATATCCAATGGTGAATATGGCATGAAACATGCAAAATGATCCACTGAAGATAATGTGCCTACTTTTGTATACCTGTGTGCCTAGTTTTACAATTGATTGTGCCTACTTTTTAAGTCCTAATTACATAATATTCAAGTTGAATTATTTTATGCATTTCCGCCCTTTTTACAACAGTTTGTGCTTAATTTTATAGTTGTGTGTACTTATTTTGTAAACTATTTGTAGCTACATTACATCAGATTCAAGTTGAATTACTTTATACATTTGTGCCCTTTTCGACAACCGTTTGTGCTCATTTTTATATGCATAGGGGTACAATTATTACATATCCAACGGTAAATATGACATCAAACATGTAAAATTATTCACAGAAGATAATGTGCCTACTTTTACACACCTATGTGCCTACTTTTACATTGGTTGTACCTATTTTTAAAACTATTTGTACCTATATTGTATCAGACTCATGTTGAATTATTTTATGCATTTGTCCCTTTTTGGCATCTAAGTTTTTCATTTTCCCCATCTCAAACATCTCTAGAGGCCTAATTCTAACACAAAAGAATACCCAGAATTCTTGTTATCTTACAACTACAACACAAAAAACATTTTTAACACAATTCTTCCAAAATTTTCATTAGAAGAATAGAACTACAGCAGATATGAACAACGTTTTACTGTAATCATCAACAGTCTCTTGATACACGAATTTTTTGATATCAGGTAAAATCACATTATCAAAAAACAAGTAGCCACGATTGTACATAATTGCTCCAATTATCATAATTGGAAGATGGCTCAAGAATTCCCTCACATCCTTCAATTAGAGACTTGGATTATCCATTGTTAATTGAAGAATTAAAGCTACTGTAGTTACATCCTAGATAAAAAATAGAGAGATTGAGATTCAGGGGCCTCTAGGCGGGGATGAACAATAAGTTATTTAAAGAGCTGATCTAAAATGACGATATCGACAATACTAGGAAACGTCGATGGCGGAGAGGAAAGCGAATAGGAGAGGAATGAGTTTTGAGTGTTGCGCGTGACTACCTTCTCTTTTAGGCCTAATGGGTGAGAGTGGTTTTGTTTTTTTTTACCTTGTTTTGATATTAAATGAAACCATACAGTTTCGGCACTAAGTACACCTTGCATAGTGTATTTAGGTACATAGTATAATAACTACTCGCAATGTCTAATTACAAATCTTCTAATACACAAAAGAAATTTTCTTTATAATAATTTATCTTTTTGAATTTAATTTTTATTTTATATGAATTTATCTCCTATTCTATAGCTCAAATAGATCTTTAACTCATACTATACAATTTATATTACTAAATTTTAGAAATATTAAAAGTTGATTTGAATAATAAACTTTTAAAAAGTAAAATCACGAAAGCAATTATAAAAAGCATGTGGGGTGATCAAACGATATGATGTAGTCCATGTCCGATTCTTCATAAATGGCGTTCGCTATATTCAGACTTTGCAAACTGATTTAGATAAGAGTCAGAAGCTGTCGTCAAAGATGTGGAATGTGATGTTTTATTTCATTATTATTATTATTATTATTAAAAAATACTATAAATGTCCTTCAACCATTTACACCTCACTAAAAGCTCATAAACTTTATTTTTTATTAATTTACCCTTTAACTATTTTTGAGACTCTAAAAATATGTTTCGATGAATTTTTTGGTAATTTTCGATAAATTTTGTGGTGGTTTTCGATGAAACTCTATCAGAAACCACAACAAAATTCCTCGAAAGGGTACTTTTAGATACCCGAAAGTAGTTGGGAGTAAAATAAGGAAAAGTCTAGTTGAGGGTATTTTTAACAGTGTTAATAGTTGAAGGGCAGTTATTATTATTAGTAATTAATAATAATAATAATAATAATAATAATCTTGTTCTTGGATTTCAGAAGTCTCCAACAACTCCACCGGCGAGTTTGAATAATTCCAATTCAACTTAATGTTAGACTTCACTAGAGTTATTTATTTGCTTAAGCGCCTATGTGAAATTAGCCGTTTTGTCCATCTTTTCAGAAATTTGAATGCAAGGATTTACATTTTCAGAGTATGATTCTTTAGTGTTGAAACGGTACACAAAATTAAGCATCAAAGCTTCACAATTTCTTTATTATTAACGGTACACGCAAAATACAAAAGTCATAATCTTACTATTACAATTCCAGCTTAATAATGAAGGAATCCTAATCAAGTCCTAATTAGGTACAAATTAGTAATGAAATATATTATACACAAGAATATCTCTGAACACCCCCCTCGAGGAGGAGTATGTCCAGGAGATAATGAAACTGAGATTGTCCTAGGATTTTGGTAAAGATGTCTACTGGTTGAATATCAGTCATATATTGTTTGGAGTAATACGAGAAGCTTGGAACTCATACTGAACAACATGACTCGATATGCATAGTTTACTCATGAAAGATCCGATTTGAAAAAATATAAAGAGTAACTTAATTGTCACAAAATATATAGGATAAGTGAAGATTGAGGAACACACATTTCAATTTACAACATATAATCATAAATTTTCAGATATATGGTCCAGAAAGTAGTGGAAAAACCACTCTTGCTTTACATGATATTTTAGTTTAGTTTAGGTATTTTAAAATGATACAGTAAATGTATTTAGATTAGGGAGTATATTTGTCATTTCTTTATATACTTTGATGTAATTTTGTCATTTTTTTATATTCAATGATACTATTTTTGTGGGTATTTTATGATATTTTAGGAGATATTAACAATAATTTTATGTATGTTTTTGAGGCGTTTTTGTTTTATAAAAATTTTGGAGTGGTTTTACCAATTATTATATTAACATTAAAATTAATATAAAAATAATAATTAACAGCTGAATCTGGTAGCCCAAAAAAATCATATTTGTGATGGATTTGCAACCAAATTGCGACGGAAATATTGGTCGCAATTTTCGCACGAAATTTTGCGACAAACGGTCAGAATTTGGTTGTGACTTTTCGGATCTGAATTACATAACAAGCGGTCACAAACTGGTGGCAAATATTTTTGTGACCGAAAATTCTGTTGCAAATCTTTGTTAGGGACGACCGTTTAGCGACTGAATATTTCCGTTGCAAAATAGAAAATTGCAACAGAATTGCAACAAAATCTGTCGTCGTAATTTTGTCGTTGTCTTTTTCTTGTAATGAAAGAAAGGTATATCCAACCATTTATATCTTTTCAAATTACTTACAATTTCTTGTAAGTTATCCGTTGTCAATAAAGGTATCCATGTCTCTATGACTCTTTCTAATAATTATTTTTATCTTTTTGTTACAAGAATATATAGTTTATGATGGAACTACTTGAATGGCTATATTTTAAACTATGTATTTGTCTTGAATTGCATTATGGTTCAAAATGTATAGGTTAACCTTTTACATGAAAATAATTTGGCAAGTCACTTTAACTCCTACTTTTACTTGCTGGGCATTAGCTTATTCAATTACTAATTATGTTTCATATTACTTCAACTTTCTAACTTTCATTTCTAACTTTCATTTGTACATATTTCATAGAGGTCTTGGTTGATGATCGAAGACAATGAAAACATCTATAAGGTACTCGGAAAGTACTTTCCTAGCTTTACCCTTTGAACAATAATATTGTCATGAAAAGGATGCTACATGTGCAGTAGTTGAAGATGCTTATTTGTGTTATACTTGTAAGAGTTATATAACGTTTTGAATAGAAATTGTGGTGTAACATAGTTATTAGGTTCAACTTTATATGAAAGACATGACATTTTGTATTGAATTGCTTTGACCAATATATCCATATTTTATAAGTTATGTGATTGAGGAATTTTGATGAATTTTATGTTGTTATGTTTTTAGCAATATTAGGTTATTTTTTGTCTTGTAGTTGTTGAAAGTATCTTGTTGGATGGATAATGTTTGTGTTGGAATTATCAAAAGGATTATTGGGCCACTAGCTAAAAAGAATATAAATGCTATTAAGGCTTTTAAACTTGTATATATATATATATGTACAAGGCAATAGAAGTGTCATATTAGCCAATTGATAGTATTTTTATACACATTAGTTATCTCAAAATCAAATATATAACATATATATATATAAATATTGTAAAGTCCTCTACGACACATGTAAGTATCTTATCATATGTTTTTTAAGACACTTAAATGTGCCTCAACTTATATTTTGAAGACACTTATATATGCCTCAACTTATTTGTTTGAGGCACAAACATATGTCTCGTTAAGTTCAAATTAAGTATTGTCAGTTTAAAGATTTTGACACGAAAAAGTGCCTATTAGTTACCTATCTATTGAGGCAGTTCAAAGTGTCACATTATATTTATTGCCACACCTTTGAATATGGGACCTTTTTTTGTTGTGCCCTATTAGTTTATTTGTCTTATTGGCCTATCAGTGGAGGCGTTTTTGTGTGTTCAATAGACTGTTTTTGTTTTAGTATTCAAAGCTTTTGTGATGCTAAAAGTTCATCACAAATAGTAACTAATGAAAATTAATTTTAAATTAACTTTTGGGATGTTTTAGAATAGTATTTATGATGACCTTATTATTTCATAGCAAAATATCTTATGCGATGCACTTCTATAGTAAATGATGTCATTGCAAATAATCATGTTGGATTTGTTACTATTTGTCATGGAAAAAGTCACAGTCAATATTTATGTGGTAAATACTATTTCCAAAAGATAATTTCATCGTAACAACAAGTGCAATGCTTGCATTAATAATGCTCACTTTTTTATCGCAAGATGTACCAAATGATTTATTATGACAAAAAAAAGACCATTTACCATGAAAAATTTTCATCTTGGAAAGATTTTTTCTGGTAGTTTCTTGAACTTTTTGGAGACAAATTCAGTCCTTCCTTTATAGATTGAATCAACAATAGCTATACTAAAACTAGTACCTATCAAACACTAAAGGGGAGATCTAAATCAAGTAACAATTCTAATAACTAGAGCCAAATCTTGACAATAGCAATTAGGTGATCAAATAGAACGCTTGAAAAACTAATTCAAAAGAACCTACATTATATTTTGTAAGGGATGATTGATTGTGGTTGCTGCTGAACTTGATTGCCTCTCTTCCTTTTTAAGGTCTGCCATGGCCCGGAAAACACCAGTAACTAGTAGCCAGATTCAACAAACTGCCATGGCTGTGGATAGAGTTTCTTGGGAGAAGAAAAGTTTTGCCGAACTCTTCTCTTCAAGCTCTTCATCTATCTCAACAATCAAGCCTTCACAATATTTCAAAGGTGAGCCGGCTTTGTTCCTCACGGAGGAAGAGATTAAAAAAACCTCGGCTCCTTGTGTCCTTTCTCTCATAGGAAAGTTCTTTTATGGTCTCCAAACATGGAAGCAATTCGAAAAGCGGTTCAGACCATTGGACTTAAAGGTTCAATCTTGATAGGTTGGTTGAACAAAACTCATCCTTCTTCGACCTACTCTTGAAGAAGACTATGTCTGTTTATCGTTGAAGGGGCAATGGAATATTCTTGGTTTTCGTATGAGTCTTTAAATGGTCACCGAAATTCCATAATATAGATGAATCTTCCATTGTTCTGGTTTGGATTGCCTTCGAAAACCTACCAATTCATTTTTTCTCCAAGGAAGTATTATTCTCCCTCGCGGCTGTGGTTGGGAAACTGTTAAAACTTGATGAAGCAACAGCTTCACTGTCAAGGCCTAGTGTGGTGAAGCTTTGTGTTGAACTTGATGCTATTAAGGAATTGCCTTCTCACGTTTGGCTTGGCTGTCTGAAGAGAGGTTTTCAACAACTAATACACTATGAAGATCTACCATCCTTTTCCTCTTGCTGTACCCCCAGAAAATTATATTTTACCGACCGAAATTATCGAATGACCTTTTTCAGTCGGTAATTTTCAAAAGTTACCGACTGATGTCAACATTAGTAATCGGTTAGTAATTTTTTAAAAAATTATCGACTAATTTTAACATCAGTCGGTAATCGGTGTATTTTTTACTTTTATATTTTAAAATTTAATATATATATATATATTTATATTTATATTCATATATGTATGTATATATGATATTGCACAAGATGCAAAATAACTTCAATAGAGCAAGTGATTAGAATTAAGACCTTCAACTTGGAGGTCATAGTTTTAAACCTCTTCCAAGGCGAAACATTTCAAAATTTAAATACAAGGTTGTTGTGGGTTGGGTTTTGGTGCTCAAACCCGAGCCTCTCTTTTTTATTTTTTTTACTTTTAAAAACAAATTACCGACCAAAGACCATATTTGGTCGGTAACTTTAAAAAATTTGGTCGGTAAATGTTACCGACCGGTGAAAAAATCTGTCACAGAAGTTACAAATTGAGCTTGATCTTTTGGCAATTTGAATTTTTTTGTAGTACTGTAGAAAGCTAGGACACTCAAAAATCATGTTTAGACTTAATTCAGTCAAGCTCTCATCTGATGATAACATTGATCAAGTTGTTATTGTTGTGAATGTTAGCGATGACAGACCAATTTTTCAAAAACAACCCAGCCCCATATGGCTTAATAAAAGGAACGATAAAGTTGTTGCCCACATTAAAGAGATACTGGAAACGTTATATGCTGCTCTAGGGTTAACATTGTGGCAGATAACAATTTGGCTGCGGGAAATGAGGTTGCTTTAGTGCCTAATGTTGCTGGAAATTCTGCATCAATCATTATCGATTCTCTTGAGGTTGTAGCTAACAGTGGTGAAGTAGATGCACTCTCGCAAGCTACTGCTGAATCAACAGAGCCTGCTGAGAAAGATCAAGGATCTCCACCAATTCAGACACCATTTGTTATGACTAGGCAAAGGGAATTGTAGTAGGATTTTCATAAGTCTACCCTTAGATGCTTCACGAATTGTCATGGAATACCAGATTGGAAGAGATGTACAAAGCCGCTTGATTGTCACAGAAAAAGGGAGTTGGTTCGAGTCGAAGAACCTTTAGATCGATGAGTAAGTAGCAGAGCCACTTGAGTTCACAACACGTAACAGTCATAGAACGATATTCTGCCTCAGCAAAAGAACGGGAAGCGGTGTGCTGCTTTTTAGATTTCTATGAGATAGGAGAATGTCGAAAAGAAATAAAATACCCAGTCAGAGAATGATGAGTAATGGAGCAGTTGGCCAATCGTAATCACATTAGTCCCAAAGACGTAGGTCTGTGTTGATTGAGAGAAGTAGCCCTTGGCTGGGAGAGCTTTTGAGATATCGAAGGATATCTAGAGCATATTTTTGTTGACAAAGATATATACCCGTGGAATTGCGAGCCACTTCGATACCCAAAAAATATTTTAGTGGGCCTAAGTCCTTCCCATGGAAACACGAGCTTAAGTGCTGTTTAAAATTTTGAATAACAATAGGATGAGTACTAATGATGATGAGATCGTCAACATGAAAAGATCACACAAAAAGATACCCAAGGCATGATAAGTAAAGATAGAGTAGTCAGAGCGAGACTGCCAGAAGCCACTTTGATGAAGAGCTTCAAATAATTTTGCAAACTAACAGCGAGGAGCCTACTTGAGGCCATACAAGGATTTCTTTAAGCGGGCACACTTGGCTTGGGGTAATTCTTTTCATATAAACTTTCTCGTAAAGATCACCATGGAGAAAGGCATTATGAACATCCATCTAGTGAATATCCCAATTTTTGGAAGTTGCAACAATTAAGAGAGTACGAACTGTGACCATATTTGCAACAGAAGCAAAGATCTCATATGATAGTCTAGGCCTTCGATTTGGTTGTTACCCAAAATAACCAAGCGGGCCTTACATGTTTCAATACTCCCATCAGATTTACGATTGATTTTATAGACCCACTTACATCCCAAATCCTTCTTATCGGGAGGCAAGGAAGTAAAATGCCAAGCATGATTCCGTTCGAGAGCATCAATCTCGATTTGCATAGCCTCCTGCCAATGAGAATGAGGAATAACCTCAGAGAACCGAGATGGTTTAATATTCTCAGTGATTGCTGCAAGAAAACCTTTGCATCCAGGGGTGAACTTGTGACTACAAATATAGTGTGAGAGAGGGTAAGAACACAAATGAGAGTCTGAAGACTGGGGACCAGAGAGAGAGATCGATGAAGAAGTCATATCATTCACTGTGTTACAAACATAATCATAAAGTTTGGGGGAAGGAGAGAATGTTGACTGCGACGGAGGGGAGCATTTTCTAGGAGAGTTGGGAAAGGATTATAAGATGTGGAACAGTGAGGAGAGGAAAGCCTCCTTGACTAGAAGACGAGTAGGAAATGTTTGGGCTGGTGGCAAGATCCATTGGGGAAGAAACATCAACGGACACAGGGCTAAAAGAAAGGGGAGAAACAGAAAGAATGTGGGCCATGGGGGGAGGGCTGACGGAAAGTGGGTCAGTTGGGCTGTGGATGGAAAGAGTGTCAAAGAAAGAGGAAGGGGCTAGGTCAACATGAGTGAGAGATGGGTTGTCCGAAACCTAGTCCACCAGGAGTGTGTGGGCTGTTTAGAGGGGAGGACGCAAATAATTCTGGGTGGAAGTAGGAAAATTGTTCAAAAGTTTGTGCAGTGATGAAAAAGGGAAAATAGTTCCTTCGAAGACAATGTTCCAATCAAGAGAAGAAAAATTATGAGTCTCTTAATCATCCACATACCATCCTTTCTTGCCATAAGGGTATCCTAAGAAAAGGCACTGACGATTTCTTGAAAGAAATTTATGTGGAAAACAGTGATGGAGATAACATAAACATCCGAAAACCCGAAGGTGAGAGTAATCTAATGATATTAAAAAGAAGTTCAATGGAGTTTTCCTTTTTAAAAGGGGACTGGGGTGCGATTAATAAGGTAGACTGCAGTTTTTATACTTTTGCCCCAAAAAGTGTTTGGAAGAGAAGATTGAAGAAGAAGGGCCCTAGCTTCATTTAAGATATGCCGATGTTTTCTTTCGACACGCCCATTTTGTTGAGGGTTGTAGGGGACAGAAGTTTGGTCAAAAATTCCTTTTTGAAGAAAAAAAGATTTGAGAGTAAGAAATTCAGTTTCATTATCGGTTCGAACAGTTTTGATATTTTTATGGAATTTGGTGTTAACAAAGGTGAAAAATTTTTCAAGATTAGTGCGGACTTCGGTTTTATCAAGAAGTAAATAAACTCAAACTACTCGTGAATAGTCATCTACAATAGTGAGAAAATAAGACAACTCACAAGATGTTTTTTCTTGATATGGACCCAACACATCACAATGAACCAAGTCAAATAAATTTTGAGCAAGATTATCACTAGAATGAAAAATATCACGAGTTTGTTTTGCTTGAAGACACACCGAACAATTATGCAAAACATTATTGGAATAAAAAGTAATACTTCTAATAGTGTTCATAACAGATAATGAGGGGTGTCCTAAACGCTTATGAAATAAGCCAAAAGAAGTAACAGATGAGTGAAATGCTTGCGCACGGTAATAATGGAAAACGTCAATAGCCAATCTACCAGCACCAATCTCCGTTATCGTAGCACGGTCCTGTATCACATACAAATCATTAGCAATACCCAAATTATAAGAAAGATTTTGCCGGATCGGTTGAGAAAGAGACACCAAATGAAAAGTCAAATTTGGTACGTAAAGAACACTATGAAGAAAAACTGTGGAGTTTTAAAAATGTTCCCTTCACAATTAGCCATAGTTGTGCTTCTAATGGGCAAAGCAATAGAGACCGAGGAAATATTCACAACATTAAATAAAAATCCTTACGTCGTATCATATGTTTAGAGGCGCCAAAGTCTAGGATCCAAGAAGTCATACTCAGAAAAATTATCACGAGAAGAGGATGGCGGCATAGAATTTGTTGTTGCTGGAGAGGAAGCCATGAACATGGCCCTTGCCCAGTGGGACCCACCGCCAGCTGCGCTGCTGGCTGGACCAAGTTGATGCTGCTGGCCAACCGCCCAAGTGGGCTGAAGAGTGCCAGTGCCGGGCCATGTGTTGGAGGCAGTACCTACAACGGGCAAAAGTGGACCAAGGCAAAGAGGCACTCTTGGCTGGCCCAACTTGTTGCTGCTGTGGCTGGGGTAGCCCAAGAACCTGGTCTAGCCTGTTGGGAAAGAAGGGAGTAATATTGACTGTTGATAGATGTTCCCCATGTGCGCCGCAAAGTGTTAGCTATTGTTTCTGTTTGGGCGCTAAGCCCTCCTCTACTGCTACGATTCTGGCCGCTAACCGTCCGTCTGGCGCTGATGCTAGGAATTTTGCCAGTTCCAGTATTTTCTCATTCTTCCCACCATTCGGGATATCCAATAATCTGAAAACAATCAGACGCACTATGCCTTATTTTTGCACATACAGAACAAAACAGTGTAATCCCATTGGAACGTGCCACAACGGATCCAAGCCGCTAACCAATAATACTTGATAATAATTTTATATTTTTTATTTAAATTCTTGAATAATTATATTGCTAAAATATTTTTATATGTTTTTTGTTGTATTTTATGTATTTTTTATATTTTATTTGTATGTTAATTAACAAATATTTTTCCCGAAAAACATTAACAAATATTTTATATAAATAATATATATTTTTTCATTTGTTTTAGTAAGAACAAGAATATTTCAATTTCATTTATAGTATATTTTGTGATAAATATAAATGCAATATTAATATTTAATAACCGAATTCATATTTAAAGAATATCTGTATATGACAAAGGAGAAATAAAACTTAACTTTAAATATTAGGGTTATTTTTCAAAGTTAATAGTTAAATATTACATTTCAATTGTGTGAAAGAATATCGATTGAAAAGGCTAAACGCTAAAGTCGTTTTATTTGTCAAACGTCTTCAAGTTTTGAAATGCTAAAGTTATTTGGCTGCCAAACGCTAGATTAAACAATTTTTGCAAATAAAAGTACTTTTGAACATTGATAAAGTTCCTCTAAAAAGGCAAATAACAATGGACGTTTCCACAATTATATAAATTTTTCAAACAAAATAAATTTTAAGTTTTGCAATTTAAATTTGGGTCAATGACAAGTGCGTACCTTTAAGTTAGAGAAATTGTTAATTAAGGGAGTATTCATTTTAAATATCAATTAAGGGACAATTTAGGAGACATGTATAATTTTTAAAATTCATGATTTAATTTTCATATCAAGTTCACCCTCAATTTTTTGAAATCTTTTTAAATTTCCAAATCTATTTCACCCTCCATCTTTTTTATCTTTCTTTATTATATTTTAAAGTAACTAAACTCGTATATTTTTAAATTATTTTATTTCTATGACCCATTATTTAATATTATTGCTCAACAACACTCATAACACTTTACTTATTTTTCTTTAAAAACTACCTATTTTTATTTTTCTACATTTATTTTCATTTTATTTATCACTGTCATTAACATTTTTCCCTCAATTTGCTGTTATTTCTTATCTCTTCTTTCGCACTTTGGTCCTTGTTTTGCCCAAATCGAAATAACAAAAAAAGAATGTAGGATGGAAGGAAAAAAGAAGATCAAGATTTGAGAGAATAGTATAAACACAACAAAATGAGATGACACAACAGCAATGAACGATGACGGAGAGAAGGTAGTTCAATTATAATTCTTTTTCACAACTCTAGTATATTCATAAAAATAAAATGATATAAAAATATATTACTTTGAGTTGGTGTGAAATATCATGGAAAAAATGAAAAAGTTAAAAGACGAAATAAATTAAGAAATTTCAAATTATTTAACAAATTAGGGATGAAATTTATATGAAAATTAAATTATAAGTTTTAAAAAATTATACGTTTGTCTTAAATTTTTTCTCAATTAATAATTAAGAAATAACGATTCCTTAATTAACAATCCCTAAAATTTAAGGGTACTTATTCTTATTAATCCTTAAAGTTTTATGAAATTTAAATTCCATAGAACTCAGATACTATAGGATTCAATTCAATTCTAATTTCTCTAGCAAAAACAAAATCCAAAATGAGATATCAAAACACAAACTAGAACATGAAAGAACCATCGTGTCAATTAGAAGCCTTTTTTTCTTGGTCAATTAGAACAAGTACATGCGATCCAAATGAGTCCACGTACTAGGAACCCTTTTTTTTTTTTTTTTTGTCCCTTTCTTAATTAGAAGGTGATTAACGGCATCATCTCTTTTGAACCTTTCTAAAAAGTCTACTAACACAGCTCGAGTCTACGACGTCACTTTACCTTAAAAAGGATCCTTGGAATTGCTTGTTTCCCTGGATTGACCTCTACCTCGTTGAAGGCACATATATTATTTTTATCTATAATATATTTTTTTTAGGGTATACTATTTTATTTTAAAATTTATTTGAATAAACTTTATTAATAAAACATATCATATTTAGTAAATAGTACACAAAATGGTATATTGGTATATAAGATGTTAGAATAATGAAAAACAATTTACATAATTTTGAATTTAAAATGATAATTTTGTTTGATAGGAAAACTGCATATAGTAATTTTGATTGAATAAAGACATCACAAGAAACAAATACTTGGATTGGTTTTGCAGTTTGAAAATTTTATCTATTTTAGTTGTAATCAATTTTTTAAAAAAAAAAATAGTTTACGTCCAAAGTTGACTTTAAAACAAAAAGATATTTCCTAATAAATCATAAAAGGAATCCGGGTAGGCAGTTTGATTGAAACATCAGTCTGAGAAATCTCCTACAAAAAAGAGTTTTGTTTTCAATATTTTCAAGAAATGTTCAATTACTCTCCCTCACCTTTTTATTATTTTATTTTTTTTATTTGTCCAACACATGGATAAAACATAAAACATACAAAATATGGAGTTTAGATCTCATGTATCACTTTGTGTACCATTCTTATCTGTATCGCATTTTAATTTCATATATTTTATTAATAAATAAAAGATAAATTCTAAGAAAAAAATAAACTCTAAAAAAAATGTTATAAAAAGAATGTGGCATATAGAGTAATATATAAAGTGGTACATAAAATCTTGTGCCTTAAATATGAATTAAATATGAATAGAGCATAGTCTATATAATATTTTAAGTATAATAAAATTTTTATAATTTAATAATTTAATGTAAATTATTGAATTTTAAGAAAATTTATACTATATTAAATTATAAAAGTAATCCACATTATGTATTCCCTTTCATATACGGTTAGACAAACTTTAACATACAATTATTAAGAAAATAATTAATTTATAGACTAAATTGTTATTATTTAAAAATATGAGTTTATATGAATCATGTTTAAATATTCTATAAGATCGTCCATTTAAATAATAAAAAGTAATAACATGTGTGAAAATATTTTCATTTATTAATCTTTTAATTTTTAAAGTAACAAGTATTTTAAAATTGAAAAATATTTTAAAGTGAAAAAAATATATTCCAACCATAAATAAATTGAATGGAGGAAATATAATTAAAAAAATGTTAACAGAAAATAAAAGCACGGTTCCCACGTGAGGAAAAAATCGCAAAACACAATCAAAGCACGGCTAGAAGCAGAATTTGCGTCTTTCGATTGATTTCCATTAAAGGATTTTTCATCGAGTCCAAAAACATGATAATTAATTGTTGAAATGTTCGTTTGTCTTTCCCAAGGGAGTGAAAGGCAATCAAAATAAATTTAATTTTTTTAAAATAAAAAATGAGAAAGATATTAAAATAATAAATTTTTTAATCATTTTTTGCTAAATATTAAAAAGTTTATACTTTCTTACTTCTTTTTTATTAAAAATTCAACAGATATTTAAAGAAATTATTTTTGATGTAGTGTTAATGATGCTTATATATAAGTTTCTAAATATGATTTGGCCAATAACATTTCATTCATTATCGGTAAAAATAATAAAAAATTACTTCTAAATCTTTTTAAAAAAATAATTATTATGTCATAAGCATTAAATGAACTTTGTAAATCATTCATATAATTTTTATTTTTTAAAAAAATACAGAACAAAAACATAAATTAAATACTCAATTATTAAAATATGAAATGTAGTATATATTTTACAATAATTTAAGCTTTAGAGATAATATTTTTTATACTAAAAATATTTAATTACTTTAATTAAAACTTAAGAAAACTTAATTATCACATTAAAAAATTCATATACCACCCAAACTACCAACCACTAGAGAAGAAACACATCCTCCATCAGTCAAAAAATGATTGATGTTCAAAAAAAAATTAAAAATTGCAAAAAAATCAACATATGGACCAAGACAAGTGAAGGAATTATAGAGAATCCCCTATAAAAGCCATGCATCCTAAGGGCTTTTATCCTAAAGCAAATCAATAACAAGCATAATTTTCACTCATGGAATTCTATTATTTTCTCTACTTGGCCTTCCTTCTTTTCTGCTTCATTTTATCAAAAACCACAAAGAAATTTGGCCAAAACAGCCAATATTCAAACCATGATGAGCTACCTCCGGGGCCTCCCCAAATTCCTATATTAGGAAATGCCCATCAACTTAGCGGTGGCCATACTCATCACATTCTAAGAGATTTGGCCAAAAAATATGGGCCGTTGATGCACTTAAAGATTGGTGAAGTTTCAACTATTGTTGCATCTTCACCACAAATTGCTAAAGAGATTTTTAGAACGCATGATATTCTTTTTGCCGATAGACCCTCAAATCTTGAGTCTTTTAAAATCGTGTCTTATGATTTTTCAGATATGGTTGTTAGTCCATATGGTAATTATTGGAGACAACTTCGTAAAATTAGCATGATGGAACTTCTTAGCCAAAAGAGTGTCCAATCTTTTAGATCAATTAGAGAAGAGGAAGTATTAAATTTTATTAAATCAATTGGTTCCAAAGAGGGTACAAGAATTAATCTCAGCAAAGAGATATCGTTACTTATTTATGGAATTACTACGCGTGCTGCTTTTGGAGAGAAAAATAAGAATACAAAAGAATTTATTCGTCTTCTCGATGAACTCACAAAGGCAGTAGCAGAACCTAACATTGCAGATATGTTCCCTTCTCTCAAATTTCTTCAATTGATTAGTACATCAAAATATAAGATTGAGAAAATACACAAACAATTTGATGTTATAGCTGAAACTATTCTCAAAGAGCATAAGGAGAAAATCAACAAGCCCTTAAGTCAAGAGAATGGAGAAAAAAAGGAGGACCTTGTTGATGTGCTACTCAATATTCAACGACGTAATGACTTTGAATCCCCACTGGGGGATAAAAACATCAAAGCCATAATCTTCGTAAGTCCTACAAACATTTTTTTTTTCGCAAGTACTTCAATCAAACATTACAAATATATATATATGGGTTAAATCTAAAAACTTCTTGAATTTAAATGATAGTATCAATTAAACATTTAAATTTGTAATTTTAACAATTACACGTTTATCAATTTTTAATTAAGATACTTATAAATTTATTAACAATCTTTTAAAATAATTTATTTATGATTTGTAATGCTTTGTTTTTAACATATGACCTTTTAATAACTTTTTTTTTTTTAAATATGAGATCTGCCACACTAAAAATAACTCAGAAAAAAATAATTATAATATCATAGAAGTTTTTTTACACTTTTCAATGAGTATTTATTTCATTTTTTTTTACATCTTTATCCATGTTTTATTTCCACCCTTTGTCTACTCTCTCCTTATCTATTAAGAATATAATGGATACAGGTCGGAAATATAAATCCTTTTAGGCTTAAATTCGATGTTGTCAAAATTATGAGTCCTTTGACATATTTTAATGTACATTTATCGTCTATTTTCTAATTCTACTCTCTCTTAATTAATTTATTATCTCTCTCCATATCGTTCTCTCTCATTATTTATTAAGGGTATAATAGATATCTTATCTCAAAAATTGCATTGTGTTTCTTAAATATTAATCTGTGTGCACAAATCCAAAAGGACTTACTTTTTTCACCAGAGGGAGTATTTTCACTCAAAATTTATCTTATTTTCAAGATCTTTAATTATTGTGCACAAGTTCGAAAGAACTTATATTTTTTGTCGGTATTAGTATCTTTTTACTATTTTCAAATATCATTTGTTATACTTTTCCCAATTTTATCCATCTCTCTTCTTTATTTAGTCATATAAGACACATTATATAAAATATTTCATTGATTTCAAAACCCTAATACTTTTACATATATTACACTTATATTTTTTAATAGTAGGAGTGTCTATTTTTTACTTAGTTTATTTCTTATATGTACTTTTTTTAACTTGACACATTGTGTTAATAACACAACATTTAATAGAATTTTTTTTCACTATACTCTTCAGTAAAAAATAAATATCAATATTTTTTATTCTCTTACACATAATCTTGTAGAAGTAATTATGATAATATAGATTGATTTGAAGAGTATTCTAATCTATATAAAAAAAAAAAATCACTTAAAAATATTTCGTGTTTTCTTAAAATTGTGATATTTAACCAGTGACGAATAATAATAAAAAATTGATCGTTTTAATTATACTTTTGCTCCAGAACATATTCAGTGCCGGCACTGAGACATCGTCAACAACAGTCGATTGGGCAATGTGCGAAATGATAAAAAATCCAACGGTAATGAAAAAGGCACAAGAAGAGGTAAGAAAGGTATTTAATGAAGAAGGAAATGTTGATGAAACAAAACTTCATCAGCTCAAATATTTAAAAGCAGTGATTAAAGAAACTTTAAGGCTTCATCCACCAGTTCCATTACTACTTCCAAGAGAATGTCGAGAACAATGTAAGATTAAAGGGTACACAATACCATCCAAATCTAGAGTTATAGTCAATGCATGGGCTATCGGAAGGGATCCAAATTACTGGATTGAACCTGAGAAATTTAACCCGGATAGATTTCTTGAATCAAAAGTTGATTTTAAAGGAAATTCATTCGAGTATCTACCATTTGGTGGTGGAAGAAGGATATGTCCAGGAATAACATTTGCTTTGGCTAATATAGAATTGCCATTAGCACAACTTTTGTTCCATTTTGATTGGCAATCAAATACTGAGAAATTAAATATGAAAGAGAGTAGAGGGGTAACAGTTAGGCGAGAAGATGATTTGTATTTGACTCCAGTTAATTTTTCTTCTTCTTCTCCTGTTTGAAAATCTTTAATTCAAGACATGGTAGTCCATGAAGGATTTTTTTTTTTTCTTTCTTTCTTTTTCTTAAGAGAAGTCCATGAAGGATTAAGTTCGTGGATTTGTTATTTTGCCTTTGGTAACAAGTTTGTGGATTTTTTTGTAACTAAATGAATAAAGCAATGATTGCCTCATCATTACTATTTTTTCAGCCCTAATTTTTTCATCTTTACCTTTTATTTAACTTTCATTTTCTCTTTATCACTCCAAATTGGAACATCAATCCGAATTTAATTTATATCACGTCTTTAACTAATATTTTTACTTTTACAGATTAAGAACATTACAATTAGACATTAAATGGAAAAAATAGAAATAATTCTAATTGTAAATTTTTTTTTTGGCCAACACTGTTAATTTCGAAAATTAAGTTTCCTAGTTGGATTAAAAGTTATGTAATAACATTATTTGAAGAAGGGAAGTTATAATATAATAAAGAATCCTATCTCTTTAATATATATTCAAGATCTTTGAAGATGATTTGGAGTACATTTTAAACAAGACTAAGAGATAGACTTCAAGTGCGAGACTTTTTTCAGCAAGGTTACTATATGCTTATTTATATAAGCCTCATTAAGAAGTTTTCTATACCGAAATTAAGTGATTATATTCATATAAGGAATTGAGAGTTGTTTGAAAATATTTTGTCGGTGTGCTAAATCAAGTGGTCTAATACGCAGCATTGTTGTTCCAGCAAATGTGTGTCCATTGACTTAGTCGGAGTTAATCACTAGATAAGATTATATAACTATTCATTTGTATTTTTCCTTATATATAGTAGGTTGGTTCAATAACTATAACCCCGCTGAGGTAGGATTTGTTTGCCAAATTACATGAACAATTTTTTGTATCACTTTGTCAAGTTATTTCTTTTACGTTATGTTAAATCGTCCTCGCTGCTTAACACAACCCACGCTAAAAACTGAAGTTTAAGTTGATTTGAATTTTTTTTTTAAGTTTAACACACTGATTTCAACCTCATAGACACGAAACGAGCTGCATGCTATGAAGCTCTTTGGATCTGACAATGGAGTCTCTTGAGTTATGGGCCATTACCGAATGCTGAATGGACTAATTTAAAAAACAGCTACTTTAATGACGGAAAAAAACTCCAAAGTTCCATCGCGACACTTTAGTTCACGATAGAAATTATGACTTGGCTATATTTCATCGAAAGCCGAACGCGACGTAATTCTTTTCGCCGTGAATTATCATAAAAATTAATGTTTTCAGTTGTTTATTTCTATATTTTTATACATAATATCGAAAAATATTTTAAATTATTAATTTGTGCTAGATTTTCTCAAATGAAGTTGGAGGCAATGAGAGATGTAAGAATGGGATATTCGGAAATTGCAACCCCACCTACTCAAAAGGACACAAGCCTCAAAATTTTGAAGTGTGAAAGAGTAATATCATGTAAAAGAAATTCAAAAGGTTTCAAATGTGGTTCATCAAAATTAAAAACTCAAAGGTAATGAACCAACAAATGGAATTTTTTTACAAATGAATATTTACTAAAACAAAATGATTACTTTTCATTTAAAAAGGCTTAACTAATTTCGTATTTCTCCAAACTCAAACTTCAATATTCCTAGACTTGTTCTCATACCTAAAGTTAACCTCAATTAAAAGAATAGTTCAACTACTCATTAAGCAGAGAACAAACTATAACTTCTGAGATTTGAATATGTGATTACAAAACATTCTAAATAAAAAGTTACTAACATACAATATAATCCTATTTGAGTTCTAAAATAGTTGGAGAAACTATTGGGAAATTAGTTTCCTAGTTATGTTCACTACAAGAATTTTTCCAATCAGTGGCATCTTTAATTGTCACCATAGGCGTATATTGCGACACATAATTTGTTTTCTGGCATTTAATAAGTTAAAATAGGTTATGATATTTTTAAGTATCAAGCTTTTGTCTATAAATATTATTTTTGACATTTACAGATAATACACTTAACTATTTTAGCATCGTATATTTATGTCAGGAAATATACGTAACGGTAGAAAATCTAAAATAATTTATTGCATGTACAAGTGCTACAATATATGTGAATTTTGACAAATATAAATCTAATAATAGCTATGTATATCATTTTAAGTGCGTAATGCAAACACTATGTATTATTTTAAAGTGACGGTAATTATTTAAATTGTAATATTTAAAGTGTAAAAATATATGACAAAACAAGTATCGTTAAAAATAGTTCAATTGACAACTATAACTATCAACAAATGTAAACACTTTTGACATATACACTACTATGTTAATTGCTAGCTACACGGTACATACAAAAATCTTATGTTTTCTTTTTGATCTGACCATACCACAATATGTGTACACAACCTTAGACTAGTAGTGTAAATATAGAATTTAGTTTCCAATAAAGGGGTAAACCAGGTGCTAGAATAGAATTGCAAGAGATCTTAATTCTTAGTTCTCCCTCGCTTGAAAGTGAAACCAATTGGATTTCTATAATTATATGGAAAATGTTTAAATATTAATTATCTCATGTTGGGTATGAATCACTTTTACGTGTTACCTGAACATTCTTGTGATTGATTAGCAACGAAATTTCCGTCTCTATTTTTTGTCCCATTTCTAAAGCGACTGAATTGCAACAGAAACCATTTTTTGGCGTGAAATTTTGCGACTAAACATTCAAAATTTTGTTGTGGTACTTTGAATACAAACTTCAAGACGCTTACAATTCCGTTGCAAACCTATTTTTCCGATAAAAAATTCCGTCGCAAACATTTGTTAGAGATAGTCTTAGCGATGGAATATTTTGGTCGCAAATGAATATTGTGACCGAACTGTACCTGCCGTCGCAACTCTATCATTTTCTTGACACTGCACGTGTTGAGAAGAGGTGCAACACCATCACGATAATCTAAAGTAACTATTACTCAACCATTCATGACCGACAATCTTGGTCTTCAATTATTTGGTGATGTTGTCTCCATTTAATGCTTACCTTTGAGAGAAGAAGCAGAATAAGAAAAAAGGAATCAGATACAAATCATCTTCTCTTCTAACTGTTACTCCTCTACTCTCATCATGTCTAAATTATCAGTATTTCTGATTATGCAGGTGATAAGGATGGTAGAAAATCTACCACATCCTATTTCTTTACCATAGCGGGTAATTGCATCTCATGGAATTCCCAATTACAGCCGGTAGTTTCCTTGTCAACTACTGAGGCTGAGTATATCGCAGCAACAGAAGCAATCAAAGAAGCCATCTGGCTTCAAGGCTTATTGAATGAATTAAATATTTTATATTCAAAAGTTATTATTTATACTGATAGTTAGAGTTGTTTACATTTGTGTAAAATTCGATCTATCACGAACGGACTAAACATATAGATATCAAATACAACTTTATTAGAGAAAAGGTCTTCAGTGGTTTAGTTGACATAGATAAGATTAGTACTGATAATAATCCTACAGAGTTTGGTACTAAAATTGTAAATACTGACAAATTTATATTTTGCAGGGACTTCCTTCACGTGGAAACAATTTGACCCAAAGTGAGTCACCATAGGGGATGGAAAATATTGTTCGAGGTGGAGATTGTAGGCCTTTTTTGGGCCAACTTCCTCCCAATATTTTCTTCCATTTTCTAGCCTAATTCTTTCTTTTTATAACCAGATGATGATGGGCCTTAGCTAGAGAGTAGGCTTTTTTTGACCGGGTCAAGAGATGCCTGGGCTGGTCCGGGCTGCTCGTAAGTGACTCTCTTTTTTAATGCCCTTTGCCTCCTTATTTCTTGTGCAGCCTCTCCTCCTCCCTTCTCTTGACCTTCTCTTCATTTCTGTCTCTATGAGTTCTACTTTAACTCTTTCAACTTCTCCTGCTTTCTTCCTTATGGCGCTGCTGCTGCTCTTCTCTCTCAGTCTGCCGGCGTTCTCTGTGACTTTGTCCCTTACTGGTCTTCTTCTTTCACCATTGCATGTTCTTTGGTGTGTTTAGAGAGAGAGTGAGCCGAGAGAAATAGAGAAGGGGTTTCCCGGTGACTCTTGTCACGGCTGAGCCGATTCTTAGGGTGCCATTTCCGATCTACCCTTCGCTTACTCATGGCGCCTCGACATGGCGTTGCCGTAGCTCGGTGACCGTTCATCTGCTCGGTGACAGTTTATATGCTCTGCTTCAGTCATCTTTTTTGGTTTGATTCCCGCCGACGGTTTCTACCGCGGCGGTGATATTCTATATAATTTACATTCTGCATTTTTGGTATTAACCATTTATTCATTATTGTAGGTTGTTTCTTTGATTCTTGGATCGGACTATTTTGTGTGAAGAGAAATTCTTTTGTAATTGATTATTTTTTCGCTGTGTTTTATTTTTTGGCATGTATTAGTAATTAGATTATTGTAATAGTAATTAGTTTTCTTTTACAGTTATCTGTTGAGAATCCCATAGAATGCCACGCTCCAGGCCCAAATGATCAGCCTGGGCGTGAGCGGATGTGTCTAGAATCTTACATCGGCTAATTAAATAAAATAATTACTCCTTATAAAGACTTGGGCTGTCCTCCCCTATTGAGGCACCTTTTGAGGGGAGTTAAGCCTAAGCCCAAATTCTAACATGGTATCAGAGCTAGGTGTTGGGCTGCTCGTGTTGGCCACCCACGCAGATGTCCAATCCTGCAGAATGCCATGCTCCAGGCCCAAATGATCAGCCTGGGCGTGGGTGCGTTGAGAATCCCACATCGGCTAATTAAATAAAATAATTACTCCTTATAAACACTTGGGCAGTCCTCCCTCTTGATGTACCTTTTAGGGTGAGTTAGGTTCAAGCCCAAATTCTAACATGGTATCAGAGCCAGGTGTTGGGCTGCCATGTTGGGCCACCCATGCAGATGTCCAATCCTACAGAATGCCACACTCTAGGCTCAAATGATCAGCCTAGGCGTGAGGAGGACCTAAATGATCAGCTTGGGCATGAGGGGGTGTTTGTTCAGAATCCCAAATCGGCTATTGTTTAGAATCCCAAATCGGCTAATTAAATAAAATAATTACTCCTTATAAGACTTGGGTAGTCCTCCCTTTAGAGTTACCTTTTGAGGTGAGTAAGTGAAACTAACTGGATTCTATGATTATATAGAAAATATTGAATATTAATTATCGGATGTTGGGTCTGAATCACATTTACTTGTTACCTAAACATTATTGTGTTTAGTTTGCCTCCCCAATTGAGAAGAGGCTATGCTCATGACAACAATTAATTATCTCATGACAACAATGAATGATCTGTTCGAGGTTGTAGTATGACACTGATCACAAGAAGAAAAATTGTTGGTGTAGCATACATTGTAAAGAGTTTTGTTTAGGTGTTTAAAAGATACATTTAATGTATTTAGCTTAGTGAGTATATTTGTGGTTTCTTTATATTCGATTATACTATGATATTTGTAGTTTTTGTGGATACTATATGATGATATGAGTTTCTTTTCACATTATTTGTGTTTATAGAGTGCTTTCTTGGATTCTTTTTTCTTTGACTATGGTGCGTTCTGTTTAGTTTATTAATATCATTTTTTTCTTTCATTTTTTATATATGGCTTATGAGGGTTTTTTCTTTATAATCTTGAAGTTGATTTTATAAATTTTAAATATTAATATAAAACAATTTCAAGGTGATTAGCGACCCATTGATGACGGAATTCAGTTACTAATTTCTTTTTTTTTTTTTATACAAAAAAATTACAAAGGATTAGCAACGAAATCTTCCATCGCAATTTTTGCCACCATTTCTTGACCGACAACTATTCATGACCTACAATCTTGGTCTTCAATTATTTGGTGATGTTGTCTCCATCTAATATTTACCTTTGAGAGAAGAAGCAGAATAAGGAAATGGAATCAGACACAAATCATCTTCTCTTCTAACTGTTACTCCTCTACTCTCCGTCATGTCTAATTTATCAATATTTGTTTCATCACTGGCAAGTTTCCAATCAAAATGGAACAAAAGTTGTGCCAATGGCAGTTCTATATTAGCCAAAGCAAATATTATGCCCGGACATATCCTTCTTCCACCACCAAACGGTAGATACTCGAATGAGTTTCCTTTAAAATCAACTTCTGATTCAAGAAATCTCTCCGGGTTAAAATTTTCAGGTTCAATCCAGTAATTCGAATCCCTTCCGATAGCCCATGCATTGACTATAACTCTAGATTTGGATGGTATTGTGTACCCTTTAATCTCACATTGTTCTCGACATTCTCTTGGAAGTAGTAATGGAACTGGTGGATGAAGCCTTAATGTTTCTTTAATCACTGCTTTTAAATATTGTAGCTGATGAAGTTTTGTTTCATTAACATTTCCTTCTTCGTTATATACCTTTCTTACCTCTTCTTGTGCCTTTTTCATCATCGTTGGATTTTCTATCATTTCACACATCGCCCAATCCACTGTCGTTGACGATGTCTCAGTTCCGGCACTGAATATGTTCTGAAACCAAAGTAAAGAGATTAAGTTTTTGGAGATTTTCATTAGAAAAAAATCGAGAAAATAGAAAATATCTCGTGTATATCTACTTATTTCACAAGCTTTTTCTTTTGTAATATTACCTTAATTTTATAATATAAATTTCATAGTATAAAGTTAAGTTATTTTTTCACATAAATTAAGAGAAAATAAAATAGAACATTTTTTATAGTAAAATATCTATAATACTCATTTATTAATTTTATAAATTTATTATTTCAAGGCTTTATCTTCTCTCTGCTCTCTCCTCTGTCCATAATTCAAGGCTTTGTCAAATGTGAATGGGGTATTTCTGAAAAGGAAAAGTTTATAAAGGAAAATCACCTTATAATATGAAAATCGAAATATGACAAGTTAAAACTTGTATTATAAATGAAATGGAGGTAGTATAATATTAGAAAAAATTCTATTATGGACGTAATTTAAAATTAAGTGGGACCATCTACCTATTTAGTATTAAGTGGGGACTATCTTTTGCTAATTATAGCATTGAAAAAATCTTCCTATATATGATTCCAATCTAAATAAATTCAAATGAATTCTCCATTTTAAACCCAAAATTTCTTTTAGGTATGTGACACGTTAAAAGAATAATAATAAAAAGAATTGAGTACTCACAAAAATTACTGCTTTGACGTTGCGATCACCTAGTGGTGTATCAAAATCACCACGTTGTTGAATATTGAGTAGCACATCAACAAGATCCTTGTTTTGTTCCCCATTCTCTTCAGGACTTGAGGACTTGTAATTGGCTAATCTATCCTTATGATGGTTGAGAATAGTTTGAACTATGGCATCAAAATTTTTGTGTATTTTCTCAATCTTATATTTCGATCTACTAATTAATTTAAGAAAATTGATAGAAGGGAACATATCTGCAATGTTAGGTTCCGCTACTGCCACTGTGAGTTGATCAAGAAGACGAATAAATTCTTCTGTATTCTTATTTTTTTCTCCAAAAGCAGCACGCGTAGTAATTCCATAAATAAGTAACGATATTTCCTTGCTAAGATTAATTTTTGTACCCTCTTTCGAACCAATTGATTTAATAAAATTCAAGACTTCCTCTTCTCTAAGTGATCTGAAAGATTGGACACTCCTTTGGCTAAAAAGCTCCATCATGCTAATTTTACGAAGTTGTCTCCAATAATTGCCATATGGACTAATGACAATATCCGAATAATCATAAGACAAGATTTTGAAGGCAACAATATTTGAGGGTCTGTCCGCAAAGAGAACATCATGTGTTTTAAACATCTCTTCAGCAATTTCTGGTGAGGATGCAACAATGATTGAAACTTCACCAGTCTTTAAGTGCATCAACGGTCCATATTTTTTGGCCAAATCTCTTAGAACGTGATGAGTATGGCCACCGATAAGTTGATGGACATTTCCTAATATAGGAATTGGGGGAGGCCCCGGAGGCAGCTTATGATTTGATTGGCCAGATTTCTTTAGAGTTTTGGCTAAAATGAAGCAGAAAACAAGGAAGGCAAAGGTGGAAAAATAATACAACTCCATGAGGTAGAGAAAGTTGACCAAAATCAAGATTTTTACTGTGTAGTTTGCTTAACACTAGTAAGATGGAATGGCTTTTATAGATTTGAAGAAAGATACTTTCAGCTGTGTGGCTGTTGTTTATTTGCTTAAAGATGGAATGGCTTTTATTGAGAAAGAAACACCTTTATTTTCCACACGAGAATCATACATTTCTCAAAAAGAGTAAAATTAGGGGAAAAAAAAAGAGAGAGAGAGAGAGAGAGAGAGAGAATTATAGTTTTTTCCTTCTATGGATATAGATAGTTTTTCCATAAATAAACATTTTTATCCTATTCTAACACACAATTAGTTTGATTGATATTGATCCCCACAGAATTACTTGTATTTCTAGGCTCTCACTAGGGTTGTAAACGGGTCCACACCCTCAGGGTACCCACAGACCCGTATCCTTATAGTGAAACTTGGACCCAGACCCGGACACATACCCTCCAGGGTATAAAATTCTGGACCCAGACCCGACCCTCCAGGGTCCAGGGTAGGGTACGGGTATACCCGTACCCGTATGATATTTTTCTATTTTATTTCCCTGTTAAACAAAAATATGTAAAACAATGTATAATTCAAAAAATAAAAATTTTAACATGATTAACATAATGTCCTTAACATTTCTTTCAACAAATAAAATCATTTAACATCTCTAATTCATATAATTAAAAGTTCAAATATACACAAAATCGTCATAGTGTGAATGTGATGTGATGTGAGTGTAGTTGGTTGCTAGGTAGATAGAGTAGAGGTAGTAGGTTAAGGTTAAAGATATGTTAAAAAAATTATAAATTATATATTAATATAATATAATATATAAAATATATTATTATTTTATTAATACGGGTATACGGGTCTGGGTATCACCATACCTTACCCGGACCCATATAGCAGTATAAATACGGGTACGTGTCCAGGTCTGCGGGTATAAAATTTAAACCTTACCCACTAAAAACGGGTACAGACCCGTGCGGGTACGGGTAAGACCCGCCCCGTTTACAGCCCTAGCTCTCACCACTCTGGATCATCTCTACCATTTTTCTATACTATTCTTTATACTATTTCTTTTATAATATATATTTTTTAATTTTTATCTTTTCCCTTAAGAATTTTTTTCTTTGATAAATTTTACTGTTAATACAAAAAAAGTATCTTGAATTTTGTCATTATATCAATTAAGTATTCAATCTTTCAAAATATCAAGAGGATAATTTTGCTTTCCTAGTAAACTGAATTGAACGGAAATTAATCAGAAATGAGTAATTTCTGTTATGCTCTAATAAAATTTGGAAAACCAATTTTTTACCCTTGCATAGGAGGGAAGCTGGTCATCAAAAATATAATAAAAATATTGTGAAATTGTCAAAAAAATAATATGGCAATGGACAAAGTTCATGGTACTTTTTTTGTATTAATCCCTCCCCAAAGTATCTTTTTGATAATTCCATAAATTTTGGAGGTTAAAACTTTCTAATCTCTATAATATCTCTCACTCCTTGCAGTTGATTGCAAGTAAAACAAAGGTTTTTTTAAGCCACAATAATGGTGTTATGAAACTTTGGTGTATGGTTTTTGAGGATTTGGAGAAGGAAGAGAAAGCTTTGGCATATGGGTTTTTAAGGGTTTGGGAAGGAAGAGAAAGAGACTCATGCCATTTTTTTTCTTCTCATGGGATTTGATAGTAATTGGGTGTTTTGATGGTCTTGGAAGAGAGTTTTTTTATTATATTTCTTCCGTCCATTTTGATGACAAGCTTTCCTCCTATAAAAGGGTAAATTTTAGTTTTTCAAATTTCATTAGGGCATAATAGACATTACTCATTTCTGATCAGTTTTCATTCAATTTATTTTACCGAAAAAGCAAAAATTGCTCATTAATTGTCATTTTCAAAGATTAGGTACTTAATTGACATAATAGATAAAGTTCATGGTACTTTTTTATATTAATCCTAAGTTTTATTAATAAAATATATCAAACTAAAAACAGTAGTACCATACCACCGCCCATCACATCAATGAGATTACTCCCCATCCAAGGGTACTGATAAAATATGCGCAAAAATATAAAAGATATGAAAAAAAATTTAAGAAAAATTTCCCTCCAAAATTTTCTCTCTACCAAAAACTCTCTCTCATCTCTACAAGATTCAAGAACTTCAAACTCATATTTTCTCAAATCCGATCGTTGAAATTTGAAAAAAAAGATAGTCCATTGTTCTATATTCGTTTATTTACAATTTCATCGGTTTAAAAATTAAAAAAAAGAAACACAACAAATCGAATTTGAGGGAGGCTCAAAAGTTTTAAGGAATTTTGGCTACGTGGGCCGCGGCTACCCCCAAATTTTAATTTTTTTTTCAGTTTTTGTTAGGGGGTTGGGGTGGGGGGGGGGTTAGCCAAAATTTTGAGAAATTTCAGTAATTTCAGCCACTTGGGCTGAAATTTCTCAAAAATTTTGTAGTCTCCCACAAGTTCGAACCGTTGTGTTTTTTATAACTTTTAAATCAATGAAATTGTAAATAAACAAATATAGAACAATGTACTAATTTTTTTTTTTCAAGTATCAATGGTCGGATTTGAGCATATCAAAATTTGAAATTCTTGAATCTTGTAGAAAAGAGAGAGAGAGAGAGAGAGAGAGATAGAAAATTTAAAAAAAAAAAAATTTGCATGTATCTTTTATATTTCCGTACGTATTTATTAGTACCCTTTTCCAACACTTATTGCATGAACCTACAATAATTAAAGACATGGGACTCCATCAAATAAATGTCTTTTACATTTTTTTTTTTTTAACATGTCTTTTAAATGTTTTTTTTTTTTTTAACAGAAGGTACAAAGCTCCAAATAGCAGCACTTGACTAGCATGTGATATTAAATTGCTCCATAAAATACTCGAATTCAAGACATCTTACCTGACATGTCAGTGGAGGATTCTAAGTGAGCGTATCATGCATACTATTAGACTACACACCTTTTGTTCTTTTACCATATATTTTAGTAACGTTCTAATATAATTTGTTTGATAATAATTTTTTTTTATTTATGTTTTTAAGTTTAATATTTACTTTCATTTTATAAAATTTATAGTAATAAAACTATTATAAAAGGAATTAAGTGATAAAATATTAGGAGGTCATTATTTTTTTTGCCACCATGCACTTATCACCGCTTGTATCATTTGGTACCAAAAACGCTAGTTCATGGGAAAGGGGTTGCTCGCCTTCAATTATGAAGCCACCAATTAAGACCGGGGACCAAGAGTAGCTGATGATCGGAGTTATCAACAGAGAGGTAATTAAAGACGTTTCATGGGACTTGGGAAGCCTGAAGAGGATGATATATTCTACAAGTAATGAGAAGAAAATTAGTGTAAAAGAATTTTTAGAAAAAAAAATGTATATTTTTATGGATAGTTTATAAGAATTTGTACGAGATACAAAATAGTGTGGCTGGGCCTCTGGTAGCTCTTATGTCCTCAGAAGTCATCAAGAACTCTAGTACTGGCTTTACCGGCCCCCTTCTTCATACTCATTGTCCTCAGCATTCTGGGGCAACCCCAAAATAATTTCTGGAATACTAAGTTTTGCAACAATCATTCAATGCACTCAGAAATCAGAAATCCGTGCCCCCACCCCCCCCAAAATTCAACAGACAAAATACACACTAGCATATTAAATTCCGAATTGCACAAGATGACACTATTAAAAAATGCTATGATTTCTACCAAAGAAATTTAGGTTTTATATTCATTTCTTAATGCAATTTCTGATAAATTGCATTAAGAAATGAATATTAAATCTAAATTTCGTGAGAAAACTGGTTTAATGTTGTTGAGAGTGAAACTACTAAAACTGCTCAAGAATATTTTATAATAGGTTATTTCTTTTACATAGTAGATTAAGCTATTTCATCACTCCAAAGTAGATTTGATCAATTTAAAATATAGAAAATATTTTTTATTTTCAATTTAGCTTGAAAAAGTTAAAATTTCTTAATGATAAAAATTTAAAAGAAAATTGTCTTAATTAACCTTGAAAATATCTTAAAACACCCTAGTAATTTAGACATTGATGGTTTAGATTTATTTTCAAAATTAAAGTTTTTAAGAGAAGCTATACATTTAGAAAAAATACTCTAATTAGTATACTTAATTACATTAAAAGACTCAATGCTATACTGAATGCATATATTGTATATATATGTATATATATATATATATATATATGATATTTTAACCATTCTTGTAACAATTGCTTGAATACAAAGAAGTTTCTCCAACTACACTAAAATTAATTAAAGAAAATAAGATCAACAATGTCGTAAGAAAAATTAAATAAATTAGTTATTTTACGTTGAGAATCGTCTAATATATTCTATAGTATATTCTCTTGTAACTTTTTTTTAATAGCAATTTTTCCCTTAGGACTTATCAAGGTTTATTAGATGGTTTTGGTAGGCGACCACATTGGTGAAACTCAATTGATTTTGAGACTGCAGTATTAGTAACAAGATGATTTTTGTCGGTTTATTTATCCGTTGAAAAAACTAATTTTAGGAAATTGAGTATGACAATTTAATTAAAGAATTTTCATGAAAAAAGTAAATTTAACATTAAAAAAAACTAATTTAAATAATTTTTTTAATTTTCAAAGGCCCCAATTTCGAAATTCTCTTTAGGCTTCGATAAACATTGAATAGCCCTCATCCATGCCTACCTATCTCCATCTATTCCCCAGCGTCCAAGTCAATTTGACCGATGTTCTCAGTTTTATGAACCTAAATTATCTAGATCGTTAAAAAAACTTTGTATTTTTTTTTTTTTTTTTGATGGAAAACAAACCGGCCAATATTTCATATGGTATTGTTCGTTTCGTAATGTGTATTTTGAGTAAATTTTTTGGTAAAGATCATTAAAAGATACTTTTTTATTTATTAGAGAAGAGGTAGAGAGAATTTAGATTTTAGAGTGAGAAAGTGATGATGATTTATAAGTATTAGATTCATTGTACATCTCAAAAATGATTTTTTTTTTTAAAAAGAAATTGCTATATTATCAACCCCAAACTTCATCTAAAATCTTGTGAATGTACATTGTCTATGTGTGGACTTGGCCTGTCTCGTTTAGAAAAATTTAATGGCATTGTAATCCTATTTCATAAAATTTCCTTCCTAAGCTGCCTCAGTTAACCAATGCCAATTAGGATACTAAAATTTGGCTACTGCTGCTCACGCTTTAATTACCTAACCAAAAATGAAAAAGGAAAAAAATTTGGTAGCAAAATACATATAATCCTCCAGTCCTTAGTCTCAATTGATTTTTTTTTTTTTTCTCGAGCAATAGAAAAAATCAATCCCCTCAAAGCCATTTTATTTCCCTAGGAATATTTTTTATTCAATCCTTGAATCTCAAGATGGAGATCTTTTTTCTCCTTTGTGTCCTCTTAATCTCTTTCATTCTCTTCAATCTTCTAAAGAAATCAAATAACTCAAAATTCAATCTACCTCCGGGGCCAAAGCAACTTCCTCTTATAGGAAACATACACCAACTTTATGGTGGTTTAATTCATCATATTCTTGGAGATTTAGCCAAGAAATTTGGTCCTCTTATGCATCTACAAATCGGTGAAGTTTCAACGGTTGTCATTTCATCACCAGAAGTTGCTAAAGAGGTTTTTCGAACACATGATATTTTATTTTCTCAAAGACCCTCCAATTTAATTGCTTTAAAGGTTATATCTTATGATTTTACCGATATTATTTTTTCTCCCTATGGTAATTATTGGAGACAATTGCGAAAAATATGTGTTATGGAACTTCTTAGTCTAAAACGAGTCCAAACATTTCGATCAATTAGAGAAGAAGAAGTCGTGAATTTTATCAATTTAATTTTTTCTTATCAGGGAAAAATTATTAATTTGAGCAAATTAATATTTTCATTGACTTATAGTGTCACTTCTAGGGCTGCCTTTGGAAAAAGAAATAGATTTCAAGAAAAATTTATAAATCTTGTAAAAGAAAATATAAAATTGGCTGAAGGTTTTTCAATAGCAGATATGTTTCCTTCCATCAAATTATTTCAATTGATTAGTGGAATGAGATATAAGTTGGAAAGAACGCATTATGAGATTGATCAAATACTTGAAAGTATTGTGAATGAGCACAGAGAAAATTACCATTCAAGTGGAGAAGGAAAAGAGGATCTTGTGGATGTTCTTTTGAATATTCAGAAAAGGGGAGATTTTGAAGGTCCCCTAACTGATACAAGTATCAAAGCAGTCATCTATGTAAGTTGATTTTCTAAGGCCTTTTTATTCCTATTTTTTTTAATTAAAATGAATGAAATTGGTACATCTGCTTCAAGAATTTCTTCTTTTACTTGATTCATTCATGGATAAGAAATCTAACAAAAAATATATCTTTTCATGAAAGAAAACATCAAAACTTTTCCCGTTAACTAGTTAATGTGAGATTCTCATCACATTCCTTCATGTCCAAAGATGGTCATATAGATTAGAGGGTGATGTTATGCAAGACTAGACATATGTGGATTACTCAACATTGGACTAACTTAGAGCGTGATGTTATGGAGAACTAGACATCTACAAATGACTCAACATAAATGACCAACGTTGTATCTATAAATGAAAGAATTGGACTTGAGCCTAATTTACTCTCAAAATGTACCTTTCTGAGGCAGAGTTAAGCCTAAGTCTTATTTTTGACATGGTATCACAGTTATCTAGTACATTATTGAATTACCCACAAATAAAAAAACTTCACAAAACCCTAATTCAGATAAGCTGTCCTAGGTGTGATTATCAGGTGTGTTGAAAATGTCACATTAACTAGTTAAAGAAAAAATGAACCTTTATAAATTTTGCGATCCTTCTCTTTCTAAGGTACTTTTTGGTGTGAGTTAGCTCAAACTCGGAATTTTAATAAGTTCTAAATGTCTTTCATTAATGAGATAAAAATGTGTTTATGAAAATATAATCAAAACATGATAATCTTGATTTTTCTTTCAGGACATTTTTAGCGCAGGGAGTGAGACATCATCCACCACAGTAGAATGGGCAATGTCTGAGATGATTAAACATCCACAAGTAATCAAAAGAGCACAAGAAGAGGTAAGAATGGCATTCATTGAAAAAGGAAACATTGATGAATCATGCCTCCATGAGTTAAAATACTTACAAGCAGTGATAAAAGAAACCTTAAGACTCCACCCTAGTGCACCATTATTAGTTCCAAGAGAATGTACTGAAAATTGTGAAATTAATGGATATCAAATACCTGCCAAGACTAGAGTTATAGTCAATGCCTGGGTAATTGCTAGAGATCCAAATTACTGGAATGAACCCGAGAAATTTGACCCAGAACGATTTCTTGATTCTGAAGTTGATTACAAGGGGAATAACTTTGAATTTATACCATTTGGTGCTGGAAGAAGAATGTGTCCTGGAATATCATTTGCTTTGGCTAATATTGAGTTGCCATTGGCACAATTTTTGTTTCATTTTGATTGGAAACTTCCTGATGAGAAAATGGAAGAAAAAGAATTGGACATGAGTGAGGCAGCAGGAGCAGCATCAAAAAGAGCGAAGGATCTTTATGTCATTCCAATTCCATACACTGGTTCATTCATGAAATGAGAACATCAAAATTTAAATTATTAAAGGACCTCTATGTTATTATTTTTAGTTCATGACTTGTGAGTTTGATTCAATTTACATTCCTTTTGTTTGCATTTTATTCAATTACTAATTAATGTTTGTAATATATGGGATTTCACTAGAGCTTTTGGTGAGTGGATTTGCCCTTTTTGTTGTGTTATATATTTTCTATTTTGCTTTTGCTAATTACTTGACGAATTACTGCTTTAAGTCCTTTTAAATTTATGTACATAAATAAAAAGTATTAAATAAGGTAATGTTTGAATCAAAATAAATAAAGAGATGGATTATATAAAAAATGCAATAAATGTTTAGTGAAAAAGACTCATATTTTTTATTGAAGATAATATTATTTATCTCATAATTATTTAAACTTAAAACACAACTATGCAACAAAGGTTTTCATCAGATGAATTTGTCGAATCAATTAATGTATTAATTGGAAAATTTTTATATGGACTAACCGCTCATTTGATATATGAAATAGAATGGGATGGAATTACCTTTTCAACTTCTCTTCCCATTTTACGGAGAAGGTGAAAAGGTCTTTTCATACTAAAAGTTATGTAAAAGCCTTTTTAAGAATAATGAGAAAGAAAAAATATGATTTATGTCTAGTATAGTATACCCTCACAATACATATATATATATATATATATATGAAAAAATTTACTGTGTATTTGTAATTTCCTCCATTAAAGAAAGATTATGTTGTAATATATAAGTTTTAACTTCACATAAAAAAGATTAACATACAACTAGCTAGTGTGCAAAATTTATTTTTTCAGTTATATTATTTATATATTTATATTTTATTATACGTATGCCATCATGAATTGTATATTTTAAAAATGTTATATTAATGTTAATATTTTAATGTTACTGTTATATTGTTTATATTTTCAATTTCATTTCATTCCGATATTGATAATAATTTACCCGATATAAAAAAAATCATCATTTCATTCTAACTTTATGAAAAATTAGAACTGTTAATTAATATTCCCTCCGTCCCCTAGGACATACGTTAATATATTAATAAAGTTAATTAAATATAGTTATATAATCATTGTAGATAATAATTTTATTTTGTGTTTGTCTAACACGTACCCCTAACATATATGTTAATATGAATTAACTTTCTAAGTTATTATGATATAAGTTTCCTTAGGATTTAACAAATTTTATTAAATTTTTAAATTTTATAAGATTTAACTTTCATGTATATATATATAATATATTTTATTTATATTACGTCCACCACAGGGTACACATCGGACAAACTCGTTTACTCTTTTGTCATTTTAAGGATTCTTGTGTGTTTTAAAATTAGTCAAAGAAACACATCAATCAATTAATTCTCTTGTTAGAATTCCAATGAATTTATACACACCAAACCCAGGAGATGTGACAGGAGATCATTTTTTGCCCGCATATGGTTTCCCAATCCTCCACGAAACTGAGTATGTTCCATGGCATTTACTATGTGCTTACTCAAGTGGCTAACTAATCATCTCCTTAAGGATTTTTGGGTTTATGTTCCCTGCCCTATTCCTATTCACTGAGACAGTCAAGTCGCAATCCACATTATTGCATATCTAATTTTTCACGAACAAATGAACAAAATACATTGAGATTGACTAATATTTTGTATGAAATACTTTCAAATTTGGTATAATTTCTCCGTGATATATTCGAAGTGAGAGTGAGCCTGTATATATCTTCATCAAAGAATTCCAACCATCTCACTTTTATTTGCTATTATATAAGTTGGGTATTCTTGATCTCTATGTCCCACTTTGTGGGGGAATATTGGCCGAGAATAATGGTATTTACCAAATATTCTACTGCCTTCTGTTGTATATTATATCTCTGATTTTATGCCTTTGATCATTGTAATAGATTATACAATTCCCTTTTCCTTGCTAGGCAAGTTCCTTGTAGTTTGTATTTTCCTAATTAAGCTAGTTTTAGGATCATTGTGTATGTTATATATATGTTTCATGATTTATTCAATACAAATCAGAATACTATGTTAAGTTTTACCACTAAAAACTTATAATTATGAAATAAAAGAAAGTAAAGCGATCAAGTTATTGGATATTTGCATTAGAAAAACATCGAGAAAATAGAAATGCTTAGTGTGTTGTTCTATTTTAACATTTTAATTAACTCCCCCCATTTTTTCTAACTCATCACTTTTCAAATATTACACTTTTAAGAACAATGGAAATTTTAAATGATTTTGTTCATATAGATTAAAATACCTTTCAGATCAATATATGTTTTCATTATTACTTCTACAATATTTCATGTTAGAAGAATAAAAGGTTGAAATTTATTTTTTTTATGGAATAGTATAATGAAATAAAATATTGTATTATTTAGCAATGTGACAACTAAAAAATGGTATAAAGGAAATGTGCTAGGTAAAAAAATGGACATACTCCCTACTATTCAAAAATATAAATGTTATACTAGTACACATATTAAGGGTTTTGAAATTAATGAAGTAATTTATACAATGTATCTTATATGCCTAGGGGAAGAGAGAGATATCAGAATGAATATTCAACCTGGGAGGAGAGATATTATCATAGTAAAAGGTTTCAACCTTTATGAATGGTTAATTATATTTTTCCCTTTGAGGTTTGTCCAACTACAATTTCATCCCTCTATTTTGTATAAATTACAAATACATCCTTATTATTTATATTTTCATAACTTATTAATCTATACTATTAATTTCAATGAAAATTTTTTCGAAAAATAATGATTATACGGTAAAAAGTTTAACATCTTCCTACGAGATCGATTTGTAGGTTACTTCTTGTTTATTATCATATTTAAAGGCAATAATACCCTTATTACAAAATTTTTAATTAGTATAATTTCAGTAATGAAGAATATTATTGTTTTAATATATGATAATAAATTAGAAGTAAACTTGCAAACTAATATTTTAAAAAGATTTTAAACTTTTTACCACATAATCATTGTTTTCTGATAAAATTTTTTCATTAAAATCAATAGTAGAGACTAATAAGTTATAAAAATATAAACGATAAAGATATTTTGTAATTTAGTTAAAATAGAGGGATGAAACTATAATTTAGATAAACCTCAAGGAGAAAATATAATGAATTCTATAATGAAAGAAAGTTAGATAAATGTTGTAGATGTCAAAATAATTAAATCATGGATTATCTCACCATGACCAAATTGGACTTTGGTGGCATGCAATAGGTGTCACCAGAAGTCACTTAAATGCCACGAAAGCTTTTTTATGGCACTTATATGATCTTTCATGAAAGTGCCACCGAAAGTGGTGTCATTTTTTTGTGGCACTTATATATATATATATATATATATTAGCGGCACTTCATGTGGCATTTATTTAATGCCACAAATATATTTAAGAATAGGATATTTTTTGTGGCACTTTTTATAAATGACGTAAAAGTATTTTAATTGTATTAAAGAAAATAAAATGAAATAAATTTTAATTTGTTAAAAACTAAGAATCCCAACAAAAGCTTAATAAATAATGCCGATTCGTACCCACATATTAGCTCTAGTTTATTAATTGCATGAAGTGGGATTTGAACACGTGAAACTCCTATATTGCAATAAGCAATTTAGCTAATGGACTACATATACTTTTGTCATAAGTTATTAATAAATTTTATTTATATTGTATATCAATAAGCTAAAATTGATTATAACTTTGATTATTAGCGTATTTATTTAAATAAGTTGCTTTTACTAAATAATAAAAATAACTTTTTGAATGAATACTAATCTTCTTATATTATAGAGATTTTCAATAAACATACCTAACTTTTAGGTCCAAATTTTTTTATCTACGATAATTTATAAATTAACATTTTTCTCCCTTATTTCAATTATATAGTGATATTATAGAATTCTAAATGTAGAAAATATTTTTCACAATACTACTATTAAAAGAGTTATTTGCAAATTTTTTACTAATTTTGAGAGAGATCAAGTAATTAAAAATATTATAAATTTGTCACACAAAATGTAGAAGTGCAAATATGAAAAATATCACTACATTCTTTCCCTCTTTTTTACCTAAAAGATTATAACTTATGAACCTTAGTAAATGTCTTTAGTAGGTCATATTTAATCTTTTGTTAAATAGTATTTAATAAAGTAATACTTTAAATTTTTTCTATATTTTTTTATATGAATAAAAATTTATAATACAAACTTACAGAGTATATAATATTGAATTGTAAGTTATATATATAATTAGTTAGACATTTTATTATTCCACGTGCACATATTGTGTATGTATCATACATTTTAGTCGCATTATTAGTGGCATTTTGAACTTGTGCCGTATTTTGGTGGCATTATTTGTGGTGATTGAGCTAGTGTCATATTTAAGTAGCATTTCTCATGGCAATTCAATTTTTTTTTACATTTTAGTGGCATTTTATATCTGTGCCATATCTTTGTGGTACTATTTGTAACATTATTTCATAGCGCCATGCACTTTATGTGGCAATTGTAAAAAATATCACAAGTGTGGTGGGTATATACTATTAAATGTCATAAAAATGACATTTTGATATAATACCACTGTTTAGTGATACATATAACAAATGCCACAATTTAAATATCAACAAAAATCAAAATTGCCATAACATGCATACATTATTTTTCTGGGCATATGGATTATCTCTACCACCAATTCAATAGTTTTTTTTTTTTCCCCAAACCTTACTTGCAAATAGTAAAGTGACTTCTGCGATCTGATACATTTTCTAATTTCTAACCAAATGTACAAATAACAGCTTAGTTATTATGGACCCTCACATGTTTATTAATCAATAGAAATATAATAACAAAAATAAGATATTTTTGATATGTATTGTCTAATAATTTATGATAAGGCCTACATGTTTACTAAACAATAGAAATATAATTACATCACTCCGTGATGTTTTGTTTGAGCAGGACAAGTGTTGAAGCCACTCAACTAGAATGTTAGATTTTGACTCTTATTAGATACAAAAATTATCCTTCTTTTTAATAGAATCGTCGTTTTTCTAATTTAAAATTGTCCTCAAATAATTTATTTTCATTATATATGATATAACTTTAACTAAGTGTGGTACTTCATATCCAAAAAATATATATATGCTTGAAAAAACATGAAGCCTATGTCTCTAGGGGAACAAAATTTGTATTATTGAGAAGGTCCGTAATGCAAATTGGGTACAAAATACAAAAAATAATATCATTATTGGGAAAAAAGGGTAGATATTGTAATACATTTATAATTAGTCATCTTTTCTAATAATTCAAGGATAAACCTCAATGAGACTCCTTGTAAAATCCAATTTAGGATAAATCTTGTAATCACTAAAACCAGCTTCCTTAAAGAGAAATGCCCATTCTTTCTCACATCTTTCTTTAGCAGCAAAATTTACAAGCATTGCCATATCCATAGATGTCTGTGTTTTAACCAAATGGTCATCTTTTTTGTCGCTATACATTACCATGTCTATGACTATCACCTTTCCACCCTTCGCTGGAATTGCTTTTTTGCAGCTTTTGAGTATCTTCACACAATCTTCATCGTTCCAGTCATGGAGAATCCACTATTTATCAATCAAAAACTCATTTTTATTAGTTATATATGGAAAAAGAACTATATATTGTAACTTCTGAAAAAATGCTTTCGGAAAATATTTTTAAACAAAAATAGTTTTAATTTTTAAAGAATATTTTATAATCATAAACTTATATTTTATATTTTCTTAATCTTAAACAGTTTTTATTTTTCTATTTAATAGTCATAAATTCTGATTTTATTTTTTTGTAGTTATAATTTTTTTTCTAGTGATAGTTATGATTTATTTTTTACCTTTCAAATATAGCCGAGTTATATTTTTTATTAAAAAAAATTAAATCAATCCCTATAATGAATTCTATTGAAATGGGGAACCATTCATAGTGTCAATTTTTCAAATTGTTTTATTTATTACAGTTTCGTACAAAAAAAGTGAAATTTTTGCATTTAAAATTTATAAAGGGAAAATTATTTATAAAAGAGGATATGAAATCCAAAGTAGGTCTAATCCAAATGGATCTCTCATAATTATTATAGACTATGATGTGTAAGGATTATAATTAGTGAAATAACATAAAAATATAAACTAAAACTATTGAAATAAAAAAGTAAGAACTAAGTTGCAATAATTAAACTAGTTAGAGGAATGTTTTTGCAAAATTACCCTACTATATTACCTTGAGAAAGATAGCATTAGCAGAGGGTATTTTCTCAAACATGTCACCTGCAACAAATTCTACATTCTCCTTTGATTCAAGATTAGCAACAACATGTGGAAGATCAAACACAGTACACTTTAATTGAGGAAAATTCTTAGCAATGGCTTTAGCAATTGTACCGGTACCGCCTCCTATATCAACAAGAGAAGCCAAGCCCTCAAACAAGAACTTATACTCTCCAATCAACAACTTTGAAATCAATTGAGAATCACTAGCCATAGCTTCATTGAAAAATTCAGCATGTTCCATATGTTCAGAACTATAATCCCAGAAATTCTTTCCATGTGCTATTTCAAAAGCAGTTGATGAATCATCTTCATTTTGATACCAATCACTTAAGGATTCCCAAGCTTTAAGTTGAACAGGGTCAGCCATGGTAAGAACAATTCCTCTTAAATTTAATGGTTCTTTTTTTAATAAAATTCGACTTGATAGGGTAAGCGAATAAAGGGGTTCTGTTTCTCCATCTAATTGTTCTTCAGAACAGAAGCCATTTTTTGCTAAAACACGCATTAGGCGGTAGATAAAAGGAGCTTTAGAAGGGTGAACTGGGGGAACAAGAGCATTGGTTAATTCAGAAAGAGTAATGGGTTTTCCATGATTGTCAATTATATCTGGAATTCCTAATTTAACTGCGCATTTTAGAGAAGCAGAAGTTATGAAAGAGCAGGATTGGCTCCATATTTGAGCTTGTGCTTCACGGAACTCCTCAGATTGAACATCCATGGCGAGTTTCTGGGGGTGGGGGGTGGTAAGTTTGTGGTCTCTTGAGAAGAGACATGGTATGGTATGCTATATATAGAGAGATGGTCACGAACTCTTCGTCAAATTTGGGCGCCTATTATTTAGTCTAATGCACACTTCTACTATATGTCATTATTGCTCAAAAGACCATCTCTCCAAATTATTTTTATTGGGTTTTGTAAAATTTGGAAATCTGGTCAACAGGAGCAATCCATAAAACTTTTATTGATACTATAAATCTTATGAAGAAATTCTTAACAAATTTAAAAAAAAAAAATTGTTTTCTATTTATCATATCAAAATTAATGTATTCAAAGATTTTTGTCTTATTTTGTTCATAGATTAAAGTATTTCAAATCATTAATTTGTCTTAAATCTTTTAAGACGTTACAAAGAACATTGGGTTGTTAAAAAAAGTAAAGGGAAGAAAATGAGAGTTGGACAGTTGGTTGAGAAAGTAATTGCAACCACCTACATTACTCATGCAATCATCTATTCTCTGATGTTATCAGCAAAAAGAATCTAACCTCTCATTTTTTTTTTTTATCAATTCTTTAATTTTAAAATCAACTGAGTTACACATGTCTCGTCTTCTTATATACAAAAAATATGACTTGGGACTTGTCATGATATATTTTTTTCCTCAGTAAATAAATTCCATAAGAAAGTAAGAAACATATAACATGATATACAATAGTTCATGAGTAGGGTTGTAAATGACCCTATTTATATGTAGTGGATAGGATTTAATTTTTATATTTGAGACTTATATTTATATTCATATTTAATTATTTTTTATTAAATAAGTATGGACAAAATATTAATTACTTATATCTATTTATTCGGAACTCGTCAAATAAAATAACAATAATATATATTATATTATATATTTATTAAAAGAAAAATGGTAACAAGAAGAGTATAATAGTTTTTCCTTGTTTGGTTTGGGGGGATTTCTCACTGTGAAATGATGTGCTCTTTATGGGTCCACTATTATATATATAGCCAGCAACAAATATAAAAATTATTTTAGAAAATTAATCTAACATTTTTTATTTTAATATTATCAAGCAATTTTACCTTTAAAATAAATGTAGAAGAAGTTTCGAAAAGAAATAACCTTTTAAAAATATTTTTTCCCACTTATTTTAAATAATAAGGAAATACAATAAGTTAATGAAAACAACTCAAAAAATAGTTTATAACTTCAAATAAATTAAAAATTATTTATTTCAAAAAAGGAAAAATAGAGTTGTTAACAATGAGTGAGTTCATAGCCCCACTCTAGATATCAATGTGGTTAATATTTAGATTTATGAGTAAGTTTATTTATGGGTGGGTCCAAGAACCAAATTATGAATCTAGATATTACTCCATACGCTTTAAAATAAGTGTCTTTCTAAAAAAATACTACTACTTTTTGTTGAAAATATAAAGCATTTCAGCCAAAAATGAATTGTCAAAATTATAAGTCATTTTACACATATTAATGTGTATTTAATGTCTATTTTCCAATTATACGCCTTTAATTTATTTAATATATCCCTTCCTCCCTTTCTCACTCCTTATTTATTGAGGGTAAAATAAAAATATTACTTTAAAACTTATAGCAAACGGCTTCGAATTACGCATCGTCAATTTTTTTGAACAACCAACATCAACGATTTTATTGGTTCCGATCCATTCCTCGACGCCGATTAGTGTCTGAACGACCATTATTCGAGAGAATTGGTGAGCGTCGGCTCCAATTAGTGCCCATTATGTTCACTATCGAAAAGACTTCGTCGAGCTTTTATATACCTTTATTGACATGATATTCATCCGAAACATCGTACGATGCATCTCCACAACATGTGGAATATATATGAATTTTTTAAGAACTTTTTGATAGAGACTTTTTTCGGACGAAAAGTTTAGTATTTGACTTGATATATAGCAAACGGCTTCAAATTACGCATCGTCAATTTTTCAACAACCAACATCAACTATTAGATTGGATCCGATCTATTCTTTGATAACTATTAGTGCCTGAACGACCATTATTCAAGAGAATCAGTGAGCATCGGCTCCAATGAGTGCCCTTAATATATTCATTATCGAAAAGACTTCATCGAGCTTTTATATACATTTACTACATGATATTCATCCAAAACCTTATACGATACATCTTCACAACATGTAAAGCGTATAAGAATTTTTCGAGAATTTTTTTAGACAGACTTTTTTCGGACGAAAAGTTTAGTATTTGACTTGATATATAACAAAAGGCTTACGCATTGTAAATTTTTGAACTACTAACATCAACAATTTTATTGGTTCCGATCTATTCCTGGTTGCTCATTAGTGCCTGAACGACCATTATTCAAAAGAATCGGTGAGTGTCGGCTCCAATTAGTGCCCATTATATTCATTTTCCAAAAGATTTTGTCAAACTTTCATATACCTTTATTGATATGATATTCATCCGAAACTTCAAACGATACATCAGCAAAATATGTGGAACGCATACGAATTTTTCGAGACAGATTTTTTTCGGACGAAAAGTTCTGTATTTTACATGATATATAGCAAACGCTTCGAATTATGCATCGTCAATTTTTGAACAACCAACATCAACGATTTTATTGGTTCTGATATATTCCTCGATGGCCATTAGTGCCTGAACGACCATTATTCGAGAGAATCGGTGAGCGTCGGCTCCAATTAGTGTCCATTATATTCATTTTCGAAAAGACTTCGTCGAGGTTTTATATACCTTTAGTGAAATGATATTCATCCGAAACTTTGTATGATGTATCTCCATAACATTTGGAACGTATACAAATTTTTCTAGAATTTTTCAAGAAAGACTTTTTTCGGCCAAAAGGTTTAGTATTTGACCTGATATATAGCAAACAATTTCGAATTATGTATCCTCAATTTTTGAATAACCAACATCAACGATTTTAGTGGTTCCGATCTATTCCTTGATGCCCATTAGTGCCTAATTGACCATTATTCGAGAGAATCGTTGAGCATCAGCTCCAATTAGTGCCCATTATATTCATCAATGAAAAAACTTCATCGAGTTTTTATATATCTTTATTGACATGATATTCTTCTGAAACTTTGTACTCTATAACATGTGGAATGTATACGAATTTTTCGAGACAGACTTTTTTCGGACGAGAAGATCATTATTTTACGTGATAAATGGCTAACGACTTTGAATTACGCATCGTCAATTTTTGAACAATCCACATCAACTATTTTATTGGTTCCGATCTATCCCTCGATGCCCATTAGTGCCTGAACGACCATTATTCAAGAGATTCGGTGAGCGTCGGCTCCAATTATTGCCATTATATTCATTATCAAAAGACTTCGTCGTGCTTCTATATACCTTTATTGACATGATATTTATCCGAAACATTGTACGATGCATCTCTATAACATGCGGAACGTATATGAATTTTTAGAGAATTTTCAAGACAGAAGTTTTTCGGACGAAACTTCATTATTTTACGTGATTATAGCAAACGGTTTCTAATTACGCATTGTCAATATTTTAACAACCAACATTAACGATTTTATTTGTTCAGATCTTTTCCTCGATACCCATTAGTACCTGAACGACAATTATTCCGGAGAATCGATGAGTTTCGTCTCCAATTAGTGCCTATTATATTCTTTTCGTAAAGACTTCGTCGGTCTTTTATCGATCTTTATTTACATTATATTCATACGAAACGTTGTACGATGCATTTCCAAAACATGGGGAACGTATACGAATTTTTCGAGAAATACTTTTTTCGGACGAAAAGTTTAGTTTTTCACGTGATGTATAGGAAATGGCTTCGAATTACGCATCGTCAATTTTTGAACAACCAACATCAATGATTTTATTGGTTCTAATCTTTTCCTCGACGCCCATCAGTGCCGAACGACAATTATTCCAGAGAATCAGTGAGCTTAGGCTCCAATTAATATTCATTTTCGAAAAGACTTCGTCCAGCTTTTATATACTTTTCTTGATATGATATTCATCCGAAACTTTGTATAATGCATCTACACAACATGTGGAACGTATACAAATTTTTTGAGAATTTTTCGAGACAGACTTTTTTCAGACGAAAGGTTCAGTACTGTACGTGATACATAGCATCGTCAATTTTTGAACAACCAACATCAATGATTTTATTTGTTCCAATATTTTCCTCAATGTCCATTAGTACCAGAACGACAATTATTCCAGAGAATCGGTGAGCGTCGGGTACAATTAGTACCCATTATATTCATTTTAGAAAAGACTTCGTCAAGATGTTATATACCTTTATTTACAAGATATTCATAAGAAAGATTGTACAATGCATCTCCACAACATGTGGAATGTACACGAATTTTTTGAGAATTCTTCGAGAATTTTTCGAGACAGACTTTTTTCGAACGAAAAGTTCGGTATTTTACCTAATGTATAGCAGACGTCTTCAAACTACGCATCGTCAATTTTTGAACAGCCAACATCAACAGTTTTATTGGATCCAATCTTTTCCGCAATGCCCATTAGTGCCTGAACAACAATTATTCCAGAGAATCGGAGAGTATTGGCTCCAATTAGTACCCATTATATTAATTTTCGAAAAGACTTCGTCGAGCTTTTATATACCTTTATTGACATGATATTCATCAAAAACTTTCTATAATGCATCTCCACAACATGTGGAACGTATACGAATGTTTCGAGAACTTTTCGAGACAGACTTTTTTCAGACAAAAAGTTTAGTATTTTACGTGATATATAGCAAACGCTTCGACTCACGCATCGTCAATTTTTGACCAACCAACATCAATGCTTTTATTGGTTACGATCTTTTCCTCAATGCCCATTAGCTCCTGAACAACAATTATTCCATATAATCAGTGAGCGTCGGCTCCAATTAGCGCCCATTATATTAATTTTTACAAGACTTCGTCGAGCTTTTATATACCTTTATTGACATGATATTCATCCGAAAATTTTTATGAAGCATCTCCAAAACATGTGAAATGTACACGAATTTTTCGAGAAGGACTTTTTTCGGACAAAAAGTTTAGTATTTTACATGTTGTATAGGAAACGGCTTCGAATTACGCATTGTCAATTTTTGAACAACCAACATCGACGATTTTACTGGTTCCGATCTTTTCCTCGATGCCCATTAGTGCCTGAACGACAATTACTCCAGAGAATCGGTGAGCGTCGGCTCCAATTTGTGCTCATTATATTCATTTTTGAAAAGACTTCGTCCAGCATTTATATACCTTTATTGACATAATATTCATCCGAAACATTGTATAATGCATCTCCACAACATGTGGAATGTATACGAATTATTCGAGCATTTTTCAAGACAGACTTTTTTCGGACGAAAACTTCAGTATTTTGCGTGATGTATAACAAACGGCTTCGAATAACGCATCGTCAATTTTTGAACAACCAACATCAACGATTTCATTGGTTCTGATCTATTCCTCGATGCCCATTAGTGCTTGAAGAACAATTATTCCAATGAATCGGTGAGCGTTGCTCCAATTAGTGCCCATTATATTCATTTTCAAAAAGATTTCGTCGACCTTTTATATACCTTTATTTACATGATATTCATCCAAAACTTTGTATAATGCATCTACACAATATGTGGAACGTATTCGAATTTTTCAAGAATTTTTCGAGATAGACTTTTCAGATGAAAAGTTCGGTATTTTACGTGACGCATAGCAAACGGCTTCGAACTGCGCATCGTCAATTTTTTAACAACCAACATCAACGATTTTATTGCTTTCTATATTTTCCTCAATTCCCATTAGTACCTGAACGACAATTATTCCAGAGAATTGGTGAGCGTCGGCTCCAATTACTGCCCATTATATTCATTTTCGAAAAGACTCTGTCGAGCTTTTATATTCCTTTATTGACAAGATGTTCATCCGAAACATTATATAACGTATATCCACAACATGTGGAACGTATACGAATTTTTGAATAATTTTTAGAGGACTTTTTTCGGACGAAATGTTCAGTATTTTACGTGATGTATAGCAAATGGCGTCGAATTACGCATCGTCAATTTTTTAACAACACACATCAATGATTTTATTTGTTCCGATCAGTTCCTCGACGCCCATTAATGCCTGAACGACAATTATTCTAGAGAATCAGTGAGCGTCAGCTCCAACTACTGCCTATTCTATTCACTTTCGAAAAGACTTCGTCGAACTTTTATATGCCTTTATTTACATAATATTCATCCGAAACCCTATATAATGTATCTCCACAACATGTGGAACGTATAAGAATTTTTCGAGACAGACTTTTTTCGAACGAAAAAGTTCGGTATTTTACGTGATGCACAGCAAACGGCTTCGAACTGCGCATCGTCAATTTTTGAACGACCAACATCAACGATTTTATTTGTTCCAATCTTTCCGCGATGCCCGTTAGTGCCTGAACAACAATTATTCCAGAGAATCGGAGAGCGTCGGCTCCAATTATTACCCATTATATTCATTTTCGAATAGACTTCGTCCAGTCTTTATATACCTTTATTTATATGATATTCATCCGAAACTTTGTATAATGAATCTCCACAACATGTGTAACGTATTTGAATGTTTCGAGAATTTTTCGAGACAAACTTTTTTTGGACAAAAATTTCAGTATTTTACATGATATATAGCAAACGGCTTCGAATTAAGCATCGTAAATTTTTAAACAAACAACATCAACGATTTTATTTCTTCCGATCTTTTCCTCAATTCCCATTAGTACCTCAATGACAATTATTCCAGAGACTCGGCGAGCGTCGGCTCCAATTACCGCCCATTATATTTATTTTCGAAAAGACTTCGTCGAGCTTTTATATACCTTTACTGACAAGATATTCATCTGAAACTTTATATAACGCATATCCACAACCTGCGGAACGTATACGAATTTTTGAAGAATTTTTAGAGAAAGACTTTTTTCGTACGAAAAGTTCAGTACTTTACGTGATGTATGACAAATAGCGTCAAATTACGCATCGTCAATTTTTTAACAACACACATCAACAATTTTATTGGTTCAGATCAGTTCCTCGATGCTCATTAATGCCTGAACGACAACTATTCTAGAGAATCGGATCCAATTAGTGCCTATTATATTCATTTTCGAAAAGACTTCGTCAAACTTTTATATGCTTTTATTTAAAGTATATTCATCCGAAACTCTGTATAATCCTTCTTCAGAACATGTGGAACGTATAAGAATTTTTCCAGAATTTTTCGAGATAAACTTTTTTCGGACGAAAAGTTTTTTTTTTTTACGTGATGTATATGAAACGTCTTCGAACTGCGAATCGTCAACTTTTGAACAACAAACATCAACGATTTTATTGGTTCCAATCTTTTCTGCGATGCCCTTTAGTGCCTGAACAACAATTATTCCAGAGAATCAGAGAGCGTCAGCTCCAATTATTGATCATTATTTTCATTTTCGAAAAGACTTCGTCGAGCTTTTATATACCTTTATTTACATGATATTCATCCAAAACATTGTATAATGCATCTCCACAACATGTGGAATGTATACGAATGTTTCAAGAGTTTTTCGAGACAGACTCTTTTCGGGCAAGAAGTTCAGTATTTTACGTGATATATAGCAAACGGCTTGGAATTACGCATCGTCAATTTTTGAACAACCAACATCAACGATTTTATTTGTTCCGATCTTTTCCGCAATTCCCATTAGTACCTGAACGACAATTATTCCAGAGAATTGGTGAGCGTCGGCTCCAATTACTGCCCATTATATTCATTTTCGAAAAGACACCGTCGAGCTTTTATATTCCTTTATTGACAAGATGTTCATCCGAAACATTATATAACGTATATCCACAACATGTGGAACGTATACGAATTTTTGAATAATTTTTAGAGGACTTTTTTCGGACGAAATGTTCAGTATTTTACGTGATGTATAGCAAATGGCGTCGAATTACGCATCATCAATTTTTTAACAACACACATCAATGATTTTATTTGTTCCGATCAGTTCCTCGACGCCCATTAATGCCTGAACGACAATTATTCTAGAGAATCAGTGAGCGTCAGCTCCAACTACTGCCTATTCTATTCACTTTCGAAAAGACTTCGTCGAGCTTTTATATGCCTTTATTTACATAATATTCATCCGAAACCCTATATAATGTATCTCCACAACATGTGGAACGTATAAGAATTTTTCGAGACAGACTTTTTTCGAACGAAAAAGTTCGGTATTTTACGTGATGCACAGCAAACGGCTTCGAACTGCGCATCGTCAATTTTTGAACGACCAACATCAACGATTTTATTTGTTCCAATCTTTCCGCGATGCCCGTTAGTGCCTGAACAACAATTATTCCAGAGAATCGGAGAGCGTCGGCTCCAATTATTACCCATTATATTCATTTTCGAATAGACTTCGTCCAGTCTTTATATACCTTTATTTATATGATATTCATCCGAAACTTTGTATAATGAATCTCCACAACATGTGTAACGTATTTGAATGTTTCGAGAATTTTTCGAGACAAACTTTTTTCGGACAAAAATTTCAGTATTTTACATGATATATAGCAAACGGCTTCGAATTACGCATCGTCAATTTTTGAACAACCAACATCAACGATTTTATTTGTTCCGATATTTTCCTCAATGCCCATTAGTATCTAAACGACAGTTATTCCAGAGAATCGGTGAGCGTCGGCTCCAATTACCGCCCATTATATTTATTTTCGAAAAGACTTCGTCGAGCTTTTATATACCTTTACTGACAAGATATTCATCTGAAACTTTATATAACGCAAATGGCAAACTTTATATACCTTTTTTTATATGACTTTTTCCAGACGAAAAGTTCAGTATTTTACGTGATGTAGCAAATGGTGTCGAATTACGCATCGTTAATATTTTAACAAACAACATCAACAATTTTATTTGTTCCGATTTGTTCCTCGATGCCCATTAGTGCATGAACAACAATTATTCTAGAGAATCGGAGAGTGTCGACTCCAATTAGTGCCCGTTATATTCATTTTCGAAAAGACTTCGTCGAGCTTTTATATACCTTTATTCACATGATATTTATCCAAAACTTTGTTTAATGCATCTAGACAACAAGTGGAACGTATACGACTTTTTCGAGAATTTTTCGAGACAGAATTTTTTTTGACAAAAAGTTCGGTATTTTACGTGATGTATAGCAAACAGCTTTGAACTGCGCATCGTCAATTTTTGAACGACAAACTTTAATGATTTTATTGGTTCCAATCTTTTCAAGATGCCCATTAGTGCCTGAACAACAATTATTCCAAATAATCAGAGAGTGTGGGCTCCAATTAAAGCCCATTATATTCATTATCAAAAAGAATTCGTCGAGAATTTATATACCTTTATTTACATGATATTCATCCGAGACTTTGTATAATCCATCTCTACAACATGTGGAACGTATACGAATGTTTCGAGAATTTTTCGAGACAGACTCTTTTCGGACAAAAAGTTCAGTATTTTACATGATATATAGCAAACGTCTTCGAATTACGCATCGTCAATTTTTGAACAACCAACATCAATGATTTTATTTGTTCCGATCCTTTCCTCAATTCCTATTAGTACCTGAACGACGATTATTCCAGAGAATTTTTTAGCGTTTGCTCCAATTACCGCCCATTATATTCATTTTGGAAAAGACTTCATCGTGCTTTTATATACCTTTATTGAGAAGATATTCATTCGAAACTTTATATAACACATCTCCATAACATGCGGAACGTATACGAATCTTTGAAGAATTTTTAGAGAAAGACTTTTTTTGAATGAAAATTTCAGCATTTTAGGTGATGTATTGCAAATGGCGTCAAATTACGCATCTTCAATTTTTGAACAACCAACATCAACAATTTCTTTTGTTTGGATCTGTTCCAAAATTCCCATTAGTGCCCAAAACGACAATTATTCCAGACAATCGGTGAGCGTCGGCTCAAATTAGTGCCCTTATATTCATTTAAAAAAGACTTCGTCGAGCTTTTATATACCTTTATTTACATGATATTCATCCGAAACTTTGTATAATGCATCTAGACAACATGTAGAACGTATACGACTTTTTTGAGAATTTTTCGAGACAGAATTTTTTCGGAGGAAAAGTTCGGTATTTTACGTGATGTATAGAAAACGGCATCGAACTGCGCATCGTCGATTTTTGAATGACCAACATCAACGATTTTATTTGTTCCAATCTTTTCTGAAATGCCCATTAGCGCCTGAACCCCGAGAATCGGAGAGCGTCGGCTCCAATTAGAGCCATTATATTCATTTTCGAAAAGAATTCGTCAAGCTTTTATATAACTTTATTTACATGATATTCATCTGAAACTTTGTATAATACATCTCCACAACATGTGGAACGTATTTGAATATTTCGAGAATTTTTCGAGATAGACTCTTTTCGGACAAAATGTTGAGTATTTTACGTGATATATAGCGAACAGCTTCGATTTACGAATCGTCAATTTTTAAACAACCATTATCAGCAATTTTATTTGTTCTGATCTTTTCCTCAATGTTCATTAGTACCTCAACGACAATTATGCCAGAGAATCGGTGAAAGTCGGCTCCAATTACCGCCCATTATATTCATTTTCGAAAAGACTTCGTCGAGCTTTTATATACCTTTATTGACAAGATATTCATCCGAAACTTTATATAACTCATCTCCACAGCATGTGGAATGTATACGAATTTTTCAAGAATGTTTAGAGAAAGTCTTTTTTCGGACGAAAAGTTCAGTATTTTATGTGATGCATAGCAAATGGCATCGAATTACGCATCGTCAATTTTTGACCAACCAACATCAACGATTTTATTGGTTCCGATCTGTTCCTCGATGCCCATTAGTGCCGGAATGACAATTATTCCACAGAATCGGTGAACGTCGGCTCCAATTAGTGCCCATTATATATTCATTTTCAAAAAGACTTCGTCGAGCTTTTATATACCTTTATTTGCATTATATTCATCTGAAACTTTGTATAATGCATCTCCACAACATGTGTAACGTGTAAGAATTTTTCAAGAATTTTTCGAGACAGGCTTTTTTCAGACGAAAAGTTTGGTATTTTACATGATGTATTTCAAAAGGCTTCGAACTACGCATCATCAATTTTCGAACAACCAGCATCAACGATTTTGTTGGTTCCAATCTTTTCTGTGAAGCCCATTAGTGCCTGAACAACGATTATTCCAGAGAATCAGAGAGCATGTCTCTAAATAGTGCCTGAACGACAATTATTCCAGACAATCGGTGAGCGTCGGCTCCAATTAGTGCCAAGTATATTCATTTTTTAGAAGAATTCGTCGAGCTTATATATACCTTTATTGACATTATATTCATCCGAAACTTTGTATAATGCATCTCCAAAACATGTGGAACATATACAAATGTATCGAGAAATTTTTTAGACAGTCTTTTTTCAGACGAAAGGTTCAGCATTTTACGTGATGTATTGCAAACAGCTTCGAAGTAGGCATCGTCAATTTTATAACAACCTACATGAACGATTTTATTGGTTCCAATCTTTTCCTCGATGCTCATTAGTGCCAGAACAACAATTATTCCAGAGAATAGGAGAGCGTCGGCTCCAATTAATGCCCATTATATTAGATTTCGAAAAGACTTCATGGAGCTTTTATATACCTTTATTGACATTATATTCATCTGAAACTTTGTATAATGCAAGTCCACAACATGTGGAACGTATACAAATGTTTCGAGAATTTTTCAAGACAGTCTTTTTTCTGACGAAAAGTTCGCTATTTCTCATGGTGTATTGCAAACGGCTTCAAACTATGCATCGTCAATTTTTGAACAACCAACATCAACGATTTTTTCGCTATTTTTACATGATGTATTGCAAACGGCTTCGAACTATGCATCGTCAATTTTTGAACAACCAACATCAATGATTTTACTGTCTCCAATCTTTTCCTCGATGCCCATTAGTATATGAACGACATTTATTCCAGAGAATCAGAGAGCGTCGGCTCCAAATAGTGCCCCTTATATTCATTTTTTAAAAGACTTCGTCGAGCTTTTATATACCTTTATTGACATGATATTCATCCGACACTTTATATAGTGCATCTCCACGACATGTGCAACGTATACAAATGTTTCGCGAATTTTTTTAGACAGACTTTTTTCGGAAAAAAAATTCACTAGTTTACGTGATGTATAGCAAACGTCTTCGAATTATACATTGTCATTTTTTGAACAACCAACGTCCACGATTTTATTGAATCCAATCTTTTCCTCGATGCCCATTAGTACCTGAACCATAATTATTTCTGGGAATCAGTGAGCATCGGCTCCAATTATTGCCCATTATATTCATTTTCGAAAAGACTTCGTCGAGCTTTTATATACCTTTATTGAGATGATATTCATCCGAAAAATTTTACGATGCATTTCTAAAACATGTGGAACGCATACGAATTTTTCAAGATTTTTCGAAAAAGACTTTTTCAGACGACAAGTTCAGTATTTTACGTGATGTATAGCAAACGGCTTCGAATTACACATCGTCAATTTTTGAACAACCAACATCAACGATTTTATTCGTTCCGAGATTTTCCTCGATGCCAATTATTGCCTGAACAACAATTATTCCAGAAAATCGGAGAGCGTCGGCTCTATTTAGTGCCCATTATGTTCATTTTTGAAAAGACTTTGTCGGGCTTTTATATACCTTTATTGACATGATATTCATCCAAAACTTTGTATAATGCATCTCCACAACATGTGGAACGTATACAAATGTTTCGAGAATTTTTTGAGACAGTCTCTTTACGTCATGTATTACAAACGGCTTCAAACTATGCATCGTCAATTCTTGAACAACCAACATCAATGATTTTATTAGTTCCAATCTTTCCCTCGATGCCCATTAGTGCCTGAATAATAATTATTCTAGAAAGTCGGAGTGCGTCGGCTACAATTAGTGCTCATTATATTCATTTTCGAAACGACTTCGTCGAGCTTTTATATACCTTTATTGACATGATATTCATCCGAAACTTTGTACAATGCATCTCCAACCATGTGGAACGTATACAAATGTTTCGAGAATTTTTCGAGACAACCTTTTTTCGGACGAAAAGTTTAGCATTTTACGTAATGTATTGCAAACGGCTTCGAACTATGCATCGTCAATTTTTGAACAACCAACATCAACGATTTCATTGGTTCCAGTCTTTTCGTCGACGCCCATTAGTGCCTGAACGACAATTATTCCAGGGAATCGGAGAGCGTCGACTCCAATTAGTGCCCATTATATTCATTTTTGAAGAGACTTCGTCAAGCTTTTATATACCTTTATTGATATGATATTCATCCGAAAATTTTTATGATGCATTTCCAAAACAAGTGGAATGTATACGAATTTTTCAAGATTTTCGAGAAAGACTTTTTTCGGGCGACAAGTTCAGTATATTACGTGATGTATAGGAAATGGCTTTGAATTACGCATCGTCACTTTTTAAACAACCAACATCAACAATTTTATTGGTTCCGATCTTTCCCTCGATGCCCATTAGTGCCTGAACGATAATTATTCCAGAGAATCGGTGAGCATCGGCTCCAATTATTCCCCTATATATTTATTTTCGAAAAAACTTCGTCAAGCTTTTATATACCTTTATTGACATGATATTCATCCGAAACTTTATATAGTGCATCTCCACAACATGTGCAACGTATACGAATGTTTCGAGAATTTTTCGAGACAGACTTTTTTCGGAAAAAAAGTTCACTAGTTTACGTGATGTATAGCAAACATCTTCGAATTACACATTGTCATTTTTTGAACAACCAACGTCCACGATTTTATTGAATCCGATCTTTTCCTCGATGCCCATTAGTACCTGAACGACAATTATTTCTGAGAATCGGTGAGCGTCAGCTCCAATTGGTACCCATTATATTCATTTTCGAAAAGACTTTGTCGATCTTTTATATACCTTTATTGACATGATATTCATCCGAAAAAATTTTACGATGCATTTCCAAAACATGTGGAACGTATACGAATTTTTCAAGATTTTTCGAAAAAGACTTTTTCGGACGATAAGTTCAGTATTTTACGTGATGTATAGCAAACTGCTTCGAATTAGGCATCGTCAATTTTTGAACAACCAACATCAACAATTTTATTCGTTCCGATATTTTCCTCGATGCCAATTAGTGCCTGAACAACAATTATTCCAGAAAATCGGAGAGCGTCGGCTCTATTTAGTGCCCATTTTATTCATTTTTTAAAAGACTTCGTCGGGCTTTTATCAATTTTTTAACAACCAACATCGACGATTTTATTGGTTCCAATCTTTTTTGTGAAGCCCATTAGTGCCTGAAAAACGATTATTCCAGAGAATCAGAGAGCGTCGTCTCTAAATAGTGCCCTCTATATTCATTTTCAAAAAAACTTCCTCCAGCTTTTATATACCATTATTGACATGATATTATCCGAAACTTTATATAATCCACAACATGTGGAACATATATGAATTATTCGAGAATTTTTCAAGATAGACTCTTTTCGGACAAAAAGTTTAGTATTTTACGTGATATGTGGAAAACAGATTCGAATTACAAATCGTCAATTTTTGACCAGCAAACATCAATGATTTTATTGGTTCCAATGTTCTCCTCGATGCCAATATTCCAGACAATCGATGAGTGTCGACTCCAATTAGTGCCCAGTATATTCATTTTTTAGAAGGCTTCGTGAGCTTATATATACCTTTATTGACATTATATTCATCCGAAACTTTGTATAATGCATCTCCAAAACATGTGGAACATATACGAATGTATCGAGAATTTTTCGAGACAGTCTTTTTTCGGACGAAAGGTTCGGCATTTTACGTGATGTATTGCAAACAGCTTTGAAGTATGCATCGTCAATTTTTTAACAACCTACATCAACAATTTTATTGGTTCCGATCTTTTCCTCGATGCCCATTAGTGCATGAACGACAATTAATCCAGACAATCGGTGTGCGTCGGCTCCAATTAGTGCCCAGTATATTCGTTTTTAAGAAGACTTCGTCAAGCTTGTATATACCTTTATGGACATGATATTCATACGAAACTTTGTATAATACATCTCCAAAACATGTGGAACATATACGAATGTATCGAGAATTTTTCGAGACAATCTTTTTTCGGACGAAAAGTTCGGCATTTTACGTGATGTATTGCAAACAGCTTCAAAGTATGCATCGTCAATTTTTTAACAACCTACATCAACGATTTTATTGGTTCCCATCTTTTCCTTGATACCCATTAGTGCCTGAACAACAATTATTCTAGAGAATCGGAGAGCGTTGGCTCCATTTAATGCCATTATATTCAGTTTTGAAAGGACTTCGTGGAGCTTTTATATGCCTTTATTGACATGATATTTATCCGAAACTTTGTATAATGCAAGTCCACAACATGTGGAACGTATACAAATGTTTCGAGAATTTTTCAAAACAGTCTTTTTTCGGACGAAAAGTTCGCTATTTTTCATGATGTATTGCAAACGACTTCAAACAATGCATCGGAAATTTTTGAACAACCAACATCAACGATTTTTTCGCTATTTTTACATGATGTATTGCAAACGGCTTCGAACTATGCATCGTCAATTTTTTAACAACCAACATCAACGATTTTATTGATTCCAATCTTTTTCTCGATGCCCATTAGTGCCTGAACAACAATTATTCCAGAGAATCAGAGAGCGTCGGCTCCAATTAGTACCCATTATATTCATTTTTTAAAAGACTTCGTCAAGCTTTTACATACCTTCATTGACATGAAATTCATCCGAAAATTTATACAATTCACTTCCACAACATGTGGAACGCATACAAATTTTTCGTAAAGGACTTTTTCATACGAAAAGTTCGGCAGTTTACCTGATGTATAACAAACGGCTTCGAACTATGAATCGTCAATTTTTGAACAACCAACATAAACGATTTTATTGGTTCCAGTCTTTTCCTCGATGCCCATTAGTGCCTTAACAACAATTATTCCAGAGAATCGGAGAGCGTCGGCTACAATTAGTGCCCATTGTATTCATTTTCGAAAAGACTTCCTCGATCTTTTATATACCTTTATTGACACGATATTTATCCGAAACTTTGTATAATGCATCTCCATAACATGTAGAACGTATACGAATGCTTCGAGAATTTTTTTAGACTGACTTTTTTCGGACGAAAAGTTCAGTATTTTACGTGAGGTATGGCAAACGGCTTCCAATTACGCATCGTAAATTTTTTAACAACCAACATCAACGATTTTATTGGTTCCAATATTTTCATCGATGCCCATTAGTGCCTGAACAACAATTATTCCAGAGAATCAGTGAGCGTCAGCTCCAATTACTGTCAATTGTATTCATTTTTGAAAAGATTTCGTCGAGCTTTTATATACCTTTATTGACATGATATTCATCCGAAACGTTGTATAATGCATCTCCACGACATGTGGAACATATACGAATGTTTCGAGAATTCAAACTTTTTTCGTGAAAAAAGTTCAGTATCTTACATGATGTATAGGAAACAGCTTCGAATTACGCATCGTCACTTTTTGAACAACCGACATCAACGATTTTATTGCTTCCGATCTTTTCCTCGATGCCCATTAGTGCTTGAACGATAATTATTCCGGAGAATCGGTTAGCGTCGGCTCCAATTAGTACCCACTATATTCATTTTCCAAAAGACTTCGTCGAGCTTTTATATACCTTTATTGACATGATGTTCATCTGAAAATTTTTATGATGTATTTCCAAAACATGTGGAACCCATACGAATTTTTCGAGAATTTATCGAGAAAGTCTTTCGTTGGAAGACAAGTTAGTATTTTACGTGATGTATAGCAAACGTTTTCGAATTATGCATCGTCAATTTTTGAACTACCAACATTAACGATTTTATTGGTTTCGATATTTCCTCGATGCCCATTAGTGCTTAAACAACAATTATTCTAGAGAATCAGAGAGCCTCGGCTCCAATTAGTGCCCATTGTATTCATTTTCGAAAAGACTTCGTCGAGCTTTTATATACCACTATTGACATAATGTTCATCCGAAACTATGTATAACGCATTTCCACAATATATGGAACGTATACGAATGTTTCGAGAATTTTTTGAGTTGGACTTTTTTCGAACAAAAAGATCAGTATTTTACGTGATGTATAGCAAACGGCTTCGAACTACGCATCCTGAATTTTTGAACAACCATCATCAATGATTTCATTGGTTCCAGTCTTTTCCTCGACGCCCATTAGTGCCTGAACGACAATTATTCCAGGGAATCGGAGAGCGTTGGCTCCAATTAGTGCCCATTGTATTCATTTTCGAAAAGACTTCCTCGAGCTTTTATATACCTTTATTGACATGATATTTATCCCGAACTTTGTATAGTGCATCTCTAGAACATGTGGAACGTATATGAATTTTTTGAGAATTATTCAAGACAGGATTTTTTCATACGAAAAGTTCAATATTTTACGTGCTGTATAGCAAACGACTTCGAATTACGAATCGTCAATTTTTGAACAACCAACATCAACGATTCTATTGGTTCCGATCTTTTCTTCGATGCCCATTAGTTCCTGAGCAACAGTTATTTCAGAGAATCGGAGAGCGTCGGCTCGAATTAGTGCCCATCATATTCATTTTCGAAAAGACTTCGTCGAGCTTTTATATACCTTTATTGACTTGATATTCATCCGAAACTTTGTATAACATATCTCCACAACATGTGGAACCTATACGAATGTTTCGAGAATTTTCGAGACAGACTTTTTTTAGACAAAAAGTTATGTATTTTACGTGATGTATAGCGAAAGGCTTCAAATTACGCATCGTCATTTTTGAACAACCAACATCAATTATTTTGTTGGTTCCAATCTTTTCCTCGATGCCCATTAGTGCCTGAACGACAATTATTCCAGAGAATCGGTGAACGTCGGCTCCAATTTGTGCCCATTATATTCATTTTCGAAAACACTTCGTCGAGCTTTTATATACCTTTATTGACCTGATATTCATCCAAAATTTTTTACAATTCACTTCCACAACATATGGAACGCATACAAATTTTTCGAGAATTTTTCGAGAAGGACTTTTTCGGATGAAAAGTTAGGTATTTTACGTGATATATAACAAACGGCTTCGAACTATGCATCGTTAATTTTTGAACAACCAACATCAACGATTTTATTGGTTCCAATCTTTTCTCCGATGCCCATTAGTGCCTGAACGACAATTATTGTAAGTAATCGGTGAGCGTCGGCTCCAATTAGGGCCCATTATATTCACTTTTGAAAAGACTTCTCGTGCTTTTATATACCTTTATTAACATTATATTCATCCGAAACTTTGTACGATGCATCTCCATAACATGTTGAACTTATATGAATTTTTCAAGAATTTTTCGAGATAGACTTTTTTCAGACAAAAAGTTCAATATTTTACGTAGTATATATCAAACAGCTTCGAACTGCACATCGTCAATTTTTGAACAACCAACATCAATGATTTTATTGGCTCCAATCTTTTCCACGATGCCCATTAGTGCCTAAATAACAATTATTCCAAAGAATCGGAGAGCGTCGGCTCCAATTAGTGCCATTATATTCATTTTCGAAAAGACTTCATCGAGCTTTTATATACCTTTATTGACATGAAATTCATCCGAAATTTTGTATAATGCATGTCCACAACATTTGGAATGTATACGAATTTTTCGAGATAGTCTTTTTTAGGACAAAAAATTCAGTATTTTACGTGATATATAACAAGCGGCTTCGAATTACTCATCGTCAATTTTGAAACAACAAACATCAACGATGTTATTGGTTCCGATCTTTTCCTCGATGCCCATTAGTTCCTGAACGACCATTATTCATGAGAATCGCTAAGTGTTAGCTCCAATTAGTGCCCATTATATTCATGATCGAAAAGACTTCGTCAAGCTTTTATATACCTTTATTGACATGATATTCATCCGAAACTTTGTACAGTGCATCTCCACAATATCCGAAACGTATACAAATTTTTCAAGAATTTTTCGAGACAGACATTTTTCGGACGAAAAGTTTAGTAATTTACTTGATATATAACAAACGGCTTCGAATTACGCATCGTTAATTTTTTAACAACCAACATCAACGATTTTATTGGTTCCGATCTATTCCTCAAACAAAGCCCATTAGTGTCTGTACGACCATTATTTGAGAGAATTGGGAAGCGTCAGCTCCAATTAGTGCTCATTATATTCATTATCGAAAAGACTTCGTCGAGCTTTTATATGCCTTTATTGACATGATATTCATCTGAAACTTTGTACGATGCAGCTCCATAACATGTGAAACGTATACGAATTTTTCGAGACAGACTTTTTCGGATGAAAAGTTCAGTATTTTACTTATTATATAGAAAAACGGTTTCGAATTACACATCGTCAATTTTTGAACAACCAACATCAATAATTTTATTTGTTCTAATCTATTCCTCGATGCCCGTTAGGTCCTTAACTATCATTATTCAAGAGAATCGGTGAGCATCGGCTCCAATTAGTGCCCATTAAATTCATCTTCAAAAAGAATTCGTCGAGCTTCTATATACCTTTATTGATATGATATTCATCCGAAACTTTGTACGATGTATCTCCACAAAATATGGAACGTATACGAAATTTTCGAGAATTTTTTGAGATAGATATTTTTCAGACGAAAAGTTCAGTATTTTACTTGATATATAGCGAAGGCTTAGAACTATGCATCTTCAATTTTTGAAAAACCAACATCAACGATTTTAGTGGTTTCGATCTGTTCTTCGATGCCCATTACTGCGTGAACGACCATTATTCGAGAGAATCGATGAGCGTCGGCTCCAATTAGTGCCCATTATATTCATCTTCGAAAAAACTTTGTCATGCTTTTATATACTTTTATCGACATGATACTCATTCGAAACTTTGTTTGGTGCATATCCACAAACCATTAATATTTAAAAAAAAAAAATCTATTATTGACCAGGTTTATATGGATCATGTACTCTGTATTATGCTACATCACCATATATTGTTAATTATATCTCCTATTATGAAGATAAGAACAACCAGAATGGTGATGTGATTTAATACGGACCTCATAATTCATAAATGGAGACATGAACTTGGTCTATAACACGTTTTTCCCAAATATTTATGCCACAAATTAAAAACCTACTTGTTTTGATAGTGAGAGTATTATAGTTAATACATATCTAGATTCTTGAGGGGGTTTATGGCCCTTTGGATAACATTAATGTGTGAAATAACAGTCGATTGGGCGATGTGTGAAATAACAAAAAATCCAACGATAATGAAAAAGGCACAAGAAGAGGTAAGAAAGGTGTATAATGAAGAAGGAAATGTTAATGAAACAAAACTTCATCAGCTAAAATATTTACAAGCAGTGATTAAAGAAACATTAAGGCTTCATCCACCAGTTCCATTACTACTTCCAAGAGAATGTCGAGAACAATGTGAGATTAAAGGGTACACAATACCATCCAAATCTAGAGTTATAGTCAATGCATGGGCTATCAGAAGGGATCCGAATTACTGGATTGAACCCGAAAATTTTAACCTGAATAGATTTCTTGAATCGGAAGTTGATTTTAAAGGAAATTCATTCGAGTATCTACCATTTGGTGGTGGAAGAAGGATATGTCCGGGCATAACATTTGCTTTGGCTAACGTCGAACTGCCATTGGCACAACTTTTGTTCCATTTTGATTGGAAACTTTCTGGTGATGAAACAAATAATGATAATTTAGACATGACAGAAAGTAGAGGAGTAACAGTTAGAAGAGAAGATGATTTGTGTCTAATTCCATTTCCTTATTCTGCTTCTTCTCTCAAAGGTAAGCATTAAATGAAGACCACATCACCAAATAATTGAAGACCAAGATTGTCGATCATGAATGGTTGAGTAATAGTTACTTTAGATTATCTAATGGTGTGACATCTCTTCCCAACATGTGCAGTGTCGTTTTTTTTTTTTTTTTCTTTAATGAATAATTAGAAACTTTAGTCGTTCCATGCAATGTCCACTTACACATATTTATACTTACCCCCATTTTCATATTATATGCAATATACTTACACATATTTAGTGTCGGCACGAGTAGGGTTCTACAGAGGGAGAGGAGAAGGAAAGGAAGGGTGAGAAAAGGGAAGGAGAGGGGGAGTTGAGGGGTCTAACTTTAATGTTCAATTTGACCTAAGTAACCAAATAGGGACACTTGGTAGTAATTATTTTAAAAATATTATCACTGAAATTTCGGTCGGTATTGGGTCGCAATTCTTTCAAAAATTCGCGACCAAAATGTCATTCGGTCACTACTTTGGTCGCTTCCTAGCATGACGGATTGGTCGCAATTTTCCTAGCATGATCGACTGTCGCAATTCAGTTTCTATCTTAGCGACGTAATAATTCGGTCGCAATTTTTAGTCACTATTTGCTGTTTTTCTTGTAGTGAGCCACGCTTTCACCATGTGTTCCTTGAAAAACTCGAACCAATAGTTCCGTGGTAGCATGCAAGGTGGTTTCTTTTGCTCTACGACAATAATCACACTAGGAGTCCATATTAATGTTCCCCTTATACAACAATTTGTTTACTTTCAACCTATTCCATCTTACCTGCCAAAGTAAGAGAGAAAATCTTTAAGGTCCATGTGCCTTCCATAACTTCTTCCAATCAACCCTCTCTGAAGTTGGGGTCTCATCCAGTACTTGCATGCTGAGGCCGTCGAGAAAACCCCGGAACTCGTCAACTTCTAGCCAGCTTTATCGGACCCTGTGGGCCTCAGCAATGAATCCACAAGGTGCAGTAGCTACATAATTTCAAGCGGTATGTACATCTCCAAAAATGCCACATTTTAGCCATGGGTAGTCGACCAGTACTATGCACGAACTAGTCTCTTGTCTTCAGCAGACAGCATTGGCGCAATTACAAGTTCTCCCAAACATTGATTGCCAGCCATTGGTCTAACCAGATTCAGCATTTTCCTTTATAAACATTGATTGCCTAGCCATTGGTCTAACTAGAATTTCGCCTGCCATATAACTTTGCGCTCAAAATGTCCAATCGAGTCAATTCCTTGAATAATTTTTGCTAGGTTGGGTCAGCCAAATTTTTTTTCAATCGGGTAGGTTTTCTTAAATTTTAATCAATAAAATTATAAATAAATGAGTATAGATCGATGTACTAATTTTTTTTAATTTTCAACGGTCTTTTTTGTGTAGATCTGAGATAGAATAAGTTGGAGTTAGAGAGAAGATATAGAGAATATGCTATAGAGGGAGAAAGTTTATGGTAAAAATAAAATTTTTTAAATTTTTTCGCGCTAAACTTTTAAATTTCTAATTAGCTTTATTAAAAAAATTACAAGAAAGATAGAGATGAATTGATAGGAAAGCTGATAGTTGACATGTAGGGTTGGAGAAAGGAGACAAAATGATGTGTTTGATTTCAAAATTTATAAATTTTTACTTTCATATAGATGAAAATGGATGAGGGTACTTATGTCATCTTGCACATCACTTTTTTTTTTTTTTTTACTTTTACCAATTTGTCTTTATTTGAGGTAAGAGTAACTCTTAGTCTCAACTTAGAGAGTGATTAAATTTTAATATTGGCACAAAAAACACAAAAAAAGTTTACTTGAAAAGTTCCGAAAACCTAATAATTTTCCAACTAAAAATGTCTTGTCCGAGCAACAAACAAATGAATTCAATTTATAGTCTTAGTCAACTAACTTATGATCTTAATCGACTATATTAATTTTGAGTACTGTCATAATATTTATCATAACTATTTCCTAACATAGTACAAAACTGAACTTTTACGGGAATGAAATGCATTCAAAAATTATATGTATCAAATTACTCTTTAATACATAAAATTGTTATTCATCTTCATATTAACACGATTTTTAATCACATTTTGCTAGTATATATGATCATACTTGACTTTTATATGAATCTAACACCTTGGGTCGGTCCCAAAATGAATGACACAAAAAAAAAAAAAAAAAACAATGAACATTATTTGACATGTACTTCTCTTGAAATGTGAGACAGGACTTTTAAAATAAAACAAAATTTTAAATGTGTGAAACAATAGCTGCCCAAGTGAAAAGCTAAACTAAAAATTAATTCTTCCAACTCATTTCTGGTTTCCTCCATTTCTAAATTTAGTTGCCATATCAACAAAACTAAAATTTAATATCTTTTTTTCACAAATCTAATAGCAAGTTTCACCAAAATATTTGTATATTGTTATGCTTTTCATTATTTAAATAAGTTACTTTTAATTTATTCGAAATTAAGTTTCGAAAATGTATTCGGCTGCTTATATATCTGTTTGTTAACAAAAAAGAAAAAGCACTAATAATGAAAAATAGGTACATAATATTACGTATAATATTCCATACCTAATCATTCCAGCTAGATTATCAAAATATAAATTTTTTACACGTTTATTATTTAATATTTGATTCTAAATGATAATATACAAGGTACTAGAATTAGAATTCTAAGAATTCTAACTCTAATTCCTTTATTTGGTAAATCTAATGAATTTTCTGATGTTTATTAACTCAAAATGTGTTTTTTATGTGTAAGAGTGAGAAAGTGTAGGTATGTATGTATGAGAGAGAAAGTATGTGTATGTGTGATTATATATGAAAGAGAGAGAGAGAGAGAGAGAAAGAGCGAGAATGTACGAGAGAGAAAGTGTATGTATGTGGATGTACGTGATAGAGAAAGTTTAAGTGGGTGTGAGGGAGACAAGTGTGTGAATATGTGAGATAGAGTGTGTGTCAGAAAGAAAGTGTGTGTGAGTGTGTGAGAAAGAAAGTGTGTAAGTGAGACAGAAATTGTATATAAGTGTGTATGAGAGAGAAAGTGTGTGTGTGAGAGAGAAATTGTGTATAAGTATGTGTGTCTGAGTGAGAGAGAGTGTGTGTGTGTGTATGTAAGTGTGAGAGAGAAATTGTGTATAAGTTTATGAGAGAGAATGTGTGAGTATGTGAGAGAGAAAAAAATATTACTTTATATCATATCTATAAAATTATATTTAGATATATATCTACCATATCATGATAGAATACCGTATTAAATATTGAGATTACGCATTAAGTTCGAGTAGTAAGAGCTAAGACAGTTATTGTATGAGGTCTACCCAATGCTAGATGTAGAGGCGCATAATAGATCAATATGAACATCATGAGCTGTCCCACCTTTTTTCTTCTCAAGTTCAATCAAAATATTATGCAAATGAATTTCTTGTTGAATCTAATGAGTTAAAGTGAAAGTCATATGGCCTATTCAAAGCTACTACAGGTGTGCGAATAATGCATGCTTATTAAGGGAATCATATTTATTTCGGTAAATATGCCCTTCAGGCACTTGAGCCCGTGATCCTGTTCATGGATTAACGAAAATATGCAAAAGCTCTATTTGCTTCTACCATTCTATGAGTCTCTTCCTTTTTGCATATGGCATTGCCACTTGCAATTACTCTTGTCCCCGCAGACGTAATATAAGCATTGGGTAATTAGAATAATGATGTTGGGCCACAGCAGATGATGTCCTGCAGAATGCCACGCTCCAGGCCCAAATGATCAGCCTGGGCGTATAGCATCAGGAATACATATATAGCATATAGAAATAGGAAAAGAAAAATCCGAGGATATAGCATGTAGAAATAGGAATGCTCTTCAATCCGAGGATATAGCATATAGAAATAGGAAAAGAAAAATCCGAGGATATAGCATGTAGAAATAGGAAAAGAAAAATGGGCTATCAATGACTTTTCAACTGCAGTTACAGATGTATCCTTGACATATTGAAACAACTATCATTATTGTCATTATTTGTATCAACCCAATACAGTTAGATCCCCTCTTCATAGACAAACTTGGGATTTACGATACTAGAAAGAGCCGAAGAACGGTACCAAATTGGGGCGAACTCTAAATACTAGATGTTATCTCAAAATAACGGGAGTCATGGTCGATCATCTATATCAAGGTAACATACCTATCTATACTATCGATTAGAACAAGTCACACACTCGTATTCCGGAATTATAGAAACAAAGAAATTTCGTAATCGAACTCCCCGATATAAGAAGTCCAACGGGAACAATGCTTAGAACATATAGCAATCCGTAAAAAGACACCTATAACCTTCTACATCCTAGGTCTTTCCGTTCTGTCATCTTGCTTATGTTCTTCATGTAGCATTCGGACCAAATGACTATGAAATTTCGTCAATACTTTCACATATTATGAGGCTGAAACAACTCACAGTATAGACATAGCTTATTGATACGTTTCAACAAACTTTGGATGAGCCTCTCTTCTATAAACTAATTGATATGAACATATTCATTTATAGTTTAGATCATAACACATACTTTTATCCATCTCCTCTGTGTAAGTGTGAAAATATATAAAAAAGAGAGAGAGAGAGAGAATGTGTAAGTGCCGAAGAGAAATTGTATGTCTCATAAGTAGGAATATATATATATATATATAAACTATTAATGAAAATAATAAATATAAAAATCTTGTAGAATTAAAATTTAATTTCTTAATTTTCTCAATTTTTGAATTAATTAATAGTTCAAATTTCAAAATTAAATAAAATATTTTCTCTTAAAATCAATAACTAAAATTAAGTATTAATAAAAAGTAATTATTATAATTAATCACATCTTTGATTTACAACAATTTGTTATCAAAGTGTATAAAAAATAAAAGGCGGGCATGAAAAATGGAAACTAAACATTAAAAAAATTGAGTACTATGAACAATTTGAAAATTATTACTAGTAAATATTTATAGCCATATTCCAAATTATTAATTAGAGAATTATGTATAAATATAAAAGCACATAATTTTAGTACTCTGAAAATGTGCTTGGTGAACCGCATTGTGAATATATAAATCAATTACTTATACAAAATGGTAAAATAAAATTCAAAAAAAAAAAAAAAATCATTTCATCTTCCTCTCGATAAAGCCTTCTCTGCACTGTCCATCTCTTCCAAGATCCTCTGCTTTCTCTTAGCCGGAATCGGCGCCGTCGGGCCAAAGCTAATATAATGACCGGAAACGGCATTTAGCGCCGAGTAAATATCTCGGAAAGAAGAGCGTCCTAGCAAGGCCTTCTCTCTTCTATACTTAGCCACCCAATAATTAGATGCATCTCTAAGATCTGCAACCGCATTAGCTACATTCGGATCATTTCGATCCATGGTGATCGTATTTCTTACCTTGTTAATCACTTCAGCTGCTTCTTTTACGTATTCCTCATCTGAAGCCGCCCAAGCAGGCGTCACCGGCATGAGCAACGCAGGGGAAATTATTCCTGCTGCCAACGATAAAAAGTCGCGGCGGCGAGTTGCGGCTGCACTTGTGGTTGTGGTGGTGGCGGAGGAGGAGGAAGAAGGGGTGGGTTTGGATTTAATAATTGGAGTTAGGGGCTTTGGAGAAGCGGTGGTTGGGGCAATTAGGGTTGGGGAAGCCATGTTTTTGTTTGGGAGGAGAAGAAGGAGCGTTGATTTTTTGAGGAAATTGAAATAGGATTTGATTTTTGGCCACGTTGGCTTATCATCTTATCTCATATAAAAAGTTTATGGATGAGAGAACATCAATGGAGATTTTTGGATGATTGGAGCTCTTATATATGTTGGACTCCCCACCACTAATTCAAAGTGCTAAAGAACTTGCTTCAATTACATTTATATATATATATATACAGTTACGTTTAATACGCTAGAATAATGAAATATTTGAATTTAACTCTGTTTTAATACAAAATTTATTATAGATATATTCATTTGGTATGCTAAGTGAAAGATTATGTGTTCCAGTCACTAAAAAAGTAACTTAATGTTATATGTCAACCTTGTACTATTGTTTGGAAGTATTGTGCTCTTCAATTTCTCATGTATTAGTCAATCACTCTTAGATACTGGATTAAAGGCAGGCATGACATGACCCGACGAAAATATGGGCTCAAAGGTTTCAGCCGCGATCAAAAGGACTGGATACATTCCAGCCGTTGTTAAGCAGCCCAAATGAGGATTAAGGCCTATGGGCCAAAGGCCCAGATAAAGCCTCTGTGTCTCTGACCCAATAGAATTTTCTTGCTTTCTAACCTCTGGCCCATAGAATGAAGTTTTGGTTATCATTAATCTTTTGGACCAAAAGGCGAATCCCTCGCCCTCAAGGCCCCACTAGACTGTCCGACGCTCAAGTAGAGGATGTTAATCATGGTGACTTAGTGGTCCTACAGACTAGAGGCCAGGCCTTGATGCGCACAAGGAACCACCTCCCACATTGGAGAGATTGAAATTCCCACACTACCGCTGCCAGGATTCGAACCACATTAATGTTTGATTTATGAAACACGTACATCTTCTAGTATACTTTCTAATATATTTTTTTATTAGTAAATTTCTTTTAAGGTATCTTTTATTTTTAGGGTTTATTTTTATTTTTTAAGATTTTAATAAATAAAATTACTATAAAACAATGTGTACTAGAAAGTGTATTAGAAGATGTATTAGACGATCACCGGTCTTTCGAGTTTCGAGTTTGAGTTTTTTCTAACTTTATGATTCGTGATATGTATCTTTTTCTTATTTTTTCCATTAAATACCTTTATTAATACTAAGTTTTAATTTTTGTATGGGTGAAATCAGAAAAAGGAGAATGAAGGGATATAAATTAAGATTTAATCTCTTATTTATTTCGTTTGATCACAACGTAAAATTGGAAGGACGTAAATGACGTTAAAAAGTTCATCTTATCCTATTACAAATTAGTTTATTACAAACTTTTCCTAAGCTAAATAAATATCCCATATATACATATACATACATATATATAACATTTCTATCTTTGTACAATAAATATAATAATAAATTATATATAATAAAAGTTATTTATCTTTCATTTTTCACCTCATCGTTACCAAACAACTTTAAAATAAATGAATATACTTTCACTAGTGGAAGTAAATAGTGTCACTCCCCCTCTCTTCTCTCTTCTCTGTAGTAATATTCTATTTATATATATATATATATATTTATTTTTCTTCTTCAAATAAAGAAATATGATGTTTTTAAAAGAAAAAATGTTGTGGGCCATATGATGTTAGGTTCTTTGCTGGACTCATATGTATGAAATGAAAAATATAAATACAATCTACTTTTATTCGGTTAGGATTTGAAGAACACAACTACTGCATTATTTGTTGCTCAAAATTGAAAAAAAAAATACAAATATTTGTATACCATGTGAATTTGAACAAAATATTTGACCAAAAAAATTTAGGACATTTAGATTATTCTGACAATATAATAGATAATAAGTTAATATAATAGATAATAAGTTAATCGAAAGTATTAATCTATTATTTGTTTCTCTAATGTAAATGAGAAAAAAATGACTTACTTATCTTTCCTCCTTAACGATCTAGATCGAAAAATAATATAATTATGCACAAGAGTAATTTAAACGGTTCTGAAATTGAAGAGTTAATTTTAAAGTTTACAGTTCGAATTTTGACGGTCGTAGTTTGAATATTTTACTTTCTAAAGTCTAATTTGGCTCACGGAGGGAGGAAGAGGGCACTATTTACTTCCACTAGAAAAAAATATATTCATTTATTTCAAAATTGTTTGGTAGGAATAGGGGGAGTGTCACATTTACTTCCCTCCGTTTGGTTGGGTAGAAAGTGAAAGGTAAATAGTTTTTATTATATATAATTTATTATTATATCCATTGTACAAAGTTAGAAATGTTATATATATAAGGGGTAAGAGTTTTAGTTTAGGATAAATTTATAATTAACTAATTTATAAGATGATAAAATAAACTTTTTAACATCATTTATATCTCAATCCTTCTGCTTTGGGAATAGCCAATTTCATGACGTGGAAAAAGTTACTTACATCCCCTTCACTTTTTATGTTGCAACCAAATGACGTAAATAAGACATTTACGTCTTGATTTACATCCCTTACTTGATTTCATCGTAACCATACTAAGGCTAAGAGATTGGTTACTTGTGGAAATCTGGAAAAACACCTTCAGTTTAACGTGACATTGAATCTGTAATTTATTTTTCCACTACACGTTGACTTCAAATAGGATATTATACAAGATAAACAATCAGTACTCAAATCCGTAACGAGATTTTTTTTTTTTTTTTTTTGAGTCTTCATAATTTAATATGGAGCACTTGTTAAAACATGAATACCTTATAATAATAACTTCCTACGCTTCTGTGATACGCAATTTTCATTACTATTTTGTACCCACGCTTGCAAAGATTAATAAAAAGGAACAAAAGAAAAAAAATTAAGAGAAAATTGGAAATTGCAATTATGACCATCATCTTCTATTTTCTTCATGATTATATATTTATATATATAATTGTCACATAATAATTGTAGTTATATATATTAAATAGTACCTTCTTGAGGATCATTTAAAGACATTTTTAAATTCATTTTACATGTATCATATTTTATATTTTTAGATTTTCTATTTTTTAAATTTTTTTTATACAAGTTAATATATATCATTATGCTCTTAAACTTAAAAATCTAGTTTAATCTTAAATTCAGTATATACAATTAATTTTTTTGTCAGTAGTATACGATCAAATTATATATATGCTCAATCTAGCTTTATCTCTTATCAGTCAGATAATTAAATCTTTATTAACAGTCAAACTATCATTTTTTCAAATTTCAATTACCAAGGAAAAAAGAAAGAGAGACAAATTAGTTCAGGAACAAAAATTGAAGTAAAGGTTGTATGGTCTAATGGTGCAATCCCATTACTTAGAAACCTTCACCTACTATATCTATCAGAGGTTCTAAGTTCAAATCACTTATAAAAAGATTTAATACTGCATATCAGTTTAGTGTTACTGTTTGAAAGTTTTCACCTTTCGATCACTTCTAAATTAGTCGATAACTCTCGCATATCGGGTAAAAAACGAATGTGGATTGTGGGCATCATAGCAAGAAAACTTTAGACCTGTCCATATGGGATTCCTTTCAAATGTTTGCTGGAAATTTATGGGTCCAAACACACAAAGATTCAAAGTTCCCTTTTATTTGTGATAATGTCATAATGTGAAACTGAAGTTCACAGAGAAGATGCATATATGGGACCTGAAAAAGGGCCATTATCTGCATTTATTTCTAAACACAATATAATTTTTTTCTTTTTGAATATTTGGATTGGTTACTTTGTTTTCTTTATGGTCTATGGATCATATTAATTATAGGAATATAAGGAGTAAAAAAGGCCAATTAGTTGACTCATATATGGAAATCCTTATCCCATTCAAGATCATCTACATGGTTGTTAATTATAAGTAATTCATTTTTAGAATATAAACTAATATGATGCAAGCCATATTTTGATAGGGACATAACAATCATTAAAGACCATTGCATATAATACCTTTTATATGGGTTGAAATCATGCAACAAATGTTTCTTTGAAATTATAAATTTCCTCTAAATTAGTAAGCTTTAAACAACCTCCCAAGGAAAATCTTAAATTGGACCCCAAATTGACGGGTAAGTGTAAACTTATCTATGCGGTTATGTACTTTTATAATAGGAAACTGTTTTCTACAGGATCCTGACTTTCACATTATCGATGAGTTATGTTGTGTTAAAAGGATATTTATCTAATTTGATGATCGATTGTGTAAAGTCCGAGGTAACTGCGGAACCAAGGAAAGTATATAGAAGTCTTTTCTATTATGTTAGTATTTTTTATTCTATTAGATTAGTATTAGTTAGAGATCCAGGCTTTTAGTGAGTCCCTTCTTCCGTGATGAACTGTTGGTACCTATCCTACATTTTGTCTCTGTGGACTGAGGAGAAAAGAGGCTCGGCAAGAAGAAGAGTGTGCCATGGGAGAAGCAAGGAGGTCGACCTCTTTCGAATATGCAACATGGATTCTGGCAATGTAATGTAGTTGGACTCTCATGTCGATCTGAATAAATCTTCATTTTTACTAAGGTCAATCTTTGTATTCTCGGCAAGAGGAAATTTGTTTAAAGCATACTAATTTAGAGGACTAATTTAGACCAAAAATAATGTACAAGGGCGAGTTGCCTTTCGCCAAAGGTCGACTGCCCTTACGATCTAAGTGCACACCGTTGTGTATTTCCACCTCGGCACAGGCCCTCGAGTCCAGTGGATTTGAGTCCTTCTCGAATTTAGGCCTCCTGGTAAACTTTAAGATTTTATGATTTTAAGATTATAGAGTTTAAAGGATTTTATGTTTTTAAGATCTTAGGGTGTTAGATTTGACCTATATATCCTTTATAGGTAATATTTTCTCTTGTTTGTGGGTTTCTTGGTGGTGTTGTGGTTGGCTTCCGGAGGTGAGCGAGTTTATATGGGTGGCATAGTGGTGCATTCTTCTGGTGCGAGTTCGTAAATGGTGCTCCAGATCCTTTTACGACTGCAATAGTTTCATGGTCGCTAGAGGAGTTTGTTCTTGCAAGGGTTTTGTGGAGAGATTCGGTTGATCGGCTTCTGAAAAAAGCATCAGTTACTTCCATCTTTTTGCAACCTCTAGTAGCTTGTTGGTGGTAGCTGTCCAACAATATCATCAGTCCAGGCGCTTCTCTTTGTCATAGTCAGTGGTTAAAAATATAAGGGATTTTACAATTTTCAATGAGCATTTATTGAACTTTTTCCATATTTGCCCATCTTTTATTATTTATTCCACTCCCACTGTCTACCTCTTTCCTTATTTATGAAGGATAGAAAGGGTATTGTAGTTCAAAAATTATCTTATTTTCAAGATCCTCAATCTATGTGCAAACGTTTAAACTTCTTATGTTTACAACCAGAGGGAGTATTATGCCCGAAAATGAATTATTGACCATCAGTCAAACATCCCGAAAATCATCAAAAGGATTAAAAAAAACTTCTAATAAATTAGTCGAGATAAAAGGAAAAATCACCTATTTAGTCCTTAAAATTTACGCGTTTGACACATTAGAGTCCCAAAAGTTTTCTTTTGCTAATGTCATTCCTAAACTATTTATGATCAGTCATTAAAGTTTTTTTATCGTCGCACCTCTAATATTTATTAAAAAAAATCATGAATTCCTATTAATTTCTTAAAATTTAAACCTCGATATATTCTTTAAAATTTTAATTCCTAAATAGTTTTTTAAAAAATTTAATAAAATCCTTAGTATTTGATTCAAAAGAATGGTGTGAATTGAGAAAGAGAGGGGTGGGGGAGATGTGCCCAATGGGAAAGGTCGCGGTTAGGGCTCATTTAATTAGCTTCTTGCCACGTCATCTGGACCCCACCACTTTTCTATGTCAATTGTCGTCTGTCGCGTGCTTTTCTCTTTGATGATCTTTCTATACTAATATCACTGCTAACTTCACCGCATCGCGCGTGTATTCACGCCATTCATATCTTTATCCTATTTATATATTTTTTTTTAAATTACTCAATTAAACAAGTCAAATTTAATAAAAGTTAACTAGTATCCTCGGTGTGATATTAATTTTAAAGATAAAATTATCAAAATACGTTATATTTTTCCAAGTTTCAAATAAAAATATTTAATTTGTTTAGGTGGTTAATATTTAGAAAGAATAATGTGTTTGAAAAAAATAAAAGATATATTTATTTTTCTTCATAATCTTGACTTTATTTAGTGATGTCGTACAAAAGTTATTTTTTAACTATTTTTCGACTTGTGCGAATGATTAGTTCATTTTTTTTATTACATGTGAATCCTTCTTAAACAATTTCTTCATAGAATGGTATTAATAATGACTTAAAATGTTAAGAGGGTACAATCACGTGTTTGTTAAAAGAGAATTTACTGTAAATTTTGTATATTATTTTCAACTTTTTATTTTTACTATAAATTTTTGTTTTATTTTTTGAGCCTCTATAAGTCTCATAAATTACTTTTATTTTAACTTTAAATACTGAATTTCAAAATTAAAATTTGAATCTAAATACTAAATTAATTAATGAGTGATAATTATATAAAAAAAATGCAATGATTTTATAAAACAATATTTACAATCAGATTTCAAGGTTAAGCAAAACAATTCACTTCAAAATTTATAAATATAATTAATTATATCTTAAATAATTAAATGATTTAAAAAAGTTATTATCAAGAAAAGTATTAAGTATTTAATACTTTGTATTATTAAATAAACTTAATTTAATAAAAGCTAATGAAAAAGAAAAAAAAAACAAGTTGGGAAGTTGCTTACACCCATGAAGAGAGAGAGTGGTTCACTTTATCTAACAATAAAAAAGTGAGGAGGATGAAGTTAAAGATATGTCAGCTAGCTTCTCCCCTCCACCATCATCATTTCAGCCAGTTGAGTGCAACTATCACCAGCCTTGCCTAGGCTTAATAGTAAAAACCCACACTCTTGTGCCCCTTTTTTTCCCCCAATCTCTCTCTCTTCCTCCTCCCAACACCCAACCCCCCCTCCTGTTCTTCAATCCCTTTCATGTTTCTGCATTTAATAAAACATTTCCAAGTTTATAACAACAGTATCAACTACTTTCTTTTCATCTTGTTCTTGGGGAAATAAAAACCAGCAGGCATCAAATGCATTTTTTGGCATTTGTGCTTTGATTCTTGTCTTCTTCTTCTTCTTCTTCTTGTTCGATCCCATTTCTTCAGAAATTTGAATTTTCAAGCCAAGAACGATTAAACTTGAAACAGGTGATGATTTTTAGAAGATTTTCTTTGTATATGTTCTTGTTTTGGCTTGTAAAGTTGAAAGCTTTCTTCAAAATTTGATCTTTGATTGATTTTCTGAAGCATTTGCTATTGTTTCCTGTGAAAAAAGTACACTTTTTTTAGCTTGCATTTCCTCTTAAGTTTATATCTTTTTTTTTTTATTTGTGATCTTTTTGAGCTTTGAGGAAGCAAGGAAAATCTAAACCCAGAAAGGAATTTGAATTGTGACTTAAAATACTTGGAGTAATCTTAGTTGAAATTTGAATTTTAGACAAAAAGGGCAGATGGAAAAAGGTAGGAGATTTTCATTTCTTTGGTTGAAGATTCATCTTATGGTTTTTGCTAAGTGACTGTGAAGAGCATTAGCTCAAATTTCTAAGTGATTGTGCTTTTTCTCCTTTGATCCTTCAAAGTTATTCTACTTGATCTGATGTATTTTACTTTTGTAGGTTTCATAAATTATTCTGTGTTGACGATTCTACTGAATTGTTTCGTCCTTTTCTACTTTTCTTTTAGCTTTATCATCTCCTCCATACTGCCTTGCTCTTTCAAGAGGAAAACATTCAAACTTTCCACATTACCATCATTTTCTTTCTTTCTTTCTTTTTTGCTTTCTATCTCTTGTTCATTGGCTTTCCATATTGCCCTCGTTGTGTACAAATTTTCCTTTCATCAGCTTTTCTCCACTCTGTGTGATTCATCCAGCAATGGGTTCCAATTGGCCTCACTGAAAAAAAAATCCAAGCTTTCTATTTTTTCCCTCTTATCATTTTCTTTTGGCTTGTTGTAGGAGATACTTACATTTGGATAGTATGGGCAAAGTTCTGTACTTCCATAAATTTTCCTTACTGGGCTTGTAATTGTTGCTACTGTTTTGTCCTTGAAATTCGTTAAGAGTAGTTTTTCATTCTGGGCTGGAATTTGGACAAGTAAACTTGGCAGTTTGTTTCTTCAGTTTCTTGCTGTGTTTCTCTGGTAATTTCTATTTACATTAGAAGAAAATCTGGGTCTATCACCAAGAAATCAATCCATGTATTAAAATAATGGAGATTCCCATTGAAAGACAAATAGTCAAGACAACCTTTTTTTTAATATTATAATCCTCATTCACATGCAAAATCTTTAGAACAAAGCTTTGTTTCACTTAGATTAAACCCATGGTACTGCAGGCATTTCTTCTTATATCAATTTGTTGAATAAACTATTGAGTTAATTATTGCCTTTTGCATTTGTTTTAGCTGGTTCATTATCAAGCCATGCATTTTTTATTGCTATTGACATTTGACCAAGATAAGTTGATTTGGTTTTCTAGATCAAGTTCCAAAAATGCCAGTTACAATGGAATCTTATCAGTTTCTCATTTATTTGCTTATTTAACTACAGAATACCAACCTGTTATTCCTTTGGAGATTGGTCTTGTGTTGTGCAAGCATCTAGTCATTGAATTCAACAGATGGTCTCTTTCTGGCTTTAAGCAAAATGGGCGGTTGTGTCTCTACAAGTAGCCAGAGTACTTGCAGTAGCAGGAGCAATGGTGATAATATTTCACCCTCTTGTTTGGAAATTATGTTTGGGCGCAAGCGATCAAGGAGAACATTTTCTGACCATATTACAACATTGCAACATTTGTCATCAGTACCTAATCGGATTTTCTCAAATGGGAGGAGTAGGACTTCTTGTATATTTACTCAACAAGGCAGAAAAGGCATTAACCAAGATGCTATGATTGTGTGGGAAGTAAGGCACATTATTTTTTTCTGTTGAGGATGTGTTTGAATCATTATGAGTGTCAAATTATTAATTTTGCAAATGTGTAGGATTTCATGGCAGATGATGTGACCTTTTGTGGTATCTTTGATGGTCATGGTCCTCACGGCCACATGGTTGCTCGCAAAGTCAGGGATGCACTTCCCTTGAAGTTATTGTCATTTGTACAATCATGTGAATCGAAGCAAAATGGTTCTACCCTTAGTTGTTGCAATGGAAATCCAAAATCTGATGTAGTAGAACCCGAAAAGAATAGCTCTCCTGAGGATCAGGTGGATTCATTGTGGAGGGAAGCTTTTCTTAAATCATACAAGGCCATGGATAAAGAATTAAGGTCCCATCCTAACTTAGATTGCTTTTGCAGCGGCAGCACTGCTGTTACTATAGTGAAGCAGGTACGAATTCGCAATCGCTCTTGTCTTGATATTCATTTCATTCTGTTTGTGTTTTCTTTGTGTTTCTATTGTCTTATTAATTGAAATTATCTCTGTTATTACAAGGGTTCAAACCTTTTCATGGGCAACATTGGTGATTCCCGGGCAATCCTTGGATCCAAGGACAGCAGTGATGCTATGGTAGCAATCCAGTTGACTGTCGATCTGAAGCCAGATTTACCAAGTATGCCCTAAGAGTTCTTGAGTAGTTTTATACATTTCATGTGAGCTTTCCTCTCAATTGGCCAGTCCATTCTCTCTTACAGGGGAAGCTGAAAGAATCAAGCGATGTAAAGGTCGAGTTTTTGCATTGCAAGATGAGCCTGAAGTGCAAAGAGTTTGGTTGCCATTTGATGATGCTCCAGGGTTAGCAATGGCCAGAGCATTTGGGGATTTCTGTTTGAAGGAATATGGAGTGATCTCAATTCCAGAGTTTTCTCACAGGGTTCTTACAGAGAGGGATAAATTCATCGTTATTGCTTCTGATGGGGTATGTCTTGTCCTATTTGACCTATTCACTTGTTAAGTTTCTTTAATTCTTGTGTTGTTTTAGTTCAAATTATTAGTTCACTCTCTGATCTTCTGGTTTATCAGCATTTGCTACTATTATGAGTTTTAACACTCCTATTCGCCAGAAATAAAGGAAAAACTGAGGAACTTTTACAGCAAAGCTTAAAGGAGAAACTGGTATTGCAGGTAAAACATGGAAAGAAAAATGAAATTGTAATTGGCCTCATCCATCTGCAGGAAGAAGGATGATGAGTATAGTTCCTCCGTAATGTGTCTGTAAATCATGAAAAGAATGGGAAATCCTTTTGGTCTCTTTCTGCAGTTTGTGGATTAAGAATTGCAGAATGCACTATGAACCTACCGTTGGTGAATGTGTCTGACATAGTTTAGATTGTGCAACAATTGTCTTGCCAGCTCATCATTAATCAAAGGGAAAAAATGGCTCATTTGCATATGTTATTGATACAAACTGGATGAACTTCATTGACATACATTATTTAATATATTGTCTGGATAAAGTATTTTACATTATTGCTCACTTTCAGATATTCTGTAAGCATTTAGGAATGGCTATGTAGTTTAACTTCACAAGTCACTCTAGAGATCCTTTTCTATTCCTAGTTCAAGGGTAAGTGTTAACTTGCAAATGTTGCAACCTTGCCCGTGCTTCTCTATTTCCTATTGTTTCATTTTGTCAATATATATTTGGTGGTTGCGTAAACTTGCATGAAGTTGTTCATCCTTGTTATTGAATTTTAGTTACATAGTCATTTACTTCTAATTTTTTCGTCTACTTGGAAAAGAACTATTTGTTTCTTAATAAGATTTTGGATTGGATCTCAAAACACAAAACGAGATGCTTTAATTTTTTACACACTGGGACTCTCACAATTGAATTGCTTTATTTTTATTACCTTGTCAATCAGCAGCAAGAGAGTTCTTATTACTTGCGTATAATTCTCTAGTCCTGGAAAACAAGACTGGGAGCAGCCTTACAGGAGCTTCACTTACCTTAGACTTTGCATGCCCTTTTGGTCCTAATATAATCATCTGAGAGATTAAGAATATGTAGCACGAGACTCTTTGATCGTCATCCTTTCTGTAAGAATCTCTGTTCCAGAGGCTTTCCTGTGGCTAGATAAATCAGCAATATTTCTTATACGTGCTATTTATGTAGAAATAATCTCTGGGTTCGAAGCTAGATACTTCCGTATATTTCTTTAAATTGGTACTGTTAGTAGCAACTCTTAGTATGTAAGTGTCAACATGGGAAGCACTTTTCGCGTTTTAGTCATTACATCGCCTGCATCTTCTCCTCTAGACCAGCGTTGTCTTGTCGTGATTAACCACTATGTTAAACTATGCTTCCATACTTGTTCTGGTCCTTCATGTCCGGTGATCAATCAATTATTTTAGCAAAAGGTCATCTTAGTCTTCTGTTCCCTGTGTCTTTTGCTTGTGGTTTATTTTCTAAGGAGCTTTTACCCATTTTTGGTGGCTGAAATGCATTATTCTGTGGAAAACATATTAAGATAGTGTGCATTATTCTGTGGAAAACATAAGACCTTATGAGTAGAACTCGTGTTTCTAACTGTTTAATGATTCTGTTTTTGATAATTTCAGGTATGGGATGTGCTTAGCAATGAAGAAGTTGTTGAAATAGTGTCATCGGCTCCAACACGATCATCAGCTGCTAGGATACTAGTTGAATCAGCTGCTCGCGAATGGAAATCCAAATATCCAACGTCAAAAATGGACGATTGTGCTGTCGTTTGCTTATTTTTAGACGGGAAGATGGATTCAGAATCCGACTATGATGAACAAGGTTTCTCTTCTGCTACTTTACAAAGCAATCATTCCGGTAATGCTGCAGAATCAGACGATGGTCAAAACTCCGAGCCTTCCCTACAGAGAAACTTCACGGTTAGATCAGCAGAAGATATCGAAGCTTATAAAAGAATTCCTATCGAAGTTGAAGGAAACGACGATGAAACTGCAGCAACAGCAGCAGCAGCAGCAGCAGTTTCTGAAGATCAGAATTGGTCAGGTTTGGAAGGGGTAACAAGGGTAAATTCTCTTGTTCAATTGCCTAGATTTTCTGAGGAGAGGCCTAGACAACCTTAGATTTTTTCTATTTTCATTATTGTCTGTTTTCTTTTTCTTGATTCTGTAATCATCTTATCTGATGTCTCAAATCCAAGAAAAGAAGAAAAAAAGGACAAATTTTTCTAGGTTTTGAGACAACTTTTAGAGGGTCTATGCAAATATTTTGCTGCTGCATTTTTACTTTGTTCATATTTTTGAGAAATTGGCCAAAAATATCCTTCTGAGTAATTTACATCTGTTATTCGATGATGACATTATTTATTTCATTAACTACTTCTGTTCAGTAACTTTTTACGAGGACAGAACATGCCTTTATACCATGATAATAAGTGTTTTTCGGCAAATTTGTAACATGTCATATTTATTGAGGGTAAAACTGTCTAACTACGAATTTAAATGTCAATTTTGCAATTGGAATAGCGCGAAATATAATGTCAAATTCATTTCAGTTGTTAGTTGGTATTAAATTTAGTAGTTGGACAATTATACCCTTGTTAAAGATGACATGCGTCACCTGGCACAAATTGGCCATAAATCACCATCCATTGTCGTCGTATAATGGTATTTTTTGCCTCTGTAAAAAGTTATTGATGGTTTATAAATAACGTCATTAAGTAACAAAATATAAATTATACAATTTTTTTTTTTTCCAATTTCTCTCCATATTTTTCTACATTTTTAACCATAGTGAACCCTTTTTTCTACCAAAGTGAAGCTATAAATACTTGAAGAATTTGGAGAATCAAACCAAGATAGTGTTAGTTGAGACATAATTATGGGAACACTTAAGTTGGTGTCTAACAATTTCAAGTGATATATATATATATTTTTGTGGTTCCAATGTGGCATGTGATGTGAGGCATTAGGTAGTAGATAGAGAGAGTTATTACATTTTTAAGTTGATAGAGATATATTATGGTGCCTGAGCGTAGCTCAGTTGGTTTTGGGCTGTAAAGTTGGTCGAAGAGTCAAGGTTCGAATCTTGGCAGTGTCAGTGTGGGAATTTCAATCTCTCCAATGTGGGAGGTGGTTCCTTGTGCGCACCAAGTCCTGGCCTCCAGTCTGATGGGGGCCCTGAGGGCAAGGTATTCGCCTTTTTTGGTTCAAGATATATTATGGTTGATAAGGTGGTTGGTCCATTTATTTGTGAAGATGCTGATTTTTTATTTTTTATTTTTTATTTTAGTGGTCAACTCTATATGGGTTGTTATAAATTTGGGTTAATTGCAAAATATTTACTCGCGACTATGCTGCAAACTTAATAAATAGATAGTTTATTTTTAAAATTAATTAATTTATTTAAAATGTCTAAAATATTGTTAATGTAAGTTATGTTTTGTTGTAAAATAATTTCTAAAGTTTAATAAATCATTTTAGTTCAAACCCTAACTTATAGTTTATTACAAAATACTTCTCTTATATTTTATAATAATATATTTTTTAATCAATATTATTAAAAAGATTGATTAGTTAACTCAAAAATTATATATATTTTAAAAATAACAAAATTGTTAGGATTTTTCATTAATTTATTGTAATACATAACTACTAAAAATTAATAGTATTTTCTTTAAATAAAAAAATTAAGTTTCATCTATTATTTAATTATTGTTACAAGAAATTACTCAAAATCCTAATATTTTAATTTCTTTTAATTATAAATTTCAAGGTGAAGATTTGAAGTTGAAAATATCCTTTTTGTAAACAAATATTTTATTATGGTGCTTTACTTAAAGTTTTTATTCAATCATTGTTACAAAAAATTACTACAAATCCTAACAAGTTAAATTTTTATAAATTCTAGATGGATATTTAAAGTTAACAAAATCTTATATTTTATTTATAACTCAATACTTTATTTTTTCATTGAATTAAATATAAAATTACAATGCTATTTTTCTTAAATAATAATTTTTTTTAAAGTTAAATACTCAATCTTTAAATCAAATAGACTAAAAAAATATTATTGCAAAGTATAAGTATTTTGTAATAAATTATAAATATAAATTAAATTTTGGACTAAAATGATTTTATATTGAACTTTAGGGGTTATTTTGTTATAAACCGTAACTTAAATTCAGGCAGGTATTTTGCAATTAACCCTATAAATTTTATGATGATGAGGAAAGGTTTAAGAGATCAACCCATGCCAATGTATTTTTTGACAATTCGGTTTTGGCTAAAAGGACCTATATTTCCGACTGGATGTAGTAATAAATAATGGACATAATAAATAATGTAGTTGTAGGATTAAAGCTATTTAAATAAAAGAAAATATAGGACTAAATTTCAATCAATAAATTAGTTTGAGGGTTATTTTTATAAATTATTCTAACGTTAATTTTCATGTTTAAGAGTAAGGTCATTTTTGCAATTAATTTCTTTCATTTGGAAGATTATCTTTAAAAGTCCCCAATCTTTAAAGAGTTCTTAGTTTTGTTCCCCTCTTCAATTATTTGAACAATTTTGATTGATCCCGAGAAAATTATTATAAATTTAATTAATACCCATCAACAATTTACGCTTTTCTAAAATTACTTATAAACTTTTATTTCAACTCTTTATAACCATGAACAATTTTCGAGCAACTAATTCCCGAGAAAATTATTATAAATTTAATTAATACCCATCAACGGTCGCTGGGGGTGTTGGTGACTAGTGGAAATCTTGGAAGGAGAAATGAATTTAGGGAAGGAGAAGGATTTGTCCGATTTGAAATCCTGGAATTTACTATCTAGAAACTATTTATCTGTACCTAATATTTATAATGTATCGAAAGCATTAGCGTCGGTAAGTCCGACGGTAACAAAAATAAATTACCAACGGCGTCGTTTTCATAATTAACCATTATTGGTTATTTCTAGTACCCACGACATTGTCGTCAATATGCCCGTCAATACCTCAATTATATTATCGACAGTGTAGCCGTCGTCGACAAATGTCATCAGTACCTTTAATTACTGACAGTGCTTACCATCGGTATACTTTGTTGTCTTTTTTCGCGCCTTTTCACATCAAATATTTTGGCTTAATTGAAAGTTCATTCGTCATAATCTACACTGTCGAAAATTTCTAACAGAACAAAACTGCTGTCAGTGTATGGCATCAATAAAAGTCCCATTTTATGTAGTGTATGTAGGGATTTGCATTCGGTTTTCAGTTTAGAAATTCAAATTTATTCAATTTTATGAAATTTTTTTTAGAAAATCGGATCACACTTTATTTAGCTATAAAATAAACCAAAACATACAAACTAAATTTCTTTTATTTAATTTAACTTGATTTTAGTTTAAACTAAAATTTTGGGTAAAATTGTAACACAATAAATCTTGTACATAACTTTTTGTTCGGAAACAAGGAAATTTCAAGAATCTAATAAAATTTTAAAGCATTAACATTATACGACGTTAAAATTAAATTCAAATAATATATATTATTTAAAATTAACAATTAATTCGGTTATTTCAATTTTGTAAACATAAAAATTGAAAATCAAATCAAATTATACATTTTCAAAATTAAAAAAAATTGAAAAACCAATTTAAAATACAAAACTCAATTTGATTCAATTCGATTTATCGATTTAAATTGAATGGCGAACATCCTAACAGAATGAAAATAAAAGAGATTATAAATGATAAAAATAAAGATGTATATAATGAGATATCGAAAATTTTAAATTATGTTTCTAAATAGAATAGTAATAAACGGATCAATAATATACTAGTTTAAGAGCTCTCAATGAGGACAGAAGAGTAATTTCTACGCAAAAACCCGGGAGGCCAAATGCACTTTTTTTTTTGTTTTCCAATAATCACCCTTAGTTAAACTAATTAATTAACTCAATATTGATCGGACCAACATGATTTTCCAAATAATACACCAAGAATTCTCCCATAGGCCCCAAAATTGGAACATGCAAGTACATGAAATCTTCATGCAAAAAGCCACGCCAAACCAACCAAGATATATACGTACATATATATATAGTTCCCAAACTATTCAATTTTATTTATTAGCCGTTCAAATCTGTTGATGAAATCTCTCTCTTCTTCTCTCTCTCAAATTATATTTTCTCCCATATTAACTCACCGCCAAATTCTGATCAATTTCCTCACAGTTTTCATCCTATAAAAGGGTTCCACAAAAAAAAATGTTCCATCACAAAAATATTATATCTTCTTCAAATTAATTTCTCTTTGTTTTTTTTTAAAAAAAATGGCATATAACAAAAGCTTCTTCGCAATATTGTTGGCTTTCTCTTTAATTTTCAACATTTTATCAGATAATTATGCATTGGCAGGTCGTGATATTTCTGTTAAGAAAAAATTAAACCCACATTCATTTATCCATGATGGAACGGTTCTTGTTCCGGGTTTGGGTCGTTACTATTTGTTTCCTAGACCCGGTGATCATTTCAATCCTTTTACTTATAATCCCGTGACTGGTACTAGTGGCGGCGGAACTGGTGTTTCTATTCCCGGAATTGGTGGTGGCAGTGGCAGCACCGGTGGAGGAGGATCGTATGTTCCAGGTGGTGACGATACCTTACTTCCTAACCCTGGTGTTGAGGTCCCTAACCCTAGTGCTGGTGGTGCTTCACCTTCTACTCCTTGATAATAAGGAATTATTTGGATTCAGTCTATGAACCGCCCGTGAAGTTAACTTTTATTATGTGGTTAGGACGGGATTTTTTCTTTTTTTTTTAAATAAGATTAATATATATTCGGTGTTTAATAAGATAATGAGTGTGAGTCTTCCATTTGTAATTTTTTCTATGATAATGATATTTGTTATTGTATCAATTTTTTGAATAAAACTCGTATAGTTTAAAATAAAATATAATAGAATATTTTTAAAATATTAAAAGAAAAAACGTAAAATAATGTTAAAAAAATTATTTATTTTTGACATAAGAGTCTAAGAGGTATTGTTCATATAGTTTTTTTTCCTTTAACTATATTAAGGCTTCTACTTGGATTAAGGTTTAATTTAAGTTTTTTTTTTTTCTTTTTTTATCCATTCAAGAATTCACATTTTCTCCCATAATTAATCTAACCTCTCACAAAATCTAAGAAGAAAAAATTTATTAAATCCTTCAATTTCTAAATATAAGGCTTTGAAATACTAAAAAAAAGGGTTTGAAACTTGTAAAGAAACGTAGTAATTCAAATAGTATAAATATTTTTTATCAGATTAGAAGTATTTTTTATCGGTTTAGATTATGTATAAAAATAATTTAGCATATGTTTCCTTACAAATTAGTTAGGCTAATTTTCAAATTCGTTCAGAACTCTTTTAATATAATGATATATGTAAAAATTAAAATATATAAAATATAGGTTCCTTTTTTTCTTTAATGGAGAAGAGGGGTTGGTTGGGGGTCCTAGAATTGATAGTGACAAAAGTGACCAATTAATACAATTAAAAGATACTAATATATTATTTGCGATCAAGAATATAAGTCCTTTAAAAAATAATTTTTTTTTTCAATCCTTTAAGTTTTTCTGGGAGGGGAGAAGATATGTTGATGTGTAGAGGAAGCGTTTCCTATCCACATTTACTTTCACTTTATATCGACTAGTTCAAAAGGGATCAAATGATATAAGGCCCTCAAACAACAATACTAGACTGACATGCAACATTAAATTACTCTCTAAATGACTCAAACTCATAACCTCTCACTTGTCGAAATTTTGCTTTTTGAAAGTTTTATAGGGCGTCGGATTTGATAAATTGAAATTCATCTAATCGTTAAATACGTACTTTTAAGAGGTTCAAGATAAGATGTTTTGAATAATTACTATATATTAAGTGTGACAATAGCGCAATAAGACATTATTTTATCATCCCCTTTCAAGGGAAAAGAAATAGGCCCGCATGGGTGTAGCAGAGTTGCTCCAAGAGCCAATGTTCAAATCTTGGCAGCGGCAGTGTGAGAATTTCAATCTTTCCAATGTGGGAGGTGGTTCCTTGTGCGCACCAGGTCCTGGTCTGCAGGACCACTGAGTCACCATGATTTACATCCTCCACCTAAACGTCGGGCAGTCTGGTGGGCTCTCTGAGGGCGAGGGATTCGCCATTTGGTCCAAGAAATAGGCCACAACTTAAATGAATGGAAAATAGCTTGATAGAGTCCTTTTTATTTTCTTTAAAGAACTTTATATTTTAGTCAAATCACAAATTTATCAAATTGAACATTCTTTTATATATATATATATGTCACTAATTAAATGCATGTTACATCCCTAAATGTCATATTCTAATACTATTTTAAAAAGGAAAAAAAAGGTCATAATCTAATAGAAATGAACTATTGCACACTCAAAAAGTCATTTTCTGAGGAACAATTCTAAATCTAATTAAAGAGACACTCAAAGAAGTTTCTTTCTACATCCAAATCCTTTGCATCACAGAGAAGTTGCATTGCAGCATTGAATAGAGATTAAAATCGTCGTAATAAATACTTCTTTCAAAATAACATCTCGTATTAAATAGAAACCGATAAATTGGCCAGCCAGTGAAAAGATCATTTCCTCAGTACACTGCATTACAAACAACAATGCGATACACACGGAATCAATTCCTGAGGTATATCTGAAACAGGCTCCCAGAGTGCATATATTGGAGTAGAGTGTTTCCTGCAGAGGCGGTTTTAAGCTAATTTAGTCAATCTTCAAGCTAATATGTTTATGATAAAGACTGTAACAACCTTAGCGTGCGCGTGTGTTAGAGAGAGAGAGAGAGAGAGAGAGAGAGAGAGAGAGAGAGAGAGAGAGAGAGTTGACGTTAAGACTTATCTTATTTCCTTTCCCTACAAAAATCTGACAATGATACGGGGAAAATATGATTTCTATGCGACTCCATGCGACTTCTACTGTAATATTCATACATATTTTTGTCAATCTAGCTCTGGGAAAACATATATGTATGCAAGTTATTGAGCATCTTTCTCGGTAAACCAGACAAAGATTCTAAAACATACCTGCTAGTAGATATTTAAGGTAACACGTTTGGAATGAGCATATAATATTCAAAATCAGAATTTTCTACCTCAATTGAGCTTTCATCTCAAAATACGTAATGTAATAAACAGCAGTTGTCTTGGATAATCAGATAAGGTAAACCCTAGGAAATTCATACTATGTGAAAAAGGGAAGGAAATAAACTTGAAAATTTCAGAAAAAAAAAATCTTGAAATTTTGGTAGAATGTGATAACTAATGCCACTGAAGACGGAAAGGATTTTTCTCTTTCAGATTAACTTCTAAGAAACTCCTAATGCATAAACTAACGAAGTAAACTTCCAGCCGTTTGTGAAAGCAAAAACAATGAAGTAAATAACCAAATCTTGATCCATATATGTGCGACTTAAACTGCTAATTCCCATATCTCTCCTTCGGTGAACCATTCAACTCCAATCTAAAAGGATTCTAAATCATGTAATTTCAGGTGAAGAAATATTTCTGTTAAGGTTTCATTGAGCGAACATTTAATAAATAAATTAAACTTTATGACAACTTTGAGGAAATTCAACTAAGCAGACGAGTCAAATCAGCTACAAGATACAATCAAGAAATAGCACACTAATTACTAAATTATGACTCCCCCAATCTGTGTATTCTGATTTAGGAATAGAAGTGCCTTTTCTCTGATACAATAGTATTTCTCATAGGACCAAACTAAGCAATGCTGCATCTGCTTTTATCAGGTGCTAATCCCACTAAATTGAATCGTAAACTAAGGTTCTGAAATAACAGTCAAGTTTGATCATGCAACCTAATTGATCAAATAATCCTTCATCAAACATGGATTGGCCAAGAGATTCGAGGAATTAAAATTTTATTATTTCTAAAAAGTCTGTCTAACCAGCCTACTTGTAATGAGATTCATTGTAAATAAAGAACCTTTATGAACTGCCCCCATCAAAATTAATTGACCCCATTTAACATTTATTTAGAAATCCTAACATAGCCTTGTCAATACATCCTCTCAGACATTTTACACTCCTAGACTTTGGAGTCTGGTATTCGCTGCTAAATCTGAATTTTGATAAGGAATCAGAAAATTGTACCTAAAAACAATAATCAGCTAAAATGAAGTTCTACAATAACATGCTTTCAAAAACCACTGTTTTTTTATACTTAAGTCCTACCTCTCCAAACTGCATAACATACAAAATCTCGAGCCTCCTCCCTTGCACCTCCATGGTACACTTGCTTGGGGCAAAAAACAGCCAAAATCATTGTATACTCTCTTAGGGCTTTACCTATTAAACTGACTCAAATATAAGATCATTCCCCCGAAACACACCAGTTAATTGAGCATTCTAGAAGCTCACACCTAGATTGATTATTAGCTAAAGTTAGATCTCTCTCTCTCTCTCTCTCTCTCTGACGCACACCCACCACACAGGGTATATCCCTGCTGCTTCTTCCTCTGCTTTCAACATTAAATAAATTTTTGATTTAATAGACAATATAAAAGACTTACAAAGTTAAAGAAAAAACATTATCTTATCAAATTCATCTCTTCAAGGGGCTTTAACTTGTATGTTTCCCCATATACCTGAATCTACCCAAACACAGACATCCCATCAAACACCTAATAGGACATAATTGCAATCAATTTTGGAAAAAACTAAAAAAATGCTTCAAATAAATTCCCTATAAATAAACCCAATCATAGCAATCAATACTGGTGAATTACATGAATTATATAACCAACATTATAAAGTTAGAAACTTTGGCCAAATGGGTACACGAAAATATCCAAAAGAAATAAATTTCAGAATCGAAATCAGAACTTGATCTAAAGATTATATTACCTCTGGAATCACACGCCGGCAAGTTTGAGGAGGAAGAAACAGAGGAAAATAAAGAAAATAAGGAGGAAAAGGTAATCTAACAACACGAAGAAGCGGGTGGATCCATGGTTTCTCTTCACTGTCGTCTTCTTTGTATGATGCTTTGTGGGCTCTTCATATTCTTCAATCTTTGCCATGTTTCAATTTCAATTGAGGGACAAAATTCTAAACAAATCACAGTCTTAGCTCAGCTATGTATATATGAGAAGTGGGGGTAATTTACACTTTTAGTTCAGAAGTTTCTCGACTGTTTTATTTTAACCCCACAGGTTTTAATATTTACACATGTAGTCCTCATATGTTAATGAAAACTTTTACTAAAATATTATATTTTTTTTCATAAAATGATAGAAATACAATTATTACTTGGATAGTTTTTAAGTTTGATTTTTCTCATTTTTTTCATTTTGGGTCACATCTCTTCTCTCATAAAATATTTAATTTTCACAAACTATAAGGAAAAAAAAACAATACTTGAGTTTAAAATCCATACAATTAGAGCCTTAACTAATCTCCTAAAACTATATAAATTATTATTAGTAGTAATTTTATAAATAAAATAATACTATCTCAATATTAAATCGAATGAGAGTAAAAAACAACTTTCTTTGTATATTAGAGAGATAATATTATATTATATTTAACATGATTTTTATATTCATATACTAATTTAAAGAAAAAACTTTAAAGATTGTTTACCTAAAATTTAGATGTTAGGGGAAGGAAAAAAGTGAAATATAAGATTAGTAACGATTGCTAGTGACGTTTTATTTAAAAAATAATGATTTTTTACATTAAAATTTTATAAATAGTAAATTAGAAAATTCAAAAATAAGATTGTTCAAGTGTAGTTTGATTTATACTAGTATAACTTTGAGTTTTAAAACATATTTTACATCAAAACTAAAATTCACTTTTAAGATAGGTCAATAATAAAAATATGAATTTAATTTTTACAGTAAAAATATAACTCTTATAAGTTTAACATGATTATTTTATAATTTTATTTGCTTCTAGTTTAATATTTCACTGGTTTAAAAAATAAACGTCTTTTTAGAAATTATATTTTGTTTCACAATAAGTGTATTTTTACAACTTTAAAAAATCATTTTATACTTTTTACAATCTTATCATCCTCTCTCTCCTTATTTATTTATTTCATCTTTCTTTCTTTATATTTCTCTCTCTCTCTCTCTCTCTCTCTCTCTCTCTCTCTATATATATATATATATATATTAAAGAAGAGTATAGAACTAGTAAAATATTTTTTTGATTTCAAAATCTTTAATATTTGTGTCAGAAGCTCTAACAATACTTATCCTGAAAACGGAAGGAGTATTTGTGTTCAACTTTTAATTTTATTATTCTCAAACACTTAATTCAAGTATCATAGCTTATATTCTCTAAAACCCTAAAACGAAAAAAAGAAAAAAAAAACTAATAGAGCTTAGAGGAAGTTTATTCAAATTGAAAAATATAGACCAATTTGAGATGACTATGAAAAGTTAGGGACTAAAGTATAATTCTGCAATAGATCAATATAACCAACCAATGCTTCTCATTCACTCCACATTTGCCCTTTCTGGTAATTTTACTGCAGTTTTTTTCTGGACCGTTGGATTCACAAAATTCTTGTTGGATTAATTCTAACCCTTAGATGGATCAAATTTTTGTTGTCTGATTCTCAACCGTTGGATGAGAAGAACTGCAACGTTTCCCAAACAGTAGAATTCTGAAATTCAATGCCTTGAGATATTTTTCTTCATTCATCTGGGCATTTTTCTTTTCTGCTTCTTTGTCAGTTTTGCCTGGATCGATCGATCTCTTCTTCTTACTCCTGTTAGCCCCTCTTTGTTGTTCGATTCTCTCTCTCAAGGTTTGTTTCTGGCACCACTTTTCAACATAAAAGATCAGAACTTTTTAACTTTCAAGAATCAAGATTTCAAATTCGTGGGTCTTCTTACGTTCTTGCTCGTTTCTTTTGATTTTCTGTTTCTGAGTTTTTCCTTTTGTTGCAAAATTTTCCTCAGGTTGCGGTGCTTTGGGTCGGGAATCCGCTTGTTTGTGTCTCAAGGTTAGTCTGTTATTTCTTCAAGAAAAGGAATTTCTTTGCTTTGTTGCTTTTATTTTTAGGCTTAATTGTTGCTTTATGTTCATTTTTATGTTTATCAATTGTATCTTGAGCAAGGTTTTGAATTAATGATAAATTCATTAAACCCTCATTGGAAATCAGATTACCTCGTCAATCTGTTAATTGCGTCAATTTCTACCTTCCTTTTTATGATTTCTTTCAGTCCCTCATTTTTATTTTATTGCGCATTGAAACATTTCTCCTTTTATCTATGTTAACCCCCCTCTAGAGTGCCGGAAAATAGAGCTCTTAGTGTACTGTTTGGCAGTCCTTTAATCATGCTGAACATCATTTGAAGCAATCATGAAGAAATCGAATCAGTTTTTGGTTAGCCAGATTTGTGACTCTGGTGGAATTAATTGCTTTTCTCGCCAGATTGAACTAATATTAAACCCTTCTCCTCTATCAAGTCCTCGTTGCCTTTTGCACTTTACAGTTTCCCGAAATTCGTACTTAGTTTGCATTTACTTCTTAGCGGATAAGGAAAAATACTTTGAACCACACATGAGAGAATCTTGCCAATACATAATGGCTAATATGGATTAAGATTTGATTTCGGAACTATTAGATGTTTTTTGGGGGTAAAGAATTATAGACATTGGTAGATTTGATTTCCTTGATGGGAGATGCTGTATCTGGTTGAGAGTGTAGAAAAGGATTCAGCCTTTGTGTGTGTGTGTGTGTGTGTGTGTGTGGGGGGGGGGTTGGGAATGGATTGACGGTATAATATGGTGTTGATGGAACATTAAGCATGTTTCATGAATTTCATCCCTTAAATTATCATGTTTAAAGTTGCTGTTATTTTAGGTGCCTGACTATAGCCTCTTTGGTACCCTTTGTTCTGTGCTTATGTTACTTGCTATCTATTTTTTTAAATTTTTTACTACTTCTTTCCTTTTCACTTAATTTTACGGTTACTCTGTGAGCAGGGAGAGAGAAAAAGGAGCACAACAGCAATTGAGGCTTTTTTCTTGTTTTTGTGTGTAGAAGTTCAACACAGAAACAATGAAGAATAACGAGCGTCTTGCAAATATTGCTCTAGCCGGTGTGCTTCCTCTTCTTAGTTTATTTTTATCTATTTTTTGTTTACGTCAAACATGAATATCAAGAACCTGAATCAAGGTTAGTTGCCAAAAGTAGCTAAGAAGGATTCTTTGGGATCTAGTCGTCCTTTTATTGCATGGGAGATTGGTTCTCCCCCGCACTAGAGCAAGTCCTATAATTTCTGGCAACCCTGCACCTTATGTGATGTATCTATCTTCTTTTTTTCCTTTTCTATTATTATCCTTTATCGTAAAGTCTTTGGGGAATGAAATTGGATTAATTTTCAGATTTTAACTTGCATTGAGATGCATAAAGTAGAATGCCTCCTGAAATTTGACAGCTTCATGCTTTCCTCCTTTTATAATTAATAATAATGCTGCTTTATCATGCACCCTAGCAAGGCAATTTCTCTTTCCTGATATACTTTCCATTATTGGTTCTTGGTGTCTAAAGAATTTGACTTTCCTCAGTTATGTTTCTTAAAGATGCTTAAAGAAACTTAAACAACATACTTGAGTGGGATTTCTAGGGTTCAGGATATTAAGCTTCGCACTGTTGATTGAGTTTCCATTACCTGCGGATAGGTCTGTGCCTGCCAAACCATAATTTGTATATTTATAATCCACTTCTTTGAGAACGGAGCTATATAAATGCAAACATTTGCAGTGCCATGAGGAGAAAGTGAGCATTTAAAATCATTTCCGTCCATTTTCCATCCCATACCACTTAGTCATGTTGCCAATAAAGGTTTCACATATGTTCTTTCTTTTGAAATTTCCTGTAAAAGGTTTTAATAGATTAATTTAGCTGATGAAGAAGTGAGTTAGTGGCATTTCTTTTCTATGATGCAGCATACTTGAGCACTGTAATTATTACTATTTGACATTTGAAGCACAGTATCTTCATGAGAATCTGACTCAGAAACTTTACATTTCATCATTGTCTGCAGGCTTGTCTTTGGCACCACTTTTTGTGAAGGTAGATCCAAATTTGAATGTCATTTTGACAGCTTGCCTTACAGTATATGTTGGTTGCTATCGCTCTGTTAAGCCTACTCCACCTTCTGTAAGTGAAATGGCCATTTTGGTGTTGTTGCATTTCATTTGTTTCTTTTGGAACCATGTTCGATTTGATTAAATTGTTTCATTTCTAATATTGCAGGAGACAATGTCCAATGAACATGCCATGCGATTTCCCTTAGTTGGGAGTGCAATGCTCTTGTCACTGTTCCTGCTTTTTAAGTTCCTATCAAAAGACTTGGTTAATGCTGTGTTGACTTGCTACTTTTTTGTACTTGGGATCGTCGCTCTTTCGTATGTTCTTTCCGTATGGATCATTCTACTTTATTTCTTCTGCAAGGTACGCTTAGTTTCTGTTTAATTACAAATTTTAATCTCATTCCACCTTTTACTGCTTGTAGAGCAACATTATTACCTGCAATAAAGCGCTTTCTACCGAAACATTGGAATGAGGATGCAATTGTATGGCGTTTTCCGTTCATTCGCTGTATGTATTCTCTTTCTTGTGATAGGTTAATTTAATCTTTTAGAGGTTTATCTGTTTACTGACTTATTCATATCCTGCTTCATCATGTTTCTGTATGCAATCAAATTTCTTATGCGCTTATTTATCAATCTGGGAATTCAGGTGGCATGTATTTAAATCACTACATGTGTTAACCCAAAATGTCCTAGCCGAAATATCTTGGTAAAAAATAGTTGAATCAGTGAAAATAATTCATTCTGATAGGGTGAATATCTTTCTTCGCAGACCTAATTAGTCTATTTTTCTAGGCTGCCATTTGTAAGCCTGTCAATGATGTTGCTATTATACTGTTAAAACAAGAAAAACTTTTTTTATTAGTTGGGGCATTGGTTGCAGAAACATCTCCACTATAGTGGTTCTCTGCTTTTAAGGTATTCTAAAGTCTTTATGTTTAGGCTGTTTTCTCCATATCGGGTCATATTTTGGATATTTTGTAAAAATCTCATAGTAAAGACTGGGCTTTTCTTTTCATTATTACTTATTATAATTATCATTTTACTTTTAGACCTATAATTCTTATAGTCCTAACTTCTAATGCAGTGGCTGTGTTTGGGATCCCGTGATGGTTCCCATTTACTGGAAAACATTGCATACCTTGCCTAATTAATTATAGATTTTGGCTTTTTCTTGCAGAATGATTTGTTCATTTATATGTTCCTTTTGCAGCTTTGGAGGTTGAGTTCACTAGGTCCCAAGTTGTTGCTGCCATCCCTGGCTTCTTTTTCTGTGCTTGGTATGCTTCAAAGAAGCATTGGCTGTCTAACAACATATTGGGGCTTGCATTCTGCATTCAGGTTTGTATAAACATTTATTCTGTCTGCAATTTACATCCTTATGCATCTACATGTATTGCTGATTGTTTGAAATTTGAACACATTCTCTACTTTCGCCTTTTTATCTCGTCGAGATTGGTTGATTTTACATAGAATGCGTCACCAAATCCAATATCTTCCCCCCAATTCTCTTTGAGAATATGCGCCTACAATTTTAATTTACTTGTTATGTGGAACTCTAATGCTAATCTTTGTCCAGGAGAATTAGGAAATGTCTGCTGGAATTCTTATATTTCAAAGGCTATTATACTATGGTCATTTGTTCTTCTCACTCTCGGGAAACTATATCTGTATTTTGTATAATGTTGGAAACAGAAGGAAATAGACAACTTCTTACATTTTTGTTTAGCCAATTTGGCTTTGCAAAATGAACTCAGTAAGTACATCTAGTATATGAAATGGAAAGTGGTAGTAGGCAATAACCTTTTTTCTTTGATATCCTGTGGATCTCTTGTTCTCCTTTGATGTTATTATATGGTCAAAGACCTACCTATTTCACTCCATTCTTCGGGAGCTTTGTTTGTTGTTTAAGAAATCAGATATCTATTTGGAACTTGTAGTGTTCCAAGGATATGATAGAAATGCATCTCGAGTAGAAACTTTTAGTAAGTTCTTTGTAGTTATAAAGACTTCTCTGGTACTAAGTACTCAGACACAGAAGGATTATGATCTTCAGAAAGTTATATAAGGACTTCTATGGGCCACTTTGTTTTCAGGAGAGGAAAGGAGCGTAGTTGGAAGGAGAGGAAAGACTGGAGAGGATGGGATAGTTAATAGAAAGAAAAGAAACGTAAAGAAAACAGAGATATCATCCTTAGTATGATTTTTAACTGAAGATATGAGTTACAGTAAATGACGGTTTCTTGTTATGGCAAAAGAATCCTTTGAAGTTGGTTCTCTTTCTTTAATGTCTGTCTTCATTCTGACGGAAACCAATTTTTGGATGTCTTAATACAATATGAAATGCCTCCATCTCCCTCCCTTTACCCCATGATATACAGCCCAATTCTTAAGTTCAAATCCCTTCATTTCCTCTGGTTCCATCAATGCAACAAATTCTTATGGGCATACTGATGTAATCTGCAGGGCATTGAAATGCTTTCACTTGGCTCATTCAAAACTGGCGCAATTCTTTTGGTAAGCAAAGAAAATCATAATATCTAATTGATGTAACAACTCCTGTGCACTTCCCGAATTTCTTTCAGTTCCCCTTCCTGACTCCACAAGTACTTGTGCTCTGTTATTCAATAACTTTTCACATCCTAAATTGCAGGCTGGACTTTTTGTTTATGATATCTTCTGGGTATTTTTTACCCCTGTAATGGTTAGTGTGGCCAAGTCTTTTGACGCTCCTATTAAGGTGAGTATCTGTAAATATCTATTGGCTTGATAAATAAAATCGATACACATGTATGTCCTTTTTAGTTTTGTGCTAATTGTACCTAAATGCCCTTCAGCTTTTGTTCCCAACTGCTGACTCTGCACGTCCATTTTCGATGCTGGGACTTGGAGATATTGTCATTCCTGGTATGAATCACATAAAGCTGACATTTTTATTTTATTTTTTGGGGATTGTCTAATGGGATCTATCATTGTCCCCGTCTCCTTGCCATTTTTGTAGAAGTACCTTAACTGAAGTATATAAAACTCCTGGTGTTTTTTAAACCTTTCAGGCATTTTTGTCGCATTGGCATTGCGATTTGATGTGTCAAGAGGGAAGGGGAGCCAATACTTCAAGAGTGCTTTTCTAGGGTACACTGTCGGTTTGGTCTTAACAATCATCGTCATGAACTGGTTTCAAGCTGCACAGGTTCGTCTTTTATGCATATTTTCTGAATGTTTTCAAAGTAATGAATAAAATCTTTGGACACCGTGGCTAGCTTGATCTCGAAATATTCTTCTCTGTCTTAACATTTTGGTTTTCCTATATCTATTGTGTGCAGCCTGCACTCCTATATATTGTTCCATCTGTTATTGGATTTTTGGCTGTACACGTCATCTGGAACGGAGATATCAAACCAGTACGTATATTTATCACCCGGATCCTCTGAAAGTAGTCTTTTGAAGTTGTTCTCTGCACTGGTTTTATTTATTTCATTATTTGGTCCTTTCGTGTTGTTTGGGATGCGTCTTCTTATACTGTATTTCTTCTTCTTCTTCTTCTTCTGTGCAGTTGTTGGAATTTGACGAGTCTAAATCTTCGGAATCTCAAGATGGAAAAGAAAAATCAAGCAAGAATGAGGATGAAACATCTACAAAGAAAGCAGAGTAGGGGTGGCTGATTTTAGCAAAGAAAACTGTTTTAACCCTGGATGGATATGGACTCAGAGGAAAAGGAAAGAAGAAATGGTGAATTCTTAAGTAGGAGGGTTGTTAACTTTGCAGCTGCTGCTGCTGCTGCTACACAAATTTGTTGTACCAGATTTTGTTACTTTAATAAAACTAGTTTTTTTTTTTTTTAATCTTTTTGCTCTCTCTAATATTAACTATTCCATAGAAAGAAGATTCATACCAAAACTTGTATCAAACTTGAAGAATATGAGGAACAATTGATAGGGGAAAAGTTCTTGAGTTTTTTACGTTATTTTCTAAAGCATTTGGTGTTTTCTCTTTCGTTTATTGGTGGATGTTTTAGCCTTAGTCTGGTTGGAACGAACTCTAGTTTCATAGAAAGATTATTCCATAGAAATCATAGCTAAGGCTTGTAGCTAACGGACTGTAGTTTCAACTGCTAATATAGCTACTGGCTCCATTGCTTCGGATACCTTATCGAAATCGTACTCATAATGGGTTTGTAATGCGTCTGTTACTAAGCGAGTACATATAAGAAAAAACATGACAAAAACAACGAAAAAAATGAGATGTTTTGATTTTTTAGCACGGGTCTTAATTGTAGAAAAGATGGCTCAACGGCTGCAGTTAGAGTTCAGCAAGATCTTCTCATATCGGAAAGTTGATCAACGCCAACTGTAATGGTTATATATGTATATTATATATGGTTAAAATTAAAAAACAACACATTCAAGCTCATAAAGGATATTATATATATACATGTATCATATATGTATAACACCAGGCCTGCTATGCTTCCAAGTAGTTGCCTTATGCTGAAGATTGGCATTCTTTAAGGCCAAGGAAAATTTTGTTGCTCTTGTCATAACCAACAAAGGACTTAAAAACTCAGTCATTTTGCCTCTGAATCCTGCAAAACAGATGAAGAGAAGAATATTGGTGTTTCTTTCTGTATCTAATATGTTTCTAACCAAGGATAGATAGACCACTGTTTCTGGACAGTTTACCTCGGATTTACTAGCTTCAGCTGATGATGATCCAGAGATCCGTGCTTCTGATTTCTCGTTGGAGTACCTGAAAAGTTTGTTTAAGCAGTAAGCAAGACATCTTGCTACAATCCAGCGAAACAGACGAGAAACAGAAAGCAGCGCTATAAAATAAGCCTAAGCATGATTAGTTTAGTTTTCTAAAGTTTTTGGCATGTCCGGAATTTGCATGTCCACATGAGAAATCATTCATCGACAAAAATACAGTTCATATTTCAAAGGCCCCCCCAAATTTTTGCATCTCTCTATAGAAAATGTGCAAAAGTTCAAACATACCTCAGAAAATGGAATCATTTTTTTAGCAGGTAGAAATAAATTGGTTGTAGAATATAGGTAGGTAGATACCTAGAGAGTATGGTGACCCAAATGAGTTCTATACAATCCACCCAAAGAAGTCTTTGCTCTACAGGAATCACGCCGTAGGTGATTAGATGGGCAAATGGCCAAAGCTTCCATCCTGCCTGTCATAACAAAGACAATCAAAACATCATTTTCTATTGTTTTCTTGGAGTTTGGATGGTAACTTGGTTGTTTCGGGCTAACAATCCATCAAAATTGTGAAGGTACATCATACAAGGTCTCGGTAGCTATAAAATAGAGTTCTATACTGAACAAAGTGGGAGTTACTTAAGAATATCATCTCATCTGAGCTCAAACTTATGTTTGGTCAAATGAACGCTAGAGCTTCAAAAGACTGCAGGCGTGTTAAGATGCACAATAATATAATTCACTCAGATGCTTTCTTCGGAGACTTAAATGACATTTGATCACAAAAATGTATACTGGTATGAACTATGACCTCAGTTTCTTAAACTCTTCTTCATGTTATCTCTACATCTAACTTCAATCAGACAGTTGAAAACCTGGAACAGTCAGTTTGCTATCTGAATTAACATTTCAAAGTCACAAATCCAAGGTGCGAGTGGATTTGTGCATTTGGGAGATTAAATGCCACATTTTAAGGGAAAAAATTGATATTCTGATGTGCTGACATTTTAAAGAAAAAAGGGAAGAGAAAACATCGATATTCTAGCATGCTGCATTCTTTGTTTTCCAACTGGTAGGAAATTTAGTTGCAGGAGACCATCACATTACTCAGATTTACTTCAAAAACTATCATAAACAAACCATTTCATTTGTTCTGATGCATACTTCAAGTATCACAAAGAAACAATGCACAAGGAGTAACGTGCATATACTAATTAAGAGAAGTAACCAGTCTCTCCTTTCCAACGTTAATGGCAGAGGACGTTTAAATAGCAGATTATGCACATAGGATCATGGAGAGTTGCTCACCGTTAGCATGGGCCAGAATGTTGCTTTCAGTTCGTCAAATATAGCAGATGAAGATTCAAAACGCAAGAAACCCAAGCCAGCATAATAGATGCTATTCCAAACTGCTGCCCATACTGTTTGATCAAAAACAACTTTGGCAGGAACAACCCACCAGCCACTGAAAGGAAACAAAGCCTGCAAATAAATTTCCCAAAACTTAAGCTATGCATAAAAACTTCAAAAATAAGCAGAGATTTCACATCAGAGAACATAAATCCCACCTCACAAAATTGGTAATAATAGTGAGATAGGGATCCATGAAGGGAGAATCCAACAAGACCAGATCTGAACACTCTCTTGCGATCAAACTCAAGAAGTGGCTTCCCTTCATAACACTGAAATTCAAAATAACCATGATCAAGTGATAAACAAGAAGAGAAGTTGGAAATGATCACAACTAAATAAGAACATAAACAAACTAAAAGCAAATACTGACTTGTGCAATCCAATCTCCCAAAGCGTAGACAATTCCACTTATGACCATTTTAGCTAAAACAGGGTTGGATTTTAGAGCATCCTCATAAGCAATCCAATTGTGCTCAGGGGCATATCTCAAAACCTCAAAAAGCGTCCATCCCTGACCAAACAATTAAGATAATAAGAGAATTTCCAACTTATTTCTCACAACAAACCAAAACCCTTCACGAGCTCAAAACAAAAGGTGAATTAGAAACACAGAAAAATCAAACTAATTAGATGGGAAAATGAGAAAATTAATAAAATCTTTCACCTTTGTATCAAGAAACGAGGACCCTTAAATTATAAAAGGGGTATCTTTTTTGACCCAAATTTATCCATAATCATTCCCATAATACTTACGCATATTCATCAAATAAGGAGCAAAATTGAAGAATTACTGAAAAAAAGGGACTCACATGCCAATAATCATGATCAATCGTAAGCAACCTCGTGATTGCAAGAGTACCAGCCCCTAGAACAATAGCAGCATTAAACACCCTTTCATTATTATCGTTTATTTTTCTTCCTCCGTTAATTCCCTTCTCTTCATCATCTTCATCACTGCTTTCTACTCTAACCAAGTCCCTATCTTCTTCTGTCACAGCTTTGATATGCCAAACACGTTTGCTGCTGCTCTTTGAAGCTGAAATATTTGCATCAGAGCTAAAATTGTGATTAGCAAGCAATTGAGAAGAAGAAGATGGGGAGGAAAAGAAGGTAATTTTCTTGGGCTTTTTGCTGATGGATTTGATGGGTAGAGGTGAAGAAAGAAGGTGGACAGTGTTCTTGAGAACAGCCATCTTCATTTGGGTTCGTTATTAACTGAAATGATGGGAAAATTTGAAGGGGAAGATTATATATATATATATATATTCAAAGGGAAAGAAAGAAAGAGTGAGATTTGAAGTTTGAAGGAAAGAAAAGTGTAGTTTGGGCATGTTGAAAATTTGTCTCCACAGAGGTCCAATTTGTAACACGATTTAATCATTTAACCACACGTTTCATTCACTGCTTATTTTCATTGACCTCTTATCTATATACAGATTTACCCTGTCTGGAACACTCGAGACGGTCAGAATTGTTTATTACATTTTCTAATACACACTTTAGTATGTTAGAAGAATGTACTAGACGATCCTGAATGCACTAGACGATCCTGAATGCACCTAGAATCTTGTAATATATGATCTAATACACTTTACTTATTACACTTTTGGTATATTGGAATATGATAATTTTTTTTAGGAAAAAATGAAAAAAACATTTCCACACTAAAACCTAATAAAAGACTTTTGCCGGAGAAGTGGGAAAGAAAAGAAAAAATATATATTATATTTATTATAATGTCACAATATATATGAAAAAATTTACTTTTTGGTTATAATTTCATCCATAGAAAAGAATAATGGTATATTTATGTGAACTTTAATTTCACAATTAAAAAAAAACTTATGACTAGTTAGTGTACAAAATTTATTTTTTGCTTTTAATATTTCTTTATTTATATTTTATTTTTTCAGTAGAAAAAAAAAAAAACTTGAGGACCTTTTAAGAGCAGACATTGATGGCATTGCTCATCTCAGAAGAAGTAAATATAAGAGGGAGTATTCTTGAGAGAGAGGGGGCAAATGATGGCTTTGATAATCCCATATCATGTAATGTTGACAATGTCTCCTCTTCTCTCAGAAATCAATTCAATTCTTTAATGCTTAAGATTCATTAGTCTCTCCATCCATCCATCCATGGCTTTCTTTGGAGATGCTTCTTCAGCTCCATCCTCTGCAAATACAGCACTGACTATGGATATGTTTCAATGCTTTGCTGTTATTGCTCTCTACTAAGCAACTTAGCATATAATTTGGAGGAAATTGTACACTTGAGAGATGAAGAGCAATCTGAAATGCTGCACAATCAAAAGCAAAACTAAACTCAGAAGAAATTAGCATAGATGAGGCAACCTGAAATGGTCAAATTTAAAAGCAAAATGTATAGTAACCAACAGTGTTAATATACCTCAGATCAGCGCCAAAGCCAGCACTGAATGGGAGCTCTAATACCACAAATGAAAGCAGCCACCATTGAGCCTCTCCCCCGAGCAAAAAGCTGGAGATTTAGAAAGCGGGCGCCGGAGGAGGAGAATGACAGGGACATTAAGTGACATGTAAGGCTATTTACTGGAGGCAGAACCTTTGTGCAAATATCAAGAATAACTAAATGAACAGTAAGTTATCAGTGGAAAGCAAAAGCTTCAATCTTGAGATCCTAAAACCCTCATAAACTAGGCAAAGATATTGCTAATGATCATATCAGGAAGACAAAACTCTTTAAGGTTTATGTATGGAAAGTTCATAAACTAATACCGTAAGAGCTTGTGCAAAAAATCATGAGACTTCATTCATGTCTGCAAAGAGTTTATGATACCAGTCAGAGAATTTCGTTATTTTCATCCTCTGGGTTTGAGATAATACAACTATTGGATGACTGAACTTCAACTGTTTGATTCGAAAGAAATTCATGCAATTTAAAGGCTGCATCTTGAAATGCTTGTTCGACAATTACTCTAGCATCAACACGTGCTTTACTTTGCATGACAAGATCATAAGCAAGTCTCATGATCCAATTTGAATATATCATCTCGGACTCATGACTGCCTTGCTTTGTTGACTTAGCATGGTCTGGCAGTTCTATTCTTCTCCTAGCATCTTTTCTCCATCTTCTCAAGATGTACTTCTCAGGAATTTTATGTATATTTTTCAAACTAAAAATTCTCAGGGCATGAGAGCAAAGAATTCCCAGAGTTTCAAACTGCTTGCAACTACACTTTATATCCATCTTTGTCGTGTCAAAGTGAACGATGCCAACTTTTCCACTTTCATGTAAAACAACCTCAAACTGATGAACTGCTTCACTGCACCTGGTCTCTGTCTTCAAGTCAGCAGCCCCTACACCCTGTGTGAATTCATTCTCGAACAACTTGTACATCCGATTAGTGTAACACTTAGCCACTTGCTTGAGAATTTGGCTAGTCCTGATAGCCAGTGTAGGTACACCTTGAATACACCGAAAATCCTCTTCCCTTTCACTCATACGCCAGTTTTTAACCATATTCTCCAAAAAAATAACAAATTGGTGCAAAGAAGCCGTTTTATCAGCATTCTTGTTCAATGCACGATTTGTGCTCTCGCTCCTGGATGTTGGTCTTAATCCAGCATAAAATACATCAGAAGTAAAAACCGTGCTCCACATCCGGCGGTGTTTATAAAGATCTTTCAGCCAATTATTTTCCGTAGCACTAAAGTCATTCATCATCTTCACCCATGTTTCTTCAAATTCTTCTTCTGATTGGCAACCATGCATGCATTTTTGCAATAACGCCCAAAATCCACGATTCGAATTAAGACTACCCAAGTGGAAAGAGGCATTCCTGGTGATGTGCCAATGACAAAGTAGATGCCTCGAATTAGAGAAAACCTGAGAAATAGCTGCCATTATTTCTTGATCTTGATCAGAAAAAATTGTCTTTGGTTGTTTACCACCCATAGACTCCAAAAATGTTTTAAACAACCACTTAAATGTCGTGCTTTTCTCATCTGACAAGAATCCACAACCAAATATCACATTGTGTCCGTGGTGGTTCACTCCAACAAATGGTGCACAAGCTAAACTATATCTATTAATTCGGTAAGTAGTGTCAAATGTGATGGCATCTCCGAATAGCTCATAATCAAGTCTACTTCTGCCATCCCTACAGAAGATGTTAGCTATCCTACCATCAACATCAAGTTGAACATCCCAATAAAACAACCCTTCCTCATTTGCTTTACCCTTAAGATGATTAACAACTGCTTGTGAATCCCCTCCCTCTATTTTGGATCTTCTCAACAAATCCTTAGAATTATTCAAATCTGGTTCTACGTTAACAACATTTTGTACATTTGCACTAACCCCAGGCACATGAGGCCATGTACTTTCAGGTACTAATCCAGCATTTAAATGTGACTCTATCGAACCCCCAGTTGCTGAACAAACTGCTCGAACAGATCGAAGTAAATGCCTTTGATTTGGTTCGACCATCTCATGATTGTGATGCTTCACAAATTTCTTTACCTTCCAATTATTATCACGATCGCAAGAGAACGATATCATAGCAGGGCATCCTGTTCGTTCATCTCTTTTCCTGTATACTCTATCTTTACTTTTATCATCTTTCACACCTTCTTTAGAGCAAAGAAAAACTTTTGCCCTTAATTTATTCGTTCCTTCAAAATAACAATTCTTTCCTTTCCTCACACTGAAGCCTTTATGAAAGTTTCCAGTGGGGAAAACAATCTTATGTTTTCTGTCTCATTAATGTGAGAATAGTGTACAATTTATAGATTTGTCCAAGTGACAAATCCTAAGCAGATTAGAACTAGGAAACACATTAGAAGTAAAAGTCCTAGCTAAATAGAACTAGGAAACACAACTTATACATAGTTTATGATTAATAGGAAGCCTATTTTGAATATATGTCTAACACTCCCCCTCAAGTTGGAGCATGAAGATCAGAAATGCCCAACTTGGAAGCTAATCGATGAAAATGGGTCGGATGAAGAGCTTTAGTGAGAATATCGGCAGGTTGCTCCTCACTGCGAATATAAGCAGGATAGATAAAACCGTCTTGAAAAGCATCACGGACAAAATGACAATCTATTTCAATGTGTTTAGTGCGTTCATGGAAGACGGGATTTTCAAAGCAATATGAAGAGCGACATGGTTATCACAATGTAATGGAATGGGGCGAGTGACAGGGAACATGAAGATCGCGCGTAAGAATAGATAACCATTTAAGTTCACATAAAGTCATAGCCATAGAGCGATATTCGACTTCGGCAGAAGAACGAGAAACAAGATATGTTGTTTCTTTGTCTTCCAAGAAATAGGAGACCCACCAAGAGAGATAAAATAACCAGTGAGAGAGCGGCGAGTTATCGGGCAGGTGGCCCAATCGGAGTCACAATATGCAGTTAACGAAAGAGAAGAATTAGAAGAAAGAAAAATGCCACGTCCAGGACTCCCTTTCGGATAACTGGACAACTCTGGATAGCGAGCATCCCAATGAGCATGACGAGGGCGTGCATAAATTGAGCAAGTGTATGTACAAAGCATATGCAAGTTCGGGCCGAGTAAGTGTGAGATATATTAGCTTGCCTATGAGTCTTCGGTAGCGATCTGGGTTGTCAAACAATGAGCCAGATGCTTTCGCCAGCTGATGATTAGGTTCCACAGGAGTAGATGCCGGCTTGGCACCTAATAAACCCATTTCAGAGAGAATTTCCAATGTGTATTTCCGTTGGGATAAAAATAATCCCGTGGAATTTCTCGCAATTTCTATGCCCAAAAAATATTTGAGCGAGCCCAAATCCTTCATGTGAAAGCACTTGTGTAATGAAGCTTTAAATTTTTCGAGTGTGGATAGGGAATTTCCAGTAATGAGTAAATCATCCACATAAATAAGAACACATAGATAAATATGCCCTCGAGAATATGTGAAGAGAGAGTAATCTGCATAAGACTGAGAAAAACCATACCTACGGAGAGCGGTGGTGAGTTTGGAGAACCAACATCGAGGGGCTTGGCGAAGACCATATAAAGACTTCTTTAAACGACAGACTTGTCCTTTGTAACTGGGGACGAAATCCTGGAGGTGGTCGCATATATACCTCTTCTTGTAAATCTCCATGCAAAAAGGCGTTGTGAACATCCATTTGATGGATAGGCCAGTTGCGAGCAGCGGCTACAGAAAGGAGAGTACGAACGGTGACCATTTTTGCAACGGGAGCAAAGGTGTCTGTGAAATCAATACCTGCCATTTGTGTATTTCCCAAAATTACCAAGCGGGCTTTATATCGCTCGATGGTGCCATCGGCTTTGTACTTTATCCCAGTAGACCCATTTACTCCCTAGTGCACGTTTTCCGGGGAGGTAAGGAGGTTAAAGTCCATGTACCATTTTGTTCAAGAGCATCAATCTCTTGACGCATAGCAGTGCGCCAGAGAGGATTGGAGACTGCCGCAGAGTAAGTGGTAGGCTCGGATTCTGTTGCCACAGATGCTAAAAATTGCCTGTGTGTATGAGAAAATTTACTATAGTCCACAAATTTTGTGATAGGATAAAGGGACGTACTCGAGAGATCCGAAGAGGGTGAGAGAGCGAGAGGAGGAATGGGATATAGAGGTCTTCCATATGGCATTGCAATCATAATCTTGGAGCCGAGTCGGAATATGTTTAATTCGTGTGCTTCGTCTTGGGGCATTAATTTGCGGATTTTCTTGCGGCAAGCTGGCAGGAGTATTATTGGGACTAGTTTGGAGAGAGGCGGCTGGAGAGATTGGTGGTGGGCCTTGCGAACCGGGGCTGTCGGGTTGTGGGTGTGGATCGTGGTCCCGAAAGTGGAGATGGGGTCGTGGGTTAGTGGGGTCGGGGGAAGGATTTGGTGGATCCGGGTTTGTAGGTGGGCGGTGGAAAGGATGTGTTTGATCCGGGCTTGGTGTGTTGTTGGTTAAACTCCCCTATTTGGGATACTTTGTTGTTTGGAGCCCGAAATTTGTTCCCCAAAATTGTAAGATTGTGTGAAGTCCGTAGAAGTGGAAGTACTCGATTGGTCATGGAATGGAAATTTTGTTTCATCAAAAATCACATCTCGGGACACAAAGAATTTTTTCTGCTTTTGCAGGGTCGTAAAATCTCCATCCTTTCTTATGAAGAGGGTAGCCAAGGAAGACACATGGTTTATCATGGGCTTGAAATTTATCTTTTGGGATATCATGGTTATGGACATAAGCTAAGCACCCAAAAGTTTTAATGTGAGAGTAGGATGGTTTTGCATGGTATAGTAATTCATAAGGAGTCTTACCTTGTAACAATTTTGAAGGAGTTCTATTAATGAGATAGCCAGCCGTCAAAATGCATTCTCCCCAAAACTTTACAGGTAAATTGGCTTGAAATCGTAATGCCCGAGCTACATTTAAGATATGGCGATGCTTGCGTTCAACTCTTCCATTTTGTTGTGGTGTGCCAGGAATAGTAGTTTGGTGGATTATGCCATGGGTAGTAAGATACGACCTGAGGGGTGCAAATTCTGTCCCATTATCGAGTACGGATTGTCTTTACAGTTTTGTGAAATTGGGTTTTGATCATGGTAAGGTAATCTTGAAGAATAGAGGCAACCTCACTTTTTTCTGACAGTAAATATATCCAAGTAGCCCTAGAATAATCATCTAAGATAGTAAGAAAATATGAAGCACCTATAGTGGATTTGGATTTATATGGGCCCCATAAATCACAATGAATTAGGTCAAAAATTGTAGATGCTTTATTGATGCTAAGAGGAAAACAATCACGAGTTTGTTTGGCACGTAAACAAATATTACAAGGTGATGTGCTAGTTGTAGAGTCTTTAGAATTACCCTAAAAAAATGATTGACTACATAATCCGAAGGATGTCCCAACCAGTATATGCCATAGTGTGCTTGAATCAAGAACTATGCTAGAAAAAAGTGTATAATTCCTTTAATTCCAAAGGTTTGTAGAAGAAGATCCCATTCCTCTCGCTCACCCACTCCAATCGGCCTCATCGAGATACTGGTCCCCGTATAACACAAAATTTGTCGAAAGTGTGATAAAGCATTGCAAATCTCTTGCCAATTGAGACAAAGAAATTAAATTGCGAGTCGGGTTCGAGAATTAGCAACACTCGGTGGAGTTGTAATGTAGGATTTAAAGAGACCATTCCTTCGTGCATAGCAAAAGTTTTGGCACCGTTAGGTAACCCAATAATATGCGGACAGATAGGATGTAAATTTTGTAAAAAACATTTCCTACCAGTCATATGGTTAGAACAACCGGAATCTAAAATCCAAAAATTTGCCATACCAGATAGCTTGTCAGATTGCATATTATTTGAGTTTTGGAGGGCAGTCAACAGGGTTGACCACTGGTCAACGGTCAAAGCTGGTAAGGGGCCCGGGCCCGGCCCGCCCGGTCCCGCCCCGTTCTGCTGGAAGTTGGCCCGAGCTCGGCCCGGCATCGTAGATCGGCCCGCCCTCCCATCGTCTTCTCCAGCTACGCCGGCGAAGAGAAGATTCGGGAGCCGCGGCGGTTGTTGCGTAAAAAAGCCCATGCCTCTGCTGTTCTTCCTCCATCGCGTGGTCTAGCCACCTCCCTCGGGGCCGCTCGCCGCGCGCTGTCCCTGATCTCCCTCCGCGCCAAGAATTTCGGGTCGCCGGTGAGGAGCCGCGCCGCCCTGCTTTTTGGAGAAGTCCGAGGCCACCAATCCGGGATAGCCAATGAGTTGGAAGCAGCTAGGTGATGTCGTGGCCGGCGCGTCTCGCAATGGGAGCAGAAAGATGAAGAAAAAAAATCTAGGATTTTTTTTCTGCTCAGCGGCGGCGGCAACTCCGGCGGCAACTCCGGCGGCGTCTCCGGCGGCTCCCGGCGGCTCCTAGCAGCGGCAAGGCGGCGCCATCTCCGTAATAATCTTCTTTCCGTGTCGAATTTTTTGTGTTGTTCTTCTTTACTGATTTGAGCAAGAACGGTACGTAATTTGGGTATAGGTTCTTGTTGGATCATATGGGAACGAACAAGTACCATAAATCGCACTATTCAATCCCATCAAAAATTGGAAAACCTTCTCGTTTTCTCTTTCTTTTATAATAAAATTCAATAGATCTCGCGTCTCGTGCTGAGCTGGAAGTTGAGTATAATTTTCTAGTTCGTCCCATACCTTTTTTAGACGTGAAAAATACACGTGTATCGAATCACCGCCTTGCTTACAATTTGCCAAAGCTCGCTTTTAATTCATATATTCTGGGGGACCTAGGGTGCCAACGAGAAATCGTTCCTTCAAGGCTATCCATAATTCATCGACTCTCTCGAATGATATATTGTGGATCGGAGAGAGGGTTCGATAGTATTGAGAATCCACGAGTTTACAAGATTATTGATCTCCCACCATTCTTCTTCTTTTTCTCGGGATCACCTTCGGGGAATTGGAATTATTCCATCAATGAATCCCAATTTCTTCTTCGATCGCAAGGCCATGCGTATGGCCCTTGCCCATTCTGCATAATTATTATCTGTGTCTGTCTCTTTCAACTGGACTGTTGTTAGAATCAATCCAGGTCCATCAGTGGATGCCATATAATAAGCATCTTTCTTTATTTTGTTAACATGGCTTTCTTCCACCATGTCATTATCAACATTGCCAATATTGTCGTTACTCATTTTGAGAAATTTCAGACAATTGGCTCTGATACCATGAAAGTTTCCAGTGGGAAAACAATCTTATGTTTTCTGTCTCATTAATGTGAGAATAGTGTACAATTTATAGATTTGTCCAAGTGACAAATCCTAAGCAGATTAGAACTAGGAAACACATTAGAAGTAAAAGTCCTAGCTAAATAGAACTAGGAAACACAACTTATACATAGTTTATGATTAATAGGAAGCCTATTTTGAATATATGTCTAACACTTTAGCATGAGCATAATCACAATACAATCTATAAGCTTCAAATTCATTACTCACAACCTGCTTCACAAGTCTACTTTCATAATCAAGGATTCCATCTTCAAATAACCAATTCGGTTCAACTCCTTTTGCTCCTCCATTTTCAGGTGCTCCACCTTCATCCTCACTTCCAATATAAATTGTATCTCCCCAACTCTCTTCGACATTCTCAGTGGTTGACATTTCTCTCAATCCGTTTTCAAGAAAGAATACATTCAAGCATAATCTTGGATCAACCCATGTAACAGCGAAAACTTATTCAAGAAAAAAAACAAAGATAATTAGCAATCAACCAAAAAAAAAACGTCAGAAGAAATCTAAAATTCACAAACCCGTTTCTTTTCTACTAACAAAGTAACCATAAGAACACACTCTACCAAAAATTATCAATTCCATTAAGCATAAAACTAAAAATGACCCAAAAAAGAACAATAAGAGGCACCTGAGCAGTCCGAATTTCGGAGAATAGAGAATCTTTCTGATCCGATGAAGCACTCTATCCCTTAATCAGAGTTTCAAATGGTGAAAAAAGGAAATAATTGAAGTGCTAACAAGGGAATGGACAGGTTATGCAATCTTGATGAAGAAGAAGAACTTAAGAAGAAGAAGAAGAAAGAAAGAGACTGTAAAGTGGTGGGTATCGGGGGGTTTCTACATGCTAGGGTGGGTGTAGTAAAGACGGGTCTATTTCGGACCCTCACACAGAAAGCGAGGCACGCAAGTTGGACCACATTTAGGGCCCCACACTCAGATAGGTTCGGGTGTAGAACACCCGCTTTACCTTTTGGGCTAGAAAGAAAGGAGTTAATTCTAAAACACCCCTGTACTTTAGTGAATTTATCTATTGAGTATCTAAACTTTTAGTTTAACAAATAAGTACTTAAATTATGGTTTTGTAAAAAAAAGTTAATCTAAAAAATACTCCTATACTTTTAGACAATTTTCAATTGAGTTTTTGAACTTTTTGTTTTGATAATCAACCTTCTAACTTAGAATTCTACCGATAAAATAAAATTTTAATTGTGACAATAAAGTGAAACACTAATTTAGATACTTGAGTGTCAATATAAAAAATTTATATACTCAATCAAAAATTTAATAAAAATATCAGGATATTTTTTAAAATAATTCAAAAATAACCATTGAGAAAATTTTCATTTTAACAATTAAGTATCCAAATTAGTTTTTTTTAGAATCCTAATTTGGATACATTTTTTTTTAAGGACTCATTTGGATACTTTATTCTCAAAATTAAGAGTTTTTCAACCGTTATTTTTTTTGTTTTGAAAGAATCCTCATTTGTGTATTTATTTATCAAATAAAAAGTTTAAATTCTCATGATAGTTTATTAAAAGTATAAAGATGTTTTTGAAATTAACCGCATAAGGGGTCGGATCTGTTCGGGCCATGTTTTGCCTGATTGCAATTAATGGGTCGGATCTGTTCGGGCCATGTTTTGCCTGATTGCAATTAATGGGTCGGATCCTGAGAAAACAAGGGCATGCTTGCCGGGATTGTTTTCCGTTCTTCTCAAACTGCAATTTTTATCTCTTCCATTTGAGAAAACCCAAAACACCCTGATGAGAAAAACCTTCAGAAAACCTTTCTCCACCATTACAATACCACTCCTTAAACCCTATCACCGCCTTGATAGAAATGTCGAGGCCACATTTTTACTATCAAGATTCAAAAAACAATGTCCAAGATCACATTTTGCTTCAAGTCCCAGGTGGGTTTTCTCATTTGCCTCTCAACTGCCACCCCCAGAATGGGTTCAACCCTTCAATAATCTCTCTGATCTCGTCAAAGACCCGAAAAACCTTCAAACTTCTCCATGGGTTTCTCAAATTCTCAATCTTTTGGATAGCTCACCAGAAATGGAGCAAAACTTGTCCACTTACTGCCACAAGTTCTTGATCAAATTGTCTCCAAACTTTGTTGCGTTTTTGTTGAAATCAAATAAGATATCTACACGGCCGGATGTTGCGTTTCGGTTTTTTCTCTGGGCTGGTAAGCAACAGGGTTATGCACATGTCCTTGAATGCTACGTGTCTCTAATTGAAGTTTTGTCCGTTTCAAGTGATTTTGGTAGAATAAAGTCTGTTTTTGCTGATTTTAAGAGTAGGGAATTTTTTATCAACGTGAATGCTGCTAATTCTTTAATTAGGAGTTTTGGGAATTCTGGAATGGTTGAGGAGTTGATATGGGTTTGGCGGCGAATGAAAGAGAATGGAATTGAGCCTAGCTTGTATACCTATAACTTTTTGATGAATGCTTTGGTGAATTCAATGTATATTGAGTCAGCTGAACGAGTTTTTGAGGTAATGGAAGGGGGGAATGTTAAGCCGGATGCTGTCACATATAACACAATGATCAAAGGATATTGTAAGTTAGGGAAGGTTCAGAAAGCTATGGAGAAATTTAGGGAGATGGAGGTAGGGAATGTCGAACCAGATAAGATCACGTATATGACCTTGATTCAAGCATGTTATACGTGTAGTGATTTCAGCACCTGTTTGGGACTTTATCATGAAATGGAAGAGAAAAAACTAGAGATTCCATCACATGCTTATAGCTTAGCAATTGGAGGGCTTTGTAAAGAAGGGAAGTCTTCTGAAGCATTTACCCTTTTTGAAAACATGATTAGAAAAGGTTCTAAACCAAATGTTGCAATTTATACGGCTTTGATAGATTCTTGTGTTAAAAACGGGAAGCTTGAAGAGGCAATGAGAACTTTTGACAGAATGCAGCAGGACGGATTTGCACCAGATGAGGTTACCTATGGGGTAATCGTTAATGGTTTGTGCAAGAATGGGAGATTAGAGGAGGCAATGCAATGGTTTGAATACTGTCGAGTTAACAATGTGCCTATTAATAGCATATTTTACTCAAGTCTCATTGATGGTCTTGGAAAGGCAGGGAGAGTAGACGAGGCTGAAGAACTCTTCCATGGTATGGTTGAACAGGGTTGTGCCCGGGATTCATATTGTTATAATGCGCTTATAGATGCTTTGGCCAAGAGTGGAAAAATTGACGAAGCTTTGGTGCTTTTTAAGAGAATGGAAGATGATGGTTGTGATCAAACTGTCTATACATACACAATATTGATTACTGGATTGTTCAAAGTGCACCGAAACGAAGAGGCATTAAAAGTATGGGATACAATGATTGATAAGGGCATAACACCCACAGCTGCTTCTTTCCGAGCTCTTTCAACTGGACTGTGTCTTTCGGGAAAAGTGGCAAGAGCATGTAAGATTCTGGATGAGCTTGCACCAATGGGTGTTGTCCTGGAAACAGCTTTTGAGGACATGATTAATGTTTTATGCAAAGCAGGACGTATCGAACAAGCCTGCAAGTTAGCCGATGGCGTTGTTGATCGTGGCAGGGAAGTTCCAGGTAAAGTTCGTAGTTTGTTAATCAATGCCTTGAGAAAGTCAGGAAATGCAGATTTGGCAATGAAGTTGATGCATAGTAAGATTGGCATTGGCTATGAAAGAACTGGTAGTGTTAAGAGACGAGTGAAGTTTCGGATTCTTATTGGCAATTGATTTATGGTCTAAGCATTGTATGTAAGTGAACTTGAGGTCCTTAGATGACCATTATGTTCCATAGAGATTGGTCCGTCGTAGTGAAACTTCAATTCCACCAAGCTGGAAGTTTGTTCCTTGCATTGTCTTATGGCTAAAAGTTGGAAACTTGCATGAGGGGCAACCATCCTCTACTTTTGCAGCAGAAACTTCCTAGCATTTTCTATGCTGATTATTGTATGCTTCTTTGATCAAAATGCAGACAGGTGAGACTATGCGGCTCTTAGGAGCACTGCATTTCATCATATTCTTGTCTCCATGCCTTCAAGATAACTATTCCTTCTTCTGTTACTGATTGTACTTTTTAAAAATTGATCTACACAGCCTTTCTCTTCCTACCGGTGCTAAATGTTGGAGAACCTTACAGAAGGATGCACGAGTTAGGTCCACTGGTCAACATGCTCTTGGTAAACTCTTTGGTATTGTACTTGTGCATGTCGCTGTTTATCTTAGCTTCTATTACAATGCATACATGAGCAATTCCATCAAATAATCTTAAGCATGAAACAGTAAGCATGAAGGCATTTAATCTGGGGGAAAGTTGACTCCAGTAGTCAACCTTCCACTCACAATAATCTAGCACCTGTAGCAATGCCAAAATTTCTTTGAGTTCATATATCCTTTCCCTTTTTCAGAAAATATTCACTTATCATATCTGAAACACCAGCTACCACAAAAGCTTTAATAACCACTATGAGCTCTTTACCTTTATCCCAAAATTGAACCTATAAATTAAAAAAAAATACACAAACACTAAATAAAAAGAAATAGAAATCAAGGAGTGCGGAGACAGAATGTGACTGACACTTATTACTTCTATCCTATCTCAACTGACAGTTCTAGGGTGATTAATTGCATTCGATGTGTAAATGATATATGCAAACACTTCATCTAGTTGCCTTGTCTGCTGAAGCAAAAAGCTAATTGGAGTTGGGATAGAATAAAAGAGGAAATTAGAGGCCTTACTTATGGGCACCTTGCTGTTTATCTTTCCTGCTTTCCTTTTTATCTTCCACTTGTTCCAACGAAGAAGCCATGTCTCAAGCAGAGGTACGAGGTCTTAAGTTTCAGATATTCATAAGGTACTGGTGGAGAAGAAAGGGCGGGATTGATTTACCACAGCTGTAATGTTTATCTATGAAAAGGTATGGGGTTAATTCTGCAATTTATCTTTTTGATGCTTCCATGTCTATTAAGGATGTTGTTTTAAGACATGAACTGCACTCCCAATGGTCAATTATGTCTTGAGATAGTGTTGGTGCAAAAAGTGCATTTCTATCTCTAAAATTTACAAATTCAAAGATTAATTTCACAGTCAAGATTTTCTTAACTAGACTTCTCAAACAGTTTTTCCATTATTATCAAATGTCTAATTAGAATCCTTCTTTGTGAAACTAGTTTCGAAGAAAACATGAGTTATGTTAAACCTTTATCCTCCACTTGGATTGAGGGAAAGGAGAGGAGAGGGAAGGAGAGTAACTAGGGTGAAAGCAAATGAGAGAGGGAAGGAGAGGATTGAGTATTTATTGTCTTTGTTTAGTTTGTATGAATTGAATGGAAGGCTAAGCTACTATTTTATGTCTTTGTCCGTACTCTATCTAAGTATAACCATATTGAGGACAGGATACTTTATTCAGTTAAAAAAATCATCAAAGTTGGTATGTCTTCCCTCTGTTTTGGTCCACTTTTTGATGGAAAAGAGGCTGATATTTTGAGCTAATCCCTCCATTTCTCCCATTCCTTTACTTACCTTCATAAAAAAAACAATCCTAATGCTAAAAACTTAATCCTTCTGTATCCTCTCATTCCCTCTCCTCCCATTCTCTCAAACGAAATGGAGGGTTGGGGTTCTGTTTGTTTTGTCTCTACAATCAAACATGTATTCATGTGCTGAGAATTTGTCTTGCAGACTCTATACCTGCATGTCAGTACCAACAGTTTCATTTAAAGTTTAGTAATTTTCCAACAAATATTTTTCACGCCCATTAGGTGGTTCAGTAGTCGAAAAGCCAGCATTAAAGAGAGGTTGTGCTCCTTTCAGCACCCTCTGAAACTGATCAACTCCTTCCTATTCCACCAGCTATCACCTTCACACTCGTAGATCCATATGCAGATAACTGGAATTCCGATTACTAGAATTTACATAATGTAATGTCTTCCCTAGTGAAAAAGAGATAAAGAATTGTTGTTAGTTTGATCTCTGTCGGTACTAGGCAGTGGTAGCTCCTTCTCTTTTCAAGGCTATGGCAAACTTCAAATTCAAGGAATGTGTCTACATGTGCACTTACTAATGGATGGTGTATACACGTGAGCTAATAATGGGTGGTGTATACTCTTGATGCTATTTAATTTGAGTTAGCCTGGGAAAAGTTTGGAAGATTCTCAAATATTTCTTCTCATTTTTTGAATATAATCTTTTGTCATCCGCTTTGATTTTTCTTTTTAATGCTTTTAGCTGTTAGCTTCCTGTGCCATTACCTTATCATGATGATAAACTGATATGCTTGGCAGCTGATGTTTGTGTTTCTTCAACTATGTTTTGTCAGTTTCTGGTGGTCCTCTTTAATCTTAATGATATCTATCCACGGTGAAGCCTATTGCTTTTATATGTGACAGAAATGCCACTTGCTATAAATAAAATGGGCTAAACTCCTGCGAACAATTTGCGAGTCATCTTCAAGCATGTTGTGTGTATTCATTTACCTATGAAGACAAATCAAGCGAGAGGCAACAGCCCGTGGCTGCCCCAAGTAATAAAACAGCAATACAAGACGCACAGCAGGTGCTTGAAATATGCACATACCACACGATCACGTCTCCTCTTTCTACTGCAAATTTTTAGGAACAAGGCCAGGTAAACTGTTTTAATTTTTTTCTAATGCTTGTTGGATGTCATTTCTTTCTTTCGAACAAATAATCTTCTTCATAGTTTATCAGTGAATTTAGCGTAGTAAAACTCCTTATCTAAGGCAAACCTTGAGAATGTACAAAACCTTCTGGATACAAGTTTGAAGAAAAAGACACCAAACCTATGAAAAATGTGACCCTTTACTCTCAGAAAGTGATTGGCTCATGAGTATTTTTAGACTTTGATCTGTATCTTGCAATTTGATTCACATAGAGTGGAGTCTTATTATTTATTTTCTTGTGTGTGAACAGATCATGAAGTGGCAAACATTATGAAGTGACCAAATATTAGAGCTATACCCCTTAGGGCACCAAAGCTTCTTCTGATTCATAGGATGTTAAGTTTTTGTAAGCTAATAGCACTTGAGATTTGGCTATATATATACATATATATATATATATATTTATGTGTGTGTGTGGATATTTTTAGAGTTATTGTGGCTCTTGAGAACTTATACAGATCAAGTAAATCCTTGTGAAAAGTTGTTTTTGTTGCTGAATATGGTGCATTTCCTTTTCAAGCTGCTGATGTTTCCATTAGTTTTTTTGAATTGCATGTTTCTCTTGTGCTTGCTATACATGATGGAAACAGCTAATGTTCCACAAAATAGTTATATTATCTTTTTTTGTTAGGATTTATCTGTTATTTGATAGGTTTTAATAATAAAATACTATATTAAGAATGTTACAGAGATAGTGTTATAGAGAATGTTATAGGATCTTGCAGACTATCTGAACCGTAAAATAAAGAAACAGAAAAATCTTTATGTTATAGATGAAGACATGATTGCATAATACTGGGGAAGGTTCTATCTTAAAATGAGAACCTAGAAAAGGAAATACATCAACTCCAATTAAAAACTGGGGCCGTTTGATAAAATTGAAAATGAAGTTTGAAATTTGAATTGTTTAAGTTCTGAAATTTGAAAATTTAAGTGTGAACACTAAATGTGAAAATTAAAATTTGAATTATTGAATTAATTAATCGTTAGTAATTATATGCAAAATGTTGTTATAATTTGATAAATAATATACATATTAAGATTTCAAACTTTAAAATTAAGTAAAATTTATAATTTATAATTATAATTAAGTACTTAATAATGCGTATTATCAAATACACTTAAATTTTTGCAGTCCAATCTGATCTGATCCGTTTGACTGTACTAATGAATGTGCTTTGAATTAAATTGCTAACCCTACATAGTACACTATTTAAGGTGATGAAGGTGACTTGAATTTATTTACAAAATATAAAATTGACCTTTTCATCTATTTTTCAATGTTGGAATGTTAACATATATATTTTTTATAAGTAAACTTGGTATTGATGATTTTATTATTGATATTCTTTTTATTCGAAAATTTCGTTATTTATATTCATAAATTTTATTGTAATTTCAATTTATAATTAAAATTTTATATTTATGAACTATTTGTAACTTTAATTATATGACAAATAATACTCGACGTGCCGTTGAGTATAATTTCACACCAACAAAGGAATTAACAATTCAGAGTATAAAAGTTTAAAAAAGTAATTTACAGGTTTTTAAAAATAGACTTTATCTTTGTTTTTATCTTTTTATATATCTATAATATTTAAATACATCTATGGCGTTTTCTCATAGAAAGTTTAGCTTGTGACCATTTTTTTAAAGGGTAAAATTATTTGAACACTCGTTAATATGAATTGAAATCAAATGTATATGAATTAAAACTAACGAAAAATTGAGCACTCAATTCTTACTCATTTTATTTCGGTTCATATCAATAAGTGTTCATACAATTTTATCCTTCAAAAAATGAGCACAAGCCTTATGTGTCTATTTTTGCCGAAAAACGTCTGGTTATATAGCGGTGGTCTAGTCATTTACATACACATAAATATCATAGGTATATTAAAAAAATAGATAAAACTAAAAAAGACTTATGTCTTAAAAATTCGTAAATAGTTTTACGACACCACCCGATTTACTAAAATCTATCACCCCATATTTTTATATCTTTTATCGTTCATTCGTAATGTGTGTCGACAGAGAAGGTCAACTTTTGATGTGAGTCTTGAATCGCCCTTTGAAAAGGTTAAGAGTAGATTGCTGGCTCATTCGGACCAGGTTTGAAAGAGTTGAGCCGATGACGAATCTTAACAAGACCTTAAGGCCGAGTGGAAGGAAGGGGACAGTCAACTAGTATTCGAATTTCACTGACTAAGCTGTTTTCACATAAAAAAAAAGATTATATCGTGGTGAAATACATTGCTTATATCGTACTGTGTCTGTGAGGATGAAAAATGTATAAAAGGAATGGGACCTTCAAAAAACCTATTCTCTCCGGAGGGGGACTCCACCAAGAGAACAAGCTCAATCTTGAAAAAGAAAGGCGGTACCTTCATTTGGCTCATTCATGGAGTTGTATTTAGTACATCTAAGAAATATAATTATCCACCGTTAGTCAGTACTGTGGGATGGCCACATATAGATGTACTTTTGAACGAGCTTCGGTCGCTCTCTATAGTTTGACGCGAGTCATCCCCTGAACTCATTGGACTGACCTTGCGAGGTTCCTGATTAGATAAATCACCTTCAATCGGAAGTCATGAACTCAGAATTTCTTCCCTTCGATTCTGTCCAAATTAGCTTCTACTACTTTCTTCAATCAGTCAAGATCGGGAGCCCCTCGGGAGGAGATTGAGCTACATTAGTTGCAGGAGAGGACTATCTATAGGCATACGGTTGATCAGGTGAGACGGATCGTATCGACTTCACTTTCCAATTCCGATGTCTCACCAAGAAGCAGGCGAACGTTCGACAACTAACGAAAAAACCGGCTCACACCGTTGAGTCCTTCTAATACGCGAAGCGCATGTCAAATTGCTTATATCGAGCACGAAGGATCAAAGTCTATCTTATCTTTACTTGAAATCATTGCATTTTTAACTTGAAATTATCATCTCAAGTTGGGTTGCCCAAGCTGTCAAAAAATCATGGTTTTAATTTGGTCCCTCCCTCCCTCTCATTCGTCTCCATCCATTGCCCAAAGATTCTTGTTTTCTCTCTCTAACTTCTCAGACAAAAAATCTACTAAAAATAAAGAAGTCCTTGTGGTCTATAAACAGTCGTACCCTAATACTGCTCCATCACATTATTTCATATTAAATGAACTTTTTTTTTGATAAATTATAGAAATATTTCATACTTTTTTCTGTAAAGAATATTTTTTGTATTATTTATATTTTATATTATCTGTCGTTTGAATATATTTTTTTTTATTTTAAAATATTTCCTATTTTAATACATTAAAAAAGTATTAAATGATAATTTTCTATATGTTCCCCTATCTTATTGGAATTAAATAATTATCTAGAAACTTCTCAATCATTAACTTAATTCTTATCAATTAAAATAAAATGAAAATAATACTTAATAACTATTTATTCATTTAGAGAAGTCATAATAAAAGAATATACTAATTTTTGTATAAAATGAATATATTTTTACCATTAAAATTTTTTTGAATGAGGGCCGGGCCCTCCCTAGCCCCTTCGTTGCTCCGCCACTGAACTATATATATATATATATATATATATATATATATGTATATATCATTAGGATCTTTCAATGTTTATGTGGGCATGATTTGTTTCTTCTACATTATTATTTTTTTTTCCTAACAAAAAAGATAAGCTTATGGACTCATCATCAGCAGCTGCTGCTGCTGCTGCTGCTGTTGGTAACAATAACAATGGAGAATTGATGAGAGGACATGATGACATTATGAGTTGGTTTGAGGAAGTTTCAGAGAAGGCAGAGATTGTTCAAAGACAAACACTAGTGAAGATTCTTGAAATGAATCATGGAGTTGAGTATTTGAAGAAATGGTTTGGAGAAATAGATGTATTGAATATGGAAGAAACTGCACTTGAATCCCTTTTTACTTGTTTAGTACCTCTTTCTTCACATGCAGATTTAGAGCCTTTTATTCAAAGAATTGCTGATGGAGATGATTATGATCATCATAATTCTTCTACTCCTTTAATCACTCATGAACCAATCAAACTTCTCTCCTTGAGGTACTCTATTATTCATTTTTTTCTTTTTTTTTCTTTTTATATATATATATATTTGTATTATTGTATATTTTTCATATCTTTTATAAATTTTTAACTTCAAAATGTGCCCAAGAAACCGAGGACAAGATTTTTCAAAATCTTATACTATTTTCGGTTAGAAATATGAGTATTATTAACTTAATAAGTATTTATTGCATTTTTTTTTAATTTATACCAACCTTATTATTAATTTATTCATCTATATTCTTTATATTTATCATTATTTATTAAGGGCATAAAGATTATCTTATTTCAAAAGTTATCATATTTTTTCAAAACCCTTAATTGTTGTACACAAATATTCAAGGATTTATAGTTTTTTAGTTATGTTTTTCTGAAATTTCTTTCTCCAATAATTTTAAAATTTTTTTGTCATATAAATTAATATAAATATAAATTCTCGCTCTTCCGAAATTAAAATTTTAATCATATCTTATGCAAGAAAATGATTATTTGAAGTACATTTGAAAAGTTTTTATCATTTTATTTTATTTTACATATTAACTAATGGATATTAACTAATGGTGGGTTTGATTCAGTTCTGGAACAACTGATGGACGACAGAAATATGTGCCTTTCACTCGCCACAGTGCTAAAACTACTCTCCAGATTTTCAAGTTAGCTGCAGCTTATAGATCAAGGTCTCTCTCTCTCTCTCTCTCTCTCTCTCTCTCTCTCTCTCTCTCTCTCTCTCTCTCATCCTTTTTTTCGTTTCTTACACTCCAAAAAGATCAAAATTATAGATTATGAGGTATCAATTATTGAGCGTCATTATGAAACCAAGGAAACTAAGGACGTAACCAAAAGGGGCGGGACAGTTTTCGGACCCTACATTTATAAAAAAAAGTTTCTAGAGCAATTCGCAAAAATAATCATTCAACATTAATTTATTTGTTGCAATTTCATTTTAAATTTTTTGTTTCAACAAAGAATTTTTCGATGAAAATAATAATAAGCTTCCACAATAAAATCCGACCCTTGTGTGTAATGTAGGACTATATTGATTGAAATAATATAGTCGTTCCGTTTCATATTTTTTGTGACCTTAGAATAATGTACAAGAATTAATAAAATGGTTAGGTTCTCTTGTTTAATTCTAACGAGATAAGGATATTAATAGAAAAGTACCATTTAATACTCTCTTGAGTTATTAAAGTCGTATATATTTTAAGTTCGATCCTATATTTAAAGATATTTATTTTCTTTATATAGAGTTTCGTCATTTTGAATGAATTTTTTTCTTGTTTTAAATAGGGTATATCCAACAAGAGAAGGAGGAAAAATACTTGAATTTATATACGGCAGTAGACAATTCAAAACAAAAGGAGGATTAATAGCAGGAACAGCAACAACACATTATTATAACAGTGAAGAATTCAAGATCAAACAAGAAGAAACAAAAACATTTACATGCAGCCCTGAAGAAGTAATTTCAAGTGGAGATTATAAACAATCAACATATTGTCATCTATTATTAGGGCTTTATTTTCGAGATCAAGTCGAATTTATAACTTCAACATTTGCATACAGCATAGTACAGGCATTCAGATCATTTGAAGAAATTTGGAGAGATATTTGCAATGATATTAAAGAAGGGACATTAAATTCATCAAGAATTACAATTAAAAAAACAAGAAAGGCTGTTTTGGAAATTATATCTCATGTTCCAAACCCTTGTTTAGCATCAAGAATTAAATCAATTTGTGAAGAATTAGAAGGGAAAGATTGGTATTGTTTGGTACCAAAATTGTGGCCTAATGCAAAATATATTTATTCAATAATGACAGGATCAATGGAACCCTATTTGAAGAAATTGAGACATTATGCAGGTGAAAATTTGCCTTTGGTTAGTGCTGATTATGGTTCTACAGAGAGTTGGATTGGTGTAAATATTGATCCTAAATCTCCACCAGAAAAAGTGACATTTGCAGTTATCCCTAATTTTTCTTACTTTGAGTTCATACCACTCCATAGACAGAAAAAGAAAAAAAACAAGAATTTTCAAGAACAAGAAGAAGAAGAAGATGCAAATTCAAATTCTAATTCTGATGATTTTATTGAAGATGATCCTGTTCCGCTCTCTCAGGTTAAGATTGGTCAAGAATACGAGATCGTGCTAACAACTTTCACAGGTAAGTATAATATATTTCTTCGTATTTTTTTACTTGTCTCAGATAAAGAATCTCTTTTTTTAAAAAAATATAAAGGAATCTTAAAGTTTTTCTCAATTTTAAATTTTCACAAGAAAAAAAAAATACACTTTACTAAAAAATAACAAACTTGCAAGTAGAAAATTCAGTATAATTTTTTTATTATATAAACTAAAATAACCTTTAGTAATATCATATTTGTTACTTTTGCATTTTTACTATTCTCTCTTCTCGATTTTTTACTTGTCACATTTTCAATTTAGTTATTATCTTAGTAAGTTAAATTAGCTTTGAACAACATTATTTTAGTTTTTTTTCCTAAAAAAAATTATTTTAGTAACTACATTGTTTTTTTTTTTTTTTTTAAAAACTATAGTAGTAATGCTTTTAAGGACAAGAAGACACCATGGCTTGATATTTTCTTTCAAGATTTTAAACATTTCATATCATTGCTGGACTAAACCATGAAGATATAGGACATACTGGGTCCGCGTAGGCTTATCTCAATTGATTTTGAGACTGTAAAACTGTTTAACATCACTAGTATTTGTCTCCAGTCTACAAAATCTCTAAGTTATTATAATTTACATCCTCCACCTAAATTTCGAACAGTTTAATAAAAATTCTGTAAACAAAGAATTTTGGTACCAAGAACATAACTTGTTTTTATGTAGTTGGCAGTTGGTAACAAAAATTGACTTTTCATATATTTCCAAAAGACAGTACTAGCCTTTACAAGTCCTGTCTAAAATCATTAATTTCTAGAAATCATACAAAGTTTGTTTTATGAAGGAAAAATTAATTGAGGAAAATTGACCACGTAGGAAGCTTTGTGACCAACCACATTATTTTCTGAAATTTTTTTTTGTTTTTAAATTCTTTTCTGATTTATTTTCTTGATCAATCAAAAAAGAAAAAAAATCAAAGGATATATTCTTTTTATGCCATCAAGTGGCAATTTCCACTATAAATACACAAGTGTGCTATCTCAATTACTAAAAAAATTGTTTGTTTTTGGACTTGTTATTTTCATAACCATTAATATATATATATATATATATATATACATAAGTCAATTTTATGAATAATATATGCATGATAAAGGGCAGTCGTCATACTGATATTTGTAAAATTTTTTTATAAATATTAATTTTTTTTAGATTTATTATTCTTATTTTTTATTAGGTGTCACATTTTGAACATTACAACTATTTAAGAAAATACTGAATTTTAAATATTTTTTCTTGTGCGGACAAGAATACCCTTTAAACTTTTCTCTCTCATTATTATTTTTATTCTTCTACGTTTTAAAGGAGTAAACAATGTTGAAATTTGTTTTTAATGGGAAAGCACACTAAAAAAAGTGCATTATTTCTAAAATTTCACCTCTAATGTTTTGAAAATTCTTTTTATATAAATTCTCGCGTCTCAAAGTTCAAGCATTGATAAATTTTGTATATATAGAGTAATAATATGTGTTATTATATATTATCTTGCAGGGCTATATAGATATAGATTAGGTGATGTGGTAGAAGTGGCTGGATTCTATAAAAACACACCAAAATTGAACTTTATATGCAGGAGAAAATTGATTCTAACAGTGAATATTGACAAGAACACAGAAAAAGACCTTCAAATAGTAGTGGAAAGGGGTTGTCAAATACTAAGTAAATCATCAAAAGGAGCTGAATTAGTTGATTTTACAAGCCATGCAAATGTATCAAAACAGCCAGGGCATTATATAATTTATTGGGAAATAAAAGGAGAAGTTGATGAAAAAATATTGAGAGAATGTTGCTGTGAAATGGATGCTTGTTTTGTTGATCATGGTTATGTTGTATCAAGAAAAGCTAATTCAATTGGTCCTCTTGAGCTTTGCATTGTGGAGAAAGGCACTTTTAAGAAGATTTTGGATCATTTTATAGGGAATGGAGCAGCTTTGAGTTTGAGCCAATTCAAGACTCCAAGATGCACTACCAATCAAGTTTTGTTGAAAATTCTTGATGTTTCCACTGTTAAAAGGTTTATAAGTACAGCATATGATGATTAATTGATTGATTGGAGTTTGTTTTTAATTTGCTGCTTAAAATTTGTTGCCCTATCTTTGTAACTTTTTTAATATTGTCTTTTATTAATAAAATCTATTGAAAGATAAATCGAAAGAAAAATATTAGAGAGAATGTTGCAGATAATCTTGATGTGTTTTGTCTATAAAATATGATTTCAAACTATCTAAAAACAATATTGTTAAAAGATCATCAATTCCTAATGAAATGGATGTAGCCGTAGCTTGTTGGAAACCCGCCATCTGTCTTCCTTGTAAATAAGTTAGAATTATAAGAAAGTCACGTTTCGGGCTAGCCTATGCTTACGCCTTTTCGTCTGCGTCCTGTACGCCAGAATAGAATCTTGTGTTTTGGCTCTGGAGCAGAGGCTGCAAAGAAAAAATAGGATTTTAAGACCACTAAGGTAAGTAAGATCCCGTCCTCACGATTCCATTCTGATGTTACGATAAATCCCTCTACTCTATTGGTTAATCCCGAAGGAAGCTTCCCTGGTAGAGGTGCTATAAGATAAGCTCTTTTTTCATTTAGTTTAGAGAGTGAGTAGCTTTCCACGATCTGGGTCTTTGGGATCTATTTCTTTGGTTGTTTTGGTTGACGAACCATATAAGGTGCACACTAGATAAACACCATCCTATGTAATAACTTGTAAACCACATCCGGTAATTAAGCTGCACTAGGCAAATCCTGTCCGTAACATATTCTCATTTTTTAAAAAAAAATGTTTGAAAGATAGACTGATTATTCGGCACTATTTTCAATTGTCACTATACTTAAACATTAGCTCCTACAACCTCGTCCCTTACTTGCGATTGCCGTACTTACTCAGATAATTTGCAAATCTAGCGAGAGTTTTATAAGCTGTTGTGCTCTTATCTGCTGAACTTTTTGCTGACTTGGCTGACCCTCTGACCTCGAAGGCTTGAGCATCCTCCCAAGCACATAGGTAATTGTTTGGATAATAATTCCTACCTATTTATCAATGAATAATCTCTAATTTTAACTCAAAAAAAATAGAAAATTTCACCCATTTAAATGGTGGCATCTATGATTAACAATTTGAATGATATTTGAGAGAAAACTTACCGGTATGAATCTTACTAAATTAATTTTGAGAATGCAGAATTTGTGACGAAGAAAAAACCCAATAAAGACTTTGCATACATGTATTTGGGCATATTAAAGTCTTCTCAAAATCAACAACTCCAAGAAAGGCTTCTAGACTTTAATCTTGCAAAGAGAGGTTTAAGGGGGAAAAAATGGGCAATAATAATGTTCTTTTTTGTAGCAACTAAATTGACAAAAGGGATACCATTTTTGGGTGTGTGGTCTCTGTATCAGAGAGATTGATTCATGCCATGTATTTTTCAGCTGATGCTGAAATTGATATGACCATGCAAATGATCCATCAAATAATAATTAGTACTCTACCCAATGTATGGTCAATAATAATTACAATGGGAAAGCATCAAAAGTGGCAACAAAAAAACAATCAAAATGTGGAAAATAATCTTAATCATAAAATCAAATTTTTTTCTAATATTTTGGTGGCTGCAAATATTGATCAATAATGTGTCTAACTAACTAACCCAATTCATTTGAGTATTGATTTTTGTTATTAAACGGGCGAACTTTAAGAGATTTACTATTACAATCAAATCAAAATTTGAAGAAAAATATAAATTCTAATCTATTACAAGATTAAGAAACGGCTACAAGATTCGACAGTAACAGTAAAACAACTTCAGAGCAAAAGAAAATTCTTCAGTTGAAGTGAGTCTCACAACAAAGAAATCTATTGTCAAACTCTCTATTTCTATAATCCTCAAGTGTCAGTCAAGCTTAAAACCGACAAGACAAAGAAAGCAAAACCGACGAGTGACGCAGAAGAGGAAGGCGGAGATCACAGAGAAGACAAAAGTCAGTAACCCTAGAGGAAGCGGCCGAAGAGAGAAGACAAGAGAATGCTGCTCAATTAAGGCAAGCAATGAGAAAGAGATTATATATATGGGTCCATGGGCAAGTTGGTTCAACCCGACCCACCCAGCATCTTAAGACACAATAATAAGTCCAGATAAAAATATTGTGAGGCTCAATTCATCTTCATTATTGGAATATAAATGACTGAAAAATAAAATGTGCCAATAAACCAAATATTGGCCAACAATTTTCCACCCTTTTGGTCTTTAACATTATTAAATATTGATATATATATATATATATTTGAATCTAAAGTATAAAAGATTCAATCATGATCTTTAATACACTTTTCTTAATAATAAATTTTTTTCTTATAATTTATTTTTAGATATTGATCAAGGCTTAATGATTTAGTCTCTATTTCTTTTTCTTTAACTTTTATATATGTTAAAAAATAGTACAAACAGTAATGAATGATGTGTAGAATGAATTAGAAGACAATGACCACCAAGATTTAAACATATTTCAATAGAAAAGATTGTGTCCATTGCCCAGCCATCCACCTGTCAATCTTTTAGCCATGTAAAGCTGGGTGATGAAGACCATTTTTTCCAAGATACAAAATCAATAATGGAAAGATCCTTGCAATGTATAGAAGAAACACAAATCTGAACTTTCCATATGACCTGTTCAAATAATAAGATTTTAGAATTGACATGATTTATTCCCTAAACAATTTATAATAATTCTATAAAATCTTTTTACTATCATGATATTTAGCGTTTGTATATTCATATGCAGTAATATGAAAGATAAAATAGGTATTATAAGTCATTTTGTTCAAGAGAAACACAGTTAATTGACGATCCTGAGAATGAGAGCAACTTTTATTATGTGTTTCGTTTGGAGGGAATGTCTACTATAAATTTAGTTTACTATTTAAATTACCTCGCATGAGCAGCTCGTAGGTGTTTGACAATGATCTTATTGGATTTTTGTAAACTGTTTAGGAACCATAACAATGAAAAAATCAACTTTGAGTATCATATCATGTCAAGGTGGGCTCGGATCTCCTATACCACTATTTGTACTACTAACCTAATAAATAAAAGATAAACCCTAAAGAGAAAATGCTATAAAAGAAAAGAAAAGTGGTACACAGAATGATACACAAGTTAGTAGAGAGAATCTTGTGCATGTCAAGACCTATTATTATATAGTCTCCCAACCCCCTCCCCCACCCCCCCCGCCCCCCTAATATTTTTTAAAAAAATTTACAAGGTTATTATTATTTTTATTTATTTCATTCCTCTCCACATTTCAATTTTTTAAAAGAGATATTAGCTATTTATAGTCACAAACTACTTTATTTTTTATTTTAAAATTATAAACTTTAATTTTATCTTTTTCTAATAATGAACTATCTTTATTTTTTCTTTTATAGCTAACTTATGTAATATATATATACATATATAAGCAGTCATTTCCCAATTTCTCCTTTTTTTTCATGGCTCAAACTTGAACCCTTGATTAAATAAATACTGAAATTTTCACTAATACTACTATGCATGGATTTTTTTTTTCCTTTTTTTCTTTATGGAATTAACTATGTTCAGAAATATTTAGACTTATTCATTCCCCTATGGTAAGGTAGCAGCTCACTCAAAAATAAATAAATAAAAGGTAGCAGCCAAGGGACCTAAAGGGCTTAAAGCCTAAAACATTCCTTGCCCATCAATCGAATTAATTAAAAATGGGCCAAGTCTTTTGTTCAGCCTTTTTATTTGGATCCATAAGGCATGGACTTTGTTCAAGCAATAAGCAAATGTTACTTAACAAAAAATGGATTTTACTCCCAAAAAAAAAAAATCTTTTTTTCATTCTAAAGATAAATATCCAACTCCATAAAACGGTTCAAATCCTTTATAACACGTTCTTTAACCCTCTCTTTAATATTAATAACATCTCTCAAATAACGAAAATGTCATTGATGTGTTGTAGGCAATTCTGGATGCCTGATCATATGTAACACTCCTCTACAACATTAATGTAGTATTTTAATTATAAAATAAAGAAAAAAAGATAAATTACAAAAGAAAATATCCGAAAGAATGTTATAATTGATACTATGTGCATAGAATATACATACTGGTTTGTTTAAACTCTCACCACTATAAAACTGATCCCGATTTTAAATAAAAAAACTCTTACAATTATTGTATTGAAAGATGTATAAGATGATAAGAGCCACGCGACAGTAGCCAAATTAATAAGTTAACCGTAAAACTGAATTAGATGATCCTTCGGTTAGTCCAAGACAAATATCTTCATTGTTTTTGTGAACAAAAAACCATTCGAGTTAGTCATATATATATGTATATATATATATATATAGAGAGAGAGAGAGAGAGAGAGAGAGAGAGTAAATAATTAACCAGACTGAAAAACCAAGAGAAAAAAAAGCCTGAAAATGATTGTAAGTTTTTATCCATTATCATACATCTCCATATTTCATGGTTTCTCTTTGTTATTCACGAAAATATCACCACAAACAAAGATTTTAAAAAGCATTTTAAAATAAAAAACACTCTTAAAGTTTGAAAGTATTATCAATTAAATAAATAGATTTTATATATGGGTTAATTATATTTTTCTCCTGAAATTTGTTCAAATTATAATTTCATCTCTTTATTTTGTGTTTATTATAAATACATCCTTATTTTTTTTATATTTTCATAACTGATTAGTCCCTACTTTTAATTTCAATTAAAAATATCTATCAGAAAACAATGATTTTGCAGTAAAAAGTTAAAAATCTTTAGAAAATATCATTTTAGAAGTTTATTTCTTATTTATTATATCATTATATTAAGAAATAATATTCTTCAATGTAGAAATTAGACTAATAAAAAATTAAGTAAAGGTATTATGATCTTCATATATGGTTGTAAATAAGAGCAAGATACGCGAAAATGATAAACTTTTTGCTATGAAATCATTATTCTTTTCTATTTTTTTTTTACTGAAATTAGTAGTAGGGATTAATTAGTTATGAATATATAAACGACAATGATATATTTGTAATATATGCAAAATAGAGTGATAAAATAGTAATTTAGGTAAACCTCGAGAGGAAAAATGTAATTTTATATAATTTATAATTTGGCACAAACCCTATTAGTTTAGTAAGTTTTTGGGACTTAATTAAAAATAATATATATACATATATATATATATATATATGTGTGTGTAAACCCTTCACTCAAACTACATCATATGTCACAAGAAACAAGAAAAAACATAGAAGTGAACTCCATTGGTGATCAATCTAGATGATTCCAACAATATTCACCTCCATTTTTAACGATAATTCCATATATATTTCTCTCAAAAAACCTAGTATTTTCCGTTAATTCTTTACTATAAATTAAACTCTATAGCACCCTAAACAATTCCCCCGGCCTTCTACTTCAAACATGAATATTTTATAAGCCCTTTAAACCTCAATAATCATCTTCCCTAATACTTCTTGAAAACATTTTTTTTTGTTCTAAAATTTTCTTGCCCGAAAAATGTCACTTTCAAGATTTCACAAACAATCCGATGGAATAATTTGTCCAAATAATTATCGAGTTTATGTCTCATTTTGTGGCAAGAATCGGACACCATCATCAAACAATGCAAATTTATGCAATTGGATAGAATGTTACAACCCTTCAAATAATTCATGGCATACGGTAACTTCAATTCCTGGCCTAATTGAAAACCAAGTCTTGAAGGGCTTTGCCATGGTCTCCGTCGGTGAGTCTTTTATTTACGTGATCGGCGGCCGGATATGTCATAATAAGGATATTAATCACGATAATGATTCTTATTTTACGTACGATATTGATTTAGAAGTGATTCCTAATGTACTCAGATACGATGTTCGAAAGGACGTGTGGTATAAATGTGCCCCGATGAAAATGGCTAGGTGTGACTTTGCATGTACCGTTAGCAAGAATAAGATTTATGTAGCTGGAGGACAAAGTACCTTTGGCTGTGGTAAGGGCATTTCATCTGCGGAGGTTTATGATCCTGTCCTAGATGAATGGAAATCCCTTCCAAATATGAGCACTCTTAGGTAAGGATGCAATAAGAGGGGGGGTGGGGGTGGTTAGTAATAAATCTTAATTATTTTTTTAATAATAATTCATTTATTAGAATAAAAATTTTAACCATTGTGTGTAATAATTCATCTATTTTTGGTGTTTAGATATAACTTTTAAGTATTGAAAGAAGTATTCACAAAAATTGTTAAGTATTGACAAAATTATTTTCAAAACTATTCAATTTTGTTTTAATTTTAGTATAATAATTATTTGTTCAATAATTTTTAGTCTCTAAATTAATTTTCTTCAAATTATTGGGCCTATCATCTTTTTTGCACTTAAATCCTATGTAACCTCTTTATAACATTATTTAATTAACGCATCTTTTTATATTATATTTTTCTTAGAATATATCAACTAAAACTTAAGATTTATATTTTATTTTGTAAATTTATTAATAAAATATTATATCAGAAATGTAACAAAAGAAGTGTTATAGAAAAATTTAGAAGTGGAAGCGCAACTTGTACTGAACACCAATAAAAAAAGTAGAATCGTTAATATCTAACTTTTCCCTCATAAATATGCACAAAAACTACTTATATAACCCTTCCGTTTTTGCTAAACTGAAGGAATTTAATAAAAAAAAAGTCAAAAATTCATAAAATAATCGCTGACCGATAATTAATACAAGTGACACATGCATAAATCTCGTACCATATAAGAAGTGGTAAGAATCAATATTAAATAACGACTAAATTTGTTTCGGTGTATATTTAGGTACAAATGTGTAGGCGTAACATGGCAAGGAAAGATCTACGTAGTAGGAGGATTTGCAGAGAGGGGAGACAACGATAGTCCCGGACCATTTACAATGGAAAGAAGCTCTGCCGAGGTATACGACATAGAACACAAGAAATGGGATCTAAAGGCAAGAATGTGGGAATTGGATGTGCCACCAAACCAAATAGTAACAATAAATGGCAAACTTTTTAGCTCTGGAGATTGTTTAAATGCATGGAAAGGACATGTTGAATCTTATAATGGTAAATTAAAAATGTGGGATATGGTTAGAGGTTCAAGATTGGACACTTTATCTTCTTCTTCTTCGATGCAACAAAGGTTGTATTACTTAACAATGGCACCAATCGGTACAAATCTTTATTTCTTGGCTGGTTATAGAAAAGTTGATCAAGAAGAAGAAGGAGGTGATGATGATATTATTTCGAGGATTAAAACAGAGGTTTATGTGTTTGATACTTGTGAAAATGGAGATGGATGGAAAAGCTTTGAGCCAATCGAAGAACAAGGAGAAAAGGAATTATGTTGCCATTGTTGTGTTTTAATTAAACAAGATTAATATATAAATATATATCCTAGATATAGGCTATATGGGTTTTTTTTTGGGCTAATGTATGTAACAAAAGTAGAAGCAAAAAGTTTTTCAAATAATAATATTTATAAATGAAATAATCCTTTCGAGAAACTGGTAAAAAATGCCCCTATAATTTACGTTTTTTCACTCAAAGATGTTATTTATTTTGTTAGTCACTTATACAAGTTTTATAACGATCAAGACTTTTATAACGATAAACTGGATGAGCTACTTCCTCGTCCAATAACGATCAAGACTTTTATAACGAGAAAGACAACTATCGATTTGGCATAATACTGCCAAGGCTACTGTAAGTTAGGGCACGGTATTGATGACTCTATCCATCGTGATCGACCCCTTATACCTATATTGGCGGAAAACCTTATTGAAGTCCCTAGGGTTCGATAAGAGCCCAATACTGTGGTTCTTCCTCGAAAGCAGCGATATGGTTCTACTCCGCACAGAAAAGAGATTGCCTACCCCAAAGCTAAGCATCCTTGGATTCTGAAGCATGCTGAGGTTTTTATCCCTCAAGCGATAATAATCTAGTTGACCATTTTGTGTATGTTAATCCTGCTCTTCGTATCGCTCAAGTTGCACCTTCTTAAACTAGATACAATTACAAGTTCACGACAAATTACTAATATATAAGTGTACTCACGGATCTTAGGATTCTATCTCCCGTCACTATTTATATATGATGAAATTTGACTAATTCACTTGCATAAATTATACGTATTAATGTGTGATAACAAAAATCTTTTTAAGGACGAGAATACATGTATAATTTGAGCGTAATAATTTGTGACATTAATAATTATGAAAAAAAAATTTATTACTCAATAAAGACACAGGATATTTGTAAATAAAAAATAAAAAAAAATCAAGACATAGGAAGCAGACAAACTTTCAGAAATAACGGGATCACGTGACCCTTAAAGAACCTGCACGGGTCTCCTGTGGTCCTCTCCCGCATGTGATCCTTCCCCTCGTTGACAAAGCCTCAACTTCACTCGATTGCATCTTTATGGTGCTCGTGAGTTTCCCAATTGTAAAATCTCAACCGTACATCAGATGGCCTGGGGATTCTTATTATTTTCACGTCAGAAAAGCAAAATCTCAGCCAATGGGTGACCTCCACGATTTGCGGTTTTATTGGATGACATCTTGCAGGTGATTCGCCAGAGACACACGGGAATAATATTTTTACTGCAGAAATATGAATATTCTCCCCTTTCTTAATATTCTGACTTATTTTAAGAAAAAAATATAAAGAAATGTGAGAATTAGTCAATTGAATATTGATAATTAATTTAAGGCTTCAAAAAAAGATGAGTTTTTTTATTGGCAATTACATGTTTTTATGAGGGAGAAAAAAAAGTGAAAAAAAAGGCTTGGTTTGAAATATAAATGATTTTTTGCTTTGTTATCGGTAAAAAGTTTTTTACATTGACTACGAAATAAATAAATAATAATAGGAAAATTAATTGCTTCAGCCGTTACACCTGGTACATGAGTAATTACAATAATTGCATATGTAATTATAATCGTTATAGGATTAATTACAACTGTTACAAGTATAAGTACAATCTTTTTTCAAATTCTTGCACGTAATTTTTCAACTATTGATAAACTATTTTCTCATTCACTCCTCTTTAATTCAGAACTTTATTTTTAACACCACAGACTGCTTTTGTTCTTCTTTTCAATATTTTTTTATTAGATCTACAATCCTAAAGTATGTTATCCTTTCTGATCTCTCAAGTTAAAGTCAAGATTTCTTAAACCCTAATTCATATTAGAGCCATTTATCAGTTTAATTTTCATCTCTTTCCTAGGCAATCCTTAAGAAAAATGATACTTCTAGAGCATTTTAGATCTGTTGCTTCTTATGGGATGAATGGATGTTGATTTTATCATGCGGATGGTGCGAAGAGTTGACTTCGAAGATGAAAGAAGAATATGAACATATGTTTGTTTGTCTTTTATTTTCTATTTTGCACCCATTTAGGCTTCCTGAAGGTTAGGTCTTTGTCTATTACTATGGATATACAGGGTTCGTCTCTATCTATTTGTGTAATTTGTTTTCCGTTGTTTATGCAATTTCTTGTTATAATAAAAAAGAAAAAAAGTTCTAGGTAGCTTGTTCTCATAGGGTTGATTGAGCTTGGTACTTATATTTTGATTGATATGTGAGATTTTACAGTAGAAATTATGCTTTAATTTGATGGTTATTCTATGTAAATTCTTGTGTAATTTGTATTTGATTTGAACAAATAACTCTCTTTATTCTTTATTTGATTTGTGAGGCCACTTTGAAGAAAAATCAAAATATAAGGACCAACTTGTAGTTTTCAAAAGTTGAATAGCGTAAGTAGTTCTTAGCTACATTGAACCAGGGTTGATTCACACTAGACAAGTGCAGGATGAGAAGCAAAACAAAGACAGAAGGATTTCGCAGGCCTGATCAGAATCGAATTCAGTCCATTTAACTAAAAATAGCACCTAATAGGATTCAACCGGCAACTGGCACCTTGTACATTGTATGTTGGGATGTGACACCAAACCGACGCTAGTTATGTTAAAATCAACACCGAGTTCATGAAGATGGTTGAAATAGTGTGGTTGAAGGTTTCTCTTGATTTTAGTTATTATTTTAGAAGTTTTCTTTTTTTTAATTTAGGACTTTATGTTTAAGTTATCTTCCTTTTTAATTAGATTTTCTTTTTAGAGAGTTTTTTTTAAGTTAATTTTTAATTTCTTTCTAATAAACTTCTACAAATAGAGGAGTTTTGGCAGCCATTAATTAGGCTTGACCAGTTTTAGAGTAGTGTAGGTTAGTTTTTAATTTAGTTTAGGGTTAGTTTTAAAATAGTATTTCTTTATTATTTATAGTTTTAGTTTATGTAATTTCAAAATAAGGATCGGAAGCTTTAATTATTTGCAATATTTAAGATTATTTTCTATTCAAGTATTGAAGATTTATTTATTCGTGAATATTTTCAATAACTCTTTTCTTTATTCTATTTTCGAGTATTGTTTTTAATGCCTAATCTTTTATTCTAAGGACATGATGTAGCTAAATTAATTTGTTATATTATTTCTTTTGATTTCATTACTTCGGAGTGTTATGGATTTAATGACAAATTACTATACTTAGTGCTTTTAAATGATTAGCTAAGATTTAAATTGAATTAACTTTAATTATGCATCCTTGAGAGAGCACGTTAAGTAATTTGCCCATAAATTTCATCTGAGATAAAGAGATATAATTGTGTAATTTTTGCGATCTTTCTAACCTCATAATCAAATGTATTCTTGTGAATTAAAATCAACATAGAGATATAGTCGATTTGTTTCTAGTTAGGGGTGTAAATGGTTCTAGATAGGTATAGTACGCCCTATATCGAACCCAAAGACTTCTAATAAAATATAAACTCATACCCAAACCTAGATCCTATGGGTATATAATTTATAGACTCAAACCCGACCCTAATAGATTTCAGGTAAGGTCTGGTTATACCCATTTAAAATAGCTATTTCTTTTTTTCCCCTGTTAAAAAAATATAACATTATTTCAGATCCTTTTTCTTTATTTCCTTTGTTGTATCAAACATCCTAATTAAATATACAATAAAAATATTTAACTGAAACAAAACATAAATTAATTAACAGAAGGAAAAAATTAATTAACAGAAACACTCAAAATTTGAGAAGAATATTATGTACGAAATCAAAGAAATCAATGCAAGACTTGATCACACAGTTGACAAGTAAATTTTCCTAATTATAGTAAATAAATAAATGGGTATAATATAAATAAATATATTGTTATTTTATTTGATCGGATCTTGGGTAAATGAGTATGGGTGATATAATACTTTACTCATTCCTATTTAACGGAAAATATAAAACTTTACCTATACCCGCTGTAAATGTGTAGGATTTGGCCAAGCTTGGAGATCACACTAAAATACAGTACGTACAATATTTTTATTCCAACTTATTTACTCTATCTTTACTCTAAAAAAAATATTTCACGTAATATTTTTTTCCTCTATTTTTAATTATTATAATTATTTTTACATAATCAAAATATTTCATTAATTCAATCACATATCCCTTAATAATATCGTAGAGTTCATCTATTCAACTGAATAATACTCCAAATTTATTTAGTTGATGCAAATGTATGCTCCCATGTCCCATCTTGAGCAATAAACATAACTTGGAGGGGTTGTATGAAGGTTTCCTACTCCCATCCCAAAGCTCCCGAAGCTCAAAGCTCTTTCCCTTCTTTTCAATTTTTCATCTCATCAATCAAGTAGACTAGTTATTTAATGTAATCCCTTTGGCCATTTCTGCATCTCTCTCTCTCTCTCTCTCTCCAGCCCAGCGCGCAGTGCAGTGAGAAGTGAACCAATTTTCCTTAACTTATTAGCGTAATAAGGCCTTGAAAGTTGCCCATCTTCTCATTCTTGAAATTAACATCCATCATCCATCGTCTTCCCTACACCTTTTCGAGAACTGGAACTCCATTTTCATCAACCAAGGCGCAATTGACTAGAATTACCGTGGAGAAAGCGATAACTGGGTTTTTCTCTGTTTCTTGAAATCTTCTTGACTTCTCCTTTACTTCACCTTTTTTCAAGTATACAACAAAAAGCTGTCAATCTATTCTCAATCACCGAGGTGAAAAAATTGAAAACAACTTCTGAAATTGTACAATGGGAAGAAGACGACTCATATTCCAGCTGGGTTTGTTCTGTTCTTCTTGTTTAAACTTTTGATTCTTAATTTTTGATGGGTTATAATTTGATGTGAGAGATAGAAGAAATTTAGATGGCGTTTTAATTTCTGCTAAATGGGAATTGATAATCATGCTAGTAGTAGTTGGGGAATAGTTGCGCCGCCACCAAGTATAGCTCCGACGCTAAGTAGTGGCGGAGGAGGAGGAGATAGAGAAGACCATTGGAGAAGCTTTGATAATTCTGTTAATGCTGTTTCTTTTGGTTTTGTTGCCACTGCTATTCTCATTTCTATGTTCCTTATTATGGCCATTTTTGAGAGGTTTCTCCGGCCGAGATCATCGGCCACCGGTGGCCGGAACCGTTCAGATCTCGAGGCACATATGAGAGTCCATGGAAAACTCGATTACCCCTCACCAAAAGTATGCTCTCTCTCTCTCTCTCTCTCTCTCTCTCTCTCTCTCTCTAAGTATGTATGTATGTATGCATGTACAAACAAATGCATGACAATGTCTTGAAAACTTGATGTCCATTTCCTTTTCTTGGTTAATGGCTTTTGAAAGGTTAATGAGTGGACCAAATTTACTTTGAAGTGGCAGTTATTTCTTTTATCTAACTGTAATTATTCCTAAATTGTTTTGCAATTTGATTGTCATTACTTGAACCACTGTGAATTCTTTATTGCAAAAAGGGTGATTGTAAATGGGTCCTCTGATGAACTATGTCTTGTAAAAGTATACCTAATATTGGAAACAGGGGAGGAGAAAGAGATTTTTTCATCCTTAATATTGCAATAAATCATTTTAACTACTACTTTTAGTTGTGGTTTGTTCTTCTTCTTATTGAGTAATATGCAGGAATAAAAAGGAAGCTCATAGATAGTTGCAATTCTTTTTTAAATCTAAAAAAAGTAGTAGCTTAGTTGTTTAGAATCACTTCTCAGCCCCTTCTTCCTATGCATAAAAGAAACAACTTTATTGTGAAGGTTACTTTCACTTGGCCTAATTATAGCTATTAACAAATGCAATTAGACTTCGATTACGCTTAATCATGATATCTTGGAATGCACTATGTCAATTATGAATGGGGCCTTATGAGTTAATTATGAAGGAAAATATCCAGGGTGTTGTCTGTATTTGTGATTTGATTTCCTTGGTGCTTGAAATAAGCTACATTGCCTTCATTCTTGAACTTTTATGTTAGTTTCTTTTTTCTCTTAGAAATGACATCTTCTTTTTCTTCAGTAAATATAGGCTTTATCAGATGCAAAGCCAAAGCTAGAACCATTTCACCTTTCCTTTTTGTTTGTTTGATTCGTAGCCCGAAAGCAGAAACGATTGATAGACAAGGAGGTTGTTATCAGGGTCCCATATATTCTTTACTATATTCTTGCATAAAGATTTTAATATAGTCCCATGTTGTCATGTCCTTAGTTTGATGCAACTTAGATGAAATTTAACCCTACATTTGCAGTCTTTCGTTTCTTGGATTATATCGGTAACCTTTGCTTTTCTCGACTTGGTTTTAATTTCTGACCCAAATCCCACCATTTTTTGCTGAGTTGATTTGGATTCTAGAACACCTTTTTGTTAAGACAAGATGTAAGGCTTTTCTTTAATGTTTATATTTGTCTTCTTTATGCAATAATTTCTATTATGTTGGCCTACCATATCTTAATTTAGATTATTGACTTAACACTCCATTAACCCTATGGAAGATGAGTGGGATGACTTGGGGCTTTTTTTTTTTTTTTGGGAATCCATTATAAGATATTGGTTTTATATTTTAGTGTTAAATTATTAGTCCACTTTGACACCACCTTATTCGATATGGTTCTGGGAAACAAGAATTTCCCTGGGAATACACAAGGTAAAAACAATGTAGTACCAACATTTAAATTTCTTTTATGTAGCAGTATCTACTTTTCGTTTACAAGAAAAGTTGGTTATATTTACTAAACTCGGCTTCTTGCTGACTACCAAAACCATAAGATTATTGCTAAAATCTTAAACATCAGACGAAAACCATTTTGAAGTTTGGAAAGTTTTTGGGTGCTACATATTTTCCTCTCCTCAATTAATTTACATCTAACTACTTTTCTCGGATTTATTTTAGATATGCTTGACTTAAATTTGAGTGATATATAGAACTTATATGCACTGCATTTATGGGATTTGCTCGTGCGAAACAAGTAGGAGAAGACATGGTGTCTGTGTTCTCTTGTGTTTCTCTGAGGTATATGGGTCCCCTCTTTGTCACAAGCATGTGATTTTGTCTATGATTTATAGATTTAGTCAGCTTTTTAGTGCTTAACTTTATATTTATTGACAATTTTCTTTGAGTCGAATTATGCCAAAATATTTTATTAACTCTCTCCTCGACAAGATTCTGACCTTCAAGAAAACCAATTGTGTAAAAAATGCGTTTAGAATCCACACACGGACACCCACAGAAAAATCTTGCGAGTTTTTCTTTGATGTGCAAAGCATAGCCTTGTCGAATCATGTATGAAGCATCCAGTTACAATATAGAAAGGAGTTGGAGTTTATCTTGTGTCACTTAGGCATTAACCTCCAATAATAATGTTCATGTTGCTATCAGGAGTGACATTCTTCTCTCTAGTTATGAAACGTTGATGTCCCATGCTGCACCCTTTGTTAGACGTGATTAAGAATAACCAGATCATCGATGTTTGATGTTTTTCCTTGCTTGTATACGGTAGATACTCATTGTTCTGTCTTATTCAATTCGGTAATTTCACATAATTTGAATGCACATTACTATTCTTGCCCCTACTTGTTGCTTGAATAATGGTTTTCATCGGTAACATCTAACCAAACTTGATTGAAGTATCCCTTCATTCATGGAGGGCTTGTTTTGGAACTTTTACCGATATATAGTTCAGACTACACATACTTACAAAATCTGCTGTCAATTCATGTCTCTACCGTGTTCTTGTAGAAGCATACTATGAAGCCTTTCATTTGAATCATTCGCTTGTTTTTGCTGCATGATTTCAAAGAAATTTACTGAACTGAATTGGCGTATCAGCTAAAATTGCCTCTTCTTATCTGTTCTAACATGAGGATTCTTGGTTCCAAACAAACTGCAAATTTGCTGTTTTTATCAAATATAAGTTTTGCTTTGTTAACGAGGTTTGATTGAGCCATCTCGTTCTGAAAAACTCCAAGACTAATACGCATTTATCATCATCGATGCATGCAGATGACTGTTTATGCTAGCGGAGTGTCAGTATTGATGCCCGGAGAAGAAATTCCAACCTTCATCGCTCATCCGGCTCCATCACCGTGCCCTCCAGAGTGTGTCTCGCGCCCTTTACATCACCAAGAAATGACTCCCACTCTACCCTCGATCTCTTCGAGTCGTAGTAGTCCTAATTTACAGTAAAAGGAAGGAAAAAAATACCCAGGCAGGGATTTTTGTGTTACTATTTTTATTAGAACTCAAGCTTATGCTATGCATAATTATATGTACAGCAGCACATTATCATCATTGCCCAGAAAGTTTAAAAAGTCACTATTTTCTCTCTCAAGTTAAAAGAAAATCAGGCTCTTGTCACATTTACTTAGCAGCCATTACTAAAGAAAAGAAAGGGGAAAATCTTAGCCTGCATGGGTGTAACTGAGGGTGTAACTCAGTTGGTTCTGGGCTACAGAGTTGGTTAAGGACCAAAGTTCAAATACTGGCAGCGAAAATGTAGGAATTTTAATCTTTTTAATGTGGGGGTGATTCCTTGTGCGCAGTAGTGTCTGGCTTCCTGTTTGTAAAGTCGTTAAGTCACCATAATTTACATCTTTTACCTAGACGCAACGATGGTTGAAAATACCAAATATTATCACAAGATAAAGTAGGTATAATGGTTGGATTTTTTTCTAAATTAATTAAAAGTTTCGATTTCTAATCTTGGGAATGCTTTGTGCGAGAGTTTTATCACCCTTATAATTTTAATCAATTTAAATGGAGATTAGTTTGAATGTAGTACTACCTCCGATTAGAAATATTAAGTCTTTTTTGATTTATGCATATAAATTAATATTCTTAAAATCAAGATGTGTTTTAATCTTAAAATACCTAAATTACTCTTATCTCTTTTACCTTACCCTTTCTCAAAAGTCAAAACACTATTCAATTCTAATGAAATAAATGAGAGTATATTTCGAAAAGAAGCATTAAATGTACATAAAGAAATGTAAAATGACTGGTATATTTGACCATTCTCAGTGCTTATTTCTGACCGGATGTAATATGGTTTAAAGTAGTCTTCCGTGTACAAACAGACTCACTCAGAATAACTCATGATATAAGTTGATGGTTGAAGCTTTTTCTAAATTGAATCAAAAGTTTCTGAGTTCGAATATTGGGAATGCAGTAGTGTCTTGTAGAAGAGTTTTACCACCTCTCATTCTGTATACATACAGACTCGCTCAGAATAATTCATTGTCTAATTAATTAAAAAATGGAGAAAATATGAGATATTATAAGGAAAAGAAAAGGTGCATTGATTGAAGTAACTTTGCACATGAAAATTGGAATTCTTCATGAAACATGCCAATTGCCAAATGAAAATGCCATTTAGGCAAAAAAAAACCCAAGCTAGGAATTGTTGTTTTTTTTTCACATATACCACTGCATTTTCATCCCAATTGGGGAACACAAATAAGCTCATTCCCTCATAAACTCTCACCAAAAGTACTCAATCTCAAGGTACAATTGTAAATGAATAAATCTTTTATTTTATAATATTTATATTTATTAATAGATCTATTATAAGATGAATGTTGATGTAATTCTGGCCGAATCACTCATTCTATATATTAGGTATTGTTTGTTAAATTAATTTACTTTTTAAAATTAATTAATTAAGTGTGTTTTAGAACATACATTATTAAGTGTTTAATATTTAAGTGCATTTGATAACAATGTTTGTAAATTATTTAATTGTTTAAGATTATATGTTTAATTGTAGTTATAAATTTTAAGTGAGTTTTTTGTTTAATTCTGAAGTCTTAATATATATTGTTTGTCAAATTGTTAAGCTTTTTTGCATATAATTATCACTTATTAATTAATTCAACATTCAAATTCATAATTCAGAACTTAAACAATTCAGACTTCAAACTTCATTTTCAGCTTTATCAAACGAGGCCTTAATTTTGTCATTTGTCAATTTTATACCACATCTTAATTTATTTACAATTAAGTGGCTAATTAATTTTGAATTCCTATTTTATTCTTGAAACTCTCTTATCTTTTTTTCCTTCCATTTTTCTCTTCCTCTTTCTCACGAACTAAAACTTTTTTCTCTTTCTTCAAAAATTAAAAACTCTCAAATTTCTTCTTCTATTCTAATCCAAACTCAAAAAACTCAATCATATTCTTCTTTTCGTCAATATACCAAATGCATCCTTAGAAAACACCATAAGTGGAGGAAAAAGAAGAATCCCAACGAGCAGTGGAAGCTTGATGACTTGAACAACCAACGAGGATGATAAATTAGAAGACATAGTAGACCATAAATTTGAAAAAACATCGTCATCAATAACATGGCACCGATAAATCTCTCCTTGAAAGTATGTGTCCGTTGGATCCCCTGTCTTTTTCTACATGCCATTTTGCACAATGAATATTTTTTGGGAGAATCCTTTTACAATGGATCAATGCTAAACTGAACTTCTCCAGCACCGTTGTATGTCCGATGTGGTACTAAATTGGCAAATTATCAAACTAAACAGTTGTAAAATAAAATTAAAAAGAGAGTATCAAGAGTAAAAGATGAATTTAAAATTAAATGGTCACTTGATTATCAATAAATTAAGATGTGTTACTAAATCGGCAAATAGCCAAACTAAATGATTCTAAAATGGAATTAACCCTATTAAAAAAATAGAAACTAATTTGTAATTTAAATAGAGGATTAATTATAAAAAGACCCCTATATTTTTAGTAACTGTCATTAAGTACTTGAACGTTTAATTTTAACAATCAAGTATCTAAATTAGAATGTAACAATCTAATTTATATACTTAATTGTCTTAAAAGTTCAAATATTCAATTGACAATTTATTAAAAGTACTGGGGTGTTTTGGAACTAACCCTTAAGTAGATTAGAAAGAAAAAAGTATGTTATCAACTAATCTATCGGAGGGGACATAGGCTTACTGAACAGATAAAATTGAAAATGAAGCGTGAAGTTTAAATTGTTTAAGTTCTAAATTCTTAATTTTAAGTTTGAATTTTAAATCTGAAAATTGAAATTTGAATTTGAATGCCAAATTAATTACTAAGTGGTAATTATATGCAAAAAAAGTATAATAATTTGACAAATAATATACATATTCAAACTTCAAAGTTACGCAAAAAAGTCTTCACTTAAATTTATAACTACAATTAAGCACCTCTTAAATAATTAAGTAATTTTCAAAAATTATTATCAAATACACCTAAATATTAAATACTCAATAACGTGTTATCAAACACACTTAATATAGTACTTTATGTATGTCTCTCCCTCATAAATTAGGACTCTAGCAAATTTTCCAATTTTAATCTATGTAGATTTTTTTTTTTTTAAAGGATTAATCTAATGATAGATTACTAGCCAATTTTTGTTTTTTCTTTTTTTGTCTTTGAGAACTTATTTTTTCATTTTCTTTTTTTTGGTTAACATTTCTTCATACTAATACATAAGGAAAGTGATGTGGTTCATTGTCCCCAATTTTTTAGTATATATATACATTGAGATGTAGAATATAATTTCCACGATTCGATGATGATAGAATTACAAGGAGTATATACAATTTCTTTTGATATATACATTGAATATTAAATAAGATCCGATCAGAATATAACTATTACAAGAAATATTTTTATATTTTTAAATTCATGTCCTCATTTATATACTATAGATCGAAAGGAACCTGATTCATATTTAAAATCGCAATAACATAACATTTTCTATAATTATATATAAAAAAAACTTTCTTTATAATACCTTTTATAATATTTCCTTAAAGTTTGTCTTTTATATGGTAAATGTTATTAGGTTTTTTAATATAGTAAATTTTATTAGAAACACAATATTTTTTTAAGAATATTTTAGAAAATGACATTACAAAACTATCCAAAGCCCTTGATTCATAGAGTAAAACAATTTATAGAAAAGAAATAAGAAAAATAATTAAAACCATATTTATGTCAACATAATATATATGCCATTAATTAAAGCCACTAATTAAGCAATAAGTATTTACAAAAAATTACTTTTGCTAAAAGGAAAACCCCAAAAAAGAAAGAAAAAGTCGTCCAGATACGACACCGTTGTGGGTGTTTTTTTGACCAAAATGCCCAAATTGTCATAGGAAAATGAAGCATTCTAAAGAAACAAGAGGATTTTCAATGGATTCTCCATTTTCCGGCGATGGATTGTCGTTTTGCTTTTCCATTTCCTTTCTCTCTGGAACTATACTGTCGTTTTGCTTCTCCACTTTACTAACATTCTCTACTGTCCTCGCCGGCGACCGCCCACCGGGTGGTTTTCCAGTATCTCCCAGACCTGGGTTCTTGTACTTCATATGCCGGCGAGGAACCAATTCGCCACGAGTCACCGGTGACCTAGATCGCCGAGCTGAACCTTCTGCGGAGTCTCTCCGAAGCCCATTTGATGGTCCCACATTCCTCCGTTGCCCCGTCATTGCCCTTCCCTGAACCGGTCTTGAAGACGTAACTGGTATCCTCCTCTCCGGAGACGGCGCCGCTCTTCTAGCCGGCGATCGGACATTTCTCTCCCTATTTCCGTTTAAGTCTCCGGTATTCTGCCTCTTTCGACGATACTTTACAGGAGATCTCTGAGTCACTTCTTCTCCGTCGTCCCTCTTTTCTAGGGCTGTAGCTGTCGTCGTCGTAGAGAAGCTTTCAGTAAAACTACACAGCTCCGATTGTTCAGAAACTTCAGAAATAATATCTTCAGCTGGTGGTGGCTTAATCACAACCGTCGTCGATTCTTTGGGCTTAATCTCCTCAGGTATTTGGATCTCAACTTTAAATTCTTGATTTTCCGGCCGTTTGATTTTCTCCACTACTGGAGATGGGGGTTTTGGAATGGGTATCTCAGAAAGCACAACTTCCTTGACAGTCTCTTCTTCCACTGGCAGCGGCGGTGGCGGTGATGGCGGTGGACCTCCGCCGCATTTTTGGGATTTTGGTGATTTCTCCTGGTGGCGAACTGATTTAGGCGGTGGATTCTTGCTTAAACAGCAACCCATTTGGTAATGTTACTAGAAAAATTGGTCTAAGAATGCATCTAAATATAATTGAAGAAGAAAAAATTCTTGGGATTCTGTAATTGGAGTGAGCTTTTGGGAAGGGGAGTGGGGAGGAAAAGGATGGATGGGATGGGACGGCAGGTGGGTGGTCTAAGAAGGGCAAAAGTGGAAAGGGGAAGAAAGTAGGAGAAGGGAGTACTGAGTAGGGACAGGCGCATGAGCGGAAAGGGAGTATTTGATGTAAGGCAGGTGGTGGGTGGGGGGGGGGTTGGGGGGGTGGGGGGTGGGGGGTGTTGCTCTCATATTTATTCCTAGTCGAATTTAGATAAAAAGCGACCAAATTATCTATAAATAATTTATATTTTTGTATTTTATTCATAAATAATAAATAATTATTCGTTTAATTTTTATACAAATATTATTTCAATTTATTTGTACTATTAAATTAATAAAAGTACAATGAAAAATGGACACACCTAATACATGTGTTATCAGAATTTGCAGAAATCACTCGTGCATTAGGGAGAACGTCAATAAGGCATGGTAATAGGGGCAGAGGCACCAACCTCCGGCTCTATTCCTACCTCTCTATTTTATCTCTATCATCAATCCATCATCGTTCTTGGATATGAAATTTATTCTCATCCTCAATCTCATTTCTGCCAAACTCACTAGAGAATTGGAACCCAAGCAGGGATTATATGTATTATTTTCAGCAAAATGTTAAACATAAAATAATAATATACGTGAAACAAAATCAAACGAATTAAAACTTAAAAATAATACAAAAATCATTTTTTAAAAAAAAGTCTAACCATGTGCAATAACTAGTTCAATGATTTTTAATTTGACTAGAGACTTGAACGTTGAAATGAAGAAGAAATGTCGAGATCAAAACTAACTAGAGTAATAGAGAGATTGACTAAATATTATATGAGTAATTGAGTAGTATTTTTTTTGTCTCTTCTTTATTATTTAAATTAATATTTTACTAAAAATATTATATATATAATCGGATGGGTAAGAATGGAAAAAATCTAATCCTGCCCCCAACCCATCTCCAAACCTGAGTACAAAATTCAACCTCATCCCCATTCGGATTCCCAATCAAACCGAGAGTCAAACGGGTAGAGATGAGTTGGGGGCGAGTGGTTACCCGATTAAACCCGCCCCATTGCCATCCCAATTTACAGCTTGCAAAAAACAAGACTCTTTTCGTCTGGGCAAATTATATGGGTTCATTTTCAAATTAGTGAATAGATAAAAATGTTCTCGTAGCAGATGGTGCATACGTTAGAAGCGCCAGCTTTTGCCCTATTTTTATTAATGTAATAGTATAAGTAGCTCAAAAATATTATTTAGTTATAATTTTAATGAATAATTATTATAGGTAAAAAGAAAAGAAATGTAAATTGTGTATGGATAGTTATGATTTTCTCTTTTTTTAATAAATAATATGTCACAGATTTCAATAAGATTTCTACAATCTTTGTCCCATTTGTCCCATGTTATGCATATCTTAATAGAGTAAATTAATAGTCGTTCAGTTTCATACTATTTGTCACTTTAATATAATATATAAAAAATAATAATTATTTTATTTTAACATGATAGGATATATATAATATTATTTAATATTTTCTTAATTGGTTACAGTGACAGATATATAAATATAAGAAAAATATGTATATACAACGAATAATAAATAGAACGTGGAGATTACTATCTCAAAATAATCTTACAAATAAATATATTAATTTATAAAGAAAATAAAGAGAATGTCATGAATTATTTGTGTTGCTATTATACATATAAAAACCGATATTTTATTTATTGACACCATCAAATTTTGAGGAAAAAAGAAGGAATAAAACAAACCAACTTCTTCAATTTTGCATAGAAGATCAATAGAGTTTTTTTTGCATAATTTGAATAACAATTGGTTCATAATAATTATTTTTGTCTGATTTGTTTTATTTTTGAGGTCACCATTTCAAATCACTCCAAAACTATATCCATATATATATATATATATATATTCCTTTGGGAAGCATTTCAAAATTTCAAAACAAATGAAACCAAAATAATTTTGGACCTTATTGTAGAACAATTAATGTCATTATTCATGAATAAAATCTACACAATATCATATTTGTACTTATTTATATTAATTAAAATTGTGTGCTTATATAATTATTTTCCAATATGTTTTAGCACTATTCATCAACAATTAAGAAAATATAGATACTATGATTTAGAAAATTAAGAAAATGTAAGTTGGTTACTTATATGTACCAGTTTCTAGTCAGCACGATCATTGAATCATTATATAGGAGGATATGTTTGGGAAGTAAGAAGCCCCTTTGACATCTCTTCATCTGTAAATAATTCTCGATGTGAAAACACAGAGCCAGGGGGCTGATCTTTGAATAGGAAAAAGAGTGGATCTGTAGGGTCGGGAGAGGGGGGCATCCGCAACTTTCACTGCAAAATTTCACTTTTTTTCTGTCTTTCTTTTTCTAGTAGGATTTCTTCAAAATCAACAACCGACAAATCCGTAGCCCAGGCGACTCAATCAACCTTGTCGTATACTTTCTCCAGATCAATTATTTATATTATTCACCTGAATGTCAAACAGTCTAATAAGAGTCTTAAGAGTGAAGAAAATAAAAATATAATGAATAAGGAGTTATTCTACATGCGGCCCTTAAGAGATTATACAATACAACCCCTGACAAAAACTCTCTTCTTGCCTATTGGCAAAAGATAAAAAAGAATATAACCCAACATTGTGAGATAAGTAGTAAGCGGACTGATAATGTTATATAAGGTTTAGACCAATCGCAATTTATCACCATTTTGTCCGCTTCAAGCCTGTGAAAGTACTTATTTGACTGTGAGAACTCGTTAGCCTTATCAATTATTGTATATTATAAATTAAGGGATATTGTCATGTGCTTTTAAGGGAGAAGAAATGAAAAGAATATAGGAAGAAAAGGACCTAAATTAACGGGTAATCAAGAAAGAGAATTGGATGATTGAATGGGGGGATTCTTGAAATTATTGAAAATGAGGAAAGCAATATATGATGATCAAAGGAGGGAGGCATCCATGGCCATGAGGATTGTTTGTCTCTTCTTTGGCAACTTTCCAACGGCTAAGGAGTCCCCACAAACTCTTCTTTTTTTTTGCCAAATAATTACAACTTTGTTTGCAAGACATTGAAATTGAAATCCACGAGATTCACACAATACAAAATCTACAATTTTATCAATAATAAAGCACACTATTTAGTCTAGAAAAATAAATATTTAACACCACTTAAAATCGTTTGTAACATCTCGTTTTATAATATTTTTCTCATAAAATATATTTTTTATTTGGTAAATTTTATTAATAAAAATAACTTCATTTATATTTTTCTTATGCATAAAATTCCGGACAATGGATTTGCTTTATTGTACAAGTATGTGCAAGTAATCGAAGTCCCACTTTTACATTTGTGCTCCGTGTATAAATAGAATCAGCTATTTTTTTTAAAGTTAACTGGACTAAAAATGTTTGCACTTCCTTCATAGACTTATGAATTTAAAAGAATAGAACCGTAGATATTATACTGCATTATTTAAATTAAATTATATTATTTTTCTTATATTAACACTGCATTATACAATATATTCAACAAATTTCATTTAGCGTATAAATTTAGGTAAGATTATATATATATATATGAATGTTAATTATAGTTGGAGGAATATTGAAGGGTTTTTTTTTTCTTCTTTTAATTAAATATTCGAAAAATATATGGAAATTGAGCGCCAAAATAAATGTAGGAATGGAGTTAAAAAAAAAAAAAAAGACAAGAAGAATATGAGATACAAATGAGACAAATTTTCACTAAATAAATTCTTTTGGACTTCTAACTAAATCCAAATTTGTTGTCTGCTGCTGCCTATCATTACCAATTTTTGTTTTTTTTTCCTCGTTTAAAAAAAAAATATATAGGGCCGTTTGGCCTAATTTGGATTTTATTTCATCTTGATAATATTTTTGAAAAGAAAAAAAAATAGATAACTAGTGAAATAAAAAATAAAATTGAAAAAATTTAGGTATAGTTTTGTTCTTAAATTTTTTCTTTAAATTTCATAAAAAGTTGAATTAATTATTAGAGTAAAAGTTTCAAACTAAAAAATTCAGTTAGGATTGGAGGGGATTTTGTAATTTATATTTGTCTACAATATTTTTTATAATATTTTTGTAAATAAAAATGCGTAAAAAATTTTACAGTAAATAGAATCTTGTTCAAATAAAATATCGGTTTTACAATTTAAAAAGATTTAACAAACAAACAAAGAATGTCGTTTAGTACATAAATCTCTTAATACACTTTCTAATATATATATTTTTTAACAGTAATTTATTTTTTAAAATTTATAATCTATCTTTTTATTTTTTTAAAATTTATATTAATAAAATTATTATAAAATAAATATGTATTAAAAATATATTTGAAGGGCCCGTTTGGAGATTCTTGTATTCCTTTTCTTTGGACAAATCCGATCTTCTTTAAAAAGAGGGCAAAAATCCCTTTTCTCGATGGATGAAATTTTTAGCATCAAGCAAGGTGGTGGAAAGGAGTTTTTTTTTTTATTTTTTATTCACATTTAAGATATTATTTTTATATATTGAAAAACGAGGATGTGAATTGAACTCATGACTTATCGCATAGTAAATAACATTTCTTAGCCAATTGAGTTACTATATTGTCATCGTTTCAGATATTATAGTATTATTTAAAAAGATATAAATTTAACTTTTATATGAATTATAATATTTTCTAAAATAATCTCTTCTTTATTTTATAGACAAATACAATAAAAAGTGTTTATTAAATATTACATTATTTTCACAAAGTAACAAATAAAAAATATGAATACTAATAAAATGGGAGAGTATATGATATAATAACATTCGACAAGAAGTGGGTGGTTCTCTTCACTTAAAAATCCTCTACCAAGTGAGAAGTTTTGAATTCAAATCACTTAAAAGTGGTTTAGTATATGCTAGTCTAATACTGCTATTTAAAAACCTTCAATTTTTATCGAATTAGTCAATAAATTTCGAATATCGAAATAGACAGTTTTCTTGTGATAATTTTTACTAAGAGAGAGGAGCCGAAGAGACTTTACCAAATCACGAGAAAAAAAAAAAGTAATAATGAATTTTGACCCCACTTTCACGACAAACAGATAAATAACAACGGGAATATGTTGTGGGCTTCTTCAAAGTTCATTGAATGGAAAATTGGGGACTGATAATTTTTTTTTTTTTTATAATAATTCATCCTTCTTGAGATGTTCCTGATAAGGTAAGGCTAAGGAGAAGAAGATACAAGTAAAAAGACAAATGTCTAACCCACTATATTACCGCGATCAATAAATGAACTGTTAATGTTAATATAAAATTACGAGTTTAAGTTCTGCATTTTGGTACTAGATTCTGACATTTTCGTTAATCCATGAACAAGATCTATATATCTCCAAACGGAAAATATTGTCGACAAATAAAAGTATTCGAAGAAATTCTGACCCCCGCTCGGAATGGTTTGTGGGCTCTGTGCCAGCAGCCGCGGTAATACAAAGGATGCACCTTTTGTCGAACCGAGAAATTGGACATAATAAAACGGTCGGGTTATTGATGTAAGGTGAATCTAAAAAAAAAGGGCATTGGTCATGGTCTGAAAGATATTTTAGAAATTAAATCTTAACTCTAAAAAATAATAGTGGAACGTTATAAGTTAATCGAGATCATCGCCCTTAAATAACGGGTGCTTCTTAGAGATAATAAAAAAAAAAAGTGATAAGACAAAAGCCATTTATAAATATCAAACGTCTTTTAAAGATAATTTTTTTAAAAAAAGGATAGTTTTACTAAAAAGAAAAAGTGACAAGAGTTGTATGATCTGATAACGAGACTCCCTTCGTAAATATATACCTGAAATGTCAAGTGTCAATCTTGTGCTGCTATTTGAAAACATCATGTCTTTTGATCATTTTTGAATTAGTCGTTAAAAAAAATAAAAACAAAAATCATGTTTTTATACTGCGCTCTCATCCACAACATGATTACTCAGTATTAACGTGTGATTTGATAGAGTTTAATTTTAAGATTAAAGATGTATAAAAAGTTGAAAGTTTTGTATTGAATTTTGAAAAAAAAAACCGTGAAATTGGATAAATTTTGTAATTAAAATTTATTTTGAGTTTTTAAAATTGAATTATTTTTTAGAAGAAAAGTGAGACTCAGAAACAAAAAAGCTTGCAAGAAAATTTACCAACAATTTATAAATCGCATTATGAAAATGTTTAGGAAATCAACAATGAGTTAAATACGATAGCTCAACGAGGGACAAAATTGGAAAAACAAAGAAAAAGTACACTTAGCCCTTTACTCGTAAAAAGGTCTTCTGTGTGAAAAAGACCATTCCGCCCTCATTGAACCACTAGAATTTGCTCAATGTTGATCCGTTTATCACTACTTAATCACATTATACTCAAAAACTCCAATTTGATCTCACGAGAGAGAGAGAGAGAGAGAGAGAGAGAGAGAGAGAGAGAGAGGAAAATGGTGTATAATACTATTCACAGAAATGCAGAAAGATAATTACACTTGAAAGTGAACAATGAATCATGATTGAGGCCTCCAAAAACTGGTGCATAGATAAATTTTCTCCCCATTTTTCCATTTGACACAGGAAAAAAGATTGAAGGAAGAATCAAGGCAATTAACTTCTTAAAGATAGAAGAAATTTTTGGACCTGTGAAATAATATAACAATCTGTGTTCTGGAAACTGAGGAGGCTAAGACGAAGATGAAGCGCGGTCTTTCTCTATCATGGATTTGATGTAGAACTCGCCAGCCTTGTATGAGGATCGAACCATGGGACCGGATGCAACATATCTAAATCCCTGTTAAACAAATGAAAAGTTCAACGAGTATCAGTATTTTGACAATCGACAGAATGCAGAAGAGCGAAAGTATATGCAATCAAGGAAGTAGAACAAAAGATTGTACAAGAATCACAATTTTGGTTCAAGCCTGAGTATGGCAGAGCATATAGTTATAGTAAAACTAGACAATATGAGCAACACGCCCACAAATACAGCGAAGGCATGGACATAATGAGACGCAAGATAACAATGAAGAGAAAAGGTCCCTACGCTTAATATTTGGACATCCGTGTTTGGTTTTCACTGATAACTGATTGCAAGATCCCAATCAGATGTGGCCTCGTCATAAGAATTAAATGTCAAGATTACGACAGAGAGAGACTAAACAGAGTTCTTAACAGAAAAGGAAGAGACCAAACGATTTCCAGGCCAGACAGACACGGGCTAAAATGTCTACGGTGAAAGCCAGTTGAAGACTAGATTTAAGACAGACAGACTATAATTATAACATCAAGCCCAAATATTGCCAAGCAATGGAAGAATGCTTTGAGCATAGACAGAATTCTTAGTAAAGAAGGAAGGAAACGAACCATTTCCATGCCAAGGACTCGATACTTCTCAAATGCCTCTGGAGTAATATATTCAGACACTGGCATATGGCGCTTTGATGGTCTCATATACTGGCCGAATGTCATCACGTCAACACCTGCTGCCCTGACCTTCTCCATTGTTTTCACCACTTGGTCAGGAGTTTCCCCACACCCTAACATTATGGAAGTTTTGGTTAATGTCCCAGTAGGAGCATAATCCTTGGCCATCATTAGAACATCCAATGATTGCTTAAAATTGGCACGGTGATCTCGGACAAAACTCTGAAGCTCCTCAACAGTTTCGATGTTGTGAGCAAAAACATCGAGTCCAGATGTTGCAACTTTCTCCACACAACTACGGTCTCCTCGAAAATCAGGAACTGCGAAAACAAAATCTATTCAAATGCAAGAAAATAAGAAATTACAAAAAAATTAAACCTCCTTGTACAAATCACCTAATCAGACTGAAGATGCAGTGTCCATAACACCTGAAAAAGGCTAAGCTCCAGAATGTGAACCAGGTTTACATATGGCATATTAGCTGCAAACATGGCCAATGATGTTACATTTTAGTTAACTTTGGTTTCAATTCCCTTCGTTCGGATAGCTTCTCAAATATGGGAGGTTATGTGGCCATGAAGAAAGTACTGTCCATCAGAACTAATGCAATATCTGAGGTTTGGAAGTTGGGAGACTGAGGGAAAGAGTATCATATAACATTTTTACATTCTTTGGAATTATTTAAAAAAATGTATTACTTATACTGTCTTTTCCTATTACTTCATCTTTCTTTAATAATTTAGCTTTCACGATTGTAACTTCTATGGGTATTCTTTTCTCTTCTTCTTTGATTTGAATAAAGAGTTTAAGTGATTAAAAGTTACAAATGCAACAAGAAGAGGTTCTCAGCATCACATCAAGAATCACCCACATATATATAACGAAGTAATATAACTAAAAACCAAACAAGAAATGGGAGAACAAGAGCAGCTCCATAAAAATTTAATCAAGCATAAAGAATCTCATATAGCTTTTAGACACGGTGAAGAAAACACCCACATATCACCATGTTAAACATCCTTTTAAGAAAGTCCATATGAGCATGTGAAGCTAAAATTAAAGGCACATAATAAACATGCCTTAAACTCACATAAGCAGCATTTCTGAGCATGACCTTGATTTTAACTGCAAGGGGAGCAGGGTTTTCACACGACCTGCTTTTGCAGACTAACCTATCGGTTATATACTGTACTAATCTTACCTTTCACACTAGGGAAATCTGAAATAATCAACATAAATAAAGAAAGTACTCTCCTTCTCACAAATAGCTGATACTTCATCTTTCACATGTGACATGCCTAAAAGTTGGTAATAATGCAAAAGGTTCTTACAACTATGGAGTCTAAAGCCTTGCCATCCCATGCAAAGAGAAAGGAATCTACCAACTACATAATGAAAACTTTCCTATTGTTATGCATGGTTTATGGACCTCCAAAAACTAACCTTAAGTGAATACTGCTCACTTACCATTTGGCAGAGAACAAGATATAAAAGAAATTTAAAATAGGTACTGTTTGTGTCAACCTCTTTGACGAATAGAAGATCCATGAACTTCTTATTAAAGTTAAACCTTTAGATTCAAACTTCATAGATAGATCAATCGGTTCAATGGCTGAGAAGCACAGATGAGCATACCCAGTGATTCTATGAGCATATTTGGCTTCAGCGCCTTCAATTTCTGAACTGTTTCAGCAAAATGACCACTTCCTTGATCGGGTAGATCATCGCGATCAACACTAGTAATAACCACATAATCCAAACCCCATGAAGCAATTGCCTCAGCCACATTGCTAGGTTCATTTGGATCAGGAGGTGGTGGAGTTCGTGATGTCTTCACATTGCAAAATCTGAAATTTTTGTTGGAAAAAGAAACCAATTGTAAGTGACTGCATGGAATTCTTAATTTTCAAATTTCAGAGACCAATTCAAGGAATCGGGGTAAAGATTCTTAGCTCAGAGACCAAATTGAAGTTTTTCTAGTCGAACCATGTAAATATTATTCTCTTCTATATTTTACTATTCCTGGAAGAACGGGATAGAAGAGAATATAAAAGAGAAACAGCAAAAGGAACCAATACGTTAGTACTTCAACTGTGAATCAATGCAGTCCATCTACCATCACCAATATATCTGAATTCCTCCAAAATCACATTTTGTTTGCTTTTGCAACAATAGTTCTTTAGATTGACAACAATGTTCTCATCACAGTACCTATGTTGTAATCCTTTCTAATTCCACTGTTTTTGTTCAGCTTCTATTGGGGATCAAAAGCACATACTTTATTTAGGAGAACATTTCCTAAGAAGATATTCTCTCTCACTTGACCTTTCTCTTGACAGCAATCAGCAGGATCTTACATCATTTCTTTTTGCATTTTTATTTTTATTGAATTTGAATAAAGCATAAATCTTTCTGCTTAACAGGTCGCATGCTTTTTTAGGCTTTTGGATTGAAGATGGAATCCCTTGCTTGGTAAGAAGTGTTTTTATTAACTAAGCCACTGCCTCATCACTAGCTCACTACTTAAAAAAAATCAATGCAATCTCCCCAATGCATCATGAGTAAACTTTAGAAGAAAATATAATGCCCTTTCACTGACGAATTAGCTTTTTCATTCTGGAATCAAATATTGAAAAGAGCAAAAGAGAAAAACGAAATAAGTATCTTCAACAGAATTTCGAGCTCCCCATCTGTAGTAAATAGGGATTGCCGTCTGTGAACAAACTATTCAACAAGAAAATAATAAGAAAAAGGTTCACTTTGATAGCATCTGTTATGGATGATTCTGCTCTATTTCAGCTAAACTTTCTACTTCACAGGAACTTAGTTTTTCACTGACCTCAATCCAAGACTATTTCTGTTCATCTCTTCATTCATACATCCTCTCAAAACATGAGTAAACTGGACAAACTGTTCCACTATAAATTAATTTTCTAAATCTATTAACTTTGCAAAAGAGTAAGAAAGTAAACCCAAAAAAATCAAGGGATAAATGAAAACTGAATCCTTACCTACAACCCCTAGTACATGTATCACCAAGAATCATGATGGTTGCCGTGGCAGTCCCCGTCTCGCCACCAGACCAACACTCCCCTAAATTGGGACATTTAGCCTCTTCACAAACAGTGTGAAGCTTCAATTCCCTCAACCTCTTCTTAATCTTGGTATACTTTTCGCCTCCGGGAATCGACTCTTTCATCCATTTAGGCTTCGGCAATGGCTTCTTTCTCGTACCAACCTCCACAGAATACTCATTTTCAGCCTGCAACTGGATGAAATCCGCTAGAGTTGGCGCCTCAGCTGCAAGCCTCTGGCGTAACCCTTCAAGGGTTTGGGCAAATTGGGGACTCTGAGGAGAAGGAGGAGGAGGTGAAGAAGGATTTAGTGTCGAGAAGAATTGCAGCGAAAACTGTGGGAATTTCTTGGATTTCAACGATCGCGTGAAGAGGGTTGTTAAGCGGGAATTCATATTCCAGTTGGGATTTCGATTCCCTTCTCTTTCTCTCAATGCCTCACAATTTTTACACGGATTTGAAGGGAGCTGACCTTTGTTCTTTGGATTTTGTAATCTGGGTTGGTGGTAGAGGTAGTCAGGGACTATGGCCGGGATAGGCAGGAAATGATGAAGATGGCTCCTCCTTGTTTTAGTTAATTACCTTTTACCCCTTAGCTTTATTTAAATTACCTCGATCTATACTAATTTATTTACAATATTATAGGTTTAAGATTAAAAAATATACGCCGGGTCAAAAAAAATATAGCCGAATTTGCACTAAATTTTGCCTAAATTGGAAAAATTTGTCCAGAGAGGTTCGCTCGGTCAACTTTGCCGGGTCAGGTGAAATTCAGAACTTTTGAACTGACAACATGTTTGGTATATTGAAATATTGAAATAAGTTCAGAATATTTTTTACAGTTTATTATCCAGATAAAAAAATCGGAATAAAATGATGATTTCTTTTCTATGTCTAATAAAACTATTTGAAATATTTGATAAAATAATTGTTAATATCCAAAATTTCATAATTAAAATATAGTTATTAGTTAGGCATAAATAGTAAATAAAATAATAAGAAAAAAAGAAAAATTTGTATATAATTAGAAGTTAATTTTTTATTATAAGTAAAAATTTAAATAAGTATCACACGAGTTTTTGTTTTATGAATTATATTTATAAATAACTTGTAACGTTTTTATATCTAATATTTTGAGGATTACATAAGATTTTTTTTTCTTCATCACTTCTATTAGAAAAGGCCTTTTCTAAATTTTAATGTGCAAAAATATTTTTTACTTTTTTTATGGAAAGAACGTTCTTACTTATATTTACAAACTAAATATTAAAATGAAAAAAAGAAATTGAAAAACTCATTACGTACTATTCCAGTGTACTAACATATCGTTAGAAATTAATTTGTTATTAGTTTATTGATTAGAAGGAAGAAGAATATAATTTGAAAATTTTTTTAAAATTTGTAACTTTAAAGATGGTAAAATAAATAGATAATTAACTATTTTTTTCTAAAAGAAAAAAAGAAATTCTTTAATAATTTGGATTTCATATTGGGCCAAAAATAAATTCCTTTATCGGCCCAAGCCATCTTGCTTTGACATTTCTTGGAGAGAGCACAGTTGGCCCAATGCTTTGACATAAAACTATATTCAAGTTATACGACTAGTTTTATTAATATAAATCATTTAAAATAAAAAATAAATTTATAATTTTAATATTAAAAAAATATATTAAAAGGTGTATTAAAAAATATATTGAATGATTATAACTGTTTAACTAATGCATGTATAATATATTGAGCAAATTACTATAAATGTGGATTAATAATTTACGTTTTCTTAAAATTGCCCACAAAATTTCATTTCAATTGTTTATACCTATGAATAATTTTTGAGCAACTAATTTTAAGTGGCAGCGGTGCAAGGAGTTAACGACTGGAAGTGTTGCAACCTAGGGATCACCAGACAGCTCTTTCGCTCCAACCAATACTTATTAAATTAATTGTCAATTGCAGCACGAGAACTCGCTATTCGAGACTCAAAGGGAATCAGTTTGGGCCTCATATTTATCCTATATACCATGTTCGTGTGGTGGCGCGATGTTCTATGCGAATCCACGTTGGAAGGACATCATACCAAAGTCTATAATTATGACGAATATTGATTTAAATAAGCCGCACCGCTCGCTTTGCCCTATAAAGTCTATAAAGCAATTTCTCTTAACGAAAAGCGGCTTTTTCGGTCGAATCAACGCCCGCAGAAAGCGCAAGCCGGTAGCCCCGTTGCGGCCTTTGACCGTCCGTCCCCTCTCATCTTGATTTGGCTATACTTGTATGTAGACAGCCATGTTAGCTCCACATGAGAGCCTTTAGAAAAAGGCTAAAAAGGCGCTCATTAGTTAGCTCGGGTTTCCTATTTTGCCGGCATCCTTCTTTTTTCTTGAAAGTCGCCATCCTAGCGGTATCCTTCGATACTTCAAGTAGCTATCCTAACGGCCCGTCCAAGGCACAGACCACGTTGTGTATAAACATGTGGTCTGCGAAGTAAAAAAAAAAGTGCTAAGGTGCATTTTCTTTTTGTTGAGTCAACTGGGAACGAATGATTAGTGGGACCAGAGAGAATGAAAGCTTTGGTTCTTGGAGGAGAAGTCGCCTTCTCTTTGGTCAACTGAACCCCCTTCTGAGGATGTCGAAGGCATCCGAAGGAATGGAACTGCAGCCTGCTGGCTCAATATGAATTGAGACGAAAGCAATCTAAAGCGCGCAAAAAACTTAGATTCCAAGCACATTTGTGACGAAGAAAGGATCCTTACACTCGTCAAGACAAGGAAAAATTCCAATAAAGCCTCCTCGCTACCGGTGGTGAAGCTTAACTAGTAGATTCAGGATTACAAATTGAGTAGGGGCAGGTCAGAAATGTTATCGGCCGAAAAAACAGAGACGGACAACCACAGTCCCGACCTTGCCAGCACCTAAGGTATACTAATCAATGAACCCCCCAAAACGACTTTCATAAATTACGTGTTGTGTAATGAAATCGGACTAAAATAGTCGTGCTCAAGTTACATGCTCATCAGAATAAAGTCATGTTTATACTTACGATTTTTATTTATATTCTTATTCAGATAAGTACGTGAATTGAATATAATTATTTTAGTCAAATTCCATCACATAATACATAATTTGTCAAAATTAATTGCTCAAAAATTATTCATGTGTATAAAGAGTTGAAATGAAAGTTCATGGTATTCTGAAAAAGTATAAATCGTTGATAGAAATTTATATTAAAAACATCCCTTTTAGAAAAAAAAGAAAAAAAAAACCTACAATAACTTTACTTTTTTTTTTTTAGGTACACTAATTTTACTATATACGAAAATTATTTATTTTTTTATTCTGAATTTGGAATTGATTTTGAAAGAAAAGAAATATAATTAACTTGAATTGATTTTGGAAGAAATCTAACTTGAAAACTTCTAACTTATATTTTTTTAAATATAAATTTGATTTTGGATTTAGATGGAATTTTGCACAATCCTATTAATAATATGGGGATTTTGCACAGCCAAAAGTCAGTCAATTCGGGTTACGAGTCGAGCCCAATCAGCTTGAGTTTACTTTTTCAAATTAAGGTTAAATTTCAACTAAATTTATTTTTTGAAATTTTTAAATGTTAAAATTGTGAACTGGTCAAAAAAATGAAATAAATTGTCATTTTATAAAATTATTTAAAATTTTCAACACTGTATTTATTATTTAAATAACAATAATAGTATAATTTAAAATTTTTTCCTATATAATATAGAGAGGAGTTGCATCATTATATTCCTATTATAGTATTTAATTAAACGTCATTTATTAACGTATTAAACTCATCCATTAACTTGTACTACTATTTAATGATATTATCATTTACGTAATTATCACAATTATTAAAAAAATAAAGGTATCTAAGGGTGGACTTCGTGATTAAAAAAAGGGTAGAATGGTCATTATCAATATCAAAGTACTTTGATAGTTTTCTTAATTTTTTTTAAAGAAAAAAGTTTATTAATCCTCTCACATTATATATTTAAATTATAAGTAACGTCTTTTGTAATATTCAATATGTATTTTATTAATAAATTTTACAAATAAAATATAAATTCTAATCACAGATATGAAATACTTTTCACCCAGAATTCCTCTCACTGGAATAGATTTGGAATATTTTTTTATTCTGTAAATGAACAAGTCGGGAATAGAATAATGATTTATTTTTTAGATTTTGTAAAATTATTATTTAATAGATATCGGAATGACATGAAATTTCATAATATATATTACTCAAACACTTTTATATTATAATCTTAAAAATAGTAAATATTCCAAAAATAAATCATATTACAAACATTCACTCAATGTGCAATAGGAAAAAGGGCAGCGATCTTTTTCTTTATTTGAACTAATAGGTTCTTTTTTGGAACCCCTTTGTTTTCTCAAAAAGATACTTCGGATCATTTGCTACCGTCTCATAAGAACTGTTCCAGAATTTCAAAAGAAGATAATAAATATATTAATAAAAATAATAAAGAAAAATAAAATTTTGTGCATTTTGTTTCAATATTGTAGCATTCCTACCCTTTCTAAAAAAACTTTTTCCACTTCTTCATGTATTGAGCTTTTATGTAAAAAAGTCTTTTTAAATTTAAATTTGTGTAAAGATACTAAAATTGATAAAAAAAAAAAGAAAAATAATTGTTTCGATTCTAACCTACCAAACAATAAAAGAAAAAGAAAAACATTTAAAATATATATTATAAAAAAATAATTACATTAAATATTACGTGAAATATTACAGACTTTATCCGCTTAAAAAAGACATTTATATCCTTTGGCCAAAGTAGGGGTTAGGGGGAAAAAATATATACCTAGAGATTATAGAAATTTCTAGAGAAAAGTAGAAAAAAGGAGGACCTTATTGGCACTACAAAGATTCTTACCTACCTTTGCCTTGGCCTATTCTAATTTTCCACACTAGTACTCATGCTATGGGTCATATGTATGTATCTAAACAAACTTTTTTTCTTTCTTTTTCATAAAAAAACAAACTTCTTTTCTTTCTTTCTTTGTCATTTTGTTTTGTCAAATAAAATTGAAAGGAAGGGAAGATGAATGTATCTATCTTTAAGTGATATTGTGTTTCAAATTGAATCGTTTAGTACATATTTTCGTAATTATGTTTTTTGTTTCATAATATATAATATTTTAAAAATTTTATGCAAATTAAAAAACGCCGACTTTTATAGTTAAAATGTTTCAAACTCCCTTATCTTTAAGAAGAGAGAACTAAATTGAGAATGAAAATATTTTTGAGAAATAATTGAAGAGTGATCGATTAGATTGGTTGTTTTAAGAGTTGACCGGAAGAGATTTTGATATGATAGTACTATGTATGGAAAGTTTATATAAGGGTATTGTTGGAAAAAAAAAGAGTTTAAAAGAGGAAAGTATCCTATATTATGAAACTGAGTGACGGATTCAAGACTTTAAGATCACTTACTACACTTATATATTGTTAGTTTGTTGTAAACTCGTGACTGTTGCTTTTTTTTAGTTTGACATTCAATGATTCTATTTTCTGGATGATTTGTCCTAGTAGTCACTGTGGCTAGGTCGTGTTTGGCAGCAATGATGGCTAGACATGGCATTTGTGTGGAATTCTTCGACTTCGCCTTGTTGTGCTCTTTGATCACTCTTTTTTCGATGGATAAGATGGTGATGAATGTGTCCTATTCTAACAATTTCACCTTTGCAACTACCGGTTCTGATTTGCTCGAAACTATTGTAGTGATAGTACCTTGACTTTGCCCTAATGTTTGAACTATATGTCTTAGACTAGCAGAGATAGACGACTGACGGAGATCCTATAAAGTTCTTTTAGACAGTGGAGAAGACTATTTACCAATAACAGAAAGCAGTGCGGGAGAGATAAGATCAATCTTTGAAAATTAAAAAAGAACAAAATTAACAAGCTAATCTAGGATCAAACGTTGTCGGATTAGGATAGGAATACTTGGGGGCCTACCTAAGTGAAGGGTTTGCTTACTTGTAGGAATTTCTTGAGTCTCAACTTAGAAGATAATTAAAATCTTTGGCAACTTTGAATCTAAGTATGGCCAAAATGTTCTTTTCAAGAAAAAAAAAAAAAAGTAGTATAAGGTCAAAATGTCCTATTGAGTGTGAGCTAACTACCTTTATTAATTCCAACTTAAATGCAATTCTCTAATTTGTCATTGTCATTTTGCAAATTTCCAAAAATGCCCTCATCAAAGTTCACCTTTTCTATTTCACATTTATATTATTTGAAAAAAAAAAAGGGAAAAATATTAGATCAAATTAAAGTAACAAAAGTTTTTTAAAAAAGGGAAAAATATAGAGCAAATTAAAGTTTTATTATTCAAAGTAACAAAAGTTTTTAAAAATGTATCTTCTTTTAGAAATAAAAAAATATTTGTTATTTCTTTATTTTCAAAATTTTTATTCTACCATAACATCTATTCTTGTAATGGGACTAAGTCAAAGTGTGAGAAATTAATGTGTACTTGGACAAAGTTTTTTTAATCTTTTATAAACTTTAAGGAAAAAAATTTGAAAACTAAACTTTACATGATTGTTCCTTCATTTCATATTATCTGTCGCTTAAAAATTCATTTTTCGTTTCAAAATATCTGTTAATTTAGTAAATCAATATAGTATTAAATGGTACTTTTCTATATATACCCCTATATCTAGTTAAAATAAATAAATTATCTAGAAACTTTAATTAAAACTATTAATAATAGTGAAAAATAATTTAATCTATTGTTTTTAAATTTAGACAATCTAATCATTGCATTAATTCTTATCTAGATACTTTTTTAAAAAAATATTTTTTTTAACTAGATATACCCAAATATCTAGTTAAAATAAATAAATTATCTAGAAACGTTAATTGAAACTATTAATAACAGTGGAAGAATAATTTAATCTATTTTTTTAAAATTTAGATATTCTAATCATTTTATTAATCCTTATGTATTGTTTAAATGTGAAAGATAATATGAAATGAAAAAAAGTACACGTAACATATTAATATGTTTAAAAAATAATCTGTAAAATAAAAAAAGTACACTTTGTTTACTTATGACTAGGGCTCCACTTATTTCCCTTTTGAGTTTTAATTTTTGTCACTTATCTTAAGGAGCATCTCTAATTTCTCCTTTTCCCATTTGATAAGAAAAAATAATGGTAATTTCATTTGATAATTTATTGATTGAAAGCTACTTAATATTGTTAGAGAGAGAGAGAGAGAGAGAGAGAGAGAGAGAGAGAGAGAGAAATAATAAAAATAGGAAAATAAAAAAAGTGGGGTCTAAAATGTCAATTAAATGAAAATGGATTACCTTAAATTGAGATAATAAAACTCTCACATCCATTGGCAAATATCCATCAAATAGATTCCGTGATTAAGGACAGCTTTGAGAGCTCTCTCTCTCTCTCTCTCTCTCTCTCTCTCTCTCTCTCTCTCTCTCTCTCTCTCTCTCTCTCTCTCTCTCTCTCTCTCTCTATGGTCCCTTGAGGGATATAAAAAAAAACATTTATCAAAAAAAAATTAAAAAAAAGAAACCAATCCTTTTTTTTTTTTTTTATAAATAATATAATAATCTCTCTCTCCTTTTGTCCGTTTAAAAAGTGAGAAAATAACCTTTTGAAAAGTATCTTTTTTTCTTAGACCGAATAAATAAAAGTTTTACATTATTTACAAGTTATAATGGTCAATAATTATAAGATTATCCATATTTTCAACAAATAATTATAAATAATGATTTAAATGATTTAAGACCAAATAAATAATGATTTAAATGTTATGATATTATAATTTGTAAATATTAAAAAATTGATAATTAGAAAATAGACGTCAATAAAACATAAATTATATCATAAAAGATAATAAGTTTTTTTGTTATAAATTAAAACTCACACAAATATTATATTATTTTTTTCTACGGATGAAATAAAATTATAACTAAATAGTAGTAATAATATTTTTCATCTAATATTACCGTTATAGTTCCCCCCAAAAATGCCTTGCATAATAACGGCTACTGATATTTTTGCTATTTTGTTTTTTGAAATGATATTTTTTTTGTTTTTTGTACTCAAAGAAACAAAAAGGCACCAAAAAAAAAAAAAAGCCTTCTTAGTCGATTTTTATGGATTCTCTTTTATTTTTCTATTTTTATGGAAATTAAAGACATCTAAGTTTAGGGTTTTTGTGGCCAACTCTACCACTTTAGAGGAAATGCTTTTACAATTTTCTTTATTAAAAAACAGAAATCTCTAAAATATATCTCAAATGATTTATTTGTCTTAACTTAATGCAAAAATTAATAATTGGTTCCAAAGGGAAATCTTTTTTTTTTTTTTTTGAGAATACCAAGCTACTTCAAATTGATCGGTTTTTAACACATTTTTTGACCTGTATAACATACACAGATTATTGATTAGTACCAGTAAAAATTATTAATCTCTAACTTTGTTCTTCTTATAAAAATATTCCTAATATGAATATCAAAGAGAAATGTGAGTGTATTTTAGTTTAGAAAGAAAGTTAAAAATAGATTAATTTGTTCTTTATCAGCGATCTATATATGAGTAAAATTCGTAAAAAATTTCATATCTTACATTAAAAGGGGTGATAATTAAAAATTAATATTTTTAAAGTAAAATCATTTTAAAGTTTAAAATATAATAAATATTTTTTTAAATTAATCTGTATGCACTAAATAATTTTGCGACTAATTTTAATAGTTTCTTCTAAAAATATAAAAATTTTAATAGCTTTACTGTTTTCTCTAAATATATATTAATCGTGAAAAGTTATAGCAGATAACTTGACTCATATCCTATGAACTTTAATCAGATCCCTTCATTTGTACTCTATTTGATCAACCAGTCAAGCAAATTTATTATTCTTTTTTCACAAATTTTTTTAATTAAATTCCAAATTGATTAATTTTAAACAAGAAAAAAAAAAGTAACATGGAATTTCAGAGAGTGGGGGCCTCGTGGATGGATTCCCTAAATTTAGAAGACTTTATTCACATACAATGTCCTATAAATTTATGGTAAATTACAATTAAATAAAGAAAAATGTTAATTACATTTGAATATTTTTATTCATAGAATTTATTTATTAAAGTCTTAACTTAGCCTATATAAAATCATGCATACGATGGAAAATACTATCAAAATACATAAACAATTAAATATAATAATTTAATCCAATTAAGTATTAATATTGTTTTTGTCATTTTTTAATATAATTGTCACGCATATCAAAATTATCAATTTTATTGTACAAAAAGTGTATATTTATTAGCGTAGTCGTTTTTATTTATCTGTTCCTTCAAAACAACAATCAATTATTAAGACACAGTTCGAATTCTTGTAATATTTCGAATAATTATACTTCTTTTATTTTATTTGACTTGTTACATTGGGTCAATGTCGTATTTCTTTATATTATGAAAATAATATAATATTTAATAAACTTTTTCTCATTATATCTTTAATATTAAAAAAATATTTTATCTTTACGATTTTAACCATGAAACTTATAGAATAATATTGAGAAGAGAGAAGAGTTTGAATCAAATTATAATCCACATAGAAAAGACATCTAAAAAACGAAGGAAGTATAACAAGAAACTCTAAAAAAAAAGGAGGGAGAATTGAGAAGCAGGAAAGTTGGAGTTCGAATTTTCTACATCACTTTCTATATTATTTTTTTAGTATTTTTTAATATTTAATATATTTTATTAATAAAATTTTAATAAATAAAAAATAAATTTAAAAATATATATTATAAAAAATATAACATATATAAACTCTTAGCCACCTCGATTACGCGACGTGAGCAGTGGCTCAACCAGTAACCAATGGCGAAAACTGATCTCTGGACTACTTGGGGCCTAAGGGTAAATCTAGTGGGTTCGCCTTTGAAGAGTTGGACTCTGGTAGCGACACTATACCATACCTTAGTCCACTTTTTCAAAAAGCCTTCGCTCTGCGGTCTCGCCTACACTGAAACAAGCACAACTAGCTGGACCACGGGGTGAGCATGTTCACTCAATCGAGAGAGACCAGAGGAGTCTAGAGAGCTCGGCGGATAAGGGGAAACAAGACTCGCCATAGCCTATTCGATAGCTACAAACCTCGACAAAGCATCTATAAAATGGTACAGAAGATTCTGTGCTAGAGAGAAAATTGGTGTCTTGGAATTTAGTTAAAAAAAAAATGGCATTAAATAACACAAAAATGTGAAAGATGAGCTGTAGACTGTGGCTCGTAACCCCATTAGCATTACATATATTTTACCGCACAGAGTCCCCAATTTTAACAGTGGCGGCTATTATTTACTCATAATTGTCTCTTAATTTAATTTCTCTTCCCCAAAACGCCCACGCTCCCTTCTTCTTCACTCTCCCCTCCATATTTAACTTTTCCTTTCTAATTCAATTATATTTTTCTTCTTTTTATTTATTTATTACAATTTAAACACCGTATTATTTAAAAAAAATACGAAATTTTAGTATTCTTTTTATGTGAATTATAATATTTTTTAAAATTTTCTTTCTTCTCATTATTATTTGTAATAATTTTCATTTAAAAAAATAAAAGAATATTGAAATTTAGGATATTATCTTGAAATCACAGTGTGATAAGTAAAAAGAATATAAAAATAAAAATGTGACAAGTGAAAAAAAATGACATTTTTTTCCTTTTTACATATTTGAAATAAAATTATTGTTTCATTTTTAAATTTATTTATGTTTTTTCTCACCATTTTTATTCATTCATATATTAAAGGAATGAAAGTTAGATTATATTTCAAAAATTAACTTATTTTAAGATTTTTAATTTTTGTATAAATTAAAAAAATTATATTAATACTTTTTAATTTTTGGAATAATTATACCTATATCTTATTAAATTAAACGTTATTTAGAAACTTTTATTAGAACTATCAATGATAATTCTAGCCTCAATTATTTTCTGTTATCAACTTTGGATTAGAAGTTGAAATTCTCACACTGCTACTGTTAGGATTTGAACTTTATCATAATTACTAACTTGCAATTTTATAAGCAAATGAGCTATGCCTATGTGGTTAAAATGCGAAAATTTAATTAAATTTTTAATTAGGTGTTGAAACTCAGTAGAACTCTTACAACACGCTCCAAAAATGCGCGTGGTAGTTATGGATTCATCTTCCTCAAAGTGACTCAAAGGAGATATGCATGTAAGACTTCCACTTAACATTCAGCTAATGTCATATGCTGTGTTCTTTTTTTGGAGAGATAAAGTGAAGAGAGAGAGAGAAGGGAAGGAATTTCTTAGTAGTGTCTCTCTGCAACTTTCTACATTCAGCTTTTGTGTTTCACTTTTCCTTTTTTTTCCAGCTCTTCTTATTGCAAAAGGTGAAAGCTTTTTTCTCTGTCTAGATTGGCACTGTAATCACGCAACAACAATTAGGTACTTAAACCTCTGTTTGATGTTGGAGATTCATTTTAATTATCTGGGATTCCTTCTTCTTGCTGAATTTATCATGAAAAATCTCTGCTTTTACTGAAGTCATTACTGCTTTTCCCACCTTTTAATGTCATTATTTGCTCATAATTTGGTATGTTTAAAGGGGGCTCTTCATTTTTTATCTCTCTGTTGCTTCAAAGTAATTATACAGAGTTTAAAAGTTCTTTTCTTGGTTCTTATATTCACATTTGATATTCAATTGGGGATGGTTAAAAGAATTTCTTGATTGGGGTTACTTTTGGGGGAGAGTAGGAAATTTTTTCTTCAATTAATGTGTTTATTGAGGTCATCGCCATTATTGTCACTCTAAAATTTTCTGTTCTTTGTTTTTTTTTTAAATTTCTTTTTTCAGGTTGCAGTTTTTGTATGTGTAGGGTTATGCAGAGTGCCCTTTTGGGGATTGAAGAAGAAGAAGGTGGCTTTCTGGATCAATTGGTAGGATGAGATCTGCTGAATATTTCTTGGGGTTGGAGATCTTTGTCTTGCTTTTGATTTGTATAATTGGAACTTCCGATGGAGCCACCAATCCTGCTGACGGTAAGCATTTCAACAACTCTTCATCAGCAATTTTGCTTTTTAGTTGCTCATAGAATTTCGTAGGCAAAAGGGATAAACTGAAAACATTTTCAAGTTGTCTTTCAACGCCCCCCCTTCTTTGTTGATTAGTGAAAGATGGATGGCCTTGATTAGTTTTCTGGTTGAGTAAAGATTCTAGCTGTTGGGAATTTAATGATTCAACTTAAATATCCATTTCGGATTTCACTGGACCCATTGATGATGAACTCTTTTTTTGGGTTTTTTTTCCCCCTACAATAAAGACTGTGGGTGTGCCTAAATTTCAGTTCTGTTGTAAATGTCATTCTTGGGTAGTTGGAGTGGTGCAAACTCGTGCCTCATGAAGTCATTCCATATAAGTGTTGTCCAATCACATTCATGCTTTGCTTTCTGCAATTTCTGTTCTTAAATGTTGTTTAATTAGCTTCGTGCTTCAATTTCCTGCAATTTCTCTTTTATCCTTTATGGCTTAATAGTACAACAAGAAGATCTCTTTCCATATATTTTGTCGTTATTTTGGTTACTAGTATATATGGTTTGCTCGGTTTTGTCCAAACCATAAATGGTCACCAAGTTGATTTGTTTTTTTGACATTGCTTCTTATTGGTGTAGTTGCTGCAATCAATAGCTTATATGCTGCAATGGGATCACCGCGTCTTCCGGGGTGGGTTTCTAGTGGTGGAGACCCCTGTGGTGAAGCCTGGCAAGGTGTCGCCTGTGACAGTATGAACAACATAGTTTCAATGTATATATCCTTTGCTTAATACTGCTCTGCTTCATGCTGTCAATTGTAAAGTTATCTTACGGCCTTTCTACTTTAATAGAACGCTCAATGGTGCCAACTTGGGAGGAGACCTGGGCGATAGTTTAGGATCATTTACTTCTATTATTTCAATGTAAGTGCTTACATATTCTAAACATATTATAGCAGGAAAATTTGTTATGTGTATTTGTTCTCTGATCATTTTTGGTGTTACTCCTGTCAGACAACTTAGCAACAATAACATTGGGGGTAGCATCCCATCGAATCTGCCAATTACTTTGCAGACATTGTAAGGCTCTACTTATATCTTAAACAGAAAACGTTTACTTTGTACCTAATCTATATGTTCTTATTTCAGCCAAATCAATTGCTACATAAGTCCAAAACATGTGATGGTCTTTGTTTGTTGGCAGTTTTCTTTCAGATAACAAGTTAACTGGAAGCATTCCTAGTTCCATATCGAACCTGAAGAAGTTGTCGGCTATGTAAGTTCATCATTAGAGACTTATCCTGAGTAGTGTTGACTTGAAGGAGGTTGCTTTTCTGAGATATATTTCTGCGTATTTTCAGGTCTCTAAATAACAACCAGTTAACCGGAGAAATTCCTGATTCATTTGAAGGGCTTACATCATTAGTCAACCTGTAAGATCCCATGTAAAAACTCCTTCTGTTGGCATAAGGAGATGCTAACTTTCATGAGAATTGATTCTTCTATTTATTTTTGTGTAGAGATCTATCCAAGAACAATTTGAGTGGACAACTTCCACCTTCAATGGAAAATTTGTCGGCGCTGAGCACTCTGTGAGTTTGGAGTTTATTAAAGTCAGTCAGGTTGGACGTATTATCTATATGGCTGAATTTACTTCTTGATGCAGGCATTTGCAGAACAATCAGCTCTCGGGGACTCTTGATGTCTTACAAGATCTACATCTCTCAGATTTGTACTTATCATGCTGTATTTGGACTTAAATACATTTTCCCCTTAAGACTGACTAGCATATTTTGCACTAATCTCTCCCTGTTTTCCTGTACAGAAATGTGGAGAATAATCAGTTTAACGGGCCCATACCAGAGAAAATGCTGAGCATTCCCATTTTTAGGCAAGTCCACCTTACTGAAAGTTCCAAATCTAATTCTTCTAATTGGGGGTTTGGGAAGCTTGCAACTTGAGTATGCCTTTCCAGTAGTGTTTGTCAAGTTTTCACTTGCCTCTTTTAACATTTAGTTGAGGTAAATTTTAAGGCTCAAAATGATGGCTGACATGCTCCTATCTGCTAACTATGGTTAATCATGCAGAAGAAATGGAAATCCATTCAACACCAGCGCTGCTCCATTGCCTTCACCTCCATCATCATTGAGACCACCTCCAGCACCACCATTTTTTGGCGGTGCACCAACTTCTACACCAACACCGCCATCTTCTGGACGCAGCCCTGGCAAGCAATCAGGAAAGCAAGCTGATGGACCATCTGCAACACAGGCATCAAATCCTAAATCTAGCAAACATACCAAAAGGATTGTTGGCATAGCCATTGCAGGAGTGATGTCTTTCCTAATACTGGTTTTGGCAGTACTCCTTTTGGTGCCAAGGTGCTTCAGAAGAAGGCGAGATACACACAGAATTTCCAAACGGCATGAAGTAGCTCCATATATGGGTAATAGAGAAAATCCTAGGGACAATGGCTCCTTGGGCCAACCTGGACACCGTGAAGAGAAAGGTACCAATGGTTGGATGTTTTATCTTATTACCATTATATGTCGTGATCAACAGACTGAAATTTATTGTCTCCAATTCTTTACTCAGAGTCCCAGGTAGCAGTCGCAAAGCCAAGGGAAGACCTTCAAACTGGACAACAGAAAGGGGCTCCGGTTCCTAAACCACGAACTGAGCAGGCAAATGCACAAAAGATGAGAGCAATACCAAAGCGAGACCATGAGATAGATATGAGCAGATTTGAAATTGATTTGATGCCTCCACCTCCTCCTCCGCCTCCGCCCCCGCCTCCACCCCCACCACCTCCACCTCCACCTCCACCACCTCCACTACCAGAGAAAGTGATCGTGAAACCACTTGCACCAGCTGAAGAAACTGCTGCGAGGGTTTCTGTTCGACCACTTCCTCCTACTTCTGTAAAGTCATATTCAATTGCATCTCTTCAGCAATACACCAATAGCTTTTCTCAAGAAAATCTCATTGGAGCAGGAATGCTAGGGAGTGTTTATAGAGCTGAGCTTCCTAATGGAAAGGTAAGAGGCTGTATATGTTAAAATTCATCCACTTTGAGTCACTTTACTTGCTAACTGGATTATTATCTAATCCTGCATTATGCATGTATTGGATAGTATCTTGGTTTTAATATGTTTCTAAGACCTAGTTTCATCTTAGATATTTTTTTTCTATTTCACTTCATCTCTATTCAACTCCTTAAACATTTAATATATATAATTAACTAACTTCATAAATAGTTGGATTCTTTTACCTGCTATTTAGTTCCCTTGCTCTATAAGGAGAAAAGGAAGCGACTTAAGTTTGTTGTTTAAGAGGTAGAGTCCAAATGGAGTTTGCTGATTTAAAACCTTGTCCATGTACCGATTTTTCCTCATTCTCTTTTGATCTCACCTTGACATTGAAGAATATATATATTTTTTCAGAGAATGTCACTAATTCATTTGAATCTTCAATTTGCCACTTGACTTGAAACTAGATTATGCAAGTGTACAGAACATAAATGTAATACTTTAACACAAGCACAGACCTTTTTTTTTGGGGGGTGGGTAGGTGGGGGAGAAAACGACTAATGAAAATGACCTTTAATTACGTCAGATCCTTAATGTGAAATGGTACGTGCTATCTGGTAATATCTTTAATGAAAATGACCTTTAATAATGTCGTGGTAAGAACAATATGTGTTTTTCATTTCTCATTCCCCCCCACCCCACCCCATTAACCTTGTTGAATTTTTCATGAAAAGAGAGAGGTGAGAATGAAAAAAGAGAATGTCCCCTTGAGTGAAACTATGTAATTGTTTAAGAAACAGCACAGCATTTACAAAGATTTAAATGGAGAAGACATTATCCTCTGTTCTTCCCCAGCAGAAAAAGGAAATATAGAAAAAGGAGTCTCTCCTTATTCCGCAAATGTGTTTCTTTTTTTTGGCTGCTAAAATGTGCTTCTGTTTGTCATATTCTGCTTTTCAGAAGAATTACCAAACTTCACTATCTCCCACTTTGTTCAGCCTCTTTTCAAGTCGTTTTGCAATTGATAGACGAAAGCATCATTTCCTTACCTTTTTATAATATCTCAATGCATATCTAATTTCTCTCACTTGCCTCCTTTTGGAAACCAATTTAGTATGTGATAGAAAAATAGTCTTAAGCAATTCAATTTTTCAATGCTTCTGTAGATGCTTGCGGTCAAGAAACTGGATAAAAGAGTTTCAAATCAACAGAAGGATGATGAATTTCTCAACTTGGTCAACAATCTCGATAGAATTCGTCATGCTAATGTTGTTGAGCTCATGGGTTACTGCTCAGAGCATGGTCAAAGGCTTCTGGTCTATGAATATTGCAGTAATGGGTCACTGCAGGATGCTCTGCACTTGGATGAGGAGTTCAGAAAGAAACTTTCCTGGAATATGCGCATTAGAATGGCTCTTGGAGCTGCCAGAGCACTTGAGTAAGTGAACTCTGTGTTATGAAGCTCGTAAAACTCACATTTCCTTTCGGCATATCAAGTTTCATAGTAAAGTCATGCTCTTATGAATCACCTACAAAAGGGAAAAAGATGCTAATCATCTAGTCTAAGAGTCTGTTCACCCCTTTTTTCAAAAGGGAAGGCATGCTTCTTAACATGAATTTCTTTGTTTAGAATGTTTAAAATTTTTAACTGGGAAGGCGCCGGTCTATATGAAATATTGTTCAGCTACATTAAAACTTAAGCAGACGGAGTAGGATGAACATGAACTAAGAGAACTCTCATGGACAGACCACTTAAATGTATTTCTGTTTGTTCTGTAGCCTGAGTAATATATATTCCATTTGAAATACTAACATCTGTTGTTTTGCCTGATCAGATATCTGCATGAGATCTGTGAGCCGCCTATCATCCACAGGAACTTCAAGTCTGCTAATGTTCTTCTTGATGATGAACTAGCAGTGCATATCTCTGATTGTGGATTGGCTTCTTTAATAACATCAGGTGCTGTGAGCCAGGTAATTTTTACCTTCAGTATCTCAAAGAATCCAGTTAGCTGCAATTTTTCGAAGATAATAATAAGCATTGTAATGTTATATGCTTCAAGAAGTGTCCCTTAATGAGCAGTATTCGTGAGGCAAGAGTGATAAGATATGAGCTTAATTAAGCTGTCAGAAGTCATAAGGAGATGATAAAAGTGCTGTAGCAGCACTTATTACAACTAGCAAGTACATCGATGGCAGTTTGGAAATGATATAAATTCTGGACTTTGTTATATGCTTGATATAAATTCTGAGTAAATCGTATTTCTTTAGTCCGAGATTACTTCTCATAAGTTCACTTTTGTTTCAGTTGTCAGGCCAGCTCCTTACGACATACGGCTATGGTGCCCCTGAATTTGAGTTAGGAAGTTATACTTCCAAAAGTGATGTTTATAGTTTCGGGGTGGTGATGCTGGAACTCTTAACCGGAAGAATGTCTTACGACAGGTATGCTGTACTTCATTATCCTCGGTGTGCTTAGTGCTCTTCTTTCTCCCAGCAACTAAATATCTTAACCCCTTATTTTAAGGTCAAGGAGTCGAGGAGAACAATTTCTTGTTAGATGGGCTATCCCACAGCTTCATGACATTGATGCCTTGACCGGAATGGTTGATCCTTCTCTAAACGGAAGATATCCTATTAAATCATTATCTCACTTTGCAGATATTATTTCACGATGTGTTCAGGTACGTTGTTTTATGTTCATTTTCCAGTCCTATTTCACATCTAATGAACTTGACATTGCTGGAAATTAAGTTAGAATTCAAGATAGTAGCTTGTATATAATGAAATTCTTCTCTTGGTAGTGTTAAACAAGTCGAGTTTGTTTTGCAGACGGAGCCAGAGTTTAGGCCTCCGATGTCTGAAGTTGTGCAGGATCTCATACAAATGATACGTAGGGAATCTCCGAACAGATCAGATGGGGATTGACTTAGAATTAGACTACATTGTGAATTGATCTGCTCAGAGAAAGAGAAACTGCAACCACTCCAATCAATAGTTGATAAATTTTTGGAAATTAACTCTTTTGCACCAGAAGAACAAACAATGACCTCTCTTGCGCGCCCCTGCTAACACAACTTACAATTCTTTCACCTTGTTGGCGTGCGCATTGTCTCTAACGGGAGGGAGGGAGGTTTACGTGGAGTTAAAGAGCCAATTAGTTGCCTGGTAATATTGATTCTCCGAGTTCGGTTATTTATAGCTTCATTGTAACATGCATTTGAAGAAGTATAGAATCTTGTTTTAGAAATGATTTATGTCAATTGTTTATAGTGATATGATTCTGAATAGTGTATTTGTTATTGCTTAAGTGCACAGGCAACATTTTTTTTTGGAGGGCTGGCTTGATTGATGATCTTCTTGTGAAAAAAAGAAAAAAAAAAGAAAAAAAAAAGGCTAGATTTCTTGATTTGATTCAGCTTAGAGAAAGTCATATTAGGTGTACACTTTCAGGCTTCTTTTGTAATCCATTTATTTTTTCTTTCTTTATTTACTTTTATGAGGATTTCTGACTAATTCAGATTCGGTCTACGGAACTTTTAGTTAGGGATGTAAACGATTCAGACCTTCTGGATATTTTCAGATATAGATTCATATACTTATAGTGAAACATGGATCCAAACTCGATTCTTCAAGGTGTAGGGTAGGATTTGAGTATATCCGTATTCGTATGATATTTTTTTTTTTCTGTTAAACAATAATATATATAAAAAAAAATTTAGAAAATCTAACGTTAAAAAATCATGTCTCTATTATTCGCCTTTGAACAAATAATCATTGGTATAATATTTTGAATGAGATAAAGAAGTTTACAAGAAGCATCGAATGAATAAAATAGTAATACAAGAAAATTTCTCTTACCCTCTCTAAACTATGAATATATATTATTATTTTATTATAACGGATATACGAATCTGGTTATTATTGTATCTTATCTATTCATTTAATAGAATCTACATGGGACGGGTAAAGTTCCGCGGGTATAAAATTTTAACCTTACCCGTTGTAAATGAGTATAAATCCATGCAGATACAGGTAAGACCCGACCGTTTATGATCATACTTTTAGCCAATTGTTTTGAGTATCTGAATTATCATAGAATTATTATAGTAAGTGTTGAATTTTAAGAAGAGGAAAGGACAAATTGGTAAATTTTATTTGCAAATATTTATAATTTGTTTAGAAAATTATGAAAATTGATATATATTTTTCTTTTATGATCAAATTTAGAATTATTTAAAGAGTCTTTACACCGGAAGAAAAAGTATTCTTAAACAAAATTCTGGTAAAAATGTATTATATATATGTGTCTTCGTCTCCTTTATGTAGATATTATTAGGTTCGGCCGCTATAGCTATTCGGAATTCACAAACCATTCCGAGCGGGAATATATATATATTATGTTAAAATTTGAGTTTGTACTTTAACTCAAATTAAAAAATACCTCAATAATGGAGGATTGCGAGTTTTATAAATAATTTATTAACTAGGATTCTCAACATAACAACTATATAGAAAGACGGAGTACAGCTTCGAACATCATAACAGAGCAAGGTAGGGTTATGGCTTCTCCTGTTCGATCAATTTGATCTTGGAATTGATTCAGCAAAGCTTGCATCATTGTGGAAGAAAGAGATTCAATTGGAATTACGTACTTCCTCCGCTCTTCTCCGACGTAAATCGGTAAGTATCCTCTCCGACGAAAAGGCGCCGCCGTCGTACAATGCACCATTAATGACCTTACTTTGCGATGAGTTTTCTTGCCTAGTTTCTTCAGAAAAGAATTAAAATTTTCATGGAATGATTGCACTTGTATCTGCTGCTCCATGTTTTTCTTATAATTGAGAATTAACAAGGTAATAGTTCAATTGGTTAGAAACAGTTATTAATTTATAAGATTTTCAATTTTCCAAATTCGATTGGGAATTGAATACTGCTCCTAATCGGTTTTGGCAATTTAGTATCTTTATTGGGCTTTCTATAAAATGTTACATCTTGTATATGAGTAATATTCTTAATTTACTAAGGCGTTAATAAAAATAATTTGAGAATCTATAAGATAATGCGAAAAAATTTATTTTTTCTCGCCTTTTTTTTCTCTCTCTAAATAGTTTATCTCTAATTCTAAAACTTTAATTTTTTATATTCAACACAGTTTTGAGGTAGATATTAATCATTTTGAATATTTTTTACAAGAAAATATCGATTTTGAGATAAAAAAATACAAATTCTTTTTTTTGTCACTGCACCGAGTTTCACCCAGATGGGCGAAATTTTTCAATGAGTTTCGCCCATTCAAGCGAAAATGTATAAAAAATTTTCCTAGATGGTCGAAACTTGTTGGAGAATTTTGCCCAGATAAGAGAATTTTTTTAAGAGTTTCTCAACAAAGTTGAAAAAAATTAATTTTTGGGTTTTTTACTTTAAAATCGATATTTTATTACAAAAAATATTCAAAATTATCTATATTTATGTTGAATTTGTGTTGAATGTGAAAGATTTGAGTTTTGAGTTAGAGACTATTGTGATAGAGAGATTCATTTTATTTTTTATCGTCAGAAATACCTAATATCATGTTTCATAACGATTTTAGATATTATTATCATACTCATCTTAAAATCACGCGCATAATAAATTATTTTATCCATAAAATTCAAGTCACATATAAGATGAATACTAATAATTACCTGAAACGGTCTTGATTTATACTAAACAAATTTGTGATACGTAAAATAAAATAAAATTGTGTAAAAATATAAATAAAATGAAAATTTGTTGCGGATAATAATAATTATTTTCTCATTTTATTTTTTATAAATAAGAATATATATTTATATATATTGCTACTCATGACTCGGAGATAAATAAATCCGAGTCAACCCAACTCAACGAGTTGTCGTCAAATCCCATCAATCCGAGCCACCGACTCATTCCGATATCCTAGTAGAATTCCCGCAACCCTATATATTAACCCGCGAAAATAACTGCTTAGTAAGAAAATGTTCCCGGGAAAAAGATGAAAAGGGTGAAAATAAAAAAATAAAAAAATTGTATAGATAAAAAGGTTGGAGATAATCGCGTTTCATGCAAAAAAGCGATTGGTATAGTCTACTTTTCTCTCATCAACCGTGATTGAGTGAAAGAAAGCGAAATCTTCGAAAACTGGTTTCCCCCAGATCTGCAAAATTTCCGTATAGTTTGCCTCTTTTAATTATTCCAATAATATTTTCTTGATTGACATTTTGAAAATTCTTCCGATTCTCTCTCAATTCTCATGGCTGGCCGTTACGATTCCAATCCATTTGAGGAAGAAGAAGTTAACCCATTTTCGGTAATGCCCATTTTGGCTCTTTTGGATGTGCTTTATCAATCTGAATATTCTTGAGTTTCTTGAATGGCGATTGCGGTAATACGGATATTTTGTGATTGGGGTTGCGTTCTTGTTTTCAATTCTTGGAAAATGAGGAAATGTACTATGAGTTTCATTGTTTCAGTTTCTTGATTGCTTAAGTGCACATGCGGATTGTGAATTGTTTTTCTGGCGGTTTCTTCAGATCTGTTTTTGTCGTTTTCGCTTTCGGGCTTCTATCAATTTGCTTGATTGTGAAAATGTTACTGCTGTATCTCTGTTATTGGGTCATTGTGGCAAATGGTAACGGGAGAGCATGAATGTTTTTGTCAATTCTCTCTGGAACTTGAGAAACTATAGTTGGAAATGTTCATGATTTGCAAATTTATCTCGTTTTCCTATTGGGTTCTGTTCTAATTTAGTTGTATTGTGTCTTGTTTTCTGTTGGCTTTTACTGTACGTCTTCATGATGAGAATCCTGTTATGGTGTCAAAGGAAGGAGAAGGTGGTAACGCATTTTTGTGGAAAATTCCTACTTTGAAACAGTAATAAACATTGCGTTTTTTTTGTATTAGCTTGTAGGGAAAAGCTAGAAGTCTGGTTACTGGGGTGGAACAAAAAAAAAAAGTCTCATATTTTCTTCTATGCTTTTTTAGCTTGGTATTCCTAGAATTTAACCTTTTTGAGGGAATGGTTGGATCAAACTACAGTCCAAGACCTAAGAGAATTTCATGACTATAATAAGTAAGGTGCCATATTCTGTCAAATATTCAGCCTGTGTAATATGGGCTCTTGCCTTTTCTTTTCTGGTTTTATGTCTTCTGAAAAAACTTTTATTGCTAACTTGTTATAACTTAGTTAATTTATGGCTGATCCTTTTTTTGGCATTCTTGTATCCTTCATGAGAAAAAAAAAAACATTAGGTCGTTCAGTCAGCAGTTAATCATTTTGGTTGAAATAAAATGAGGAATGAATCTCTAGCATATATCTTTATTATCATTCAGGCTTTCGTGCTTTTGAGTAAAAAATACTTGTTGAGTTCTTTTGTTATCTAGTCTTGTTCATTTTTATTGTTTTCTCCTTTTTGAACTTTTTCCACTGTTTGTATTTGATCACATGATTTGACTCTAGGAAGGAGCTCCGGGAAAGGGTCAACCAAACTATGGTGGTGGTGCATTTTATATGACGGTGAGCTTTTCTTATGCATGCAATTCATCTCCTACAATCAGATTATTATTCTCATCTTGAAAACACAGGAAAAGGCATCTTTAAGCTTCTAATTTCATTATAATATATCAATAATTGAGTTGTAACATGTAAGCTTTGACTATGTCTGATATTACACTTACAGCAAGAGCATCAGTTGGTGCTGGATCCGGATTTTATGATATTTTATAATAAAAATAACATTTTAATCTTCAGCAACACCGTCAATGGATAAGAAAACGGATATCTGGCCCATTGATATAAACAGGAGATTTGTTATAAACTAGTGGAGATTTTGAGGGGTAACATGTGCTACGGGCAATGATTGAGAAAACCTTTTTCCTTTTTTGACTACACTTAATAAGGTTGCAGTCTTTTTTTTTTGTCTTCTTAAAATTATTTCTTTTACTTGAATCTTCATTTGGGCCACTCTCTTTGTATTTTAACATATGAGTCGTCTATTCTAAAGCCTGTCAATACATTTCCAATGATGGGTCTTATAGAAATAAAAGGAAAAGGAGGCTGAATGAACTCCAAATAATTAAGAATATGAAAGGGTATGATGCCAAATACTAACTCTAGTGTAGATTACAAGACCGTGCAGAATGATGGAAATGTGGTATATAACTTGCAAATCTAAAAACTTCCCCTCTTCACAAGGGCAGTGCTCTCAACCAAGATTTTCGTCATCAATTACTGCTACTCAGGAGCAGCTTCAGCAATCATGGAATATAGATTTATATTCTAAATTACACATGTAATGTCTCAACAAAATGAAGTGCTAGTGTATAGGGTATGTAATACAGAAGGAAGTGCATTCTAGATGAACAACAGGAATAGGATTAATTGTGCACAAATTGAGGGCGACAAGATTGGTAATGATGGAATCCAAAGACAAACGATATGCTCGGATTAATTTTAGTGATCATCTCTAAGAAATTTGTTTTCTGTTCACCTATTGAATCACTGTTCATAGACAGGTAGGTAGTCATCTGCTAGTCCATTTATGTGTTCTTTTCTTGCTGATTCCCAGAATCCTGGAAGTGTTGCTCCAGCAAATTCGAGGCTTTCTCCACTACCTCATGAACCAGCTGACTATGATCGTGGTGTAACAGTTGATATTCCACTTGATAATGCCGCGGTGCGAGATTTATTTCCATTTCATGTTTGATTGTCTTATCTCTGTGTCTATAAACATTTCAGCTGATCCATTTCATTCAGGATCTGAAAAAAAGGGAGAAAGAACTCCAAGCTAAAGAGGCGGAATTGAAGAAAAGAGAACAGGTATCATGGTATTATGTTTGACAGTTTTTGAATGTTTGCTCAAGAAGAATGAAAGGCAACTCATAAATTTTTGTTCTATATAGGAACTGAAGAGGAGGGAAGATGCAATAGCTAGAGGTACTTCTTATATTATGGAGAAGTAGATGAGTTATTTTACCAATAGATTTTATCTAATTTGACTCATTTTTCTTTCTGCAGCTGGAGTTGTTATCGAGGAGAAGAATTGGCCACCATTTTTCCCTATAATTCACCATGACATTGCAACTGAAATTCCTATCCATCTGCAGAGGATCCAGTATGTTGCATTCACCACATTGTTGGGTAAGAGATTTTAGATCACAATATCTTTAGGAATATCAGGCACTTCATGTTCACTGCGGTGGTACTGTATGCCATTCTACCACTAATCTGTTCTTGTGCATTATAGAGTTGCTCAAAGTGTGCAGGTTCTATGTTGATTAGTTTCACCTTGGAGAATATATGGCATTTCCCTGTCATTGAATAAATTCTTATAGAAGAGTAGGCAAACATGAACCTGCAGGTTGAGGAAATAGGATAGGGATTTCATTTGAAGTCCAGTGCTGCTTGCTTGATCAAAATCACTTGGGTGTATCTCTTGCTATTCTTTTCTCAGAATATTAAAAAACCTATCCTTCCTGGAGACTTTGTGGGCATACTCATAAATTGCACTATTTTACTGCTTTTTATCCTAAGGAGAGCAGAATTTGCATTTTAATGATTAAGATTCTTATCTGGGCACCATTTTGAGCTACTTTTGTCCCGATTCAGTTAACACTTTTTTCAGCACTTTATTGAGTATCTTCGTTCTGTTAATAAATGAATAGATATTGATTTGCAAGTCTTTACTCACCTTCTCAGTTGTTCGAATTTACCATTTGCAGGTTTGTTTCTATGTCTTCTTTGGAATATAGTGGCAGTTACGTTAGCTTGGATCAAAGGCGAAGGTTGGGAAAAAAAATATTATTTACTGATTTGAAATATCGACATGGTCACTATTTTAACAAATTTTTTAATTGCTATGTATTGTAGGTCCCACAATCTGGTTTCTTGCTATTATCTATTTCATATCTGGTGTTCCAGGAGCCTATGTGGGTTGGTATCGTCCTCTTTATCGTGCAATGAGGTACGTAAAATATCTTTATGTTAAATTCTTGCTGTCTGAAGTTTGTGTTGAATGCACCAGTGCCTTAGTCATGCCCGAAAGACATTTACCGCTTCTTTGTATGCCAATTCCATTTTAGTTTCTTAAAGGTGGCACATGGATGGGGCGTTGTGCTATTAGTTTCTTTCTGCTGTCCTTTCTAGCTGCTGATGATATTCTACCCAAAACCTATTCCCTTCTCTGTAGGACTGATAGTGCTCTGAAATTTGGATGGTTTTTCTTGACTTACGTGGTAAACTAAACTTTAACTCCAAATCTTACCTTCTAAAAGTGAAAGTTTTTGAATTGTCATCACTTTGATGTTGTATTTTCTTTTCTTGTACTCCAGATTCATATTGGCTTCTGCATCATTGCTGCTATTGCACCTCCAATAATTTTCAAGGGGAAATCCTTGACGTAAGTATTTAAATGACATATATTTGGGTTAATAGTTGTATTACAACCTATATTTCCACCTATGAACACACTGACGGGAGAGACGAAATGACAAAAAGGTTATAAAGGTGATCACCCACCATGAAATGATGCACATGCTTCCAAGCACCTAGCATGACTTCATTGTTCCTTTTGCTTTCATTCTGCTACTTATGCGTGGCTCCTCTCTGTTCTCAGCGGAATCTTGCCTGCTATTGATCTCTTAGGTGCAAATGCTATGGTTGGGGTAAGTCTGCTTTGTTGCTTCATGTATATGTTGAATATGTACAACTAGCTAACTGTTGATAATGCTTATTTTTAAGTTAAGTTTTGTAAGTTGTAACACTTCTTTACAAACACAGAGTAGTTTGAAACATCTTCTCTGGTGTTGTGCTCTAATTGTGGATTCTGAAATCTAGTATCTTCTCCCTTTGTGTCAAGCAGATCAAATCTAAATGAGTTTGCATGATTTACTGGTCCTATCATGGCTTTGTTCAATTATTTCATTCCGATTTAGGAGACATGGTATTGCTGGTATTAACATTGACGATGCCTTCTTTTTGTTCCGGGGTTGGGGGTTGGTTGTGCTTTGCTTGGTGTCCTTTGAGCATCTAAGTCTTCTTTTGGGAGGTAATTATAGGTCTGCATATTTTCAGGATCTAGTGGTGCTAAGAGTAAGCATCTAGATGGTTGAAAATGGCCAATTTATCTTTAGGGGGTTGAATCACCCATGCACGGGTCTATTCTTTACTTGATGGTTCTATTTCTTACATTCTCCTGAAATCCAACAGATAGGAATTAGACGTATGAATCCTTCTATTGAAATGTTCAGTATCATTCCTTCCAGAATATGGATGGTATATCAGCAGTTTTCTCATTTACTGAATGATAATTGACCTCCATTTACTTTGGAGAAGTAATCTAGAAGACAAATTTTCCCCAAGAATTAAAGGGTTCGCTCTGGCAGGCTCTTAGTAGAATCAATATCGAATTTGTTGCGGTCAGGAGGATTTGTAATCAAAGCTCTTAGTCACTAATGAAACTGATGATGACCTTTTCCTTTACTGTCAAAACATAGCAAGGGATTCTTCAGAGAATTTACTCATTTTGGTCGATTAGAAGTGGTGTGTCCTAAAACTTCTCTAGAATCCATTGAGATAGGGAAAAAAAGTGGTGGCATAGACAAAAGACTAATTTTTGAGCTGATATATAAACTTGAGTTTCTTTGTTGTGGAGTTGTTTTTCTCTCGGCACCTCTTTGGACGTATGATGTCTTTTGGGACATAGCATTGATAAGATTTGTTATAAAGACGTTGGACGCCTGCAACGATGTATTTCTTTCTTCAGAATGCCTCGTTCTCTCTCTCTCCCTCTCCCTCTCTCTCTTCTAGTTCTTCTTTCCATTAATAAGATTCTTTCTTTCATCTTAAAATGAAATTCGAACGAAAGGTGAACTTTTGACTGTTACTTGCAGATATTTTACTTCATTGGATTTTCATTTTTCACAATTGAATCATTGATCAGCATTTGGGTTATTCAGGTTAGTATAATAAATACTCCTCTTTCTAGTTCCTCCTCATCCGTATGCCATTACTCTCATCTTTACACAAATTTGTTGCTTTTTTTACTATGTATATCTCTGCAGCAAGTTTACATGTATTTCCGAGGCAGTGGCAAAGCTGCAGAGATGAAGAGGGAAGCCGCTAGAACGACCATGATGTCAGCTTTGTGACACGATAACTGAGTAGAGACTCTGCTTGCTGCCTCCGTGCCTGCCTGCCTACAACAACAACTTGACATATATTCCTTGAATTCTTTGATTATCATCATATTCTCTTTAATACCCCCTCGCTTAGATACCTCACACCTGTTAATTACAGTTTTGATGCTGATTTTACTGCGTAAGTAGTATTAGTCTGAGGAATATTACAAGGTTTTTTTTTCTGTATTTATATTTAGTTACTCCAGAATCAGATGGGAACCAGCACTTAGACTTGAGTTCTTCCCTGTTTTTTTTTTTTTTTTTTATGGAATTTTTGTTTTGTTCATCATTATATATACCATTAGTTATACAGATTCTGTAATGTAGCATTGAGCCTTTGTTTTTTTATTTTTCATTTTGGTTAAAACCATGGTGATTCATGTTGATTTTATCTTCTTCATGATGATTTCTTTATTCATTGGAGTGGCCGAAACTTGAAGCTTAATTTAATTTAATTTATCCAGGAGATTTGTGGAGTTATAAATTTTGATTTTATTTTTGTTATTTATGAATTATTTTTGTTTTTCTCTTTATAGTTATGAACTATTTTTAATCTTTCAAATATAACAATTTGTTAAAAGTAGTTTAAGGTTATATTTGAGAGGTTAATAATAGTTTATAATTATAAAGAGAAAAATAAAAATAATTCATGATTAGAAAAAAGATAAAATTGAAGTTTGTGATTATAAAAAAAAGAAAAATATTTCATGTATAAAGGAAGATAAAAATAAAAAGTTATAGTTATAAAGAAAAAAGTAAAATAATTATGATTATAAATAGTTAATATTCTCCTTAATTTATTACCTAGAAGTTAATTCAGGCTAAAGTAGTGGTTGGTTATTTTGGACATATGATTTTAGTTTAAAGTCAAAAAAGAAAAAACAAAAAATAAAAAACAATTTCTTGAAAAATAAACATATTTCTTTTATCATAAATAGCCAATATTACAACCTTACCCAAAAAGAAATCTCAACTACAAAAGGGTTTTTTTCTTTTGGATAAATACAATTACAAAAGGTTTGCTTCTTACAAATTACAACAAACAAAGGGCTATGGTTGGTTTAATGATTTAATGGTTGGTTTAAGGGATTTCGTGCCTTCTGATTCCTCTTAGATTAGTTTATAACTCTTTGTATATCGAGTTAAAACAAAAGTTACAACAAATAAATGATAGTTGAAGAAGACTTGAAGTGAAGTCGCTTCTGTTTTTGTTTTGCTGCTCAAGAAACAGAGAGGAAGAGAACAAAAGCTGTTAATGATGCTTCATTCGTGCTCCTACCGAGAGCTTGCACCTCTTGCTCACCGAGACTATCTTCAAAACCCATGTCAATCCTCCATTTTTGTCTCCCCAAGTAAGCTTCAAACCCTTCATTTTGCTTTTTGTTCCAGAGTTTTTCTAGGGTTTAACTTAGACATACAACCCTCTTTAGGGAAACGACAAAAGTTCCCACTGAACTCTATTTCACAATCAACAAGAAATTTTCATGGAATAGTGAATTTAACACCTGCCCAGAAGCAAAATGTTAAAGGAAAGGGGAAGTTTGAGGGATTTAAGGTTCAGTGTTGTTCGAAGGCAGTAACTTTGTCCAAAAAAAGTGTAGTTAATGTGAAGAAGAAGAAGAAGAAAAATTATGGAGGGGTTTTACCCTCAATTTTACGGTCGTTAGAGATTGAAAATGATGTTGAGAAAGCCCTTGAATCACACTATGGGAAGCTTAACCCTAAGGAGCTTACTGTGATTCTCAAAGAGCAGCGCAGTTGGGAGAAAGTCCTGAGGGTGTTTGAATGGATTAAATCACAGGAAGAGTATGCTCCCAATGTGATTCATTATAATGTTGTGCTAAGGGCACTGGGTAGGGCCAAAAAATGGGATGAGTTGAGACTTTGTTGGATTGATATGGCAAAACGAGGTATATTGCCAACAAATAATACATACAGTATGCTTGTTGATGTATATGGAAAAGCAGGGCTTGTGAAGGAGGCACTTTTGTGGATTAAGCACATGAAATTAAGGGGAATTTTCCCGGATGAGGTCACGATGAGCACAGTTGTGAAGGTTTTGAAGGATGCTGAGGAATATGATAGAGCAGACAGGTTTTATAAAGACTGGTGTGCTGGGAGAATTGAATTGGATGATCTCGCTTTAAATTCAATGGATGACATTAAATCTAAGAGGGGAGTGGATCCTATTAGTTTGAGACATTTCTTGTTGACTGAGCTCTTAAGGACAGGCAGTAGGAATAATCCTTCTCCTCGTGAGAATTTAGCAGAGGAAGGAACTCTTACCAGGAAACCCCGGCTTACAGCTACGTTTAATACCTTGATTGATTTGTATGGAAAGGCAGGGCGTTTACAAGAAGCGGCAGAAGTATTCGCTGAGATGTTAAATTCTGGGGTGGCCATGGATACCATTACTTTTAACACTATGATCTTCATATGTGGAAGTCATGGTCATTTGTCTGAGGCAGAATCGTTGCTTCGTAAGATGGAGGAGAGGAGAATAAATCCTGATACAAAGACCTATAACATCTTTCTATCTTTATATGCAGAGGCAGGCAACATAGATGCGGCTCTTCAATGTTATAGAAAGATAAGAGAGGTTGGTCTTTTTCCTGATGATGTAACCCGTAGGGCTGTTCTTCATTTACTGTCAGAGAGGGAAATGGTGCAAGAGGTGGACACTGTTCTTGAAGAAATGGAGGAATCGGGTATTCATGTTGATGAACACTCTCTTCCTGTTGTTATGAAGATGTATGTCAACAAGGGATTGAATGAACAGGCAAATGTCTTGTTCAAGAAGTGCCAATCGACTGGTAAGTTGTCATCAAGGACATATGCTGCCATTATAGACTTGTATGCAGAAAAGGGACTTTGGGCAGAAGCTGAGTCTGTGTTTCTCAGCAAGAGGGATTCATTAGGACAGATAAAGGAAGTGGTGGAGTACAATGTTATGATCAAGGCTTATGGCAAGGCAAGGCTCCATGATAAGGCCTTCTCACTCTTCAAAGGCATGAAACATCATGGGTCATGGCCTGATGAATGTACTTACAATTCGCTTATCCAAATGTTTGCTGGAACTGATTTAGTGGACCAAGCAAGGGAGTTGTTAACTGAAATGCAAGAAGTAGGATTTAAGCCTTCGTGTCGGTCTTTCTCTGCAGTAATTGCAAATTTTTCACGAGCTGGTAGGCTTTCTGATGCAACCAATATCTTTCAAGAAATGTCAAAAGCAGGTGTAACACCTAATGAAGTTGTTTATGGATCCTTGATAAATGGATTTGCAGAAGCTGGAAACTTTGAGGAAGCTGTTCACTACTTCCATGAGATGGAAAACGCTGCTATTCCAGTGAACCAAATAGTTTTGACTTCTATGATCAAGGCTTACGGTAAGCTTGGATCCATTCATGGAGCAAACCAACTATACGAGAAAATGAAGCATTTTGATGGGGGCCCTGATATAGTGGCATCCAATAGCATGCTCAATCTATATGCAGAATTGGGAATGGTGTCTGAAGCAAAATTGATATTTGATAATCTTAAACAAGAAGGTTGGGCAGATGGAGTCACTTATGCAACCATGATATATGTGTACAAAAACATGGGCATGCTTGATGAAGCTATTAATATTGCTGATGAGATGAAAGCTTCGGGTTTGTTAAAGGATTGTGTGGCATTTAACAAAGTGATGGCATGTTATGCCACAAATGGCCAGCTAATTGCTTGTGGTGAGTTGTTGCAGGAGATGATTAATCGAAAGCTTTTGCCTGATCGTGGAACGTTCAAAGTACTATTTACTGTTCTGAAGAAGGGAGATTTTCCTACCGAAGCAGTGAGACAGCTCGAAACATCTTATCAGGAAGGAAAACCTTTCGCGAGGCAAGCTGTCATAACCTGTGTTTTCTCTATGCTTGGTTTACATTCATTTGCGCTTGAATCTTGTGAAATGCTCGTGAAAGCAGAAATAGTTCTTGGTTCTTTTGCATATAATGCTGCAATATACGCTTATGGAGTTTCCGGGAAATGCGACGAGGCTTTGAACATGTTCATGAGAATGCAAGATGCAGGACTAGAACCTGACATTGTCACTCTCATTCATCTTGTAAATTGTTATGGAAAATCTGGCATGATTGAAGGCATAAAGAGGATTTATGGCCAATTAAAATATGGAGTAATTGAGCCCAATGAATCCCTATACAATGCTGTAATAGATGCCTATAGAAATGTAAACAGGCATGATCTTTCTGAGTTGGTAAATCAGGAGATGAAATTGATACAACAGCCACCTGATTCTGAAACTGAGGATGTCTCAAGTGAACCCACAGATGTATATGAAGAGTTTCAGAGGCCTTAAGATGCAGAAAATTTCTGCTCCCAAGTTAGATTCAAGTCTTGTACATAGCATTTCTGCTAGTATTTTCTGTCCTAACTGTGTAGCTGAAAATTTTGCAGAAAGAAAAAGGTCTTTAGTTCACTTCTTGTGCTCTTTTAAGTATTTAATTTGTGTCCATTTTCTCAGCATTTTTCTCATGTTGTTTGTTTTTGTGTGTGTTTCAATTTCATGAAGGGATCTGAAACAATAAATCATTAGATATATATTAATCAAAAGAGTTACAAACGAGTCTAACAGTAGTTGCCTTACAGGCATCATAGCCCACAACATGGCTACAGAAAGGGGAAGCGCGATACAAAATCACAGAACTGGTAACTTGCTGCAGTTGAAAATCAGCAGAGTTTACTTCAAAATATGAAAGGCACAAAATGCATACCATTAAAATTCTGTCTAATTAAACACATACTAAAATGTCAAGTTCAAAGTAAAAAACTAGCATTTACAACTAGAAAACATAAACTGAAATTTCGATGATTTAAGAAAAACCTAAAGACTTTGGTGCATACTTTCATACTCTTCCATCTTCAATCATGGATCATGGTTTATTCTCTCATCCTTGTTCTGGATATGGAAGCTGCAGACTTTGTTCCACTAGGTGGAAATCATGATAATGTACTCTGCTGTAAAGAAATTGCTTACTGAACCATTGGCACTGGCAGGATGCTTAACTGTAGCTTTAGTAGAGCTGTCCCTGAGGAAGGAACTTTGCAGATTAAACCATTACCGGAACAAGCATTCTTCATCCATTTCCTTGGAAATTCTCAGGCAGCATACACCTTGAACTCCTTCATCAACCTATAACAAGTAACAACAAATTCTAAAGGCTTGGTGATATTAATACTCAATGCTAGCTCCTACACTATGGCAGTTATTAGTTGAGCTTAATGTTTCTGGGGCTACTGATCTTGTTCATGGTGTAGTTCCATAAAATCAATCAATTTTTAACTCTAAATAGCAGCAAAAGCAACTCTTTGAGTTCCACAAACATAAGTACATTGTCTCAAAATGTCAGAGCATGTTTCCCAAAGAAGAATTAGTTTCTCATGTAGTCAAGTGACTGACAGGCCAAAAGATGACCGAGTTTAACAAAGAAACACAGAAACTGAACTGAATGCTTGTCCAGAACAGTTGAGGAATATCCCTAAAACCAGCAATGCATGATTCAGAAAAACCTCAAAAACCATAGAAACATCTTCTCTTAACAACTATCACCACTATGAACTTTTTTACTCCATCTTCTTCAACAAAAGCTCATCTGAGTCACCTCCAATGAAATTTTGCACAAGTTCTTCTGATTTAATATAAGATGACAAGCTATTGCTGGTATAAGTTTCAATCCAGCTACTCCCAGGCATTTTCTTAACATTCTTATACTGCATTTGCCTCCTTATCTCAAGGGCATCATTCCAACGGCCTACTTCTCTGTATACATTTGCTAAAAGAATATAACTTAGATGATAATCAGGTTTCAATTCCATCATTTTCTTAGCAATGCGCTCTGCAACAATAGGGTTTGTGCCTGTTGTACAAGAACCAAGAATAGCTGCCCAAAGAGACGAATCATTGCTAAATTCAGAACTATTGATCAAGCTTTCTGCTTCTTCAATTTCACCAGCCCTGCCTAAGAGATCAACCATGCAACTGTAATGTTCAATTGAAGCTTTGATCCCATAATCTTTGGTCATTAAATCAAAGTATTTCCGACCTTGATCTAACAAACCACTGTGGCTGCAGGCAAATAGAACTCCAATAAAACTGATAGAATCAGGCTTTACTCCAAAGTTATTCATCTCATCAAAGATTCTAATAGCTTCAATTCCCCTCCCATTCTGAGCAAATCCAGAAATCATCGAATTCCAAGTTATCAAATTCTTAAAAGGCATTTGCATAAAAAGACTATAAGCAAAGTCAACACAACCACACTTTGCATACAAATCAAGTAGTGCTGATTCTATAATAACATCTTTCCAACTTCCCCTCCTCAAATACTGGCAATGGATCTCCTTCCCAGGTCGGACAGCGGCCAAACCAGCACAGGCACGAAGAATAGTTCCAAAACTATAAAGATCTATCTCTTCCATCTGCCTGAACAGCTCAACAACAGTCTCAAAGTTTCCATTTTGACAATATCCGCCAAGCAATGCACACCACGAAACTGCATTCTTCTTCCCCATCCTATCGAAAACACTTTGAGATTCCTTAACAAACCCACACTTTGCATACATATCCACCAAACTACTCTCAACAAACACGTTTCCACCAAAACCGCTACTAACAACCTGAGCATGAACTTGTTTACCTAGCCTCAACCAACCTAAATTTGCCAAAGCAGTCAGAAGACTCCCAAATGTAAACTCATCCGGGAGAAACCCACTATTACTGTGCATCTGATAGAAAAACTTTGATGCTTCCTTATACAAATCATTCCTTGTGTACGCTGAAATAACTGACGTCCAACAAATAGAGTCTGGTTCAAGCAATTCATCAAACAGCTGTCGTGAATCACCAGATGCAAAATTCCTCCCATACATATCAATTAATGCACTAGCAATAACGTGATTAAGCTCAAACCCACATTTTATTACAACCCCATGGAAGCATTTCCCCAGTTTGAGCTCACCAAGATCTGAACAAGCCTTAATAACAGCAGACAAAGTGAACCCATTAGCCTCAACTCCTAAACCCACCATTTTCATGTATAAATCAATCGAAAGCTGAGGCTTTTTAAATCGAACATACCCTGAAATCATTGAACTCCAAGACACAACATCCTTATACGACAATCCATCAAACACTTTCCGGGTGTCCCAAAAGTTAGGACAGAGCTTGAAGTATAAAGCCAGCAGACTATTGCCAACAAAACGGTCTGCCTCCAAGCCTGATTTAACGGCATAGGAATGGAATTGAAGGCCTTGACTGAAAGATAATGCTTGGGTGCTTGCTTGAATTAGAGTAGCATATAATAAAGCTGATTTGGAAGCTGTTTTATTCGATTTGGTCAAGCGATCGGAGTTTAGGAGCTGAATTGCATCTGAAAGAAAGCCTGATCTACAGAGTTGGATTATTTGGCAGTGCGAATCTTCCAGATTCTTGATGGGCTGAAAATTTTGGAACGAAATGGAGCTATAATGGCGTTTCAAGAACTGCTTCATGAATGGAACATTGGAGGAAACTGAGACAGAGTATTAGCGTTTTAACTACTTTTTGAAATTTAGCGGTTCATTTGAGTTTGGATTTTGGCCGTTAGATTCAAAGCGGAGACGCTCTGACTACCATCCGATTTTGGAAGCTGTTTTTACAACAAAACCCCTCATCTTATGCGGTTAGGCATTCTTCCTTGATACTATGGGGATAGGATTGGAAAGGAAATAGTTCGCGGTAATTTTAAAAGAAAATAAAGTGAAAAAGATAAAATCAAAATTTATAGTTATAAAAAGAAAAGAAAAATAGTTTATAATTAAAAAAAAAAGATAAAATTAAAGTTTGTCCTTTTAAAAAAATAATAATTCATAATTATAAATATTTAATTTCTCTATGTATTAAATTCACTATGCTAAAAGAAAATATGAAAGTTGACGTGATTTTGGTATGAAATAAAATGCTATTTTAGTTACTGATAACGCCATTTCATTATAATACTTATATAATTTTCATAAAAGGATAACTAAAGGAAGGGTTGAAGTTTTATTTTTTTAGAAAAAGATACTGCTCGATTCAAAATAAGTATTATTTTTATTTTTTATACAAATATTAAGAGATTTAAAAATTAAGGAAGTAATCTTTTATGTTTATATGTAACAAAATTTCAAATATGCAAATCAAAGATAAGAAAAATATAGTAATAAAGGGATTTATTTAAAAAATATTCGAAACATGCACAAAAATCTCTGGACGAGTTCCTATTCAGCAAAACACGTTAATTTGAGGGGCTTGGAATTGATCTTGGCTTAAAAGAGTTCTGATGATGAATTACTTGAGAGTTCGGAAGCATAATATCGGATTGCAGAACAATTGAAGCTTTCTTACCATTCGGATGAAAGCGCGAATAATGCTTGAAACATTATTAGAAAACACGAACAATGCTTCAAAGTTTGTTAAAAAGACCTTTGTTAAATAAAGAGTCTTTTGAAGCAGCCGTTTTCGCTTGGCTGAAGTTTAAGCGTTTTAGGAATAATTTCTTAACTTCAATAGATTAGCGGAGAAGTATCTTAGGATTACTTGGCCACCAAGCAATGGATCACTATTCTTCATTTAAAATAGCTTAATGCATTTAATCCATTATTTAATAATGTCACCATAAACTGATCTTATGTTCAATTTTTACTAAGCTCAATTACGTAAGTCTCATCTTTATTAAACTTTATTTAATACAAAATATTATTTTTATATAAGAAATATAAATCATTTAAATCGAACATATTTATTAAAAATATATTACTCATATATTACAAGACTAAATTACATACTACTTACTTATAGGGTTCATTTGGTAGTATTAAAATTTAACAAAATTAAATATATGTATATATATATATATATATTCACTCACACCGAATTGGTACTATTCAAATGTACAAATGTCAAGATTTGGATACATATATAGAGATGGGCTGTGTTCATCTTATACACGCATCATATATGACGGGATATTAGTAAATGCTGCATTTATATTCTTGAAGTATTACATATAGCCCAATCTGCCAACTACTAATGTGATAAGAAGGAAAATGGGGACAAAAGAATATTCACGATAATAATAAGTCTTGTTTGAATCAAATAATATTTCTCTTATAAATTTATATTTAGATAGAATTTTCGTTTGAGATTTTTTTTTTATTTGTATGGAAAAATAAGTTTTTCATAAATTAAATTTTTTTTTTTATTTGTTGAATTCAATCTAAATACATTTGATCTAAAGTTTATGACTTATCTTTTAAAATTTCAAAATTAAAAATTATTATAATTGAAATTTTACTAAAAAATTATTACAAAAATGATATTGAAAATGGATAAAAAATTTTGCATTTATATTGAATTTCAAGGGAAAAAAAAGTGATTTGAAGAAAATGGACTCAATATATAAAAAGGTGAAAAGAAATGCCTCGTTTTGTAATTAAAGAATTTATCCAAGTACAACCCCATTGTAGCTAGTAGTTACGTGAGAAAGGATATTTACGTGAGAAAGTCTTCCATTGTGCAAAAGCCATGTTTAATGTTGGCTTATTTTTTTACGACAGGTACGTGATATGATAGTGCGACTCCTTTACTCACTTAAGTATTTCTATCTATCATGTTAAGTGAGATATTTTGAGTTCGAGTTACTTTAAAAGTAGCGTTGCTGAGGTATGGAGCCACCTTCTTCACCTAGCGTGCCACTCATAAACATAGAGTCTGAGTTCCTGATTTTTGGTAGTATTCCTTTAATGAGGAAAGTCACGGCTCAGAATGTGGAACCGGCGTCCGACTTCCATTCGAACATCGGTTAGGGGTCATCCCTTGGCAACACCCCCATGGGTCGAGGTTTTTGTTCCTTCCGCATGAGAAATGTCAATCATTGCCTTCTTATCTGGTGTGAATGCTCGTTCTGTTCGCATCGCCACAGGGAACCCCTTCTAACTTAAAGGTACTGATGATGGAACGGTATCCTGCACTTCAAAAATAATCACAAGACACAAGATCGACATGTAGAATGATACATAATCTCTATCTAAAGTAAAATTATAATATGACTTAACATAATTCCGTCATTTAAAGGACGCAATAATACGTTTCTCTTTTTTACTTTTCCTGAAAAGACTTTTTCTTAGGTTTGATTTGAGAGTTTAGGAGAAAAAAGAAAGACGAGAAATTCAAAGTTAGAAGAGAAGGTGAGGTAATTTAATTCTGCTATATTGTTTGAAGAATTGTTTAGAAATTGATAAACACCATGATTATATTTTATATAAACTTAATTAACATAATTCAACTTCTTTCTTTTATTTATTATACTAAACTATCATCATACTTTTTGGCAGAAAATATCGTCTAATACATCTTCTAATACATTATCTAATAAATTTTTATAAAATAAAAGATGAATCTTAAATCCTAACAGATAAAATAAAAAATTATTATTAGAAAAAATATATCATAACATGTATTAAAAGATGTATTAGACGTGGAGTTAGAAATCATTTAAGTTATGTAAAGAATTACTTCTTTAATTTCATCATTAAGTATCGTTTTAAAACATGATACAAGAATTAAAAAAATAATTATGTTGTCTATATAAAAATAATAGATTAAATTACTCCTCACGCACGATAAAATATACAAATATGTAAAAAAATATTAATTAATTACAGATACTTTGAAACGGAAAAAGTACGATAAATTAATAATTTAGATAAAGGGGGGACGGGCAGCGTAGGGTAGCCCACAGGATCATCTATTGTCAATTGGTTGCCACCCAAGATCCAGTTCAAGTTCAACTACTTGGCCCCTATCAAATTAATTACATTCTCTGAATTTAGAATGCACGTGGACGGCCACGATTCGATGGGCCATTAATTTTCTTTTTCGTCTTTTTTTGCTATTTCGTAGCCTCCAACTGTATTATTATTGATTGAAAAACCAAGTCGTATGAAATAATAATATGTACTAAGTAGTCATAGATAATTGAATATTTCCAAGGAAAAAAACGAATATTTATTTTCTATTTTTATTATAATAATTATTAATTTAAAATTTTCAGTATGAACTCAACCCAAAAAGAAAATTTTGAGTGGTTGAGATTATAAAATGAAAGATCTAAATTCCACTATGAATATTTTACTTAAAAAAAAATATCACGTTGTAATTTTTTTGTCAATTTGCAATTATGTATCATTTATAAAATTGTGAAAGTATTTATAAATTTTAAATTTTAAAGTATTGTTAATTTGCTCTAAAACGCGTCCAGATCACTTTTTTGACGATGCCGTTACGTTTATCTTTACGAGAACCATTAAAACGAATGGTCATACGCGTGAAACGGACATCTAATCGCAGAGTTATTTATGTTTCAAGTTTTCCAAATACCTACAAAAATTCTTTCTTCCTTAAAAAAAAAAAAAAAACTCGGATCTCCCGGGCTAACGACCCGGATGTGAGCCGGTCGCCCGGGCCGGCGATCCGGATGTGTGCTGGTCGCCCATCTGGGCAATCCACCCGTCCGGGTGATTCGAACCCAGTTTTGAAATTTTTTTTTAAAAACTTTTATTACATCTAAATTGATATTTACTTCTACAAATTCTTCGTAATGATCTATATCTACCTCCAATTCAAGTTCAATGTTAAAGTTTTTAGTTTTAGAGTGAAGAAGGAGTAGAGAGAAGTTAGAGAGAAACTGTGTAGAGAGAGAAATATGAGGGAAAATAATGATTTTTTTCGCGCTATACATTCATATTCCCGAGTTAGATTTATCGACCCCCATTTGCAATTATGTATCATTTATAAAATTGTGGAAGTATTTATTAATTTTAAATTTAACCCCTAGTTATATTACTCTACTAAAAAATAATTACATTACTTTAAATGATAAATATTATGATATTTCAATTTCCGTACAGGTTATTTTAGTCAATTAATTTATTAAATCTATTAAATCAAACTAATTTAATGAGTTTCCTAATCTTTTAAAACCTTATTAAAATTCTGGAACTCTTTTATTTCACGAATCTTGGTAATTTTTATTTTTTAATATAAAAAGACAAAATTTCTCATTTTAAAGTATTTTTAAATAAAAATATAAATAAATTTTTAAAAAATTTATGTTTAAGATACTATGAATCCTAAATATTGGCGGTGTACATGTACCCTTACCTTCATAAATTTTCTCGGGCATTGGGAAATAAATATATATTCCTAAAATTTTAAGTAATTTTTGTTCTATTTGACTTTGAATTTTCAAGAATTTATAAATTCAAATAGCATAACACATTAATTAAAATATGAAGCTACAACTTTTTTCTTGTTTTCTCACTTTCGGCTGCAAAATTATCATTATTATTGTCTCTCAACCTTCAATTTATTTTCTTTTATTTAACTATTTTATCTTAAATGTACCCGATCACTTTTTAGCTAAGTATATTATCTCAATTTACTCCTCCGATATTCCAATAGAGGTAATTTCTTTTGTAATTTTTCTAGTCGTTCAAATTGATATAATATAATTTTCTCATTTTTCTTAAAAAAAAGTTTAATAATTAAATACACATTACTTAATTTTTTTAAAAAAAATCAGCTTGATATTTGAAATGTATTAAAAAAAGTATTAAATATAAAATGATACTACTTCCAATTCGAATTCTTTATATTATTCTTTAGTAAACTTTTTTTCACTCATGATTTATTTTTTAAAATGTAGTATTTATATTCCATATTTTAAATTTATAAATAAAAATGTTACAGAAAACAAGTTATAGAAAGAATATGAATAAATTTATAGACAATACTCTTTAACAATAGACACCAAAAAAAAAAAATCTTTTCAAATTGTCATATATTACTTTATCATTTCTTTTTTAGGAAAATATATTACTCTATCATTAAAAACCATAATTATCTATTTTTCTATAAAAAAAAAACTCGATATTTACAAATTAAGTAATACCCATTTTTAACATGTATTTATTTATACTTCTTTCCGCCGTTCAAACAAAAACTCCATAATATATTTATACTTTTCTCTTTAAAAAGAATAATACCAACTTTAGAGGCTCGGATCGTTTGTACCACTTTATGTACTACTTTTAAAGTAGTATATAGAATTATATATAAAAGTGATACAAATGATCGTGTGTCCTATTTTTATATACGAATTTTAAAAAATTAAAAAAAGAAAAGAAAAAGAAAAATCTAATAGGAAGTCAAAGCAAAACCTAAAATCCCACACTCTTGCTGCCTATAAATAACCCCCAAACCCCACTGCTTACTAAACAAAAAACTCCAAAAACTTGCCAACATAAAACCTCTCTCTCTCTCTAGCCATTTCTCTCAAAATACTTGTGAATCTAAATTCATCCATCCATCAAAAAGAAAAAAAAATTCAAGAATGGTCTGCTTCTGTTTTCTTGTTGATCAAACAAGACAGGTGAGAAGGAGCAAACCGGCTGCCGGAATATGTTCGCGATGCGGCGGAGGAGCTCATGTAGCTGACATGAAAACTGCTACAAGGTTCTGCCTTGTACCCTTTTATTGGAAGAATTGGAGGGCTATTATTTGTACATTTTGTGGTACCATTCTCAAGTCTTACCGATGAAAAAAACCTCGCTCTCTCTACCTTCTTCTTCTCCGGTGCCGGAGCTGCCGATTTTCCGGCATTATTCTAATAATCCTCTGCTAATATGTCTTGCACCTCAAATTTAGAGGTACTAATATTTTATAAGTACTAACATATTAATTAATCGTTTATCAAGCTTTTCATGTACCGCTAATCTGTTATAAGAGCTTGAATATATTCATTTCATTCAGTGGATTTTTCTCTTTCTTCTATTAAGTTACTGTCTCATATTTACAGTGAACCTGAATTTAGTCAATATTCTGATTTGATTACTTAATTGTTACTCAATGAACATATGATACTGAATTGTTAAATAACGAAACGAAAAGATACTAAAATAGAATTAACCGAAATTAATTGTCAAATGAAATGGGCACATGGAGAAAGCAGTACAAATTTAATTAGCCAACTACTATTATAATGTAGTTGAGCATCATCAATTGAGTGCCACAAACAGCAAACTGGTCCAAATAGCATTTGTACACTTTTGTTGTGCCCAAAGAACAGGGAAGACAACCCATGGTTCTGCTGGGGACACTGGTCCGAGCTATTAATAAATATTTATTGAACTTTTTTATTTTTATTTAATTTTATATTTATTTATTTAATTCTCACAATTTATCTCGTTTTTTATTTATAAAAAGACAGAAAAAGTATCGTAATTGTCCAAAACTAAAACCCCATTATATTTCTAATAGAAGTAGTATTTAACATGCAATTATATTTTTACCTTCCCACCTTTCAAGCATCGACTGTTTAGAATCAATAATTATTTAAATGCAGTTTTAGTTTCGATTTCAAATAAGAAACGCATTGAAAACCAGAATCACTACGTTGATATTTGTATTTTTTTTTATTGGTAAGGTACACAGTTTTTTTTAGGTATATATAAAATTAAATCTTTAACTTTGAAAGATAAACAATTTATTAAAAAAATTCAAAATGTGGAAAGAGCTAACTTAACTATGCAATCGATCTTTTTTTTTTATAATTTGTGATCGAAGAGCAACCATACGACAATCTTGTACGTTGATCGCGAAATAAGTTTGCTACCTTATTCTTTAGGGTCGCAACCGTATCCTAAAATATAAAAAATGAAACTTATAAAAAGATTTATAAAAATGTCGAAAACTGCCACTATCTCCGGAGTAATTCGTCGCAAATAACAAACAATTTGTGAGTAAATATTTTTTGACTAACAAATTTAGTCACCAATCGGTTACAATATTGTAAACGACAGGTAGGGTCGCGATTGATTTTTGCGACTAAATTTAGTCGCAAAAATCAATCACGATCTTACCTACTGTCGCAATTCTTTCCATTTGGTTGTAGTCCTTCCCACAAGAGTCCTATCTACCACACAAACTTTTCCCTCTATGGGAACAATAGCAGCTGTATATTGCTGCACAAAGTCATCAATGTCGATTATTGAAACATGAATTCAATTTGAATTTTGTTTTCCATATCGAGAATTTTTTGGTACTAAAAGGCGAAATTCTTCGCTGATGGTGATTCGACAGTACTGTAGACTGGAGTGCACATAAGGAACCATGCATACATTAGAGAAGTTGAAATTCTCATACTGCCGCTGCCATGATTTGAGCATCAATCTTTAATATCAACTCTGTAGCCCAAAATTAACTGAGTTATGTCCATGTGGACTTCATGTCGGGAATTTCTTTTAATTTCAATTTTAGGTTTGCCCACATTAATTAATACAAATATTAACGTTGGTTGATAAAAGCCAGCCAATATGGGATGATTTTAAAGGATGCCATGATGACTAAGCTTTCAGCATTTATATTGTGTAGTTGGCTGTTCCTTTGGAGGGTTTGTTCTTATAATTAAAGCCCAGAAACTGTTTCATATATATATATATATATATGTATGTATCACATTTCTCTCTCTCTCTCTCTCTCTCTCTCTCTCTCTCTCTCTCTCTCTCTCTCTCTCTCTATCTCTATATATATATATAGTTCATATTTCTCCATCAGTGATGGGTTGCCATTCTGCATTTCCTACACACACCTTTTGGCTTTAAATTTTGTGGTACAACTAAAATGAAATGGTAACCATCGTCGTCGAGTATATAATTTTCTAATACATTTTTCCATAAACATTCTTGTAGCCAGCTTCATAGACGCCGCAGCAAATCTTGCTTCGAACGGGGCTGCAAACCCCGAGATATTATTACGTTACGGAGAGGGATGAATATGTTGTACAGGTCGATTAGAAGGTGAAGAAATAGCTAGAACTGCCGAGCCCGGAAGCTTTAGTCGAACCCAAAGTCTTGGTAGGGTCCTTACTAGCTAGAACTCAGTCGAAAAAGAAAAATTGCATCCCTCTGCTGTCAATTTCTTATTCATTCATGGCGCTCGGCCGGTGCTCAATAGTTTTATTAATAAATCTTATAATGTAAAAGATAAATTTTAAAATCACGGTTAAAGAAAGTGTATTCAAGAATGTACTAGAAATGCATTAGAGGATTCTGTGTGCTGATAAAGAAAGACTCTCGGATCTTCTTATACATCTAGTACACCATCTGCTACAATTCCTTTTAAACTAATTTTTTCTTTCAAAATTTTCTTTTAAAAGTTTAGGTTTTGTTTTTATTTTATATTAGATTTTTTTATAATAAAATTATTATAAAACGAATATGGTCGAGAAAAATGTATTAAAAGATGTGTATTAAACAATTTTTCTCAATACCATTTAGCTTTAGGGCAAAAACATACATGACCATCCAACTTTTCGAAAATTCGTAAGGTGTAAATGGTTTGTATCGAAATAAAATGTGATATAAAAAAGTAAATTTTTCATTTTAAAAACTATCCAAATAGGCTTCAAAAGAAATACGAAGATTTCTTTAAATTTGATAAAAAAATATTTTAATCATCATTTTTATATTCAGAACTACTCAAAGTATGGGACAATAACTAGTAAACTCTCGAGGTAAAATTATAAGGAACTGATAAGATACGCACAGAAATATAAAAGATACATGTGAAAAATTTTTTAAAAAAATTTCCCTCCCTCACTTCTCTCTCTCTTCTCTACAATCTTGTTACTTCGAAAAATTCAAATAAAACATAGATGATTTTAAAGATTTTATTAAAGAAAATATTGATTTAGAGAAGAAAATAGAGAGAAAAGTGATGGAAGGAAACTTTAAAAAAAAAAAATTCACGCTTATCGGTACTCAAATTATGAGTGACATCTCCAACCATTAACTTGGCCGATTTTGCCCTTCCGTCGCACAATGCTATCTTGCGTATTCCCGAGAATTATTAACATCAAACATCACAATCAAAGTAGAATTTCTTTTAATTCGTATTCGAGATTTCTCAACTAATGCACGAAAGATTTACTGGTCATAAGATTGAAAGCGCGAAATTGTCATATTATATATGGTTGACCTTTTTTATTATTTTTTTTATCAAAAATATTTATGGTTGACTTTGGTGAAAATAATATTATTAAAAAACCTCATGAAAATGTTGTTGACTTTGACTTTGGTCCCCTCCCCCATCCCTTTGTCCACTTCCTGACCATACCTGGCTCTTCCTTTATTACCCCTACTCGTTAACGCATTTGAAAACTACCAACCACTGTACATTCTTGCTGTACTCTCATCAAATGGAACATTTTTTTTTTTTTAATCAGATCATGAAGCATTTTATATTTAAATTAATTCATATTCGAGCTAGATAAGTGTAAAAAGCAGTAAAATTTTTTAACTATTGGACTCGAGCCGAACTCATTCTAAAAGATACTTCAAAAGTAAAAGACTGTCCAAGTATTTATAAAGAGTAAATATTTTTCAAACACTAGCAATGTGGGACTCTCAACACACTTCCTCACGCCCAAGATTGAACATCCTATACCATGTTAAATTTTGGGCTTAGGTCTAGCTTACTCCAAAAGGTACCTCGAGAAGGGAGGACTCCAATGTGAGATTCTCAACAAGATACAATTGTATTATTAAGATTCGAACTTAAAATATTTAATTAAGAGAGACTTTATCAACTAATTAGTCGATGATGAATACCGGTTACTCAAAGAAGAATGCAATTTTCTTCTCTCTTTTTCTTCTATCAAATTTCACACATTCATTCCCAAATAAATTGCGTGATGCTGTGATTTGAGTAAATGTTATTTTTTGTCTCAACATATTTATCTTATTCAAGATCGGTCTCTAACAAATATTTTTATCTTTTTTAATCATCAACTAATTTACGACAACTTCTTTTTTTTTGTCCTTTTTAGAGGAATTCTAGCAATTTTGACCTTTTCAAGGTGAATATTTGATCATTTTCTTTTCTTTCTACTGAAGATTAGAGAAGATTGGCGAGAAAAATTGTTGATCACCTGTCAAAATTGCTGAAATTCGTTCAAATGAACTAAAAAAGTTATTCGTAAATTAGTTGATGACCAAAAACGATAAAAGTATTTATTAAAGATTCAATATGAACAAAATAAATATATTGAGGACTAAAAGCAGCATTTATAAAAAGTTGGATGAGTCATGGAGGGGTGATTAGAGAAATTAAACATTGAAGTGTGGTAATTTGATAATTTAGTAAAACTTGAGGGGGGTTTAATGATATTAACCAAAACGTATTTCAGGCAACGTTCTACAACTGTCTAAAAACCCTAGGCAGCCAGCCAGGGGTTTAAGAATTGGAACTTTACTTGGAAAAGGCCCAAGAGATTCAAAACTCCTCAAACTCTAACAGCCTCTTTAAACAGTATATATAGTTTTTTGGCTACCATGTTGCATAGCCAGGAATTTTGCATTCAAACCCTAATTTCTTTGTTTCAAAATGGGTTTTCTACGGAGTCTCAACTCTGAAGAAGATCAAGAAAGGGAAACAAATCAGTCATTTCAAGAATTGAAGAAGGAAAACTATCCGGTAGACCATTCATTGACTAACGGTGAAGATATTTCTGAATCTTTTGTGGATTCTTTGCTTGATTTTGATTTCTTAAAGGATTGGATGGCTTCTGATAATTTGAGTGAGAGCCCTGTTCTGATTGAATTAGATGCCAAGGAGAGTACAGAAATGAAATGTGATGGAGTTTTTGAGAAAACCAGAGTTGAAGAAACGGAAAAGTTGGAGTCTTTAGGTGATAGGAGTCAAGAAAAGGGTGAGTTAGGGGTTAGCGAGAATGTTTCTCAAGTAAGCGGTTTTGTGTCTTGTGAGAAAGTTATGGTTGAAGGGGAATTAGCTGGAGATGGGTTTGGCAAGGAGGAGGATTTGAGGTGTTTGATTGAGAAAGAGTTGGGGAAAGTTAGTTTGGATGGGGTTTCAAATGGTGTTGTTAGTAATGAAGGTGATTTGACTGATGCTAAAATTGCTGGAACAGAGGCGGGTTCCGAGGATACTGTTGGGAGAGTTGAGGAGGTGAATGGGGTTGGGAAAGGCATGGAGACTGCCATCGGAAGTGTTGGTGGAACTAATAGTGAGATGAAGAGTGTTGTGAGTGAAGCAAAGAGTGGAGAGCAGGAAAGTGACAGTGATTCTGATTCTGAGGATGAAAGTGAAAGTGAGACTGAAAGTTCATCTTCTTCATCCTCATCCTCATCTAGTAGTGATGATGATGATGATAATAAAGAAGAAGGGAAAGGGAATAAGGAAAAGAAAGGCGAAGGGGGACTGCGAGGAGACAAAGAGGCTGATGAGGAAGAGGAGGCAGAGATGGAGGAAGGTGAAATAGTGGTATCTGATGTAGATGAAATGGTTGCTTGGAGTGATGATGAAGATGGTGTTGGAGAAGCAAAGGGACCAATCAGGTCAAAGAATGAGATCACTGTGAGTTCTAGTCTATTTTAAGACTAATAACATTTTTGAGGCACTTCTACATGTTCATAATTTTGACTAAAGCAAATTATCTATTTTTCGATTTTCATGTGCATGACTAGCTTTGTTTCTTTAGACTACTTATTAGAATGGTATACTAAAGAATTTATATGCTCATAATTTTGACTAAACTAAATTATCTGTGTTTTGATTTGCTTGTGCATTACCAGTATGATTTCTTTAGACTACTTCTTAGAATGGTATGCTAAAGAATATTGTGCATGTTTATGAATAGAAGCCAATTTGAGCAATTTGACTTGGTTTTGTTCATGAGCTTCATTTAACCATGTCTCAGTTAATGATGTCAAGTAGATTCTTTCGAGTGCTGCATTTTATTTCTGTCAATCAGTAGCTGTCATACAAGAAAATTTATCTGAAATTGGAAAAAGATTAATGCAACTGATGATATAATGAATCCAATGAATCCAATGAATCCAATAACACGGGATAGTCCGTTTGAAACATTTAGTGAGAATCAATGTGTAAGTTTAGGACTGACGATTTATGGTTTTCCACGATCATACTATTATCTTTTCTGATGATTGAGCTATTCTGAGAATTACCAGTAGACATTGAATAGAAACAGATGAGAATAGAATGATGTTATATCATTTTCACGACATATTTGACGTGTTTTATAACTCCAATGCCTGAAAGATAATATGCCTGATGTGATGTAGAGCAGCCTCTTTATAGAACTCCTTTGCAGTGAGATATCAGTTCCCCTTTTCCCCCTCAGGGGTGGGCATGAGGCTTTAATTAAATTCATCTCTCTGTATTTTTCGATGCTTTCATACAGTTATTAGCATATTTCAGTAAATTTTGGTAACCATTTCTTCCACAGGCTCTACCTCCAGTTCCTCCAGTTAATGTGACCTTGCAATCACACCACCAGCCTCTGCCAGTAGGATCTGTTTTATCTGTAAGTTCATAGAAAATAATATAACAATCTCATTCGCAAGACTAATTGGCTCTAATATGTATGATAATGCTTTTATTGATCTGTAAATTGTTGCTTAATAATATGGTAATGTTGTGTCATCTAGGTAATGGGCTTGCAAGTTGTCGTGGAAGGGGTTGAGAAACATAATCCCCTTGCTGAGGGTTCTATACTGTGGATAACTGAAAGTAGATCCGCTCTAGGGATTGTTGATGAAATTTTTGGGCCAGTTAAGAATCCTTACTACATCATAAGATACAATTCAGAAAGTGAAGTACCCTCTGGCGTCCAACCAGGCACATCGGTATCTTTCGTACCGGAATTTGCAAATCATGTCCTCAATGACAAGAGCATTTACCAGAAAGGTTATGATGCATCGGGCGCAAATGATGAAGAAGTAGTAGAAGAAGAAGAATTTTCAGATGATGAGAAGGAAGCAGAGTACAGAAGAATGATGAAAATGAAAAAGAGAGGCACAAATGATGAGAAAGTTGGGGGAAGCAAGAAAAATGACAAAAAGAAATCTAAATATCGACCTGGGAACTTGAAAGCTGATCAGGCTGCTAATCAACCCTTGCGGCAAGGAAATATACCAGTCAATCACAGCAAGCATCCGGGCCCTCCTGTTATTGCACCACCAGAACAAGGGAATGCCGCAAGCTCTTCTGGTCCTGGCCCGGGTTCAGCCAGTCAGCCTTGTGGTATGATGCATCCTTTTCATCAGATGGGACTAAATCCTGGCTTTAATATTCCTTCTGGTGCTGGTAATGGTATCCCATTTCAACCTCAGAACATGGGCCTGCCTGGATTGCCAGCCAATGCTATGCCGTGGATGCAACAGCTCCATCCTCAGCCAATGTATCAAATCCCTCTGCAGGGTGGCTTACCATTTCAGCAGCAAATGGATGCTGGCGGATCCAATTTGCCTCCGCATATGATGATTCTATCAGGTGGGCAATCAGGCTATGGTGCATCATCACCTGGATTTCTATCGATGCCTGCATTCTTAAATCAAGGACTGTTTAACAATCCATTTGGAATGGGTGGTGGTACGCCACCCCAGGCCCCACCTCCCCGTCCTATGAACATGGGAGAACAAGCAATGCTGGCATCTAACATGCCACAACAGGTGGGGTTTAATCCTGGTTTCCAACCGGATAATTCAAAATCAGGCAACTTCAACACATCTCCAAGATTTAATCAACGTAGATATTCAGGTGGGGGTAGAAAACCCCATCAAAGGGGTGGTGGCCGATTTGGTGGTGGGAGAGGCAGACAACAACAGTCTGGCTAGCTTCAAAATTTTGTTGTTTCTTTTTTTCCTAGTGTTCTTTTCCTTCCCCCTTTGTGTAAAGTATACAGGTAGGAGTTGTTCTTGTGGCATCTTTTATGGTTTTCTTGTTACTGATCAAGTATATATCTTGTTCACTAGTCATCACTCAGGTCACAGGATTTGTCCAAACTGAAAGTTGATACTATTATGCTTGGAGGATTTGCAAGTTTATTGAAGGACAAATCAGTTGCTTTTCTTTTACTATTAACTGCTCTTGAATGCTAGAGGAGATATGGGTTCTAAAATTGATATTTAAAATGTTATCCAATCTCAACCGCGGAATCTTACTTTTTTTTAGAGAGGGTACAAATTAATTCTAAAAACAGATAAATATCAAATTTTCTAAGGAAAAAAAAGTTAATCTGAGATTCAGATGACCAAAATCAGAAAACATATACATACTTCTTTGGCAAATAAGGCCAAGATAGAAATTACATTAATGAATTCAGAAGAAAATCAAGAGGAAGAATTCCCAAAGGATCTGAACATTATATAAATTAGCCAAAAACACAGAAAACCTTTGTGGTTTGCGAGACTGAAAATTAAGTTAATATATAATAAAGAAAACATCAGAGAAGCTTTCTGTGGAAATGGAGAATTAATGAAGAAATGATGGGAAGAAACATCTTCTATCCAAATGAAAGGAGGAATATTTAAGCATTTTAAACAAAAGGACGTATTGGTGAGTGGTAAATTTTTAAGCCTTGGCATTCCTAGTGAAATCAGAGCAAGTCTGGCAATTGCAGTCGGAAAATCGACAGGTTTCACAGCCAAAGCACACGCAGGAGGTGCAACCCTTGCAAGTTGGTGAGCGAATGCAGCCCCGGTACACCCTGCGACTAGCTCTTTCTTCGTCTTCATCGCACGTGATCCTGTAAGAGAAATGTGTATATTTCCATCAAAACGGTATACAAGAAAGGAACAAGACTTGAATGTTAGATGATATATATCAAGAGCACGCAAATACTGGTTTTTTTATCTGGAATATTGAAATCAGAAGTGTTGGAACAAGCAGAGAATGTAACTGGCATTTGGAATGGAAAGAATGCATTAGAATTACCAAGAAAATAAGAAATGCACAAGAACTCATTTCGTCTCAAGCAAAATGCTAAGAAGCATCAACCAGGATGACATCAAGTCCGTATTGATCAAAGGATGTCAAGGACCTTGGAACAGTTTATGATGTTTAAAGTGGTTGCTAGAACCAAGATGCTGGTCTCTCAGCTATGCCCTTCAGAGTCATTCTATACCTAAATACTTACTCATTTTAACTAGGAGTCCAAAACAGCTCATATCTTTAGATCTTGCATCCAGTTAAGTATTTATCTATTCCACATTCACACACACAAAGAATTTAATTGATCATACGAGTAAATCTTAGCACATTTTCATTCCTATCAATGTATACATAAGATATACAGAATATTAAAGGAGATGCTACCATGGCAAAGAGAAACCATTATCTTGGCTACTGGTTGCTAGTGGTAAACCAGAATGAAGCCATTGTAACACTGGGCATCCACAAAGTCAAGAAAGTTCATTCGATAAATGAAATGGTGAGATGTAAAAAGAATGATGATATGGAAAAGATCCCAGCAAAGTAGAAGAATAAAGGGAAACTATTCTATCAAGGAAAACACTCGCATGTAAATGAAGACAATGCTATACAACTGAACGTTACAAACATTGTCTAGTCAAACTCATTATTTATAATGTAGTCCCACAAAACCATTATTCATCCAATTGACCTGCTAGAACTACTGAAGTCTTTTGAGTAAGAAACAGATGTTCTTATAGAAATTTCTTTAGCAAACTGTTGTTTTGTGACAAAACTAGATTGCTCAACCAATGAGGAATTATCCCTCTAATGCTCATGCAGTAAAACGATAGAATCCTAATCTCCTAGAAGACAAACACCTCCCACCCATCCCACCCCAAAAAAAGGTTCAAAACTAACCAAAACTATTCATAAAATTAAGACCTTGTTAAAATAAAAGATATATGAAACCTGTGGAATATTTTTGGTTGCTTAAAATATGAGAAGCTACAAAATTGTGCAAACCTTCCTTTGTTTTGTTTATAGGATTAAGAAACTAAAAGTTCCAAGATGATATCAAACACCTTTCATTTGATGTGGAATTTTGGCAACGAGCCAACAATGCAATCATTCAATTCATAAAACCTTCCTTGCTATAACTAGATGATTCTTCTAATTGTGTTACAGGAGGGGAATTATAATGTGAGATTTAAGATTCCCAGATACCTATTGCTTTGCATCAAATTGTGGTTTTTTTCAATGCATTATGTGCTTTAGATAGTCATTTGTTCTTGTGCCCTATGCAGTTGATATCAGTGAAACAGTTGCAGAAAGGTGATCATAACCCTATTATTTCCAGAAAATCAAATTAGAGTGCTTATTCACAAGTAAAGATGCATTAGAAAATAAATTCCTGTTCCACATAGGACGAGAGAGTATATGTCTCTTGTTAATTGTGTGGATATACAACAAATTAATTATAGATTTTCCTCCACGGGAATAGTTATGTAAAGTCTGGTCTCCACAAACTACTTGCAATGCAAATGAAATATCATGATATAATGCCAGTTTTGGTTGTTCCACTTCTGATTGGGGCTTGTCACTAATGGAGTGTTTATGATTAATAAACTAACATCCTAAGGCAATAACTATCAAGTTGATCTTAAAAAACCAATCAGAAATAACTTAGTCATCCTGTATACTATATAAATTGCATGTTACTTGGAGAACAGCTAAATTTGACAGCAAAATAAGTAGGAAATGGTTGAAATATTTAGCCATTGAGTAAAGGAAGACATACTTATCATATGGCATGTCAGAGCATTTCCAATCAGGATCTATCAAGGCATCATGATAACTCCGGCATTCCTCCTCGGTGCGTAGACGGAACCGACGCTCTTTATTGCATTCTGCGCACCTAACAAACTCATCACGATGACAAAGCTTCCCATTCTGCGATCTATTTGAACCATTGGTGCTTTTCGATGCTTGATTGTAATACTTGAGCAGTATTGTCTTGTACAAAGGCACTTTCTCCCCATTAACAATGACCCAGATGTTGTTCTTCCATTTTCGAGAAGTCTCTCTTCCAGAATGTTTCTCAAATGCAGCTGGTGTCAGCTTTTCTAATCACAAAAGGCAGAAATTAACAGAGGGGAAACAAGACTAAAATGTTCACAAAGACATAAGTAAGAAATGTTCCAAAGCTGAGAGAAGACCACTTATGCCTATTGGAAAGTAGCCATGACTAGTATCTTTGATCATTTCAAGAAATCAGCTGCAATCAAGGATTATTCCCAATGAAAAGATCAAGACAAGAGTGGAAAACATCAAACTATTGCAGCAAGTGCCGAAATGTTCACAAACTTGATCATCCAGAGCTTATGAAAGTGAACCGGATAACTTTAAACTCAATAACAAACAACTAGTTATAACTGCCAGAATCATTATCTAGTTACAAGCTTGGCACTTGATGATGCATTTCACCTATAACCAATAAAGATATATTAATGATATTCAAGTCATAGGCAAATCTTCCTATCTTCATGAAACATAAAATCAAATATCTGTCCGGGAAAAACTCTTCCGACTGTTCACAAGATTAGAAATGCAATGAAAAAAACATCATTTTTGAGCTGGGATAGTGACAAAAAAAAAAAGAAAACATCTACAAGGTAAAAAATGCTACATCAAAGAGCATTCATTTGTAAAACGTACCAAGAAAGAATCAAGGACCAGGCACCTATCAGTCCTAATGCACATATACGATCTTCCAGACAAAAAAATACAAGAACTTCAATAGAACAAAGATATTTAATGAGCAAAAACATTTAATAAACATCTCCGGCCAGATAACGTATATGATCATCCTATCTGTTCTTTCTGCAAACAGAAAGAAAAGATTCTGCATAAGAAAACCCCAAACTTTCAGCAAAAATAACTTCCGACCAGAGATATTACGTTAACAAATGCAATGCAGGTGGTTTCACCACTGTCTGAATCTTTCCCACAATCGTTTTCGTCTTCACAATCAACAAAATTACATCTTTCAAACAAAAATGCAACAAACAAAAAGACAGAAGCCATCGTACTACTACGATGGTTTAAACTGAAAGGACGACAAAGCAAAACTTATTTCTCTTAGGCAAATCAACATACACAAAATGTTCACAAAAAAGTTCATCCAGAAATATCCATTTCACCGTACAAAACAGTATGAAACACAGAGTCCCTTTACAGAATTTACGCATAAGAAACACTTAAAACACATGCATCAAAGAAAACCCATTATTATCATTCTCAAGAGATTAAAGAAAAATCCCAGAAAAACCCATTATCACATGACCTAAAAGTATATGTTATTAGGCATAAATAGAGAAATTTTAAAAGAGACCTTCTTGACAACCAGGGGTGCATTCACAGGTGATTTCGAGATAACCAGAAGAGTAAACCCTAAGTCGACCAACAGCATCGCCATAGCGATGGCTAGTACAGCCACACATCACCTCAACGTAATCATCGCCGCCTCTATTAAACCCACTTACATCTCTAACTTCTTCATCGCTAAACAAACCCACCGAAACACCATTGTTCACAGTGACACTACCACCATTAGTCTCCATCTCTTCTCCTCCAGGAAGACTCTGTTGAGAAAAAACCCAAAAAAGTTTGGCATCAAAATCGAACCGAAACTAAAGAAAATAAAGAAAAGAATCGAAAATAAGAAATGGGTTTTTCGCCAGTTGCGTCATACATGTGTATGATGATGATATTTTATGCATATATCTATATTTGTGCAATGCAGAGAAAGAGAAAGAGAAGAACCCAAAAGGAAAAGGGGGTTTTGGAATGGATTTGTGATGCTGGCGAGGCGATGGCGGTGGTGGGTTGGGGAAAATGAAAAACTGCTCTCCTCAGCTAGCACGCATCTCCAAGGAATAAGTGGGAGAGATCTGGTGGAGAGAGAGAGAGAGAGAGCGTTGAAAAGGAGGAATGCGTGATGTGTTTGTTATTTTGCGTTATATAGAGATGATGTGTGCGTGTGAGAGAGAGAGAAGGGGTAGAGAGAGAAAGTGAAGGAGGAAGGAAAGGAAGAGTTTTTATTAGTACTACTACTAGTTCTCTTCTCTTCCCTCTCTGTTTTTTTTTTCTCCGGGATTTTTTTTTTTTATAATTTTGAATGGAGTAATTGATGAGAAAAAAAAATGAGCTGGCTAAAATTTAATGTGTGTGTGAGGTTTTCCTTTTTAGTTTTATTATTTTCAAGAAAACAAAAAGGGATTGGATTTGGAGCTCTCTCTGGAAACAGTTGCATGACGTTCATGACTGGTTTCAGTGATGGGGAACTCCACAGGCCACACAGCAAACCCCACCTACTACCCACCCCATATGATGGGATGGGAATATGATGAGAATTCTGAGAGCACCAAAGCTTTCATCTTTGCTAATAAGATGAGATGGCATGGGTTTTCTTAATTGATGCTGGAGACTGGGTTCTTGGCTTCTTAAGATGTTAGGTCGGATAATCTAGTGAATACCTTAAGAAAAAAAGATAGATTTTTCAAAAACTGAGAGGGGTTCTTGTTTATGAAAAGGATATGGAGTGGGGGGGGGGTTGCTCTTGGTTTTTGAGAAAATCCTTTTAGCAGATGCAGATGGGGGAAGAAGACGAGGTTTTTGAGAATTGTACTTTGTTGGGTATTTTATTACTAGTCTCTCTGTTTTGATGAAGTTTTTTTCGAAGAAATCCCAACTTTTACTGCAACTTTTTTTTTACTATTGAGATGTGGAACAGAGACAGAGTCCTACCCTATCCACCAAAAGGGTACTATTATATATACTGGTGGTGGATCAACCGTAGCACGGCCATGTTTTGGAGTTGAAGTTGGCGGTTCCGGGGTGGCAGAGGCGGTGGCAGCAAAGCAAAGGGTAAGAAAAGAACAGTCATGGCATTGGCATGGCCATGGCCATGGCAGCCACCAGAGAGGAGAGAGATGAAAATGGTTAGAGATGAAAATGGGGAGTTTAAGCTTTACATTTTTATAGAGGGATTTGTTTAGTTTTGTTGCATGTTAAAAAAAGTCATGTAAGCATGGATGGCTATACTATTTTTTGGCTTGATTGATAATGGACAACCTAAAGCCTATATATTTGAAATAAGGATGGCATTTTTGTTTCTTGTTTTATTGAAACTTTTGAGATTCCTCATCAAAATCCATTATATATATAGAATAGTAATAAACAGATTGATATTGAACAAATTTTAATAGTTCAATAAAAATAAAATAATTTTTTTCGTATAAAAAACCTTCTTTTAACAAAAGAAGACTGTCACCATATTTAACTCGAGTGTTGATCCTTTAAACATTTCTCATATATATATATATATATATATTCCATTAATAATCAAAGTTAATGAAATGGTGAGAGAGGCCAAAAGATTGGATTTTTGGAAACTATTTGCTTAATTTCAACGCAAGAAAAGTGGTCTTTTGCTATAGTTTTTTTTGTGTTTCTCCACTCTTTTATTTGTTTTGCTTAATGGGATTTTATTTTAAAGTGAATTTCTTGAATGCTTTTTTCAAGATAATATGGTATAGGGGTAGTCTAGATTTCCTTATTATGGTAGCTAAAAATGGAAAAAAGAACCATCAAGAAATATTCACTTCACTTTTAAAGGGATGAAAAAGTTTGCCATTTGAACAAAAAAACCATGGAGAAGTAAAGATTTTGATTCAAACTTTTGCAAGGATAAAAAGGCAACAAAATGAGTATATTTCTTTGTGTTGAAATGCCTCCATATATATAGAACAAAGTCTTGAAATGCCAATGTGATTTTGTCTATCTTTATGGCTCAAATGAGCCAATCACTATAATAAAATATAATTCAGTCTTACTCGTAAAATCTTATTCTTATTTATCAATAAATATTTATTACAGAACTCTCTTAACTTGACATTGTACTCTCGCAATAGTATTAACATTTCATTATTCAAGTGTTAATGTGTTACCTATATTGGTGGCTTTTATACACACCCTTTGCCCTCTTTTGAAGGAACCATACCACATTCTTGTTTTCATGTGCAATACACTTTTCCTTTCAAGCTTAGCTTAGAGAAGGACCACCATTTCAAAGCTATATATATATAGCATTGTTTTTTCTTCTATAGTTTACCTATGATGAAATCCTAGCCTTCTACACTTAACAAACTCTTATGTCATATTAGCTCCCTAATCAAGTTGGGACATATACTAATCTCTCCATCTTGACTGCCTTTCAAGTAAAGTATGCAGCCTAGTTACCCTTCTCCTGCTGCAATTTTTCCATCTCCCTTTGCAAAGCCATGGAGCAGAGAGTTCGTTATGGCGACCAATAAGAAGACATAACCGACTGAAAGAAAGCGTAGATGATAAAAAATATAAGTTCAAATATTCCCGACACAAAAGGGGGGTTTCAATTTTTTTGCTTCTTGTGATTATCAATCTAAAAAATTCAAGAAACTTGCATATAATGCAAGCTTCTTATGCCAAAAATAGGCATTTTTATGGTGCCAAATTAAGAAGCTTTAATTAAAGGATTTGTTTCAATATTAGGCTCACCAATATATAGTTAACATTTAGAATATATATATATCATACGAGTCATAAAAAGAACTGTTTTTATTTTCATTCGACGTATTAATTTCTTACCATACAAAAAATATTATCATGCTACACCTTAATACAAACTCGTTAACAGTTATAATATGCATTATCCAGAAAACAACACATAATTTACGAGTTTGATTTACATTCAGAGTTAGAGTCTGTTTCATAATTTTGCATATTTGAAATGTACTATTATGTAACATAGGATTCTTCATGAAACCAACCAATCAAAATATTACATTTGATATATAGTTGGCCTACCATTTTGAATTGTAAATATATTGACCTTCATAAGTCTTTGATATGTTTATTATTTTTATTTTTAGCAGGTACTAAATATATACTTTTAAAAATTATAAATTCTACTTTGTCCACCTAACATAATCATATATTTTTTTTTCTTTTTAGTTTTCATTAGAATCCAATGGATTCCATATTCATAGCAGCCAACTAATTCTTCACTAATGATGTGCATATTGTGAAGGTTAATGGATATTAAAAATTATATATAATACTCCATCTGTTACTATACGACACAAATATTAATAAAATTATTAAATTATCTTAATTTTAAGTTAAATAAATTAAATTATCATTTATTAAGAATACGAGTTTATTTCAATTTTCTCTAAATATTTATTATATTGTTTATCCTCATAATATTAAATAAAGTTATATATATAAATTTTTTATTTAATATATCTTTAATTTATTAGAGCGATAAATATTTTAAAAACGATTAAATATGAAATTGAGAATAGGGATTTTTTTCCTTTAAATAGTTCGTTTGATTTTGACCACTACAGCATTAATTCCATTTAAAATTGGACAGATTTTCTCTATACAAATCATAGCAGTAAATTGAGAGTATATATATATATATATGTATCAAAACAATAATAATAATATGTGAAATATTTTTGAGTCTATGTTAATTAATTTTTAGGCTAAAGATTAAAGGAGATATTAAAGAAAGAAAGTATAATATTGTTCCTTCAATTCTCTTTATTGATAATACATATTTTTTGCATCATAAGGTATATTTTATAGGCCAAAACTTTTTTTTTTTTCATTATAAGGTGTATTTTATAGGCTAAAGCTTTTCTCTTTTAAAGTAAAAGATTATCTATTAATACTTAATAAACTGGTCAATACTATTATAATCAAAATAATTTCATTAAATTCCATTTAAAAATATTGAAAGACGAGAAAGTAAGAATTGAGATAACACAATAGTATGAAAAGTAAAACCTATGCAATGTAATAAGAAAAATTCTATATTAATGACTTCTTGAAATTAATTTTTTTCTTCATATTTTTAGAAAATTATGACTTAGAATGGTTAAAATATATAGTTGAATGCATGCTCAGTATCCAATAGTCAAATTTGAAAAGTATTTACCAATTACTACCAACATAAAGAATTTTGTGGGGAAATATTTGCTAATAAAATGTTAAAGAAACTTAATGGCTTTAAAACTCTCTCTCTCTCTCTCTCTCTCTCTCTCTCTCTCTCTCTCTCTCTCTCTCTCTCTCTCTCTCTCAATAGAAAACATGAATTAAATGCCCGCATGGGCGTAGCTCAGTTGGTTTTGGGGCTGCAGAGTTGGTCCCAAGAGTCAAGGTTCGAATCCTGACAGCGGCAATGTGAGAATTTCAATCTCTCCAATGTGAGAGGTGGTTCCTTGTGCGCACCAGGTCCCAAGAAAACATGAATTAAATTATATTAAGATAAATCTATCTTAGTGGCAAATGAAGATATTACATGTATTACTATTCCCAATTATATAGAATAATAATAACTTTTTAAACTTTTCTCCCTTTTATTATTGTTTTTACTAGCTTTTGTGTTAAAAAAATAAAAAGAATTAAAATATACTATTAATAAAATGATATAATAAAAAAATTTATTAATTATTATCTTAAAATCATAACGTTATAAATAAAAAATATAAATTATTATAATATAACAAATAAAAAACGTAAGCAAAATAAAAAATAATTGGAGTTTTGGATCCATTTGGGAACTGCAATTCCGTGATAATCATAGCATTCTCTTGCGGCCGTGGCAACAAGATGAGCACCCACCGAACCCATAGCCACTTGAAAAATAAATAAGCAAAAAATTTCGGCACCGAATTCGTCAGAATGGCGAAATTTATATCTTTTAGACCCCACCCCACTATTAACAATTAAATAAAAAATATAAATTATATTAATTCAACAATTTTTCAAATCGGAGATCAGAATGATTATTTATTTTTTCGGATGCGTTTATTTTTTACAAATATTTAATGTTATAATAAACTTTTTAAAAAATAATTTTTTAGAATCAAGTTATATTTAATCACCTCGTTTATATTTAAATTTAATAATTTGTCACGAGAGATTTTTTTTTTGCTTGGGATTCATTTCGTGAGAATTGAATTTCCTCTTATTATGCTATAATTTTGTGTTCGATATAAAATTAAAATAAAAAATAATATATTTAAAATGAAATAAAATTTAAAGAAAAAAACAGTCCAAATTGTATGTTTCATCCTATATGGCCGGTTGGCAATGTGACAGGCGACAAGACACCAATGCCTACTCCAGTGGACTTAAGTTGAGCCAAATTGTTAATGGGTTTTGGATCGTTTCTATCATTTTCTTTTAACTCTCTAATATTTTTAATTTGGTATATTTTATTAATAAAATTTATTAAATAAAAAATAAACTTTAAGCAAAAATGGTAAATTCAAAAGAAGAAAAACAAGAAATGTTACAAAGGATCCCGAGTGTTGTTGATGAGGTTAAATCTTCACTTATGATTCTTTATTTAGCATGTCAAGTGAGAAGTTTTGAATTCAAGTATTTTACAGACAGTGCTTTTCGAGGCTCGACTCTCTCCCTGTGTATTAGTAGATGGAAACGAATCTGTGTTTGACTCTATTAACTATACACTCTTTCTTTTCTAGGCTATACAAAGAATGAATTGATATGCACGGGCATGAGGCTTTGGTTACTGGCGAATGTTTTCGAAGGTAATCCTGTCAGACTCAAAGTCAACCCGATTGCAGAGCGAAGCAACTTCCGAGATTCACTCGGCTATATATTCGCAGGACTTTCCAGTGATAGCATGGGTTATCGATTATCCTGTTCTTTTTTATTGAGTCTGTTTGATTTAATTCTTGAGCAGCCTCCGGTTTAGGAATTAGTCTGTAGTTGTAAATAAGGATTGCTACTATGGGCCCGGTATAATATTCGTATACTAATCTAGTACTATTACTGGAAGCCTTGTGTCTTATCATTTCTTTCGAATTAGTCAATAAGACCTCAAATTCCGGATATCAAAATAAGTTGAGGCAAATTGTTAATTATGTGCCAGCTTCTCTGGAATTGTGAGATTGTTCATCACCAACCTCCAATAGTCAGCTGAATTTGGATAGGTTTTAAATTTTAATTTTTTTGGGGTAAATTTTGTTGTATCTTTTTTCACAAATAATTTAATTTATTTAAAAAACAATACATTTTTTTTAAAACTTAAAACCTATCCAAATTAGGCCTTCAAATCTCAGTTGAAGTTCCAAAAGAGGATCAATCGGTAATAAAATGAAGAGAAATTGATTATACAATGAATTGTTTTTAGTTTCTCAATATATACATTATGTTTATTTAATATTTTTGAAAATTATTAAAAATGCTTATATTTGAAAATGATTAATTGCAGCACTTTATTATGTCAAAAAGCTCTTTACTTCCATACTAGTAGTAGTTCATTCTCAACTCGTGGTTAGACCAGAGTTGTGTGGTGCCATAGTGCGATTCTCTCCTTCTCTATTTGGTATAGCAAGTGAGAGATTCTAAGTTCGAATCACTCAAGAAGCGGTTTAATACTGTATATCAGTTTAGTGTTGTTATTCAGAAATCTTATGCCATTTGATCCCTTCTAAATTAGTTGATAATTCTCAAATACAGAATTACCAAAAATCTCAACTTTGGTTCCTTTGGGAGCAGGCAACTACTATAGACATACATTTTTTTATTGGGGTTAAACTCTCTTTAAATATTGAGTTTCTTAATAAGATGCGTGTGGTCTAATTACTTTACCCCTCACTTTAAGATCCTCCACATAGCATGCCAAGTAAGAGGTACTAAATTTAACTCATTTAGATAATAGTTTAATATCGTATGACAGTCTCGTGCTACTGTTTGAGGTCTTATGCTCTTCGATCCTTTCAAAATTAGTCGATGGTTATCGAATGTGAGATTAAAAAGAAAAAATATTGGGGCCCGCATGCGCGTAGCTCAGTTGGTTGTGGGCTGCAGAGTTGGTCCAAAAGCCAAGGTTCGAATCCTGGCAGCGGCAGTGTGGGAATTTCAATCTCTCCAATGTGGGAGGTGGTTCTTTGTGCGCACCAGGTCCTGGCCTTCAGTCTGCAGGAACCGCTAAATCACCATGATTTACATCCTGCAACTGGGCGTCGGGCAGTCTGGTGAGGGTCCTGAAGGCGAGGGATTCGCCTTTGGGTCCAAAAAGAAAAATATTGGGTTTCTTGATTGAAGAGTCCAAGTTGTAGTGCTTAATAAATGCTGAAACTCCCTGCAGAGTTTCATGCACAAGATGCAATGTTGAACTGTCTCATCATATTCTATTTCCATAGGTTGTTTTAATTTGGATGATGATTCAAACAATCAATGTGGGATTGAATTTTACACCATGTTTGGTATTTTGGAATTGAAATGAAATTATCTTTTGATTTTTTTATTTAAATGTTTAGATGAAGAAATTAAAATAGAATAATTATTCCTTTATATATGTTTAGTGAAATTATTATTGAGGAATGAAAATTTGCAATATATGTTTTGATAATATAGTTATTAAATATTCAAAAAATCAATTGATAAGTATAAATATATTATAAAAATATAATAAAAAATAGTAAAAATAAATTTTTGTATCGGGACTTCTTTTTCCCTTTTTTCTACATACAAAATTGAATTCAATTGTAATGTTTTTTCATATAATACCACGAGAGTATAACCATCACAATATATTTTTTTCATTTCAACTTATTTACAAAGGTCATTTTCTTAGGTTTTGAAAAAGTTTATTCTCTATTTTTATTTAATATACCAAATACTACTGAAATAAAAAGAGAAAATTGGAAGAGTCATTATATTTCATTTCATTTCAACGTACTAAACCTATCGTAAACTTAAGCCAAGATTTTCTTGAAAGTCGAATTAAGTATTGTCAAGCTTATTTTTGTAAAGATATTGATAAAAATAATGAACATTTTTAGAATAACGACCTATTTTGACATTTTCTTTAAAAGAAAAAGATAAAAATTATTTATTTTAAACCACGGAGTATAAACGTAAAAATGGGTAAAAAGAGATTTTTAGACAAATGAAGAAATTTTTTAAAAACGAACTATCCTTTTATATATTTAAATAAATAAGAGAGAAATAATTATAGAAAATAGAAGAGAACAATAGAAAATGCAATAAATACTCATTTAAATATAACAAATTATATTTCCATAATACATATATATATATATAAAAGATATTATAATATCAAAGAATTCACTTCCTTTAAACGAGCCCATATTTTGCATTTGTTTCATATGTACAAATAGTTAGGATATTTTGTATAGTTACTATAATCGTCCATTACTCAATTTGAAAAGAAATGAAGAAAAAGGAAAAATCCCCAACAAGGAAGAAAACTAAAATTAATAATAAAGAAAGGTTGAAAAAGCTTAAAAAAACACTTAATTAAGTGTTAAAATTTTCAAGGCAACTTTTCTGAATTGTGTAGTTTCAAATGATAAAGGTGTGTTAATAAAATAAAAATAAACTTAGCATGAACTTATTAATACAGTTCGGTTAGCAATGCTTACGAGGTCATGATCATCGACCCAATTCACTAGATCAGGAAAAAAAAAAAATACAGTGTAGGAATATAAACGACTTGAAATAATGTAACTCAACCTCACTATCTATTCTTATTTAATTCCTTGATGAAATGAAGTTTGCGAGCTTCATGTAAATAGCGGTAAAGTAAAACTTTGTGGAGAGGACTTCTACTTGGAATCAATATGTTCACTTCTTCGGTACCGGTTATCGAGATACCTAAAAAATAATTTAATATCGATTAATTTATGACTTTTGGATATCGGGTACTTGTTCCACGACCTACGAATTTAGGAAGAAACGGGGAGTAGGTGCATTTCAGGGAATAGGGAATAGGAATCAGTTCTGCCTTGCCACTACGCCCCTTCTTAAAGGGTAAGTTTGATAATAACTTCTCTTTTCAGTCAAGTTTCGTTTGAGATACTGAAACCCAACCTTTTAGGTGCACAAATTAGCTCTTCAAAAAGTAGTTCCATGAGTGCTTTTTCCTCGATAAAGTCGCTGTCCACTTGGGAAATTTCCCGCTTAAAAGCATTTCACTAATGATCACATGGGGTACTTCTAGCATTACAAACTTTTCAAAGTATGATATGTGGAACCAAAGTCCTACAGTAGCGGCCGCTAAAGGAAAGGTATTGATTCACTTTCGTTTGTGGAACGCCCATGCATGAATGAAGTGAGACTGCTTGACAAGCAGAAAGAACCACTCCGTTCGGAAACTCAATCAAAAGAAAAAAAGGACTTGGGCCGAAAAAGTATGGGTAAGCAAATGCAAGATGAAAGGTCCAAAAACTCCCCATTGGGTTTCTCAACTTGAACTTCTCCTTAAGAGCCCAACATCTTGTTAGGAAAGCCCAGTACAGTATTGAAATAGTTAGCCTAATTAATTCTTTAGGGGAAATAAGCATTTTCTGTCGGGTTTATTAATATAAATATTATCCTTCAAAAAAAAAAAAAAAAGCCTTATTAAAGGTACAAAAATAATTCATGTTATTTTTTATTCAGTATCCAAAGTTGTTGATTAATTTGAAAATGATAAGAGGACACAAGACTCTCAAACAACAATATAAGATTGATCGTGAAAGTATCAAAGTGAGTAAGGTCACGCCATCAACCACACACTTCTTGTCAAATTTGACAAAAATTTATACAATTACAAAAAATACATCAACGCAAGCTATTACCAAGATCGATTTTGAAAGTTGAAAGGCGGTTAATGATTTTTAGTGTATTTTGAAACTAACTTAATCTAAAAAAGAAAAAAAAAAATTCTTCTATTTTTCTGAGCCTCATAATTTTTCACAAAAAAAATAAATAATTTTCATAAAATTAAAAAAATAAAAACTCATTTTTTCCAAACAAAAACATAATTTAAATACAATTACTCAACTTTCAAACCAATCCTTCCTATTTTAGCCCTTATTTTAAGCTTCTAATTTGTTTGTTTTTGGTGTGTATTTTGTCCTCAATATCCTAACAATTACTTGTCTTGATTAATTATAAAAAAATGAAATTGTATAAAATAATTACATTTCTCCCTTTAATGGGATAGTGATACTTCCTTTGGTTTATTTTTACAACATGAAAAACATTCAGAATTGTTTTCAGCATTTTCTTTGTGTTTTTTTTTTACTTAGATTTGTGAAAAAACGTGACGATTAGCACACAAGTTCAGGCTTTAATAGGAATGTGATACTTGTTTTGTGTTTTTATACAACATAAAAAACATTCTAAATAGTTTTGAGTAATTTTTTTGGATCTAAATTTTGTAAAAAACGTGATGATTAGCATACGAATTCAGGCTTTAATAGGAAAGTGATAACTCGTTTGGTTTATTTATACAACATTAAAAACATTAAGAATTATTTTGAGCAATTTTTTGATAAACTTTTTTTTGGACCTAAATTTTTTATAAAAGTGATGTAATGTACACGAATTTAGGCTTTAATGGGAATATGATACTTCGTTTGGTTTATTTATACAATATGAAAAATATTAAGAATCATTTTAAGTAATTTTTTGGAGAACTTTTTTCGAACTTAAATTTTGTAAAAATCGTGATGATTAGCATACGTATTCGGGCTTTAATGAGAATAAGACACTTCGTTTGATTTATTTATACAACATGAAAAACATTAAAAATTATTTTGAGCAATTTTTTAGAAAATTTTTTTGGACCTAAATTCTGTAAAAAAAGTGATAATTAGCACAAGAATTCGAGTTTTAATGGGAATGTGATACTTGTTTTGTGTTTTTATACAACAGGAAAGACATTCAGAATCATTTTCAGCAATTCTTTGGAAAACTTTTTCTCGGATCTAAATTTTGTAAAAAATATGAATTCGGGCTTTAATGAGAATGTGATAATTCGTTTGGTTTATTGATACAACATGAAAAACATTAAAAATTGTTTGAAACAAATTTTTGGAGAACTTTTTTTCAGACCTAAATTTTGTAAAAAATCTGATGATTAGCACACGAATTTGCCAGTTGTGCGAAAAACCGCTTCTTTTTTCCAATTCCGAAATAACCGAGGGTGCCTCGTCGGCTGATGTTAGTATGCGCTTTAATGGGAAAGTAATACTTCGTTTGATTTATTTATAAAACAAGAAAAACAATAAGAAATGTTTTGAGCAATTTTTTGGAGAACTTTTTTTTCGTATCTAAATTTTGTAAAAAACGTGATGATTAGCACATGAATTCGGGCTTTAATGAGAATGTGATACTTGTTTTGTGTTTTTATACAACATTGAAAACATTAAAAATCGTTTTGAGAATTTTTTGGAGAACCATTTTTTGGACCTAAATTTTGTAAAAAACGTGATGATTAGCACACGAATTCGGACTTTAATGCGAATGTGATACTTCGTTTTGTTTATTTTACAACATGAAAATACTAAGAATTGTTTTGAGCAATTTTTTGGAAAACTTTTTATGGACCTTAATTTTGTAAAAAACGAGATGATTAGCACACGAATTTGGGCTTTAATGCGAATGTGATACTTTGTTTTTTATTTTTATACAAAATGAAAACATTCATAATCATTTTGAGCCATTTTTTGTAGGACTTTTTTTCGGACATAAATTATTAAAAAACGTGAACTGTATTTAGAAAAAAATCATTAAATTATTATAAGAAAATATAAAAAAATTATATTTTTTACCATCTTTAAAAGTTTTAAAAAAACTTATATTTTCCACCCGAGATAGTACATAGTTGTAATACAATTAAACTCTTAACTCAATTTCAAATCTGTAATCTGAGCTCAAACAGATTTATAAAAAAATAAAAAATATGCTTCAATTTAAAGCAATTGCATTTTGAATTTTTTTTTATGAACTTTTTTTCCAAATATATCCTTCTTTATTTCATTATAATTGAATAATATTTTTTACTCTTGAAAAGGGGTGAGGAAAAAGAGAAATGGATAATTTGAATATTTAAGATTAAAAGACATCTTGATTTCAAAAATATCATTTTGTATACATAAATCTAAAACGACTTATATTTCTGACAAGAGATAATATATTTTGTTGATGATAATTTAAAAATTAATAACTTTCATGATAAAATTATAAATTTATCACAATAAATTTTCATTTTCTTCCAAACTCTCTCTCTCTCTCTATAAGCTCTTCCTCTCTCACTTCTCTGATCTTTCAAGGATTTCAAACAAAAGATTTATTCTAAAAAAATATTAGTACATTATTCTACACTTCGTTTATTTATATTTTGATTAAAAAATACGGTTAAATCTCGGTGTGTCACTCACCGACACACTAGATGGGTCGGTGCACTACTCACCGGAGCGCACCAAGTGGATTGGCGCACTAGTAGTTTCTATTTTCCATTTTCTGTATTTTTATGTTATTTTTATCTCAAAATTTTTAAAATTATCTATTTTTAATTTCAAAATCTTCGAAACTTTTTAGAAATAAGTGAAAGTATGACGATTCCTACATCGGCTAACGACTTTTAATAAGTTTGAACAATTCTCTTCTTCTTGAAATATCTTTTAAGATGAGTTAATCTCAAACTTAAAATCTAAAATGGACTTCTTGGATATGTTAAACTTAAATATTCTATTATTTGAAAGTCGTATACCTCAGTATCTCGGTAAAAGAAGAAAGTAAAAGTTCTTTGGACTTGATGGATTTTTGCATATATTCTCCTCCGTAATAAGTTGACTTAAAACTCAAACTTTTGCCATCAGAGCGAAAAATCGGAGGAAAAACCGAAACGTTGTTGAAAAACAGCATTCAGAGTAACTCCAATCCAAGAACCTCCAAGGCTCCAATCCGTATCCCAGGATTTGCTCATGCGTGACAGCAAATTTTCCAAAGTAGTTTGTGAATTCTTTTAATATTATTATAGTACTTAAATGGGAAATCTTCAATTACATTATCCAATTACGATTTAATAGATATAATTAGCTAACATCATTATCAATCTAGCTTATAAATTTCCCTTAAATCAGTCCTTATTAAATAGGTGTTAATTTTGCCCACAAGTTAAGCAATCTGTACGGTCCCTTCTCTCCCTTTTTCTCTCTCCTTTGCTCTGAAATCCCTTTTTTCACTCTTTCATGTCTGAATCTTGGTTGGCTGTGGGCAGCAACTCAAAGTCGGTGAGTTCTTTCTTATATTGGGCTTTTCTTTCCCCATTTTAAGCTTTCTTGATTTCTCCTTTGATTCTGATTCTTGCAACATAGTTGTATAAACAGTTTGTATTTGTTCTTTGAGGTTGTCGAATTTGCAGACCATTTTCATTTCATTTCTCTATCCTTCTTGCTGTTGCTGTTATTTTCTTGGTATCTTCTCCTGAAAAAGATTGAATCTTGGACCAATCCCATTTGGCTTTTCTTTTGTTCTAGTTTGTGTCGACTTCTTTCTCATTATTCTCCAAAGCTGAAGCAAATGAGTCTTTCAATCTAATAATCTCCCCAAAATTGTAGTCTTTCTTGTCCCAATATCTTATAACATTAGTTTTCTATGCAAGTGATTCGAATTAGTGGCAGTTGTGAGCTTGGAATCCTATTTATACCTAGGCGGAAGATTGGAACTGTTAGGTTTGAATTTGGCCCTTGTTAGTTTGTTCATGCCTTTCCTTCTATTTTAGACTAATCAATCAACCCATACCTTATATTCTCATATTAATTTTCCTTTTTGGGTTCATTAAATTATATTCATTCATAGCTGTTCAGCTTCAATTTGGTAGGAAATATTCAGGGAAAAGGTTGTTTAGATTCTATTGATCTGTAAAATCTTGGGGTTTTTAGCATCAGTAGGTTATGCTTGGTGCTGTTCACTTATTGTGAGTGAAAGTGGTGATTTCATTGTTTGATATTCTTGCTTCCTTGGAGGACCAAAAACAGGAGTTGATTAGCTACATTGAAGTTCTGGTTATTCTGTTATGTTGGAAAATTAAGGACTTCTATGAAGATATATCCTAGAGCACTTGATAAAGAGCAGCCGATTAGTATGAGAAAAAATGGTGCTTCTCACTCGGGAAGGATTTTTAGTGACAGGAGGTGGAAAATCCCATTCTTTGTGAGTTTGCTTGTGTCGGTTACTCTGTCAACCATAGCAGTATTTGGATTCTATTCATCATCTTATGGTCAGGAGCAAGTGGAATTAGACATTGTTTCATTTGCTAAATCAGAGGAGTCGAGTGACTATTTTGTAGAATCTGATCTAAGGAGGTCGTCTGAGTCGAATGGGGATTATTATCCAGAACCACCAAGATTTGCTTATCTTATATCAGGCACAAAGGGTGATAGTCAAAGAATGATGAGGACATTGCAAGCTGTTTATCATCCAAGAAATCAGTATATTCTTCACATGGATCTTGAGGCTCCACCACGTGAAAGGTTGGAATTGACAATGTCGGTGAAAAATGACCCAACCTTTAGTGAAGTCGAAAATGTCCGTGTGATGGCGCAATCTAATTTGGTTACGTATAAGGGACCTACTATGATTGCATCTACCCTCAATGCTATTGCAATACTATTGAAGGAGAGTAAGAATTGGGACTGGTTTATCAATCTCAGTGCTTCTGATTATCCTCTAGTGACTCAAGATGGTCAGTGCTATACTATCTTATCATATTCTTTACGTTCTTTCTTTTTTTGCTTGTTAATGTCTTCTGAATTTGCGTTCTCTATCTTCACTTTGTTAGCTATAGAAATTTCTTAGTCCTTTTCAAGGTGTGTGAATAATCACCAATTTTTCCCCTCTGAAATCATCACTTGCCTATGCTTCAGCATACTTCCAAGTTGGCATCGTATAAATATGAAGACTGATGTTCATCCTCTTCATATAATGATTAACATATCAGTTTGCACAATTGAAACCTGGATTAGCTTTTGTGCATAGCAGTAACCTCAAGTTTGCTATTTGGTTTGAAGTGAGTTTCCCGCTTGGAAATGAAATTAAAATAGTACATCAAAATGTGATTTCCAAATATACGATGGAATTATCTTGTCAATTAAACCAGGTATATGAATAGAAGAGCAAAGATTTATCTACACTTACATTTGGCAGCTGTGTTTGGCTCTCTCTGTGAATTGAAGTTGGTGACTTGGTAGAATTAGTATTGATTCAATGTGAAAACTCTATGCCTTAATTCTGTCCATAACCTTATCTACGAATGACCGAGACCTTGCATTTTTCATGCTTGGTCATGATATAATTATGCCAATGGCTACAGCCTATTAAGTAACTAGAACGAGGCCTCAAGCTCTTGGCCTAGTTTTGTAACTTAATATTGTCTGTTTCCTTCACCACTAGGAAGTGCAAGACATCGAATGGTAACATTTTCTTGTTCTGATATGCTTGTTTAACAATAGAGGCTAAAGCTCTTTCCTCCTAGTGGATGTCTGATGACAATAAACCGATAAATGTTGTTTAACCGTGCTAATCACTGGCAACCTAGGTTTGTTTCTCTCGTGGACTGCGACTTGTTTGTATTATAATAACATAATCTGTACTTTTATGTGTCATTTACTGCAAAATGTCCTCATCTTTCCATAATACTTTTCCGTACTAGTTTGATCAATTGCAGTTATCATATATTGATATTGCTGTTACGTGATCTTCAAAGACTTCCTGCATTGAAATGAAATCTTATTTCCACCCTGACTCTGCAGATATGCTTTATGTTTTCTCTAATTTGTCCCGAAATCTCAATTTCATAGAACACACACGGCTCCAGGGCTGGAAACTGTAAGTAAACGAACATCCACAAAAATACAAGTTAATCAATGTTTTTTAGGCCATTGTTTATCTTGAAGACAATGTGCGATGTCATTTTCCTATCGTACTGATGTTTGCAGGAACCAAAGAGCAAAGCCAATAATCATCGATCCAGGTCTCTACTTGTCTAAGAAATCTGATATTTCTTTGACTTCTCAGCGCCGATCACTGCCTACATCTTTTTCACTATTTACTGGTAAGGCTCCTCGGGATATGTTTACTGCTTGTGAATAATTGATTGCTAAAGCAAAAGATGAACAAAATGCTCTGCTTCTTTCACAGGCTCTGCATGGGTGATTCTAACCCGCTCATTTGTGGAATACTGCATCTGGGGATGGGACAATCTTCCACGAACAATCCTCATGTACTATACGAATTTCATCTCTTCGCCAGAAGGCTATTTTCATACAGTAATCTGCAACACTGAGGAGTTTCGCGGCACTGCAATCAGCCATGATCTTCACTACATTGCCTGGGACACTCCTCCTAAGCAGCATCCTAAGTCCTTAACAATTAAAGACTTCGACAAAATGGTAAACAGCAGCGCGCCATTCGCCAGAAAATTCCACAAAGACGATCCAGTACTTGACAAGATCGATAAAGAGCTACTTGGCAGGACTAATCGTTTTGCGCCAGGAGCATGGTGCATTGGCAGCCCAGAAGGCGAGTCAGATCAATGTGCATTCCGGGGTGTTGATTCAGTGTTTAGGCCCGGCCCTGGTGCGCAGAGGTTGCAAGAACTAATGAAAACACTTTTATCAGAAGATTTTCGAAGCAAGCAGTGCTCTGCTGAGAGCTGACTATTTTGCAAAACTGGGGAGTTGTTTTTTTTTGCAGCTTAAAACCTAAAAGGGGAAGTGGCTGTATGAGAAGCTGTTTGCAAAGTTTTTGGAGCAAGTAGTGTTCTCTCAAAGGTAAGATTTTGGAAAAAGGGCAAAAAAAAAACACTAAAAAGTGTAAATTGTTGTGCTAACATTTGAATCATTAGTAATAATAATAGTATAGAATTTTGGAAAACTTTTGGTTCTTTGCTTTTCTTAATTTACATATCATTACTTCAATTGCTATTAAATTATACTATCTTCTGTCAGAAATATAAGTTTTCAAATTATAAGTCTTTTTATACATTTCAATGTGTATTTATTATTTACTTTTTAATTATATTCTCTTTAGTTCATTTATTATCTTTTTGCTTCTTTTTCTTTTTCCTTATTTATTGAGAGTAAAGTAGATATCTTACTTAAAAAATTTGCGTTATTTTCTTAATTCGTGTGCAGAGTTTAAAGGGACTTATATTCTTAACTGTAGGGAGTATTTAGAAGGGATAAATAAAATACGTTTTTTACTCCCTCGTTTTTTATTAGTAGTTGTCAAAGTTCGAACATCAAACTGTGTAAGGAAATAAAAAATTTTAGATTTTTTTGTGTAGATTAAAATGCCCTTCAAACTCTTTTCTCCCATCATTATTATTTCTACAAATTTTTACGTAAGATGAGTAAACGTTAAATTTTGTTTTTAACGAAAGGTATGATGGGTAAAAATTCGTTAAGTGTGATAGGTAAAAAAAAAAAGAATTGATAAAGATAACAAGTGAAGAAATGAAAGGGTTATATATTTTTTACTCTTTTTTTTTTAATTAGTTGTCATATTTCAAACATTACATTATTTAAAAAATAGAAATTCTAAATTTTTTTTCTTGTGTGGAATAAAATGTCTTTCAAATATTTTCTCTTATTATTATTTTTACAAAGTTCTATGTGAAAAGAGATTGAAATTTATCTTCAATTTAAGGGTATAATGGAAAAAATTTATTAAATTTTTTATTGTATATATAATGTTGAATAAAAATATATGAAAATTAGTATAATATGAAAAGAATAGAGGGAGTACGATGTTTGTTCGGAATTTATAAAAGTATATATTTCGTGAAAAGAAATATGAGAAATTATTGGTAAAAGTTTTCTATTTTAAAATAATCCAAGTATTATTTATAATTATTTCTTGCTTTGGAAAACTCCCACATCGAAACAGAAGGGAAAATGAAGCTTCTTTATAACTTGCGAGCCAGAGGCTGCGTTCGCCGAGCTTAGTTGCGTGAGCTTGTAACCCAAGTGGGGGCATTAAGGTGTTGGGACATTGGATTGGCTCAGCTGGTTCGGTTCGACTCAGCTCTCTTCCCCCAGGCTTGCCCGATCCAAGCGGGGAGTTGGGCCGCGTGGCTTGGACGAAGGTTTGGGCCATTCGGTCCTTAGAGTGGAGGGCAATGCGTGAGGCTGGTTTCACAGAGCAGCGAAGACCTCCCGCTCTCTGCAGTGGAAGGATAACAAGCCGGTGCTGATCGGGCTCACAATAGCCAGATGAGTCAGTTCTAATTGAACCAACACCTTTTTTTGCATTATTTTTTATAAATTCAAATAAAAGAATTAAAAGAATTTATTAGTTTTATAAATTCTGTTTGTTTTGTAAAATGATGAATTTCGAGTTCGCTCAAAATATATTCTGATGTTTTTTTTTACCTGGTGTTCAAGATTTCTCGACTAATTCTAGAGAGATTCACGGGACATAAATTAGCTCCCAAAATCACTCGAATTCAAAAAATATCTCACTTAACAAATTAAGTAAAAATATTTAAGGGAATAGTATTTTGCTATTAGGTTGCACTCTCATTGAAAAAAAAAAAAATTGAAAGTGCCATCCCTCATTGTCTTTTTTTAATATTATTATTAATACATAAAGGACGGGAATATAAATTGCCTACTGCCTAAGTAATATTTCTAATCAATTGAGCTATATCCTTGTCACGTGATTCCTCATTGTCTAATTAGCTTTTCTTTTATCCAACGAGTAATCTAATTTAAATTTCTTCATTTTAATCCTTAAGTTTTGATTTTAATGTTCTTTATTTCTAAATAATTTAGATTCATTCTTTTTTATCTTATTAGGACAATTTTACTCCTGCTATGCTTTTTCCCCAAAAAATTATGGGATAATTTAAAATTTCACGTGTAGTATTTAAATTGAAAAAAATACCGAATACCAGTCTCCCTAATTGTATAAAAAAAAAGTAGAATGCAATATTATGTTAGATATGAAAATAATTCTATTAAGAATTTTATTCTCGACATATTCCATATAATAATGGGTTTTTTTCTACTATTAGCATTTTTTCTGAAAAGGCTCACAATATTTTTTTCTGAAAAGATTAAAAAAAAATTGATTTTGCTGATAACATACAATCGTTATGCGTTATTTGCCACATCGGCAGATTAAGGGAGAAAAACGTGAATTAAGTGATAACACATAATCATTGTGCGTTATCCTAATTAATAACGCACAACCATCGTGCGTTATGACCAAATTACGAATAAAAAAAATTTTGTAGCCACTTTAGTAGCTTTTAAAAAAAAAAAAAAGGCTAATAGTATAAAAAAACCACAATAATGTTTGAATATACAAATAAAGAGAAAATTATCATAGATGTATTAATTGTTTATGTTTATCAAATAAATCATAATTTTTTAATCCTTTTATATTTTAATATTTTTTAGACAATTATTAGAAAAATGTTCTTACTGCCGTCTAAATTTTGTACATGTTCATAATAGTCAAATTTCATTACTTAATTATAAATTGTAAAAAATAAATTGCTAAAAAATGTGAAATCAATTTAAGAAAAATCGTTTTAACATTTATAGTGATTTTCAATATAAACAAAATAAAAGCATCCCTATTTTATCATTTTTTTAAAATAAAAAAGAGCTTCATATACAACCAACCCTTCAATAAAATATCAAGATTATCTATATTATTTTTTTTATAATAATTTTCTTTTAAGATTACTTTTAAATTAATAAGTATTATATTAATAAAATATATTAAATTATTAATAAGACAAAAACTAATATCTAAAGGTGGTACAGATCATTCGAGTTAAAAAAGTATAATTCGAACCAATGATAAAGAAACAAAGATAGCAAAAAAAGGTTAAAATTCCAAAAATCCCCCGATACTCATAATTAAGTGTCAATTAAGTAGTTAAGTTTTTATTAGAAAAAATTTAACGACAATGTACAAAAACATCAATTATCTAAAATTTGCTTCAAATATTATACTTTCACAGTTACTTTACAAATGAAGGAAGTTTATTAATGTTCGACCTCTAAAAAATAAAAAATAATTAACTGTTATGAACAAAAATATGTTATTATTATAAAAATTTTTTGACAAAAAATTAAATTAAGTATTTAATTATCAATTTTAAAAATTTAAATATTCAACTAGTGAGTGTTTTTGGAATTAATCCGAAATAAAATAAATACTCTTCTAGAATATATTTGTTTTTTTTGGCGTTAGGAGCAATGAAAGCGGGACCCATTTTTCTTTCCAATTCTAACAATCTCCACCAACCATTCCTACACTGGTCGTTTCGGTTGGTCCATTTTTCCTCCCTTCACCAATTCCTTTAAGCCCAGCAGCTTCAATGGCAATGGCCGCCACACCACACCAAACCTCTTCTTTCCCAACATTATTCATCTTCTTGTAATTCTCTAAACTCTAAAATCAATTACTACAACAATGGATTCAACTTCATCCAACCAAGTGCTTCACGATTTCTCACCTGTTTTTCGTATATACAAAGATGGCAGAATCGAAAGGTTTAATCTAAGTCCCTTCGTTCCAGCATCCGAAGATCCTTCTTCAACCGCCGGCGGTGGTGGTGTTAGATCCAAAGACGTCGTCGTTTCACCTGAAAATAATGTGTCCGTACGTCTCTTCCTTCCTCAATCAGTCGATAAAGACCTGAAACTTCCGGTTCTCATTTACATCCACGGCGGTGCTTTTGCTGTCGGTTCTGCTTTTGCTTCTGCTTACCATAGCTACGTTAGCTCCTTGGTTGAGGAATCAAACATTCTCGCCGTTTCGATTGAGTACAGGTTAGCTCCCGAAAACCCTATCCCCGCTTGCTTTGAAGATTGCTTGCAAGTTTTGAATTGGGTCGCATCTGACCCGCCGGAGCCTTGGATAAATGAACACGCCGATTTGTCGAAGGTCTTCGTCGCCGGCGACAGTGCCGGCGCTACTCTCACACACTACACGGTGGCGCGTGCTAGTGTTGAACTCGAAGAAAAAGTGAAGATTGCCGGGATGATTTTAGTTCATCCGTTTTTCGGTTGCGGCAACCAAGTGGATGGACTGTGGGAAACGCTTTGTGCAGACGAGACTGGACCTGAAGATCCCCGTTTGAATCCGATGGCTGATTCTGATGCCTTGACGAAGCTGAGATGCGGTGGAGTACTGGTTTGTACGGCGGAGAAAGATTTTTTGAGGAACAGAGGTGTAATGTACGTTGAAGGATTGAAGAAAAGCGGATGGGGAGGTGAAATTGAGACTGTAGAAACGGAAGGGGAAGGACACGTTTTCCATTTATGGAATCCAAATTGTGAAAAGGCAAAGTTGTTGAGGAATCGAGTGGTTGCATTTATCAAGTCTAAGCTTTGAAAACCGGATTGGATCGGAAGATACAAAATTTCTAAATAGCAGTATTATAGTTGTATTAGTGCTCGTATGTATTATTAAATTATTTTTAAGTAATTTAATTTTTTTTATTTGTCGGATTGTAATTCGAAAATAATATTTAATAAAATTTTTTTATTATACATCCTTATTGATAAACAATTTTAATATTTTTTTATTCTTTTAATATAAAAACTAGCAGAAATAATAAATAGTGAGAAAAGTTTGAAGGGTAATTTCGTATTTTTTTAAATAGTGTGATGTCTAAAATATGACAAGTAAAACAAACGGAAGATGTATTTCTGACCAAAATAATGAATTCTGAATGATATATGTGATCTTGTAGTAATAATTTGTAATTATTTCAGGTTATGCTAATTCTAAAAATAGTCATTTGTAAAATGTTTTCGTCGAAAATGATGAATTTTAGATAAAATTACTCTCAATTTTGATATCACCTACTTAACACATGAGTATTTAGTCGGAGTCTACTATATCTTTGCTATTTGGATAAAAAAATTATACGTGAAAGTTTTATAGTTATAAAAAATAAAAAAGTTAAAATTATTCATGAATATTTGCGGCTGTTCTTTTGAAACATGAATTTATAATATCCTTGTTAATAAGGCCTTTTTTGTAGCGGTTGTTTTCACCTTTCAACAACATAGTTCTATAATTCTTTCATTTAATCCCCAATTTACTTCATTTTAAGCTTACTTTTATTGCTTTCCAATCGTTATTTACAACCTTTTTTTAGATTTCCGGTTCATTTTCTCTACTAGTTGTCCTTGTCTCTTATGATCCAGCTGTAGTTGCTTTAAACACTTTGATAAGTTCCTTTCTTAGGATTTATTATTTTCAAGTTTTATCGTATTAGGATTTTCTCCATATGTGATGAAGGATAGAAATTTTCAATTCCACATTGAAAGGGTTAAGATACTTATAAATATGTTATCTTAGTTTAGGTCTCTTGTGCCAGTTGTGAGTGCCCAACTCAAACGGTGGGTTATATTTTGGGATAGTTTGTAATTTTCTCTGTGTAAAATTTACCTTTTTGGATCGTGGATGTAGGCAGTGGCGGAAACACTTGGGTATTCAGGTAAGCTCAAGCCCCTGGAAAAAAAAAAACTTTAGAAATTTTGATGTTTTTCATTCAAGCTCCCCGGTTTGAATGTTTTTGTACGTGGAATGCATCTATTTTATAAAGAAAATTCTAGTAAATTTTTAATGTTAGTCAGTCTCTTCAAGTTTTCTGTCCTGATTCCGCCGGGGAAGATTGGATCCCAACTAGATCTCTAGCAATTGCCCATGCATTTACAATGATTCTAGCCTTTTCAGGTACCTCAATCCATAAATGTTTGCACTTTTTGTTACATTCCCTTGGTAGTAAAAAGGGTGCATTTGGATGTAACCATGGATGAAACCTTAAGGTTTCCTTTCTCATCAAATACATTTCTTACCTCATTTTGTCCCCTTTTGAGTATTTTTAAATTTTTTTAGTGTTTCAAAGATTGTCCATTCTAGGATTGTTGTTCATGTTTCAACCCGAGCATGATTAGAACATGATGGGAACAGTCCATCAGGTTATTTATTTGGACTTAACTTATTAAGCTCAATGAACTTTATCACTAAAATGTTTATTGTGGCCCACATTCTTAAAGAAACTTTTAATCCCTCAGTTAAAATATAAGACTAAAATATAACTGTTTATATCATAAGGGTTTCATGGTAATATCGTAAGTTATTCTTGTAGACGATTCGTAACTCTAACCTTACCTTGATTTTACTTACTGTTACTCTATTGAATTTGAATTTGACTTAAACATCGAAGTGAAACAGAATGCCTGACTCGGAACTATTAGGACACACAAGAACTTCTTCCTATATCAATAATGATCTTAACTCTTTTGTTATTTTTTAAAAAAATATATTTAATCCCCAAATTCTCATTCAACCATTAAGGTCAAAATTATCATTTTATTACCACATTTATCTACTAAAATGTTGACTAACAATTTTCGAGATTTTCATTGATGGTTTCTTTAAGGATTTTAGTATAATAATATAACAACTAAAATAAATTTCTAACTTATTTTTATTTAAGGTAAATATTAACCAAGGGTAATAAGTAGATAGTAATATTTAATATGGGTAATAATAAGTTAGGAAAGGATATCATTGAATACCTAAATTTTATTATAAAATGACAATTTTGTCTTATGAAAATAAAAAAAATCATAAGCTAATTAATTCAGATCCCACATCGAAAAACAACAAAAGATTTCTACTATTAATAAACTTGTGAGTTGAAGCAATTGAACGCCGAGCTTAGTAGCGTGGGCTTGTAACCCAAGTGGGGGCATGTAAGGCATTGGGACATTGGGTTGACTCAAATGGTTGGTCTTAGTGGAGCGTTTCTTTGGTCCGCCTGTTCCAAGCGAGGAGTTGGACCGTGTGACTTGGGCGAGAAAGCCTTGGGCCACTCGGTTCTTAGAGAGGAGGGCAATGCGTGAGGCTGGTTTCACAGAGCAGCGAATACCTTCCGCTCTCTGCAGTGGAAGGATAACGGGTCGGTGCTGCCTGAGTCCGCTATAACCAGATTGGGTCAGCCCTAATTGGACCAACATCTTTTTATTATTTATCTTAATTATTTTTATATGGTAATTTACTTTTTCTTTTTATTAAATAAATAATTATACTCTTTCCATTACAAATAGGAATTTTATAATTTTTTATACAAAATATTTTATTTAGTTCGTTATTATATATTTACTAAAACTATCTCACCATCAATATTAGTAGATACGATAGTTTTCTGTCAAAAGATTAATATTTTAAAACTCTCTCTCCAATCCAATAAGTGTTTAATACATTAAAATTGGTCTATATCTGAAACTGATTCTTTAATCTAAATAAACGCAACTTAGACAACATTTAGTTTAATTTGAGTTATAGAGTTGGATTTGAATATAACTCAATTTTAATCCGTTATACACTTATTGGGTTTGAAAAAAAACTTATGAATTTTGCAATGTCGTTGAAATATAAATTTTGGATCAAAGAACTATTGAAAACTAATACTACCTTCGGTCGAAAATATAAGTCATTTTACACTTATGCATACAGATTAATATTTCTAAAATCAATATGTTTTTTCCTTCATCCCTTCTCAAGAGTCAAAGAATACCCAATTCCGATTAGAAGTAATAGTACTATATTATCGGTGATGGGTAAAACTTATACTTCCGATCAGAAGTAATAGTACTATATTTATTGGTGATGGGTAAATTTATGATGAGTACAAATAGTTATTTTCTTTTAAACAATTCAGAGTTAAGCCTTAAAATTCATTTTTTTGAACGAGGTCTTAATAAAAGCAAATTAAACCAATATTTCAATTGTGGTAAAGATTAAGAGAAATTTGTATTTCTTTCACATTAAGTGATGAACAAATGCAACAAAGCATCAAAGAAGTGTAGCAGAGCCTCAAATAAGGCCCTCCTTTTGTTCTTGTGACAATAAAGGAAAATTTCAAATCTGAAATTCATTTTGACTTTAGAAAAACATTATTATATTCAGCACTATATATTTTATACTATCTCCGGGTAGAAGTACAAGTACTTTTAGAAGAGTTAAGAATGGTCAAATATATGTCTTTTTACTTTTTTTAAAGATAATTTAAGACTTATTTTTTAAATATACCCTCATTTATTATTTTTGGAATTAGATAGTTTTATACTTTTAAGAAAGAGTGAGGAAAAATATAAAAAGGGTAATTTAAGTATTTAAGATTAAAAAACATCTTGATTTCAGGAATATTAATTTATGTGCATAAGTTAAAAAAAATCTTATATTTTTAACCGGAGGTAGTAATTGTTAAAAAAAAAGCAAGCATCATAAGCTAATTGCCTTTGGATTAGAAATTAAATGAAAACAATTGATATATTTTCTCAATTTTCGTAAAGATGTAAGTGTGGGGTCCAATAAAAAAAGTATAAATTTTGAATTTTGAATTTGAAAAAAAAAGAGTAGTGCCATAAGCTAATTGATTCGGATCCCACATCGGAAGAACACAAAAGATTTCTATTGTTTATAAACTTCTGACTTGAAGACATTTGACGCCGAGCTCAGTAGCGTGGGCTTGTAACCCAAGTGGGGGCAACTAGGTGTTGGGACATTGGGCCGCCTCAAATGGTTGGTCTTAGTGGAGCATTTCTCTGGCCCGCCCGTTCCAAGCGGGGAGTTGGACCGTGTGACTTGGGCGAAAGCCTTGGGCCACTCTGTTCTTAGAGAGGAGGGCAATGCGTGAGGCTGGTTTCACAGAGCAGCGAATACCTTCCGCTCTCTGCGGTGGAAGGATAACGGGTCGGAGCTGCCTAAGGCCACTATAACCAGATTGGGTCAGCCCTAATTGGACCAACATCTTTTTATTATTTTTCCTATGGTAATTTTACTTTTTTTTAAAATAAATAATTTATATACTCTTTTTCCTTTCTTTACTTGTCCCAAATTGAATATCGCACTCTCTAAAAAAATAAAAGATTTTAAATTTTTTCTTGTAGAATTACTCTTTAAAATTCTCTGTTCTCATTATTATTTATACTAATTTCATGTTAAAAGAATGAAAAGATATTGGAATATGGTATTAATAAAAGAGTATAATATGAAAAAGTTTATTAAATATTGTCAGGTAAACACAATCTAATACTATTTTCGATTGGAAATATAAGATGTTTTAGGAGATTGCAGATGATAAAAAATATAAAAAATGTTATACTTTACAATAGATATTTATTATATTTTTTCGTTATATTTTTATCTTTCTCTTTATTTACTAAACATATAAAAGGTAGTTTGACTCAATAATTGTCTTATGTTTAATGTATTTAATTTTTATGTATAAATTTAGAACACCTTATATTTACAACAGAAAATAACAAGTAAAAATTATTAAAATTAATAGTACATGACGTAAAAAAAAAAATACTAAAATTAATATTATGTGACGAATAAAAAATACTAAAAAAACACTTAAATTCTGACCGATGGTTTCTTCCTGGAGACCCGTTATCAATCGAGTTGTGGGTTGAAATTTGTTTAGCATTTCCAAGTCCGCATCCGGGTATTCCTTTACTTTTTTTTTAATTGTTCTACGAATTTCTTGTTTTTATTCTCCATTTATGCTCTCTTATTTTAGATCTTGCGGAAGAGCTAAGTTGAAACCCTCTTTGATTACTTTCTCTATACAGAGACGTTAAATACAAAAAACTATGATTTCCTTGAATCTGGTACTACGGTGGGTAGAATTTGCAAACTAGGAGCCGGGGGATTTCTTATTTACTTCTTGTGTTATGTTTTCATTTTCAAAGAAACTTCCGAAGAATTTGCTTTCTGTTCCCTACAAAAGTTATAAACGTGTATATTGATATTGCCGGTGCCGGCTGTAAGGCTACCAATAGCTGTGACATTATTATACTAGTTTATAATACTTAAGAAATTCTAGCATTATTATTTTCAAACTCAACTCAAGCAATAATGCCTAATTGAATATTTCAGGACAATTTGACTTTTATAATTTAGCTATATCAGCTACATTAGGAAAACTAGTGATCATTAATTCAGTAGTTGAACTTTGATTATTTAAGAGCAACATTTCCATGGCATTTTCACATAGCCTCAAAATGAAACTGATACAAGAACAAGAATCCCTTTTGTAACTGCCATGTTTTTCTTCGACATTAATAACTGATGCAGAACAAGGTATTTTAGCTGTTTTGTTTTTTTTCCATCTAGTATCAGAGTCTTTTGGCTTAGTTCTTCTGGTATCTGAAACTTTTTCATTATGCATATATATAGTGCAGAAGCGTTAGCAGCTGGTCAAAAAGAGCCCAATAGCTAGAGCTTGAAATGCATACTACATACTGGTAAAGTTCTCCTGAATGAATTCTTTATTTTACTTACTATTTGCTAATAGCATAAATCTGCTGCAGAGATGATCTTTTCTGAGTAAATCCCCCGCTGAATTAGCAGTTTCCCATTTTGATCTTTGTATCTTTGATGTGAATCTAGACAGCCTCTAAAGTATTACCTGCAATTTGCATTGTTTGCCACCTACTTCTTCTTGTACTACTTTTTCATGTGAAGATAAACATAATTTCAAGTTGATTTCAGCTTCACGAATATAGAATAATCTACACATCTCAACCCAATCATGATTCTATCGCCACATCATAGTTTGTGTTCCGTAGTCCTTCTTTGGATTTGTTCATTTATTTTGTGTAAAGGAGTAATTCTTGAAAGCTGTTAATTGATTTTTTTTCCCATTTGAGTGAAAACAAGACGCCAGTTTTTCTGAACATTTTAATTTTATTCCTTTGGTAGTTCAGACATTTTGATATGCTACAACTCTATGTGGCTCTTTGGTTATGATTTTTGCACCCCACGGCTCCATGTTGATCTTATTTGTAGTTTCTTCATCTTAATGGAAGTTGTAATTAATTAGGTAATGTGTTCTTTGTTATTGAAAAAGGCCATGGATATTGGCACAGTGCTAGGAGCAATGCGATGTCTCTGTGCAAATAATTCTATATTTGACCCTCTCTGCAAACAATGCAAGTATCTAAAGAATCCAAAATCAAAAGTAAAACTGTTGGAGAAAAAGCTAAAATTGCTTATAGCTCGAGGGCAAGATGTGGAGAACAAATTAAACGAGGAAAGTATATGCGTAGGGAGGAAACCTAAAGCTGAGGTAAATCTATGGGTTGAAGATGTGAAAACGATGGCATGTTCTATTAATATAGTGGAATTGAGTGAAGATAGGTGCCTAAGAGAATGTTTTCCCAATTACATCTCTAGAATAAAGTTGGGGAAACTTGTTGAGAAGAAAATATACGAGATTGATGAGCTTTTAAAGCAGCAGGAAAAATTTTCAGAGAGTTCACTGATTAGTACAGTGCTAAGAAGGGGTTGGATATTTCCAGAAAGGACAATGATAGGAGAAACTTCCAGGTGTGTGTTGGAGACAACTTGGGATTATCTGATGGATAAGAACATTGGCATTGTTGGTATTTATGGTATGGGAGGAGTTGGCAAAACAGCTACTGCCATAGAGATAAACAACAGACTGCTAAGGGAGAAGACACTTTTTGATAATGTAATTTGGGTAACGGCTTCTAAAGAGTCTAGTATTCAAAAATTACAGAAAGATATTGCAGAGAGTGTTAATTTGAGATTTGAGGAAAATGATGATGAGATGAAAAGGGCAGCTAAATTGTTGGAGATTTTAAGCAGGAAAGCTAGGTTTCTACTTATCATAGATGACCTGTGGGAAGGATTTCCAGTGGAATCTATTGGAATTCCTAACCCAGCTAAAAAAAAGATTTGCAAGATAATAATAACTACTCGATCCTTACGTGTTTGCCATCAAATGGAAACAGATAAAGAGGTAGAAGTTAGAATGCTTTTAGAAGAGGAGGGATGGGAGTTGTTCAAACACAAAGTTGGAGCTGAGGTGTTTTCTTGTCCTAATATTGAACATCATGGCAAATCTATTGCACGAGAATGTGGAGGTTTACCACTGGCAATTATCACAGTTGGACGGGCTTTAAGGAAAGAGAGTGATCCTGCAAAGTGGCAGGACGCATTGGGAGAATTGAGAAGTTCTATGGTAAGATTTACTAACATGGAGAATCTGGTACTTTCACGTCTGAAGTTTAGTTATGAAAGACTGAGTGAAATGACGAAATCTTGTTTTCTATATTGCGCACTGTATCCGAAGGATCATTTTATGGAGACAGAGGAGCTCCTAAATTACTGGATGTGGGAAGATTTATTGTTGGGGCATGGTAGCTCAGTCAGAAGTATGCGACAATTGGGAAGAAGTATACTAAGGGAACTAAAAGATGCCAGCATGTTAGAGAGTGTGAATGGAAGTGGGAGTAACAACGAATATGTAAAGATGCATGACTTGATAAGAGAAATGGCTATTAATCTTACAAGAAAAACATCAATGGTTCAGTCAGGGCTTGGCATGGATCGACCCCCCAGCGTGGAGAATTGGAGTTCACAAGTTCGTAGAGTCTCATTAATGAGAAATGACCTAAGAACCTTGGACTGTGTACCACAATGCCCTGCTCTTGGCACACTACTGCTGCAATATAATTCTCTCAATAAAGAGATAAACCCTGATTTTTTTGGGCAGATGAATATGCTCAGATTTCTTGATCTATCATTTACTGGCGTTTTAAAGCTCCCTCAATCATTCTCTAACTTAAAGAATCTTCGAGTCCTTCTGTTACGTAGTTGTTGGAACTTGAAGTTCTTGCCCACATTAGCTCATTTCACTTGCTTGATGGTTTTGGATCTTGCGTACACATCTATAAAATCCACACCAGAGGGAATGCAGAGGTTATCTAATCTCAGGCACTTGGACCTTTCATACAGTTCAATCGAAGACTTTCCCACTGATGCTTTATATGAATATACCCTTTTGGGGAACCTCTTAGTAATGGGAACACAAATTTTTTCCCCGGATAAGCTGAAGAGCTTGAACCTAGAGACACTTGAAACTAATTTTAGAAGTCTTGAAGAATTTGGGCTGTATATCAGATCTGGCAAATGGCAATATCTAGAGAGCTTTAAGTTTTGTATTGGTTTCCCTCCTTCTCTAGTCAATATGCAGAAAAATGGGATAGGACTATTTGGGGTAGCTATTTCGCCAGGAAATGGAGGTGGTGTTTGGCCATTCATGCATGAGTTGGTCATCCACAAATGCACAAATCTAACCCAATTGCCAGAGTACATTGCATCTTCGTCACATGAATTAAGAAGTTGTAAAATACAGTACTGTAATGAAATGCAATGGATCTTTGCTCGACGGAACAGATTTCCCAAGTTAGAGAGGTTAGTAATTGAAGGTTTGTGGAATTTGACTAAACTCTGCAAGGGAGTTATGCCAAAAGGCCTTATAAATCTCAAGATATTGCATGTCAGTGCTTGTGACAAGATGATATCTCTCATTCCGGCCCAGATGGGACGACAGCTCAAAACTCTAGAAGAAATTCAAGTTGAGAACTGCAAAAATATTAGGGTGATATTTGCAGCAGATGAAGAGGATGATGAAATAACCGAAGTATGTGATTCGGAGATGGTTCTCCCTGGCTTGAAGAAGATGAAGTTGACTTCTTTGCCACAGCTGATAGGCATCTGCAACAATCATATTAATTGTGATTCTTTATCTCTTGTTGAAGTTCGATACTGCCAGATGCTAGAGGGGCTGGCTCTTTCTGTTGGAGGATCTTCGCTTCTTTCTTCTGTAAAATTAAGTTATGGAAATGGAACATGGTCAAAACACACAAAGAGATATCAAGATGATGAAGATTCCCAAGACGATGAAGATTCCCAAGACGATGCAGATTACCAAGACATTGGCAGCAGCAGCAGATCCTGAAAACATCTTGATACAGCCACCACACTGTATGCATACCATTCCTATCTCAAATCATTCATTATAACATTTTCAAGAACAAGACCTGTTTCTCTCCTGAATCTGTACGTAGATTTTGATTCTCGAATTACCAAACTAAGTTACTTTTTCTTCCATTTGCAGTGTCCTGATCTTCATTTCAATGGGTAGCTTACATATTAACTGTTTCGCGAGCTCATCGAAGAAGAATTTCAAAGCTTCCTTGCAGACAGGTTACCAACTGAGCCATGTAAATTTGATCTACAAAGAACAGATTGCTTAGTCATTTCTCTATGGTTTCTATTGAGCGGTTTTGTATATGTTGATGCTGTGTCATGAGTGCTGAAAATAAAAGAGTTTGCTTTGTTGTTTTTGTGTCTAATTACCTGCAAGTTTGTAACAGTTCAGAATTCATTATCCAATAATGCTGCAATGTAACAGCTAATTTAGTCAAAATTCTACTCTTAACAAGACCAAACAAATCCAATCATAGATGCATTAATTTAGTCAGAATTTGTTGTCATAATCTGAATCAGTAGAAAGATTTACACTTAATGTGATTCAGAAGTTATTTGAATCAATCAGACTCATTAGAGATTAATTTTTTGTATCTTTCAACAATCATTTCAGGAGAAAAATCAGTAAAATAACCCTTCTCTACATCCAATCCTTCTTGTGCAGCTAGCATCTCAACATAATGCTGGACTTTATCTGCCCCTATCTGGTTAGGCTCCAACAACATACAAGCTATCTCAGTCGTATCTTCACCGTGAACCAAGCCTAGCGTTTGCACGGTAGGAAGGCCGCCTCCTCGAGCACTAACCAGCAGGGCTATCCTTCTAGCAGCTGATACATCGGTAGACATGATTGGTATGTTGTATGTAGCAACCCATCCCCGGGCACCTATCATGACTATACCTCTTGCTCGGGATACCATTTCAGGGCCTTCATTAGGCTTCTCTGGGAGAACTTCTGGCTGTGCCCACCCTGCCCACTGGTTGCCATTGTAGTTAGGCCGGTAATAGCCAAGCTCCCGCCTAATGATATCCAACGCCTTCCCTGTTGGATGTGCTGCGGCATATAGATACACTGGTACTAAAGTACACAGAAAAAGACTTGCCATCAACAACCGATAAACAGTCAAATGATGGCATTTTTCAATGTTTATAAATAGTTACCTTGCAATCTATTTCCAATCTCTGAAGCAACCGTTTTAGCAAGCCAAGCAGCCTCATCCAACGATGCACGAGCTAAGGGATGGAAAACAATGTCATCTACAACACCAAGGCGAGGATGAGCACCCGAATGGTGTTCAAGGTTTATGGCATCATAAGCAGCAGCAGCCATAGCAAGGACAGTTTGCTGAAGAGGGCTAAAAATGGGACACCCAGTGGTGTCATGAGCAACATATGATACCAGAGTATATCTCACTCTATTATAATCGCGATCCTCGAATTTGTTAACAATTACAGTTTCTGGATCGCGTTTAGCTGCACTTTCAATGGATTCAAGGGCTTCTTTGTTCCGTGATTCTGATATATAAAGCTTACAACATAACAGCATGGATTGTTCTACTGTTTTCTTCTTCTCCTATGGAAATTCATCAAGAAATCACCATTTATTCAGATACCAAACAAATCAAAGGAAGGATACCAGACAAATCACCATTTCTTCTCCATGCCCCTCTTCCTGCAATCTTCTGAACTCCATGGATAGTTTTTTTGGGACTAAAAAGAACTGAACTTTGCTATTATTTACATCTAATTTAGGGAAGTTTTTATCTAACTAATTGGGGGTACTGAAAGAAGAAGATGAAATATAAGGAAAAATTTCCCACAATCCAACAATGCCATTATCAATTTTATTAGTCATATTTCTTATTTCTGAGAATGAGAATCCTATAAAATCCAAATAAACTGCAGAAAACAAAAGATTCTGCCAAATTGAAGTCTCAACTGAAGCTCATCACTGCCAAAATGAACACTTAAATCACTGAAAAAAAAAAAAACCCCCAAATTTTGCAGTATTATATCAAAGAAAAGTTCTCTTTCACAATCACATTTTACACATAAAGATACATATATTCTATAGAGAGAGAGAGAGAGAGAGAGAGAGAGAGAGAGAGAGAGAGAGAGAGAGAGAAGTTCTGACCTTGAAAATCATGTTGGAATCCATTGTTTGTTTCTTGAGACTGAATTTGGTTTGGCCTGAGATATAAGGAGGGCTGGGGGTTGAAGAGGTGCAATCTTGATGAGTCAGCAGTGCCACTGTTCCATCATTGGACAAAAAAAATCTGCCAAATGTCTCCTCCACAACCTTCTCGTGCCACTTTTTTATTTATTTTTTATAAATAAAATATTGCTGAATTTTTTTTTTTAAATTGTCCAATGAACCTGAAAAAACATTTTTTTTACTACTAAAAGTCTACTACTTAATTCATAAATAATTATTTTACTATTGAATTATTACTTTTTTGTCCCACATGAACTACAAATTTTAATTATTATTGTTAAATAGTATTCACAGTGTCATAATTGTTCAAGTATATCATGTACAAACATGTGTATTTTACTATCAGATTACTCTCGTTATTTTGTCGAGTTCATATTGACTTGATCGAGCACATTAATTTTAGTTCGAGTCTGAACTCGACTATTTGTAGTGAGTTCAAGTTCGAATTTAATTTTTATTTATATATTTTTTAAAGAATATTTATATACTATTAAATATATATATCGGTTCAATACGCTCGACGAACCAACAAATCAGTCTTATGAAATTTGAACTCGACTCAATCACAAATAAATTACAAACGACTCGACTCATTTACTGTAGCTACTGTAGCTATTGAGTTAAACCCGTTCCGAGGATTCCAGCCCGATGGAATCCGAAGGAATGGAACTGTAGCTACCCGTTCGTGTGTTTTCCTTGCTTTTTGGGCTGCTTGTTTGCTAGCTGTCACGAATGGAGAGCCTAAGCTCTATTTCAGAGATTGGACTCTCTTACTGTGATTAGCTCCTACTAGTAATAAGCTGTTCCCGAGCCGGGTTCCCTGGATCCACGGCGAACCTCAGTGCGTGGGGAAAGGTCATAGAGTTTACAGCCGAAATGCTGCATAAAAGGAGTGAAATTAGGTGGCTTCACACAAACCAATCGACACTTTCATTCGAAAGACGAAAGACCAACCTAAACGTGAGAACCGGCTCGAAGATCAAAGCCCTTTCCCTAAAGCTGTGTTGACGGTTGACGGCTCCTCTTCTCCCTTGCATTCCTCGGGCATGAAGCCTTCCCTTAGGTCAAGAATCTGTCTATGACAAAGAAATCTCTTCCAGTATCATATATAAGGGGCATATTGCCGGAAGAAGATCAGGACTCAGATCAAATGGACAGAGTTCCCTTAAGATCTGTCTTCGGAGAGTGTGGATAAGGGAAAAAGGAAAGCAACTACTGCAGTTGCTAGTCCTCAAGCGAAGAAGAAGGAAAAGCCATCAAGTTAGTAACATTTTGAAGGGTCAGATCTGAAATACTGGTCTGATTCAATCCCTTATGATACATAGAATAGGACGCAACAACTAAGGGGCATTGCCGCTTACTAAAGGCTCGGGCTATGGTGCTAGTGCTAGACCAGAAAACTGCGTACCCACGCTATACGACAAGAACTCAAGCAAGAAGTAAATGCGTCTTAGCCGCTACGGCAAATGCTTCTACACCTCTTACACTCGATACAACTGAAAGAAAGAGAAAAATACTTAAAAGACGAATAACAACAAAAACTATACCAACACAAGGGCCGGCAACTTTACTGACTCAAGGAACTGAAATAGCTGAAAATGAGTCCTTACTTCAATGCAGGAGTTTCAAATTCTCAAGGCGCAAAGACAGGCCCGGGAGAAAACTCGTGCCCCACAAAGGGCAGGAATTTCAATCATCAAGCAAAGAAGAAAAAGAAGAAAATAGGCCAACGGGAAGCCACCGGAAACCGCATTCACTGGCAATACGAAAACAACTCGGCTTACTGAATAGAGCACCTCTAGATTAGTTTGCTACAAAAAGGGGGCTAGCCCGGCCTGCTGTCGTCAAGGGTCCGCTTCCTTGAATGAGAGTTGGTCTTCCCGATCCACGAATACTGTCTGTTGTCCTTTACTTGTTTAGTGGCCAATCATTAATGAAAATTTGATATTACTTAATATAAAATATATTTAGAACATTATCATAATTTTTTAATACATGTCATATTATTATTTTGTGTGTATAATTGAGCTTGTCCACATCTGTTGTGGATAAGGTCCCCTATCATTTATATATATATATATATTATATATAATTTTTTATATAAAATTACAATTTTCTTTAAAAATAGTGTAAGATGTTTGAAATTCTCGAGCTCACTTCTTAACTAATTTATTTGATAAAATAATTTATTTTTCAAAATTAATTAATTAAATTTCTTGAATTAACTGTATTTAATAATTAATATTTTAAGAACTTAATATTTTAAGTGTATTTAATAATAAATTTTAACAAATTATTCAATTATTTAAGAGTTTTCAATTGTAATTAAAAAATTTTAATTTTAAAGTCTGAAATTTTGAATATATCTATTATTTATCAAATTACTATACTATATATATAATCTATCACATCAACTCTAATCATTCTACAAACTTTATTTGAGAAATTGACAAAATTAATTCCAAATTTATTCCCATATTTTATCTTAAAATTATCTTTATATGAGACCTCAAATTATTTTTTTCAATAATCTCCGTTCTTACTTGTATCACTCATATGAATTATCGACAAATGATAAAATAAAAATCATCAATTCGTAACTTTTTCTTTTTAAATATCTATACAATGCATTTGTAGTAATCTCATAAGTGATATTTTATGTTTATATAATTAGATGAATTTAGAAAGAACAAGTTATAGATAAATGATTTTATTATTAGTTGGAGACCCGATAAGTGTAAAAATGTGCCAAATTCTAACTAAAATAGACTAAAGAAATCAATATTTTTGAAGAAAAATAAATTTGAATACTGGAAAAATAGGATCAATTTTGTCAATTTCTCTTCTTATTCAAATGTTTCCATCACAATGATTATACTCATTATCATCTGTTTAAAGATATTGTAACTCAAGAATTTGGAATAAGAAGCCAACAAATTATGCCAAAATTAAGAGGAAAAAAATGTACTATAACCTTTGATTCAGTGAAGTTTTTGCAACATTCTCACAGCCCTATGAAGATTTCATGACCAAGAAGAAGCCTGCAATGGCTTCCTCATTGAAAGACAAATCAGACTTCATAGTTAACAGCAAATCCCCCACCTATAAACAACATACTAAATCCGGGTTTCGAGTTTAGCAGAAAATCCTGCTAAAAAAGACAGACAATATATTGATGATGATATGAGTAATAATCGCGAAAAATCAATCAAGGAGTAGAAAATTGTCTAGGCTATACCGAATGGGAGGACTGATTCAAGTATCTTTCAATTATATCTTCTTGTGAATGATCAGTATAGTATCCCTTCCCCACAGCCAACTTCTCTTCCTCAGCTAGATGTTCGACTTGAAGCTGAACTTCGTTTCCACCTATGTTACTCGGTTCTAGTAAGTTGCAGGCTACCTCAATGATACCATCACCGTGAGCAAGTGCCATGGCCTGCACGGATGGAAGTCCTCCTCCTCGTCCACTTACCTTCTTTGCAATTCTACGAACAGCTGCTATATCATTGGAGAAGACTGGAACATTGTAGTTATCAACCCATCTTGTTGCGCCAATTGTAAGGACGCCTTTTCCTTGAGCTGTTGATTTAGGACCCTCGTCTGGTTTCAGTTGTAAAATCTCTGCTTTGAGCTCACCTATCCATTGGTGTCCGCTGGAATTAGGCTTAAAATATCCGAGCTCCCTCCTGATTGAATCAAGAGATCTTCCGTCCTGGTGTGCTGCTCCGTACAAATAGGTGGGTACTGCAAGCTACTTAAAAGTATAATCAGCAAAATCAGAAGGCAGTCAACAAAAAATATGAACCATTTGGAAAATAGATTATCAAAGCATTCATTATCTTGGTTCTGTATTACAACTTGTCTGCTAGTTTCCTTTATGCAATGAAGTTTGTTAAGGGATAAATAGCCGAACAGTTCAGCAACTATACTCTAAGATATCCCTCTATTTCTAACAGCCTAAAGCAGAAACGCACCGGGTTCTCAGTCTGCAGAAATGTCTTGTGGGGAACAAGAGCAATATCCTATGTGCCAGGAGATAATAATGAATTTAGGATTCAAATAAACTCTATATGAAATATCTAGGCAAGCAATTTCTTATTTTGAAGCTTGTCTGCTGAAAAGCTGAGTATATCTAGAGAATGATAAATTTATTCACTCTGCAAACTTTCGCCATCCCTAATTGTTTTGCCTAAGAGGTTACTGAAGGTATACAAACTATTAGCGGATCTTAAATAAGCAACTGATAAATGTTGTTTTTCTCATAGATGCTTTGCCTACAGAAGACGGATGGCTGGTTTTCTACAATGTTAATTGATGAGGTTTTCAATCGGGGTATTCAAGAGTTCCTTAATGTGCATAGGCTTCTAGATGTAGCCTATGGGAGAGGGATGTTTGCATTTCATTCTTTTATAAGGTAACTCCTTCGACAATCGGGCATGTAGTGGTTGTACAATCAAAAGGAGTCTTGGGGATACATCTTCAGTTACAAGAAACAGAATGAAAAGAAGGCACAATGAGCCAACATAGCCGTAACCACCCAACTAAAGATGGTATCGAATAGACAAATATGGACAAGGATGGAAATGAAGCTAACAATGACTTGTAAACAATATCAACAAGTGAGCTAATTAGCTAGAGATCAATAAACAAGCATTTCCTCGCAATGTCTAGATAAGGTTGCTAATTCTGAATATTTTTTGTGAATCTTTCATTGGCAGGACTAAAGCAAAATATAAATCAATGTCAACTACACAAATTATTCAAGATCTTGAAGAATTTTCTCATCTATTAATAGGCAAAATGGCACTCTTGAACTAGAAAACAAGACGATGAACGAACCTTGAAGGTTTGAGCCAACATCAGCAGCCAAATACTTAGCAGTACCAGCTACTTGTTCCAAAGAAGTAGTACCAGCTAAAGGATGGAAGCAAATATGGTCCACAACACCAAGTCTAGGGTGACTTCCAGAATGCAGTCCAAGATCAATGGTTTCAAAGGCAGCTTTAACCATTTCAAAAACAGCAGATTTCAAGGGAGAAAATGAATCAGAAGTTGAGTTTGGAACAAATTTAGATACAAGGGTATACCCAACTCTGTTATAAATTTCATCTTCAAATTTGTTAACAATTGGGGCTTCTGGGAATAACTTAGCAGATCTTTCAATTGCCTCAAGTGCTGCTCTGTTCTTGCTTTCTGATATGTAAACTTTGCAGCAAGCAAGCATCGTTTTTTTTAACATTTTTCTACAGTTATCCGAACCCTAGTTCCTCTGCAGAAAAAATATAAGCATTCAACCAAAAAAAATTGGATACCGAAAGAAGATGAAATATAAGGACAATTTCCCACAGTCGAATGCCATTATCAATTTTATTAGTCCTTTCTTGTTTCTGAGAATGAGGATCCCATAAATCCAAATAAACTGCAGAAAAGAAAACATTTTTCCAAATTGAAGTCTCAACTCAAGTTCATCACTGCCAAAATGAACACTTAAATCACTCAAAAAAACCCCCAAATTTTGCAGTATTTTAGCAAAGAAAAGTGCTCTTTCACAATCACATTTACACATAAAGCTACATATATTTTAGAGAGAGAGAGAGAGAGAGAGAGAGAGAGAGAGAGAGAGAGAGAGGCTCTGACCTTGGAAATCATGTTGGAATCCATAGTTTGTTGAGATTGAATTCGGTTTGGCCTGAGATAAAATGGTAGAGCCAGAGGAGAACTGGAGAACAAGGAACTTCATGAAATGACATTTTTATACAAGAGGGAGGGTGGGGGGTGGGGGTGGTGGTGGGGTGCTTGCCTGGATAAGGTAAGGTAAGGTCAGGTCCCCTATCACTTTTGTTACACACAAATTTTTTTTTTTTTATATATATATAATTTTTTATATAATTACAATTTTCTTTAAAACTAGTAAGATTTTATTCTTTTTTTATGTATTTGATATTCTCCGGCTCACTTCTTAATTAAAATTTTATTTGATAAAATAATTTTCCTCTCAAATTAAAGTTATTAAATTAAATATATTTGATCATAATTTTTATAAATTACTCGTTTAAATTTTTTTTGCTTAATTCTAAAGTATGAAATTTAAATATATCTATTATTTATCAAATTATTATACTTTTTTTATTATATATAATTACCTTTATCAATTACTTCAGCATTGAGTTTTCAGATTTATTATTCAAATTTAAAATTCAAAATTTAGAATTTAAACGATTCGAACTTCATTTTCAATTTTATTAAAAGGCATTATAAATATATTTTGAGTTTAATATTTCAAGGCATTAGTGTTTTTTCTTAAGGGGACAAAAATACCAAGATGTCACATATAGGGTTGTAAACTGACAGGTTTTACTCGCACTTGAGCGAGTCTATATCCGTTTATAAGGGGTAAAGTTAAAAATTTATACCCGCAGATCCAAACCCATATCCGTATCCGTATAACTTCTATTAAATGAGTTTAGACAGAGTATTATGATACCCAAATTTGTTTACCACCTATGACCAGCCAGAATTATCTTATAAAATTTATATTAATAAAACTACCGTAAAAGATTATACAAGAAAATATACCACACGATACTGACTAATGATTAATACATAACATAAGTCACATATTATCCCATTCAATAGCATAAAAAAACGAAAGAAATTTAAAAGAAAATATTAATATAGTCACATATATATTAAAACACGCACTTAACAGATCTTATTATTATAAAAAGAAGCTGAAAATAATAAAATAATACAATATTCGTTAAACAATACACTTAAAAAGTGATAGCTCCATTAATATAGTTTTCCTTGCCGAAAATGCATACATACATATATATTGAAACACACACATATCAGATCTTATTATTATAAAGAAAACCCGAAACAACAAAACAATACAATAAGATATAAATAAACATGAATACAAACAGATAATGCACCATGCGACCTGTATTAAACTATAACACAAATCACACCGTTCATAAATGGAGACATTGATCGTAGCAAAAATTTCTTTGTCTATTCAGAGAACTCAGTTTGCTGGTAGTGATCATTACTTTTAGAACTCGACCTCTTCTTCTTCTTCTTCTTGCCTTTCTTTTCATGGCCAGCAGCATCATCTGAATCCTCCTGTTCCTCAACATAATCCGAGATATCCATATGAACACCTGGATCATTACTCGAATAGCTACCACCAACCATTATTGAGTTATTAATAGCTTGGAAATTGCTATTCACATACGTGCTCAATCCTTCATTCTGATCCTGCTGCTGCTGCAGCATTTTTTCTTCAGGCAGCAATTTCTGATCCATTTCGCCTCGCATGGTGGCACCTACATTGTTTCCAGCTAGGGTTATGATTCTAACGCCGTGTTCATCGTCTTCCTCCTCTTCTTTCTCATGATGATTTGAAGATGATGATCCAGATCTCATTTGAACATGCTGGAGATTTGAAAGACGGTTTGTTAGAGCAGAGATCATCTCTCTAATTTCGAGGTCGACATTTTTTGGTGTTTCTGAAGGCATAATTAATGAAGAAGATGAAGTTGAGATTGATGGAGGAATTTTTATTAGAGTATACACAAATGTAAGGGGAGAAGAGAAGTGAGGAGGGCCATTATAAATGGTCTAAAGCTTAAAGGTGAAGAGGAGAGAGAGAGAGAGAGAGAGAGAGAGAGAGAGAGAGAGAGAGAGAGAGAGAGAGAGAGAGAGAGAGCTTTCCTTTACTTAGCAAGTTCTTTTGCTAAATCCTTTACTTGACAAGGTAGTACAAGCATTCACAGGGATTAGTTGGTGTTCATATTGTATGTAACATCTTACGTGGAGATTAATTTCTTCCGACTAATGAAAATACTAGTTCAGTCTTTTCGGTAGATCTTTCTTACAGGTGAAAGTATATGTTTGCCCTATATAAAAGAGGTATAAAATGCTATATAGAGGGCAGCCTTCTCGCAATTCAACAGTGACATAAGGAGTATCGGCTTGCCAGGCAAAGAAGGTGGCTCTTTTCCGTAGCTTCTGGAATTCGAAAAGATACAGTGTTCTCGAATTGCAAGAGATAGTTTTCCAGACTCCTCTGACAAAATAGAGATATAACAGTCTCTTAACATTCTTAATATGATATATTTTATTAATAAAACTTACCAAATAAAAGATAAATCTTAAAGAAAAGAAGATAAACTTTAAATAAAAAATATATTATAAAAACTAATATTACAGACGATCTTGGGTGCATAAACTGTCATGCCTCATGCCTCCAAGCTCAGCTTACGGGTTTGTACTCATGACCTTTACTTAATATTTGTTATGTTAAAATTAATATCTCAAGAGTGACCGTGAATACTCAGATAAATGCTTATAATATATACCTTGTTTTTAGAAGACGGGAACAAGAGTATCACAATAGGGATTTAGATGGCTTATAACATCTTTTGTACAACTCTCGGTAACATTCATAGTGTAATATATTTAATTAATAAAACTTATTAAATAAAAAATATATTCAAAATTGAAGAAATAATATTATAAAAATCATAGAATATGTTATAAAAAATATCATATAGGATTAAAATAAGTAGGAGAAAATTCTAGAAAAAAACATATAAGAAGAACCGGGTGCTTTGCTTGACCACGGGTTCATCTCTTTTGTTACTAACAAGTTTTTTTCACTTTTTTTTTTTTTTTTAATATCAAGTGAGGTTTTTCACTTTTTAATCCGCTTGATCAATGTAGTTTTTATTTTTTTTTTATGTGCCTATGTGATTTTAATTTTTTATTCATTACAATATAAAATTAAGAATCACATGAATTTCTTATACAAATTTTACATGTTTAACAGTACTAAAAGGTACTTAAAAAGTTCAAGAGTTGAAGAATAGAGTTGAACTAGATTCAAGATAAATACATTTTCTAAAGTGGGAAGATCAAAAGTTTTTATAGGCTGTTTTTAGATCACTTTTAAAGACTCAACTATATCATCGAACGAAGGGTCGATCAATAATTTTTATACCATGGCAAATCCCTAGTTATAAGTTTAGTTTAAGATGCAATAAACGGTACGTAATTTGGATCTCCCCATTGTAAATATGGTCAATTTACTTATATGGTACATTTTTTATTACATAATTTATACCTGTGAGATTAGCTTGATGGTACACTTTCTTTTCAGTATTTTTTTGATTTTCATTGAAATTTTAACTGTTACTATCTCCGTTTCATAATAATATAAGGTTAAATTTACATATTTGGAGTTTCATATTATGAGATGATTTCCCTTTATAAACTTTTTTCTCCAAAAAATAGCCCTATTTCATTTAATATATTAGTACTTATTAATTCTCAAAACCTAAACCCATTCACATTTGATAAAACTTAAAAAATGGAGGGAGGAGAGAGAAGATAAAGCCTTGGAATAATATACCCTATATCTTCTGCACCACTTTGTATATCCCTCTCTGTACTACGTTCTTTTTATAATATTTTTTCCCTTTAAGGTTTATCTTTTTCCCTTAGAATTTATATTTTTTTTATAGGTTTTATCAATAAAATATACTAAATAAGAAAGTAGTACAAAAAGTGGTGCACAAAGTGGTACAGACGATTTGAGCCGAAATAAGAAGTTTATAAAATTAATAAAGGGGTATTATAGGTATTTTACTATAAAAAATACCTTGATTTCATGTTTTCCTTAATTTGTCTAAAAAAACAACATAAACCATATATTATGAAACGGAAGTAGTACGTATTTTGTGTTTTTTGTCAAGTTTTCATTGGTTTGTGCTATTTTTAGCCAAGGTTATTACAAGTATTTTTTAAGTTGGTATTTAGTTTGAAGAGATGTTTTAAAATACCTATTTAAACTCTAAACAAACCCTTGTAATATAAACTTAAATTTTATACTATAGTTTTAGCCTTTGGCTTTTTGAGTAGGTCTCCTTCTTCCTCATTTTTATTCTTATCTTTTTGATGTTCATCATTTTTACTCTTATTTTTTTTGTGAATTTAATTGAGTGGTGAGTGTTATAAACTCTTATCCTTAGTAGATTCCTTAAGTGATGAGTTGTATTAGTTTTATATTGTTCACTTACTCTTAATATTTTCAGTATCAATGTATTAATAATTGAGTGATTCCTAATTCTTAATATTTCTAATATCAAAGTATAATGCGCTTGGCCACAAATAGAAATGTTCTTGAAATCATACCGCAGGTCGAACCTGTCAAGCTATTGGTTAAATTCACTAGTTCAATTAGTTAGATCGGTGTAAAAATTAGATGGCGTCATAAATATATAAAATTATAAATATATTTTAATAATTCATCAACATATATATATATATATATTATATATCAATTATCACTACATATAATTAAAAAAATTCTAACGTAAGATAACATTACAGACTTTTTAACTTAAAAAGTATGTACGAAAATATAAATTTTATCAAGAAAATTTTATCAAAAAATTACAAAATTGGATAAATTATATCCGATCGACCGATTCAACTAGTTTTTAACCTATTCATTCAACCATTGATTTCGAATTGGTTTATGAATCAGTTTTAAGTATTTGTAAACTAAGGAGAATCATTTTAAATCACATCACAGAAAAAGAATAGTTGATTAGGGAATGTATCGTTTATGCATTTTTCCTTCAATGGTTCCATACAAGGATTCTCCAATTGTGACAGATGATATTCGCGCCTTACATGTCCTTTTGTGTTAAAAGCAATTGTCAGTAAAAGCTCAACAATTTGAGCACCGAATTCGACAATTAAATTTAATCAAACTAGAGCCACCTTTTCGAAAACAATTTTAGAAAATACCAATTTCTAAAATCTGTTCACCAGATTATACACATGAACAATTTAAATCCATGCTAAAATATCAAATCACACATCAAACATAAATTAAACAAAGGTCGGTCTGATATCACTGTTAGTGAATCAGTCTGTACGTAGCAGAATAAAATATAGGACTTATTTCATACCAGAATAACTTTGTAATCTATGAATAATATGGATAAAGGAGATAGACATGTTATCTCTATAGCAGGTTAATCTGCAAATTAAAGTTTGAATTCGTGTACTAATCATCATGTGTTTTACAAAATTTAGGTTAAAATAACCCCTGAAAAATTGTTCAAAATGATTCTGTATGTTTTTCATGTTGTATAAATACACAAGGTAAAGTTTCACATTCCAATTGAGGCCCGAATTCGTGTGCTAATCATCACGTTTTTTTACAAAATTTAGGTTCGAAAAATAGTTCTCCATATAATTGCTCAAAATGAATCGGTATGTTTCTCATGTTTTATAGATAAGTTGCACAAAGTTTCACTTGTCCTTTGAAGGCCGAATTTGTGTGTTAATCATTATGTTTCTTACAAAATTAATTTTTGCAAAATAATTATCTATAAAATTGATTAAAATTATTTACTGTGTTTCTCATGTTGTAAATATACGTCGCACAACGTTTCACTTACGTTTTTAATCTCGAATTCGTGTGCTAATCAACACGTTTTTAACAAAGTTTGGGTCCAAAAAATAGTCCTCCATAAAATTGTTCAGGACAATTCTGTATATTTTTCATGTTGTATAAATACATTGGGACAATGTTTCACTTGTCTGTAGAAGGCCAAGTCCGTATACTAATTATCACATTTTTTTCAAAATTTCGATCCGAAAAAAAGTTTCTAATACAACTGTTCAAAACGATTCTATATGTTTCTCATTACATAAAGATACAATGCACAATAGTTTGACTTGCCCGTTGAAGCCCGATTTTATGTGATAATTGTCACGTTTCCTACAAAATTAAGGTAAAAAAATAGTTATCCTTAAATTTCTCAAAACGATTATGTATGTTTGTCATGTTTTAAAGATTTATCGCATAATGTTTCACTTTTCTGTTAAAACTCGAATCGGTGTGCTAATAATCACATTTTTTTAAAAATTTAGGTCCGGGAAATAGTCCTTCAAAAATTTGCTCCAGACAATATTGTCTGTTTTTCATGTTGCATAAATACACTAGACAAAGTTTCAAATACCCATTAAATTATGAATTCGTGCGCTAATCATCACGTTTTTTTACAAAATTTAGGTCCGAAAAATAGTCCTTAAAAAAATTGCTCAAAACGATTCTATCTGTTTTTCATGTTGTATAAATACAAAAGACAAAGTTTCACATTCCCATATGGCCTTAATTTGTGTGCTAATAATCACGTTTCTTAACAAAATTCAGGTCCGAAAAATAGCTATCCATAAAATAATCAAAATGACTCGGTATGTTTTTCATGTTTTATAGATAAGTCGCACTAAGTTTCACTTCTCCTCTGAACCCAGAAACTATCAATAAATCATTACGTTTTTTAAAAAATTTATGTCCGAAAATAGTTCTCTATAAAATCGCTCAAAATGATTCACTATGTTTTTCATGTTGTAAAGATACATCGTAAAATGTTTCACTTGCCTGTTGAAGGCCGAATTCGTGTGTAAATTATTATGTTTTTAAAAAAATTTAGGTCCGACAAATAGTCCTCCAAAAATTTGCTACAAACGATTCTATCTGTTTTTCATGTTGTACAAATACACCAGACAAAGTTTTAAATTCCCATTAAATTCCGAATTCGTGTGCTAATCATCACGTTTTTTTAAAAAAATTAGGACCGAAAAATAGTCTTAAAAAAAATTGCTCAAAACGATTCTATATGTTTTTCATGTTGTGTAAATACATCAGACAAAGTTTTACATTCTCATCAGACAAAGTTGTGCTAATCATCACGTTTTTTAATAAAATTTAGGTTCGAAAATAGTTCTCCATGAAATTGCTCAAATGACTCGATATGTTTTTCATGTTTTATAGATAAGTTGCACCAAGTTTCGCTTCTCCTTTGAAGTCGGAAACTGTGAATAAATAATTAGGATTTTTAAAAATTTATGTCCGAAAACAGTTCACAATAAAATTGCTCAAAATAATTCACTATGTTTCTCATGTTGTAAAGATACATCGCAAAACGTTTCACATTTTGCTGTTGAAGGCCGAATTAATGTGCTAATTATTATGTTTTTTACAAAATTTAGGTCTGAAAAATAGTCTTACGAAAATTGCTCCAAACGATTCTGTCTGTTTTTCATGTTGTATAAATACACAAGAGAAAGTTTTAAATTCCCATTAAATTCCGAATTCGTGTGCTAATCATCACGCTTTTTACAAAATTTAGGTCCGAAAAATGGTCTTCAAAAAAATCGCTCAAAACAATTCTATATGTTTTTCATCTAATATAAATATATCAGACAAAGTTTCACATTCCTATCATGACCCTAATTCGTGTGCTAATCGTCATATTTTTTTTACAAAATTCAGGTCCGAAAAATAATTCTCCATAAAATAATCAAATAGACTCGGTATGTTTTTCATGTTTTATAGATAAGTCGAACCAAGTTTCACTCCTCCTCTAAAGCCGGAAACTGTGAATAAATCATTATAATTTTTAAAGAATTTATGTCCGAAAATAGTTCTCTATAAAATCGCTCAAAATGATTCAATATGTTTCTCATGCTGTAAAGATACATCGTAAGATGTTTAACTTGCTTGTTGAAGGCCGAATTCGTGTGCTAATTATCATGTTTTTTACAAAATTTAGGTACGAAAAATAGTTCTCCGAAAATTTGCTCCAAACGATTTTGTCAGTTTTTCATGTTGTATAAATACACCAGACAAAGTTTTAAATTCCAATTAAATTATGAATTCGTGTGCTAATCATTACATTTTTTAAACAATTTAGGTCCGAAAAATAGTCTTAAAAAAAATTGTTCAAAATGATTTTATATGTTTTTCATATTGTATAAATACATCAGACAAAGTTTCACATCCCCATCATGGCCCTAATTTGTGCATTAATCATCATGTTCTTTTACGAAATTCAGGTCCGAAAAATAGCTCTCCCTAATGATCAAAATGACTCGGTATGTTTTTCATGTTTTATAGATAAGTCGCACCAAGTTTCACTTCTCCTCTAAAGTCGGAAACTGTGAATAAATCATTACAATTTTTAAAAAATTTATGTCTAAAAACTATAAAATCGCCCAAAACGATTCGCTATTTTTCTCATGTTGTATAGATACATCGTAAAACGTTTCACTTGCATGTTAAAGGCCGAATTCGTGCTCTAATTATCATGTTTTTTACAAAATTTAGGTGCGAAAAAAAGTCCTTCGAAAATTTGCTCTAAACAATTCTGTCTGTTTTTCATGTTGTATAAATACACCAGACAAAGTTTTAAATTCCCATTAAATTCCGAATTCGTGTGCTAATTATCATGATTTTTAAAAAATTTAGGTCCGAAAAATAGTCTTAAAAAAAATCGCTCAAAACGATTCTATATGTTTTTTTATATTGTACAAATATATTAGATAAAGTTTCACATTCCCATTATGGCCATAATTCGTGTGCTAATCATCACGTTCTTTTATAAAATTTAGGTCCAAAAAATATTTCTCCGTAAAATTGCTCAAAATTACTCGGTATGTTTTTCATATTTTATAGATAAGTCGCACCAAGTTTCACTTCTCCTCGAAAGCCGGAAACTTTGAATAAATCAATACATTTTTTAAAAAATTTATGTCCGAAAACAGTTCTCTAGAAAATCGTTCAAAATGATTCACTATGTTTCTCATGTTGTAAAGATGTATCGGAAAATGTTTCACTTGCCTGTTGAAGGCCGAATTCGTGTGTTAATTATCATCTTTTTTACAAAATTTAGGTACGAAAAATAGTCTTCCGAAAATTTTCTCCAAACGACTCTGTCTATTTTTCATGTTGTATAAATACACCAAACAAAGTTTTAAATTCCTAATAAATTTTGAATTCGTGTGCTAATCATCACGATTTTACAAAATTTAGTTCTGAAAAATAGACTTAAAAAAATTGCTAAAAACGATTCTATATGTTTTTCATGTTGTATAAATAAATTAGACAAAGTTTCACATTATCATTATGGTCCTAATTTTTGTGGTAATCATCACGTTTTTTTACAAAATTTAGGTCCAAAAAATAGTTCTCCATAAAATTGCTTGAAATGACACGGTATGTTTTCTTATTTTATAGATAAGTCGCACCAAGTTTCACTTCTCCTCTGAAGCCGGAAACTGTGAATAAATCAATACGTTTTTAAAAAAAATTTATGTACGAAAATAGTTCTCTATAAAATCGTTCAAAATGATATAATGTGTTTCTCATGTTGTAAAGATACATCGTAAGACGTTTCACTTGCCTGTTAAAGGCCGAATTCTTGTGCTAATTATCATGGTTTTTACAAAATTTAGGTTCGAAAAAATAGTCCTTTGTAAATTTGCTCCAAATGATTCTGTCTGTTTTTCATGTTGTATAAATACACCAGACAAAATTTCAAATTTCCATTAAATTCCGTATTCATATGCTAATGATTACGTTTTTTTACAAAATATAGATCCGAAAGATAGTCCTAAAAAAATTGATCAAAACGATTCTATATGTTTTTCATGTTGTATAAATACATCAGGCAAACTTTTACATTCCCATTATGACCCTAATTCATATGCTATAATCATCACATTTTTTATAAAATTTATGTCCAAAAATAGTTCTCCATGAAATTGCTCAAAATGACTCGATTTGTTTTTCATGTTTTATAGATAAGTTGCACCACATTTCACTTCTCCTCTGAAGTAAGAAACTGTGAATAAATAATTAGGATTTTCAAAAATTTATGTTCTAAAACAGTTCACAATGAAATCGTCAAAATGATTCACTATGTTTCTCATATTGTAAGGAAACATCGCAAAACGTTTACTTTCCTGTTGAAGGTCGAATTAATCTGCTAATTATTATGTTTTTTACAAAATTTATGTTAAAAAATAGTCTTACGAAAATTTGCTCCAAACGATTTTGTTTGTTTTTTATGTTGTATAAATACACCAGATAAAGTTTTAAATTCCCATTAAATTTCGAATTCGTGTGTTAATGATCACGTTTTTTAAATTTTTTTGTCCGAAAAATAGTCTTCAAAAAAATTGCTCAAACGATTCTATATGTTTTTCATGTTTTATAAATACATCAGACAAAGTTTCAAATCCCCATCATGGCCCTAATTCTTACGTTAATCATCATGTTTTTTTTACAAAATTCAAGTTTGAAAAAAAGTTCTCCCTAATGATCAAAATGACTCGGTATGTTTTTCATGTTTTATAGATAAGTCGCACAAAGTTTCATTTCTCCTCTGAAGCCGGAAACTGTGAATAAATCATTACGATTTTTAAAAAATATACGTCTAAAAACAGTTATCTATAAAATCACTCAAAATGATTTGCTATTTTTCTCATGTTGTAAAGATAAATCGCAAAACGTTTCACTTGCCTGTTGAAGGTAGAATTCTTGTGCTAATTATCATGTTTTTTACAAAATTTAGGTCCGAAAAATAGTCCTCCGAAAATTTGCTCCAAACGATTTTGTTTACTTTTTATGTTGTATAAATACACCATACAAAGTTTTAAATTCCCATTAAATTCTGAATTCATGTGCTAATCATCTCGAGTTTAAAAAAATTTAGGTCAAAAAATAGTCTTCAAAAAAATCGCTCAAAATGATTCTATATGTTTTTTATGTTTTATAAATATATCAGATAAAGTTTCACATTCCCATTATAGCCTTAATTCGTGTGCTAATCATCACGTTCTTTTAGAAAATTAAGGTTCGAAAAATAGTTCTCCGTAAAATTGCTCAAAATCACTCGGTATGTTTTTCGTATTTTATAGATAAGTCGCACCAAGTTTCACATCTCCTCGAAAGCCGGAAACTTTGAATAAATCATTACGTTTTTAAAAAAATATATGTCCGAAAACAGTTCTCTACAAAATCGCTCAAAATGATTAAATATGTTTCTCATGTTGTAAAGATAAATTGCAAAACATTTCATTTGCTTGTTGAAGGCCGAATTTGTGTGCTAATTATCACGTTTTTTACAAAATTTAAGTACGAAAGATAGTCCTTCGAAAATTTGCTCCGTACGACTCTGTCTGTTTTTTATGTTGTATAAATACACTAGACAAAGTTTTAAATTCCTATTAAATTCCGAATTCGTTTGCTAATCATCACATTTTTTACAAAATTTAGGTCCGAAAAATAGTCTTTGAAAAAAATTGCTCAAAACGATTCTATATATTTTCATGTTGTATAAATACATCAGACAAAGTTTCACATTCCCATTATAGCCCTAATTCGTGTGCTAATCATCACGTTTTTTTACACAATTCATGTCCGAAAAATAGTTTTCCATAAAATTGCTCAAAATGACTTGGTATGTTTTTCATGTGTTATAGATAAGTCGCACCAAGTTTCATTTCTCCTATGAAGCCGAAAATTGTGAATAAATCATTATGGTTTTAAAAAAATTTATGTCCGAAAAGAGTTCTCTATAAAATCGCTCAAAATAATTCACTATGTTTTTCATGTTGTAAAGATACGTCGTAAAACATTTCACTTGCCTGTTGAAGGCCGAATTCGTGTGCAAATTATTATGTTTTTTAAAAAATTTAGGTCCAAAAAATAGTCCTCCGAAAATTTGCTCCAAACGATTCTGTCTGTTTTCATGTTGTACAAATACACTAGACAATGTTTTAAATTCCCATTAAATTCCAAATTTGTGTGCTAATAATCACGTTTTTTTACAAAACTTAGGTCTGAAAAATAGTCTTAAAAAAATTGCTCAAAACGATTCTATATGTTTTTCATGGCGTATAAATACATCAGACAAAGTTTTACATTCCCATTATGACCCTAATTCGTGTGCTAATCATCACGTTTTTCTATAAAATTTAGGTCTGAAAATAGTTTTCCATGAAATTGCTCAAAATGACTCGATATGTTTTTCATATTTTATAGATAAGTTGCACCAAGTTTCACTTCTCTTCTGAAGTCGGAAACTGTGAATAAATAATTAGGATTTTTAAAAATTTATGTCCGAAAACAGTTCACAATAAAATCGCTCAAAATGATTCACTATATTTCTCATTTGTAAAGATACATCGCAAAACATTTCACTTTTCTGTTGAAGGCCGAATTAATGTGCTAACTATTATGTTTTTTACAAAATTTAGGTCCGAAAAATAGTCTTACGAAAACTTGCTCCAAATGATTTTGTCTGTTTTTCATATTGTATAAATACACAAGAACAAATTTAAAATTCTCTTTAAATTTTGAATTTGTGTGCATCACGTTTTTTTACAAAATTTAGGTCTGAAAAATGATTTTAAAAAAAATCCCTCAAAACGATTCTATATGTTTTCATGTTATATAAATACATCAAACAAAGTTTCACATTTCCATTATGGCCCTAATTAGTGTGCTAATCGTCACGGTTTTTTACAAAATTCAGGTCCGAAAAATAGTTTTCCATAAAATTGCTCAAAATCACTCATATGTTTTTCATGTTTTATAGATAAGTCGCACCAAGTTTCACTTTTCCTCTGAAGCCGAAAACTGTGAATAAATCATTACGATTTTTAAAAAATTTATGTCCGAAAACAGTTCTCTATAAAATCGCTCAAAATGATTCACTATGTTTCTCATTTGTAATGATACATCGTAAAACGTTTAACTTGCCTGTTAAAGGCCGAATTCATGTGCTAATTATAATTTTTTTTACAAAATTTAGGTTTGAAAAATAGTCCTCCAAAAATTTGCTTCAAATGATTCTGTCTGTTTTTCATTTTGTATAAATACACAAGACAAAGTCTTAAATTCCCAATAAATCTTGAATTCGTTTGCTAATCATCACGTTTTATACAAAATATAGGTCGAAAAATAGTCTTCAAAAAAATTGCTCAAAACGATTATATGTGTACTTTGTGTTGTATAAATACATTAGACAAAGTATCATATTCCCATTAGTTACCTAATTTGTGTGCTAATTATCACCTTTTTTTACAAAATTTAGGTCCGAAAAATAGTTTTCCATAAAATTCCTCAAAATGACTCGGTATGTTTTTCTTGTTTTATAGATAAGTCGCACCAAGTTTCACTTCTCCTCTGAAGCCGGAAACTGTGAATAAATTATTACAATTTTTAAACAATTTATGTCCGAAAATAGTTCCCTATAAAATCGCTCAAAATGATTCACTATGTTTGTCATGTTGTAAAGATACATCGCAAAGCGTTTCACTTGCCTATTGAAGGCCGAATTCATGTGCTAATTATCATGTTTTTTACAAAATTAATGTCAGAAAATAGTCCTCCGAAAATTTGCTCCAAATGATTCTGTTTGTTTTTATGTTGTATAAATACACCAGACAGTTTCAAATTCTCATTAACTTCCAAATTCGTGTGCTAATCATCACAATTTTTTATAAAATTTAGGTTCTAAAAATAGTCCCAAAAAAACTGCTCAAAACGATGCTATGTGTTTTTTATGTTGTATAAATACATTATAGAAAATTTCACATTCCCATTATTTACCTAATTCATGTGCTAATCATCACGTTTTTTTACAAAATTCAGGTCCGAAAAATAGTTCTCCATAAAATTGCTCAAAATGACTTGGTGTGTTTTTCTTGTTTTATAGATAAGTTGCACCAAGTTTCACTTCTCCTCTGAAGCCGGGAACTGTGAATAAATCATTATGTTTTTTAAAAAATTTATGTCCAAAAACAGTTCTCTATAAAATCGCTCAAAATGATAAAATATGTTTCTCATGTTGTAAAGATAAATCGCCAAACGTTTCACTTGTCGAAAATCGAATTCGTATGCTCATTATCACGTTTTTTACAAAATTTAGGTTCTAAAAATAGTCATCCAAAAATTTGCTCCCTGCGATTCTGTCTGTTTTTCATGCTGTAAAAATACACCAGATAAAGTTTTAAATTCCCATTAAATTCTGAATTCGTGTGCTAATCATTATGATTTTTTACAAAATTTAGGTCCGAAAAATGGTCTTAAAAAAAATCGCTCAGAACGATTCAATATGTTTTTCATGTTGTATAAATACATCAAATAAAGTTTCACATTCCAATTACGTCCCTAATTAATGTGCTAAACATCACCTTTTTTTTTTTCATAAAATTCAAGTCCAAAAAATGATTCTCCATGAAATTGATCAAAATCACTCGATATGTTTTTCATGTTTCATAGGTAAGTCACACCAAGTTTCAATTCTTCTCTGAAGCTGAAAACTGTGAATAAATCATTACGATTTTTAAAAAATTTATGTCCGAAAACAGTTCACAATCAAATCGCTCAAAATGATTTACTATGTTTCTCAGGTTATAAAGATGCATCGCAAAACATTTCACTTAAATGTTGAAGGCCGAATTCATGTGCTAATTATCATGTTTTTTACAAAATTTAGGTTCGAAATATAGTCCTCCTGAAATTTCTCCAAAAGATTCAGTCTGTTTTTCATGTTGTACAAATACAACAGACAAAGTTTCAAATTCCTATTAAATTCCGAATTCGTGTGCTAATCATCACGATTTATACAAAATCTAGGTCCGAAAAATAGTCTTCAAAAAAAAATTGTTCAAAACGATTCTATATGTTTTTCATTTGTATAAATACATAAGAAAAAGATTCACATTCTCATTATGGCCCTAATTCGTGTGCTAATCATCACGTTTTTTTTACCAAATTCAGGTCCGAAAAATGGTTCTCCATGAAATTGATCAAAATCATTCGGTATGTTTTCATGTTTCATGGATAAGTCGCACCAAGTTTCACTTCTCCTCTGAAGCTGGAAACTTTGAATAAATCATTTTGATTTTTAAAAATTTATGTCCGAAAACATTTCACAATGAAATCGCTCAAAATGATTTACTATGTTTCTCATGTTGTAAAGATGCATCGCAAAACATTTCACTTATCTGTTGAAGGCCGAATTCGTGTGCTAATTATCATGTTTTTTAAAAAATTTAGGTCCGAAAAATAGTCCTTCGAAAATTTCTCCAAATGATTCTGTCTGTGTTTCATGTTGTATAAATACAACAGACAAAGTTTCAAATTCCTATTAAATTCCGCATTCGTGTGCTAATCATCATGATTTTTACAAAATCTAGGTCCGAAAAATAGTCTTCAAAAAATTTCTCAAAATGATTCTATATGTTTTTCATGTTGTATAAATACATCAGACAAAGTTTCACAATCCCATTAAATTCCAAATTCGTATGCTAATCATCACGTTTTTTTACAAAATTTAGGTCCGAAAAATGGTCCCCCAAAAAATTGCTCAAAACGATTCTATATGTTTTTCATGTTGTATAAATACACCAGACAAAGTTCCAAATTCTCATTAAATTCCGAATTCGTGTGCTAATCATCACATTTTTTACAAAATTTAGGTCCGTAAAATTGTCTTAAAAAAAAATTGCTCAAAATGGTTCTATATGTTTTTCATGTTGTATAAATACATCAGACAAAATTTCACATCCCCATTATGGCTCTAATTCGTGTACTAATCATCACGGTTTTTTACAAAATTCAGGTTTGAAAAATAATTCTCTATAAAATTGATCAAAATGATTCACTATGGTTTTTATGTTGAAAAGATATATCGCACAACGTTTCACTTGCATGTTGAAGCCCAAATTTGTGTGCCAATCAATACTTTTTTTACAATATTTATTTCCCAAAAATATTCCTCCGTAGAATTGCCCAAAATGATTCTGTATATTTTTCATGTTGCAGGGACATATCGGCTCAATGTTTTACTTGTCTGCAGAAGGTCGAATCGCATGCTAATTAAAACATTTTTTTCATAATTTTGACCTAAAAATAGTTTCTTATAAAACTGTTCAAAACAACTCTATAGGTTTCTCATTACATAAAGATAAATCGAACAAGGTTTGACTTGCCTGTTTAAGCCTGAATTCATGTGCAAATTATAACGTTTACTATAAAACAATGGTCCGAAAATAGTTATTCATAAAATTGTTTAAAACGATTATGTGTGTTTATCATGTTTTAAAGATTTATCGCATAATGTTTCACTTTTCCGTTAAAGCCCGAATCGGTGTGTATATAATCAAGTTTTTTAAAAAATTTAGATTCGAAAAATAGTCCTCCAAAATTTTGCTCCAAACGATTCTGTCTGTTTTTCATGTTGTATAAATACACCAGACAAAGTTTCAAATTCCCATTAAATTCCGAATTCGTGTGCTAATGATTACCTTTTTTTACAAAATTTAGGCCCGAAAAATAGTCTTAAAAAAATTGCTCAAAAACAATTCTATATGTTTTTCATTTATATAAATACATCAGAAAAAGATTCACATTTCCATTACGACCCTAATTCGTGTGCTAATTATTACTTTTTTTACAAAATTTGGGTTTGAAAAATAGTTTTACATAAAATTACTTAAAATGACTGGGTATGTTTTTCATGTTTTATAGATAAGTCGCACCAAGTTTCACTTCTCCTCTGAAGCCAGAAACTGTGAATAAATCATTATGTTTTTTAGAAAACTTATGTTCAAAAACAGTTCTCTATAAAATCTCTGAAAATGGTTCACTCATGTTGTAAATATACATCGCAAAACGTATCACTTGCCTATTGAATGCCGAATTCGTGTGCTAATTATCATGTTTTTTTACAAAATTTAGGTATGAAAAAATAGTCCTTCAAAAATTTGCTCCAAATGATTCTGTCTTTTTTTCATGTCGTATAAATACACCAGACAAAGTTTCAAATTCCCATTAAATTCCAAATTCGTGTGCTAGTAATCACGTTTTTTTACAAAATTTAGGTCCGAAAAATATCTTCAAAAAAATTTCTCAAAACGATTCGATATGTCTTTCATGTTGTATAAATACATCAGACAAAGTTTCACATTCCCATTAAATTCCGAATTCGTATGCTAATCATCATGTTCTTTTTACAAAATTTAGGTCCGAAAAATCGTCCCCCAAAAAATTGCTCAAAACGATTCTATATGTTTTTTATATTGTATAAATACACTGGACAAAGTTTCAAATTCTCATTAAATTCTGAATTCGTGTGCTAATCATCACGTTTTTAAAAAAATTTAGGTCCGAAAAATAGTCTTAAAAAAAAATTGCTCAAAACGATTCTATATGTTTTTCATGTTGTATAAATACGTCAGTTAAAGTTTCACATTCCCATAAAATTCCGAATTCGTATGCTAATCATCACGTTTTTTACAAAATTTAGGTCTGAAATATTGTCCCACAAAAAATTGCTCAAAGCGATTCAATATGTTTTTCATGTTGCATAAATACACCAGAAAAAGTTTCAAACTCTCATTAAATTCCGAATTCATGTGCTAATCATCACGTTTTTTATAAAAATTTAGGTCCGAAAAATAGTCTTAAAAAAAATTGCTCAAAACTATTCTATATGTTTTTCATGTTGTATAAATACATCAGACAATGTTTCACATTCACATTAAATTCCGAATTCGTATGCTAAGCATCACGTTTTCTTTATAAATTTAGGTTCGAAAAATGATCCCCCAATAAATTGCTCAAAACGATTCTATATGTTTTCATGTTGTATAAATACATTAGACAAAGTTTCAAATTCTCATTAAATTCCGAATTCGTGCGCTAATCATCACGTTTTTTACAAAATTTAGGTCCGAAAAATTGTCTAAAAAAAAATTGTTCAAAACGGTTCTATATGTTTTTCATGTTGTATAAATAAATCAGACAAAATTTCACATTCCCATTATGGCTCTAATTCGTATGCTAATCATCACGTTTTTTTACAAAATTCAGGTCCGAAAAACTGTTCTCTATAAAATTGCTCAAAATGATTCACTATGGTTTTTATGTTGTAAAGATACATCGCACAACGTTTTATTTGCATATTCATGCCCGAATTCGTGTGCCAATCATCATGTTTTTTACAAAATTTAGGTTCGAAAAATAATCCTTTGTAAAATTGCCCAAAATGATTCTGTATATTTTTCATTTGCAGAGACTCATAGGCACAATGTTTTACTTGTCTGCAGAAGGTCGAATCGCGTGCTAATTATAACGTTTTTTTTTCATAATTTTGACCCAAAAAAAATTTTCTTATAAAACTGTTCAAAACAACTCTGTAAGTTTCTCATTACATAAAGATAAATCGAACAAGGTTTGACTTCCCCGTTTAAGCCCGAATTCATGTGCAAATTATAACATTTACTATAAAATAATGGTGCGGAAATAATTATCCATAAAATTGTTTAAAACGATTATGTATGTTTATCATGTTTTAAAGATTTATCGCATAATATTTCACTTTTCCATTAAAGCCCGACTCAGTGTGCATATAATCACGTTTTTTAAAAAATTTAGATTCGAAAAATAGTCCTCCAAAAATTTGCTCCAAACGATTCTGTCTGTTTTTCATTATATATAAATACACCATAAAAAGTTTCAAATTCTCATTAAATTCCGAATTCGTGTGCTAATGATTACCTGTTTTTACAAAATTCAGGCCGAAAAATAGTCTTCAAAAAAATTGCTGAAAACGATTCTATATGTTTTTTATTTGTATAAATACAACAGACAAAGATTTGCATTCCCATTGTGACCCTAATTCGTGTGATAATCATCACTTTTTTTACAAAATTCGGGTCTGAAAAATAGTTATACATAAAAGTACTTAAAATGACTGGGTATGTTTTTCATGTTTTATAGATAAGTCGCACCAAGTTTCACTTCTCCTCTGAAGCCGGAAACTGTGAATAAATCATTATGTTTTTTAAAAAACTTATGTCCGAAAATAGTTCTCTATAAAATCGCTAAAAATGGTTCACTATGTTTCTCATGTTGTAAAGATAAATCACAAAACGTTTCACTTGCCTATTGAAGGCCGAATTCGTGTGCTAATTATCATGTTTTTTACAAAATTTAGGTCCGAAAAAATAGTCCTTCATAAATTTGCTCCAAACGATTCTGTTTGTTTTTCATGTTCTATAAATACACCAGACAAAGTTTCAAATTCCCATTAAATTCTGAATTCGTGTGCTAATGATCACTTTTTTTACAAAATTTAGGTCCGAAAAATAGTCCTCAAAAAAATTGCTCAAAACAATTCTATATGTTTTTCATGTTGTATAAATACATTAGACAAAGTTTCACATTCCCATTATGGCCCGAATTCGTGTGCTAATCATCACGTTTTTTACAAAATTTAGCTCCAAAAAATAGTTCGGCATGAAATTGCTCAAAATGACTGGGTATATTTTTCATGTTTTATAGATAAGTTTCACCAAGTTTCACTTTTCCTCTGAAGCCGGAAGCTTTGAATAAATCATTACGTTTTTAAAAAAGTTTACGTCTGAAAACATTTCTCTATAAAATCACTCAAAATGAATTACTATGTTTCTAATACTATAAAGATACATCGCAAAACGTTTACTTGCCTGCTGAAGGCCGAATTCGTGTGCTAATTATCTTGTTTTTTACAAAATTTAGGTCCGAAAAATAGTCTTCTGGAAATTTGGTCAAAACGATTCTGTCTTTTTTTCATGTCGTATAAATGCACCAGACAAAAGTTTCACATTCCCATTCTGGTCCTAATTCATGTGCTAATCATCACGTTTTTTATAAAATTTATGTCTGAAAAATAATCCTTAAAAAAATTGCTCAAAACGATTCTAGATGTTTTCATGGTGTATAAATACATCAGACAAAGTTTCACATTCCTATTATGGCCCTAATTCGTGTGCTAATCATCACGATTTTACAAAATTCAGGTCCACAAAAAGTTCTCCATAAAATTTCTCTAAATGACTTGGTATGTTTTTCATATTTTATAGATAAATCGTACCAAGTTTCACTTCTCTTCTGAAGCCGGAAACTGTGAATAAATCATTACGTTTTTTAAAAAATATAATGTCTGACAACAGTTCTCTATAAAATTGCTCAAAATGATTTATTACGTTTCTCATATTGTAAAGTCCTCTGAAAATTTGCTCCAAACGATTTTGTTTGTTTTTCATGTTGTATAAATACAACAGACAATTTCAAATTCCCATTAAATTCCGAATTCGTGTGCTAATCGTCACGTTTTTTACAAAATTTAGGTTCGAAAATAGTCCTAAAAAAATTCTCAAGACGATTTTGTATGTTTTTATGTTATGTAAATACACGAGAAAAGTTTCACATTCTCATAAAGACCCGCATTCGTGTGCTAATCATCACGTTTTTTTTACAAAATTTAGGTCCGAAAAATAGCTCTCCATAAAATTATTCAAAATGACTCAGTATATTTTTCATGTTTTATAGATAAGTCGCACAAAGTTTCACTTCTCCTTTGAAGTTGGAATATGTGAATAAATCATTACTTTTTTTGCAAAATTTATATCCAAAAAATCGTTCTCTATAAAATTGCTCAAAATGATTTACTATGTTTCTAATGTTGTAAAGATACATCGCACAACATTTCAATTGCCTGTTGAAGCCCGAATTTGTGTACTATCATCACGTTTTTTACAAAGTTTGGATCCGAAAAATATTTCTCCGTAAAATTGCTAAAAATGATTCTGTATGTTTTTCCTGTTGCATAGATACGTCGGCACAATGTTTCACTTGTCTGTAGAATGCCGAATCTCTGTGCTATTTATCACATTTTTTTCAAAATTTAGATCGGAAAAAAAGTTTCTCATAAAACAGTTTAAAATTATTTTGTATCTTTCTCATTATATAAAGATACATCGCACAAAGTTTGACTTGTCTGTTGAAGCTCGAATTCATGTGCTAATTATCACGTTTCTCAAAAAATTACGGTCCAGAAATAGTTATCTTTAAAATTGCTCAGAACGATTATGTATGTTTCTCATGTTATAAAGATACATCGCACAATGTTTTACTTTTCCGTTAAAGCCTGAATTTGTGTGCTAATCATCACGTTTTTTACAAAATTTAGGTCCGAAAATAGTTATCCACAAAATTGCTTAAAATGATTATGAATGTTTTTCATTTTGTATAAATATACTGGACAAAGTTTCACATTCCCCTCAAATTCTGAATTGGTGTGCTAATCATCACGTTTTTTACAAAATTATGGTCTGAAAAATACTCCTCCGAAAAATCACTCAAAACAATTCTGTATGTTTTTCATGTTTTATAAATACACCTGACAAAGTTTCACATTCCAATTAAATTCCGAATTAGAGTGCTAATCATCACGTTTTTTTACAAAATTTAGGTCCGGAAAATAGTTGTCTATAAAATTATTCAAAATGACTCGGTATGTTTTTCATGTTCTATAGATAAGTCGCACCAAGTTTCACTTCTCTTTTGAAGCCGAAAACTGCGAGTAAATCGTTACGTTTTTAAAAAATTTATGTTTGAAAACAGTTCTCTATAAAATTGCTCAAAATGATTCACTATGTTTCTCATGTTGTAAAGGTATATCGCACAACGTTTCACTTGCCTGTTGAAGCCCGCATTCGTATGCTTGTCATCACGTTTTTTACAAAATTTAGGTCCGAAAAATAGTCCTCCTTAAAATTTCTCAAAATGATTCTATATATTTTTCATGTTGTATGGATACATCGGCAAAATGATTCACTTGTCTTTAGAAGGCCGAATTTGTGTTCTAATTATCATGTTTTTATCAAAATTTAGAACCGAAAAAAAGTTTCATATAAAACTGTTCAAAACGATTTTGTATGTTTCTCTTTACATAAAGATACATTGCACAAGGTTTTACTTGCTCCTGTAAGCCCGAATTCATGTGCTAATTATCACGTTTCTCACAAAAATAAGGTCCGAAAATAGTTATCCTTAAAATTGGTCAAAACGATTTTGTATGTTTGTCATGTTGTAAAGATACATAGCATAATGCTCCACTTTTTGTTAAAGCCCAAATTTGTGTGCTAATCATCACATTTTTTATAAAATGTAGGTGCAAAAAAAGTTTCCACAAAATTGCTTAAAACTAAGTGATTCTGATCACGAGTCGCACAATATCCGACCTCTAACGGTATCCACACGAACAATTCTCAGATCAACCACCAATTAATGACGGCTAGTTTCTCTTTATGCAGAGTCCCAACATACACTAGGGTTTCTAAAACCCTTATGGAATCTTTCCTAATTCAGGACTAGTGGTTGAGGCTTATATAATAAGCTATCTAATAGGTTTGGATCAAAGACCTAATAACCCAATAGCTTATTAATAATAAGTCTATAAAATTAATTTTTCTCATAAATTAATCCCTTTATTATTTTATAATTAAGCTAAGATATTGCTCTTATTATTCATGTGACCATTTAGGTCCCTAAACACGTTGAAAATAAATATAAATTATAATACTACGACTATAGGACATAAAATCAACACTAACAGATCATTAAATTTTTTTAATCATCAAAATTAGGATCAGTTGTACCCTAAAAACCATGAGAATGGAGAATGTTTATGTGGTTGAGCTAGGAGTGTAAATAAGCTGTTCGTGAGCGGCTCGCAAACTGTTCAGTCAAAACTTGCCCATTGAAGCCCGAATTTGTGTGCTAATTATCATATTTTTAGTAAATTATGGTCCAAAATAGTTATCCTTAAAATTGATAAAAACGGTTATGTATGTTTTTCATGTTGTACAGATACATTGGAAAGAGTTTCACTTTCCCGTAAAGCCCGAATTCGCTTGCAAATCATCACGTGTTTTTAAAAATTTAGGTCCAAAAATAGTTCTCCATAAAATTGCTAAAAATAATTCTATATGTTTCTCATATTTTAAAAATAATCGCAGAAAGTTTCACTTGTTCTTTGAAGGCAGAAACGATGAGTTAATCAATACGTTTTTTACAAAATTTATGTCCGTAAAACAACTCTCTATAAAAATGATCAAAATGATTCACTGTGTTTCTCATGTTGTAAAAATGTGTCGCACAACGTTTCACTTACGTGTTGAATCAAGAATTCGTGTGGTAATCATCACGTTTTTAACAGAATTTGGGTCTGAGAAATAGTCCTCCATAAAATTGCTCAAAATGATTCTGTATATTTTTTATGTTGTGTGTTGGCACAATGTTTCACTTCTCTATAGAAGACCGAATCCGTGTGCTAATTATCACATTTTTTTCTCAAAATTTTGACCCGAAAAAAAGTTTCTGATAAAACTTTATAAAAAAAAAAAACACTCTGTATGTTTCTCATTACATAAAGATACATCGAACTAGATTTGACTTGCCTATTGAAGCCCGAATTCTTGTGCTATTATCACGTTTTTACAAAAATAGTTATCCTTAAAATTTCTCAAAACGATTCTTTATGTTTATCATGTTGTGAAGATAAACTGCATAATGTTTCACTTTTTCGTTAAAGCTCGAATTCGTATGCTAATCATCATGTTTTTTACAAAATTTATGTCCGAAAAAAAGTTCTCCAAAAAATTACTTAAAACGATTTTGAATGTTTTTCATATTTTATAAATACACCAGACAAAGTTTCACATTCACATTAAAATTCAAATTCGTGTGCTAATCATCACGTTTTTCACAAAATTTACGTTAAAAAATAGTCCTCTGAAAAATTACTCAAAACGATTCTGTATGTTTTCATGTTGTATAAATACACAAAGTAAAGTTTCACATTCCAATTAAGGCCTGAATTCGTGTGCTAATCATCACATTTTTTTACAAAATTTAGGTCCGAAAAACAGTTCTCTTAAAATTGCTCAAAATGACTCGGTATGTTTCTCATGTTTAATAGATAAGTCGCACAAAGTTTCATTTCTCCTTTGAAGGCGGAATCTGCAAGTAAATAATTACATTTTTTACAAAATTTATGTCCGAAAAATAGTTCTCTGAAAAATTGCTCAAAATGATTCACTATGTTTCTCATGTTGTAAAGAGACATTGCACTACGTTGCACTTGCCTCTTGAAGCCCGAATTCGTGTGCTAATCATCACGTCCTTTATAGAATTTAGGTCCAAAAAATAACCCTCGATAAAATTGCTCAAAATGATTCTATATATTTTTCATGTTGTATAGATACATCTGCACGATGTTTCACTTGTCTGTAGAAGGCCAAATTCGTATGCTAATTATCATGTTTTTTAAAAAATTTAGATCCGAAAATGAGATTCTCATAAAATTGTTCAAAACAATTCTGCATGTTTCTATTTACATAAAGATATATCGCACAAGATTTAACTCTCCCCATTGAAGCCCGAATTCATACGCTAATTATCACGTTTCTCATAAAAATAAGGTCCGAAAATAGTTACCCTTAAAATTGCTCAAAACAATTCTATATGTTTGTCATGTTGTAAAGATACATCGCATAATGTTTCACTTTTCTGTTAAAGCCCGAATTAGTTTGTTAATCCTTACGTTTTTTACAAAATTTAAGTTCCAAAAAAAGTTCTGCATAAAATTTCTTAAAACGATTCTGTATATTTTTCATGTTGTATAAATACACAACACAAAGTTTCACATTCCCATTAAAGTCTGAATTTGTGTGCTAATCATCACGTTTTTTACAAAATATAGGTCTGAAAAATAGTCCTCTAAAAAATTGCTCAAAGCGATTCTGTATGTTTTTCATGTTGTAAAAATACACAATGTAAAGTTTCACATTTCAATTAAGGCCCGAATTTGTGCGCTAATCATCACTTTTTTTTTATACAATTTAGGTGCGAAAAATAGTTCTCTATAGAATTGTCAAAATAACTCGGTATGTTTCTCATGTTTTGTAGATACATCGTACAAAATTTCACTTCTCCTTTGAAGGCGGAATGTGTTTGTAAATCATTACGTTTTTTACAAAATTTATGTCCGAAAAACAGTTCTCTATAAAATTACTCAAAATGATTCACTATGTTTCTCATGTTGTAAAGAACAATCTCACAACATTTTACTTGCCTGTTGAAGCCAAATACATGTACTAAGCATGACGTTTTTTACAAAATTTAGGTCCAAAAAATATTTCTCCGTAAAATTGTCCAGAACAATTCTTTATGTTTTTCATGTTGTATAGATATATGTCAAAATGTTTCCCATGTACGTCGAAGGCCAAAACAAAACAAAGTTCACATTCCCATTAAGGCCCTAATTTGTGTGCTAATCATTATGTTTTTTTCAAAAATTTAGGTCTGAAAAATAGTTCTCTATAACATTACTCAAAATGACTCGATATGTTTTTCATGTTTTATAGATAAGTCGCACCAAGTTTCACTTCTCTTTTGAAGCCGGAAACTGTGAGTAAATTATTACATTTTTTAAAAAAATTATGTCCGAAAACAGTTCTCTATAAAATTGCTCAAAATGATTCACTATGTTTCTCATGTTGTAAAGATACATTGCACAACGTTTCACTTGCCTGTTGAAGGTCGAATTCGTGTGCATCACGTTTTTTTACAAAATTCAGGTCCGAAAAATAGTCCTCAGTAAAATTGCTCGAAATGATTATGTATATTTTCCATGTTGTATAGAAACATTGGCACAATGTTTCACTTGTCTGTAGAAGGTCGAATTGTGTGCTAATTATCACGTTTGTTTCAAAATTTTGACCCAAAAAAAGTTTCTTATAAAACTGTTCAAAACAACTCTGTATGTTTCTCATTACATAAAGATACATCTCACAATGTTTGATTTGCCGGTTGAAGCCCGAAATCTTATGCTAATTATCACGTTTCTTATAAAATTAAGGTCCGAAAATTGTTATCCCTAAAATCGGTCAAAACAATTCTGTATGTTTATCATGTTGTAAAGATGCATCGCATGATCTTTCACTTTTCTGTTAAAGCCCGAATCCGTGTGCATCATCATGTTTTTTACAAAATTTAGATCCAAAAAAAGTTCTCCACAAAATTGCTTAAAATGATTATGAATGTTTTTCATTTTGTATAAATACACTAGACAAAGTTTCACATTCCCCTTAAATTTCGAATTCGCGTGCTAATCATCACATTTTTTATAAAATTATGGTCTGAAAAAATAGTCCTCCAAAAATTCGCTCAAAACAATTATGTATCTTTTTCACGTTGTATAAATACACCGGACAAAGTTCTACATTCCCATTAAATTTCGAATTCGAGTGCTAATCATCATGTTTTTTTACAAAATTTAGGTCCAGAAAATAGTTCCCCATAAAATTGCTCAAAATGACTTGGTATGTTTTTTATATTTCATAGATAAGTCGCACCAATTTTCACTTCTCCTTTGAAGCCAGAAACTGTGAAAAAATCACTACATTTTTTAAAAAATTTATGTCTGAAAACAATTCTCTATAAAATTGCTCAAAATGGTCCACTATGTTTCTCATGTTGCAAAGACACATCGCATAACATTTCACTTGCATATTGAAGCCCGAATTTGTGCGCCAATCATCACGTTTTTTACAAAATTTAGGTATGAGAAATAGTCCTCCGTAAAATTGCTCAAAATGATTATGTATATTTTTCATATTTTATAGACACATCGACACAATATTTCACTTGTCTGTAGAGAGCCGAATCCGTGTGCTCTAATTATCACGTTTTTTTCAAAAATTTTCACCCGAAAAAACTTTGTATGTTTCTCATTACATAAAAATACATTACACAAGGTTTGACTTTTCTGTTGAAGCCCGAATTCATGTGTTAATTATCATGTTTCTCACAAAATTAAAGTCAAACAATAATTATCCTTAAAATTGTTCGAAACGATTATGTATATTTGTCCTGTCGGAAAACAGTTTTTTTCGCTTGTTAGTAACAAAAATGAACTTTATGAAGAAGAACAATGTTTGTTAACTTGTGAATCAAGGCATTCAATATTAAATATACTGTTCCTTGTGATTAACCATTGAGGTTCAAGAAGGACCTTCATTACAAGGCTGCCAAGGTTATTGGACATCCACTCTGCAACCTTGGTATAAACGATTTTCGATCTAATCTAGGATCTTCATCATCTACTGTCCACCTGCATCCATGTGGAACATGAACTCTTTCTTTTAGTAATAATTTTTTAAAAATTTATTTTTTAAAATTTAAGATTTATATTAAAGAGAGTACTAAAAGATATATTAGACGATCCGATCACAAAATTTTATGTTTGAAATTGATGCACTATTCTTGTTTCTAAAACGAATAAAAGAGATAGCAAAAGAAATAATAATATTATTGAAAGAAATAAAGAAAACATGCAAGAACTTATATGATTTGATCATGAATCGATCAACGTGTATGAATAAAGAAAAGATAAAATTCTCTCCCTCTGTTGAGAATCCCACATCGACTAATTAAAGAAAATAATTACTACTTATAAAGACTTGGGCAATCCTCCCCTCTTGAGGTACCTTTCGGGGTGAGTTAGGCCCAAGCCCAAATTCTAACACCCTCACTATAAATTATATAGTAAAATTTCCTTTTTATAAGACCTAATAAATATAATTATTAGAATATAATCTAACTATAACTATTATGAAGAATATAACACAAATACTTAAAGTTCATAACTCGATAAATGGTTGAAATTGTTACATTTTTCTCACATATAAGAAGCTTAATTAATTAAAAAAAATTTTAAATTATCTTTTAGAAGCTATCTTTATGATACTTTTTTAAATTGTTTCTATTTATTCATGATATTAAAATTAAAACGATTAAAATAATTTTTTTAAAAGTAATTTTTTAAAACGATTTTAAAAAAAATAAAAACAATTAAGAACCGGATATATATATATATATACATATATATATATATATATATATATATATAAGTTCACTTACTTGTATCCACTAGTTAATCTGTGTAAGAATGCCAACATTGTTATTTTTGCCATGTTCATCCCCAAGCATGTTCTTGGTCCAGTTCCCCAAGGAATGTAACTGTATGGCTTCTGCATTTCCTATTAAAATCAAATATGCAGATTCTTGTAAATGACTCATAGTTAATCGGGTGAATTTTTAAAATTGATAATTAGATACTTAATTTAATTTTTTGTTAACAAAGTTACGATATATAGATTGAAAAAAAATTAACCGTTTGTGTTTTTTTGATAATTGATTAACTTATTTCCTTAAATACCACTCCTAATAACATATTTTCGTTCATAATTATGAATTATGTTTTGCTTTCTTAGAAGTTAAAACAGTGATAAATTTTCCTTCATTTGAACAATAACTATTTATAGAAGCACAATGTATTTGAAGATAATTTTTAAATAATTGGTGTTTGTGTCTATTGCCGTTAAATTGCCTAATTGTAAATTTCAAAAGTTGAGTTACTCAATTGACACTTAACTGTGAGTACCGGAATTACATTAGGAAAATATATTTTTTTAAAAATAAAAAAAAAATTCATATAGTATAGCTAGCTTACATCCCATCTTGAAGGGTTGAAGAGGAAGGGATCCTTGTATGTTTCTGGATCAAAATGTATACGGGGTGCATCAATATTCACATGCCATCCTCTCTTTATTTCGATTCCTGCCATAACCCCATAGCCACAGAAAGATTTAGGTAATAAAAGTTTATTTTTTTGAAAAGTTTTCACATATATATAAGCTTGACTCGTAAAGATAAATGTCTAATTTGATCTAAGTTATTTTAAACGGTTAAAAACATAGCAAGAAAACTCCATTGGCTTGTGTTTGAGGTCTTTAATGGCAGCACAGTTATTGCTCAACCATTCCATGGAGGATTGAAACTTAGTGAAATATCTGCTTGTAACAGTTAGTTAAGTGTCATATTAAATACTCTCTTTGTTCGGTTAGCAAGTACTAAAAAGATATTTGTTGGAATTTACACATAAGTAATTAAATTTACTTCCAGTCGGAAATATAATTCCTTTTGGACTCTTGCATATAGATTAATATTCTTGAAATCAAGATGTCTTTTAATGTTAAATACCCAAATTACTATTTTTTTCTTTTTCCTCTCCCATTCTAAAGAGTCAAAATATTATTTAAATTCTAATGAAATAAATAAGGATATATTTGGAAAAGAAGTATTAAATGTCTATAAAAAAATGTAAAAGAACTTATATATTTGACTACTCTCAATACTTCTAAAATAATTTATATTTCCGATTGAAGGTAGTAATTTATAAATCTACTGAACATTTATGGCTTTCGGGCTTTAGGAAAGTCTTTTGGAGTCTCACGTGAAAACTTCACAATTTCTCTTTAGCTTGACTCTCTATAAAAGGAGGTACATTGTTTACCTTCTCCTCGGTCTTCCTCTTACATTCTCCTAATCTCTACACCCACTCTTGGGACTTAGCCTCTAAGTTTGAACCCAAGTCTCTTATAATTATTGTTTTTACTATTATTTTTTTATATCTCGATACTCATTTAAGCATCGAACATTTACTCTTGTCTTGCAAATTAAGACCGAAGGTAGGAATCCAACGAAAGCAAACAACATTACGTAAATGTCCATGCATGAAAATTAGGTTAAGTTTACCGTCAATGGTGCAATTTTCAAGTGCCACACGAGGAATCCATAATACGATATTTGCCATTCTCAATGTCTCCTTGATAACCTAGATAATTTATATAAATGAAGGAAATTGAAATTATATTTAAAAATAATCATCTGGCAAAACAAAAACATACAAAATATGGCTTGATTTGTCTAACCTTTGAGGCATATGACATTTTCTCGAGATCTTTAAGAGTAAGAAGTGTTCCCTCCGGCTTGCTTCTGAGTATCGAGACTTGTTCTTCCTATATTCATCATATGTATCATTGTAACTCATGACTTTCAAAGTCCATAACGGTTTGAATTTTGTAAAAGTTAAAATGTTTGTAAAATAAAATATGCGATGTACGTAGATCAAGATACACATATTCAAATTAAATTTTTTTTTTAAAAGATGAAATTTCTCACCCGGAGCTTGTCTTGAACATCTTTGTGGTCACTCAAGAACTTGACACTCCACATCATAGCAGCTGCTGTTGTGTTTTGACCAGAAAGCATCATTGTTAATAGATTATCCATGATCTCTTCATCATCAAGTTTTTCATTATTTGGATATGAATCCCTCTCAATCATTCTTTGCAAGAAGTCATCAAGATTTTCTTCCCCATTTCTTCTCTTGCCAATCATCTCTTTGAATGTTTTCATGATTCTCTTTCTTGCCTACAAAAATAAATTTCTTTACTCAGTTATGAATTCTTGTGCTCGGGCAAACTAACCCCTTCATGCTCAGACTAATCATCTAGCCTGGAACGTGAAATTTTACAGAATATCATTTTTAATTGGCTCAACATCATGGCTATAATACCATATTAATATTTTAAGTTTAGGCCTAACTCATCCCTTTACGTCCAAGCTGATCATCTAGTTTGGAGCATGAAATTCTACAGAATATCATCTGCAGGTAGCCTAACATCATGACTCCGGCACTATGTTAATATTCTGGGTTTGGGCTTAGCTCACCCCTTCATGCCCAGGCCGATCATCTAGCCTGAAGCGTGAAATTCTGTAAAATATCATCTACGGGTGGCCCAACATCATGACTCTGGTACTATGTTAATATTCTGGGTTTGGGCTTAGCTCACCCCTTCATGCCCAGGCCGATCATGACTCTGGTACTATGTTAATATTCTGGGTTTGCGCTTAGCTCACCCCTTCATGCCTAGGCCGATCATCTAGCCTGAAGCGTGAAATTCTGTAGAATATCATCTACGGGTGTCCCAACATCATGGTTTTAATACCATGTTAATATTCTGGACTTGGGCCTAACTCACCCCTTCATGCCCAGGCCAATCATCTAGCCTAGAGCGTGAAATTCTGTAGAATATTATATGCGGGTGGCCCAACATCATGGTTTTAATACTATGTTAATATTCTGGACTTGGGTCTAACTCACTCTTCCATGCTCAGGCCGATCATCTAGCCTAGAGCGTGAAATTCTGCAGAATATCATCTGCGAGTGGCCCAACATAATGGTTCTAATACCATATTAATATTCAGAAACTTATTAAGAATTTATAAAATTTTTAATTAGCCGACGTTGAGATTCTGAACGTTTAGGTGATTACCTTTATGCCCTTGTAGTAAGTAGTGCCAGGGATCATGACAGGAAAGGATATAACGGCATTAGAAACAGCAGTAATATCTCTTTCAATTTGTTCAACTAACGATGCATCTGTTATACTCATTAACATCTTACATGTTGCGGCAAATGTCATCTGTAAAAATGAATTCAACAGTTAAAAAAAAGGATATTAAATCTTTAAAATAGAGGATAAATGATAAATTGTAAAATATAATCCCTAAAATAAAAATTTATATAAAAAAAGTGCTGTAAAAATATTATAATTGATGATCTTCATTCATTTAATATTGTAAAGAAAGTCGGCTAATTTCTTTATACTTCGTTTCATAATATAAAGTTAAATTATTTTTTTACATAAATTAAAAAAAATGAAATTAAGGTATTTTTAATAGTAAATACTATAATATTCATTTATTAATTTTATAAACTTCTCATTCCAAAACTTTATCTTCTCTCTCTTCTTCCCTTTCTCCATATTTTAAGGCTATATTAGTGGGTTTAAGTTTTTGAAAATTATTTAATAGTGATACATTAAATGAATAGGGGTATTCTTTGGGAAAAAAAGTTTACAAAAAGAAATCATCTTATAATATGAAACTTCAAATATGGCAATTTAACCTTATATTATGAAAGGAATGTAGTATTTATATGAGGAAAAAAACTATAAATGCCCTCCAATTATTTACGCACGGCTGAAAATGTCTTTAAACTTTACTTTTCACTAATTTAATCCTCTAACTATTTTCGAACCTCTAAAAGTACTCTTTTGGCGAATTTTGTGGTGGTTTCCGGTGAAACAAAACTAGCCGGAAACTATCACTAAATCCATCAGAAGGTACTTTTAGAGGCCTGTAAAAGTTTAAGGGCATTTTCAACAGCTCATAAATAGTTCACCAGAAACCACCACAAAATTCATCGAAAACTACCACTAAAAATCCACTGGAAAGATACTTTTAAAGGCCTTTAAAAGTTTAAGGACATTTTCAACCACTCGTAAATAGTCGGAGGGCATTTATAACCCCTTTTCCCTATTTAGATTAATCAAGAAATATAATGGAATAGTATTAGTAGTAGTGTATACCTACCTTGGTACTAAAGTTGAAAACCCCAAAACTTTTACCATTTCTTTCCAAATTATTGAGTCTTTGAGTGATCATTTTGTCAACAATTGGAACAAAAATTGAGAGAGAAGTCATAGAAAAAGAATCAGACAATAGACGTCTGATTCTTTTGTGACTCTCTTGAGGTACACTGAACAAGCTCTTTTTTCCAGCTGCATCTGCCATTGATTTTAGATATCCCTTGTTGAACATTGTTAAATCATTTGTGTATATCTTCTTTGCTCCTTCAACACTTGGGACAAACACATGGATTTTCCCAAATATCCTTGTTTTGAACCAATCCCCATGTCTAAAATACATATGAAAAATTACTCACTAGATTAGTACTATACAACTCAATAAGTCTATCTATCTGTCTATCTAGCCAATTACTCTTTTCTGTTTCATGTTATCTGTCGCGTTAACACATAACACAAGTATTAAAAAATTTACAACTTCCGGCAAGAATATAAGTCTTTTTGGACTTTGCACACAAATTAAGATGAAGGAAACAATACAATTTATAAGGTGAAATATGTATTTTATCCTCAATAAATAAGGAGAGAGGAAGGGAGATAATAAATAAATTAAAGAGAGTAGAATTGGAAAATATACAATAAACACACATTGAAATATGTAAAAAGACTTATAATTTTGGAATCCAATTTTTGCTTAAAAAACTTATATTTTTTACCGGAGGTAGCATTAGATTGTCTTAATTTGAAGATTAAATAGACTAAATTGCACTTTCTTTGGAATATGAGTTCATTTGAATTGTTTCTAAGCATTTATTACATTGTATTATTTCCATAATACTCCTTTTGGCTCACAAAGATGTCCTAGTTTCCTTTTTCTTTTGTCCTAAATTATTGTCCTATTTCCATTTATATATATATTAGTTAACCTGTTAATTTCTTTGTATATCCTTCATTATCCTACATCTTAATTAATAAAAACCCCCACTTCCAAGAAATAATAATAAAACACACATCATTCTAGTAATTTTATACAAATTTCAAGATAAAAAGTCAAATTCATTTATCATTGAGGAAGAGTATAAAAGAGAACTCAAAACAAAATTTACTCTATTTTATTAATAAAACTTATTAAATAAAAAATAAATTCTGAAAAATATATATATCATAAAAGAAAAAAATAGTACAGAGAGTGATACAAATAGAAGAGAAACTTAATGAATGATTTAGTTACCTTAAGCGTCGGAGCCTGACAAATTCATAGCAACCTTTACTGCTATTGGCAGCTGATAGAAAAGAGAAGCCTTCTCCAATAAAAGGAATTCCCAGATTGCCAGGAATACTTGTTGTTGATTTTCCATCTGAATTTGCTCTTGAAAGTAAATAGGCAATTCCTATGATAAACAATGAACCCAAAATGAGAAAATAATTTTCAAGAAAGATGATAAGATTTTCATGGGAAATATTCATGATGAGCTTTAAGCTACCCCAATTGAGTAAACCAAAGAATCAATCAAAAGATTAATAAAATGAATCAAAAAGATTTATGAGTAAATAAATAGGTATGTATTTGGACGGATTAGCTTAAAAGTTGGAAAGCATCTAATGAAGATTATACCCATGCTATAGGAAAAGACAAATTTTCATTACATTAATTAATTGTGCCTGCTTTATTCTTATTATTCTATGAGATTATAAATGACTATTTCTTTTTTTAACTAATATTATATCAGTCATTTGACACGATTATTAAGGGTTTTGAAATCAAGAAGCTATTTTTCTACTTCCGGTCAGAAATATAAATCATTTTAGAGATATTGAGGATGAGTCTTTTTACATTTCTGTATGGACATTTAATGTTTCTTTTCCAAATATACCCTCATTTATTTCTTTTGACTCTTGAGAAGGGTTGAGGAAAAAGAGAAAAGGATAATTTGGGTATTTAAGATTAAAAGAAATCTTAATTTCAAAGATATTAATCTATAAGTATAAGTCCAAAAGGAATTGTATATCTGACCGGAGGTAGTTTCATAAATATAGAGAGAAATATAAAGAGAGAGAATAGATAAATAAATAAGAAGAGAGATGAGGATAAAATTGAAAAAAGAATAATAACTACTCTTTAAAAATTGAAAAAAGATATTTATTATAAAATAAAATAAAACTTCTAAATAAAAAGATACTTATTTTGAAACGGATCCAAATCCAGAAGTAAATGATATATGAATAACTTGGAATGTTTTTTGGATGTGTTAGGACAAAGCTTAAAGCATCTTGAGCTACTATCCATGTATGGAATCTTCATGCTATATAAACTTAAAGCATCTTAATAATATTTAACGACTTAATTCTCTTACAAAATGTTATAATATTTGTTCTCAAGATAATACTTTTCGTACTAATTTATAGCTTCATATTTTGATTTGGAACAAAGATTTTCTTATGAAAAAATATTTATATGTTTTAGTCCGGGTATTACATAACATGATATATTTACTAAATAAAAGATAAATTTTAATAAACTCTAAAAAAATTAAATATATTATAAAAAATATAAAAAATGTTAAAAAAATATTACAAATGATTCAAATTAGGTAGGAGAATGTTCTTTTAAACCCTAAAAAACATAAGAAGAACCAATGTAGTTTTCAATATCGAGGATTTTTCACTTTTTAATTCGCTTAACCAATGTAGTTTTTAATATATACATATATATATGTGTTTTGATTTTTATTTATCACAATATAAAATTAAAGGTGATATAAAATCACATGAATTTCTCATACAAAATTGTTCATGTATGATCAGTGGCGGAACCAGAACAAAAAACTTAGAGGGGAAAATTTTACCAAAATTTCGTTTATAAAATAGATTCATTCCAAATACAAAAATATTCAAAACTGGAGGGGCTTAATTGTAAAAACATCAAAATTCCTAAAGTTTTTTTTTTCTTTTCAGGGGCTCGGATGTATGATATTGGAAAGTTCTTAGAATGTTCAAAAGTCGAATAATAAAGTTGAATTAGTTTCCAGACAAATAGTCTTTTAAAGTAGGAAGATCAAAAGTTGTTTGTAAATCGTTTTTGGGTCACTTTTAAAGACTCAACTGTATAGTCAATCAATAATATTTATACCGTGTCAAATTTTTAATTATGAGTCTAGTTTAAAATGCAACAAATTATACGTAATTTGGAGTTTCCTATTGCGATATATATGGTCAATTTACTAAAATGGCACATTTCTAGCTAGAGAATTATATATGCTAGATTAGCTTGATGGTACACATTCTTTTGATTATTTCTTGATTTCCATTGAGATTTTGACAAGCTATTAGGCATTTTTGTATTTTCCAACAAGTTTTTATTGATTTGTGCTATTTTTAATCAAGATTACTATTTCCTAAATTAGTATTTAGTTTGAACAGATGTTCTAAACTACTTATTAAAACTCTAAACAAAAACCCTTGTAGTGTACACTTAAATTTTATATTATAGTTTCAGCCTTTCGCCTTTTTGAGTGGAAGTTTTCCTTCTTTCTCATTTTTACTCTTATCTCTTTTGTGTACCTCATTTTTACTCTTATCATTTTGGTGGATTTCATTGAGTTATTCCTTAGGTGATGAGTTGTATTAATTTTATAATATTCACTATTCTTAATATTTCCAGTATCAATGTATTAATAATTGGGTGATTCCTTATTCTTAATATTTCTAGTATCAATATATAATGCGCTTGGCCACAAATAGCAATATTCTTGAAATTATACCGGAAATCGAACTGGTTAAGTTGTTGATTAATTTTTTTTGGTTTAATAAGCCACATTGCTGTAAAAATCAGATGACGTTATAAATACATAAAAAATTATAAATATATTTTAAAATAAGTCTTTTAACCCTGAGATCAGACCACTATTTGGTACACTGGACTATGTTAGTTTCCAAGAGATACCCTAATAAACGGGTAGAATTCTCTTACGCAACGGCAGGCTTGAACTAACATTGGAACCCAATAATTTATGCACATACATATTATAAATCAATTAACACTACATATAATTAAAAAGGTTCAATTTAAGATAATATTACAAATTTTTTTAAATAAAAGAGTATACACAAACATATAAAGTTTAATAAAAAAATTCTTATAAAAATATTCTAAAATCGACTAGGTCAAATGACTAGTTTGACTAGTCTAATAAACCTATTCATTTAAGTATCGTCTTTTTAAAAAAATTGAATCGATATATGGTCTAATTTTAATCTGACTGACCGATCCGATCTGATTTTTTCATACACAAAATAGAACAACAGGCTTTCTTTTGAGATCCAAAACTTCCTTTATGAATAATAGTTGCATCATTCATAATTAAAACTTTTTTTTTCACTTGAGACTATGTTTGGGAGCAAAGCAAGGCTTTTAAGCATTTTATTTGTTGTACAAGATATTAACATTCAAACTTACATATTAATATACATATCACCTTTCATATCTTGACTTTTAAAAAATATTTAAATTTTTATATTTTTTTTTAAATATGAAATTCAAAATATAACAATTAAAAAAATTGAGGAATATTAATTATGTCTTTGGAGGATGGATTGAAAAAATAAATAAATACATGAGAGAAACATTTTTTTGAAATTGGGTTATTTCTTGCAGTCTTTGACTCCATGAATGCATTTTCATCATCTTCAAGGCAACCAATAGTATAACTCAAGCAAGCTAGGTGTCCTCTTCATAAACATTGTGTTTATTAAATACTTAAATTAAAAAATAGATTAAATTACTTCTTAAATGTCATTAATAAGTTAAATATTAATTTTATTGTAGTATTTAATATAATTTGTTTGTTAATTTTTATTTTAGTACTTTTTTGTTTGATCATTTGACGATTTAATATTATTTTTTTATTAATTGATAATTAAGTAATCAAAATAAAATTTTGAACTACTGCTAGATGTAATTTTTTTACTATTTGTAAATATTTAAACATGAATTTTCATTTTGTCCTCGATGGATCAGAAGAAAAATGATGAATTTTCATATAATTAAAAAATTATACCTGATAGTGGATCACTATATTTCTAGTAAAATTGATTAGGCCATAATTCTGATTTGGTCATCTTATTGTTAATCAACAAATAAACAGCACTAAATTGTTAAAAAAGTGATGAGTTTTCATGTTTAAATATTTATAAACAGTAAAAAAAATCACATCTGATAGTAGCGGCAAAATTGATTTTGCTGGAATTCTGACTTGGTCACTTACCAGTCATTCAACAAACAAGTAGTGCTGAATGGAATTAATCCTAATCTTGTCACGTATGTGTGATTTTTTTACTGTTTGTAAGATTTAAACATGTATGAAATATCATTCATTTAATTCTAGTCCGTCAAGGGTAAAATGGCCGTTCATACTTAAATCTCTAGAAATAGTAAAAAAATCACACCTGATCGTAGTCCAAAATTTCAATTTAATCATGTAATTGTCAATTGACAAACAACTGGTACTAAATCCTCAAATGATCAAATAAAAAGTCATTAAAATAAAAATCAACAAATAAATTATACTAAATTATTAAATTACCAAACAAAAAAGTACTAAAATAGAATTAACTCATAATTTAATAAAAACTTTTAAAATAATTATTTTATTTTAATAAAATATATATATATATATAAAAAATATCATTTAATACTTTTTTAATTTACTAAAAGAACTACGAATATTTTGAAACAGAAAGAAAAAAATCTAGATAACCCATAATATAAAAGAGAGTATTATTATTATTAATTAAAAAAGAAGTGAAGAAAGTCGCCTAAATCACCGCTTCTTTACACAATTCCCATGCACCATATTTTATCATTCTTGTTTTCTCCGCCACCCTTAATTATATTTCCCTCTTTTTTTTACTTCACCCTTTTAAATAAACAAATACAGAAATTTCCCGCAATACTTTTTTTTTTTAACAAAAAATTTCACGTATTTTTCCGTCTCATAAAGATAGTTCAAAATTTTTCTTTCCTAATTATGATCATATTTTCATTTATATATATTAACTAATATGTTAATTCTCTTGTACGCCTTTTGTTATTTTATATTTTAGATGATAAAAATTTTAATAAAATACACATAATTCTAAGAACTTTATATAAATTTCAAGATAAAAAGTCAAGTAAAGAAAGTTGTAAAATCGCTTATATTTTTTACCGGAGAGAGTAAATTACATTATGTTTTTATAGTTTTCATAAGTAACACGTAAAGAAGTTTAGAATAATAGTGAAATGTAAAAATAAATAAATAAAAAAGAAAAATGTTTAACGGATCACCTTTGAGTGAGATATGGTGACTTAATGAGGGACAAAATTGAAAAAACAAGTAGAAAGTACGCTTAATCTCCCTTGCTAGTAAAAGATCTTCTGAACGAAAAGACTATTTCGTCCTCGTTAAACCATTAGAATTTGCTCAATGTTGATCTGTTTATTATTATTAGTTAAAAAGGAGAAAAGAAAAGAAAAAGGGTGGAGTATATTATCATCACCATCATGCATTTAGAGCAAAAGAGAGAGAAAGTGAGCAGTTTTAAGGTCCATTATAAATGAAAAGCAACATCTGAAACAAATGAGAGAGAGAGAGGGGGAGAGAGAGAGAGAGAGAGAGAGAGAGAGTAGTACTATATAGTTGAGTGTTGGGGGGGTTAGGGTGGATGGCAATGGGGGGGCTAATGAAGGGATTACATGGAGGAGGACAAAGCAGCAGCAGCAGCAGCAATGGAAGCAGCAGATCAGGGAGGCCTCCATATGGGGTTATGCTGTTGTTGGCATTTGGGGCTGCCATTATAGGAGTTATGGTTCTTCACAGGTTTAGAGAGAGAAGAATCTTCAACCTTCTTATCAAAGACAAAGACACTCATCTTCTCTCCCTTCAGCTTCTCTTACAGGTTCTCTCTCATTCATCTCTCTCTCTGCAACTTAGGTACAACTTTTAATGCTCATTGTATAACACTTCAATTCAATTCTTATATTAGAAACTAAAATACCTTCAAACTTTTCTCTCTCTTTGTTATTTTGTTTCTACTAATTTTCACGTTAGAAGAATAAAAAGATGTTAAAATTTATTATAATTAAGAAGGTATATTTAAAAAAAATTATTAATTATTATTTTAAAACTCTGTGGATGAATTCCCTTAAGAGAATGGATAGTTCGACCAGTTATAAGATTCTTCGTAATATTATCTCTAACATTTCTAATATATATTAGTATTTTATTAATAAATCAAAAGAAATGTTACAAAAATATTACGAAAAATTCTTAATATATATTATTTTATTAATAAATTAAAAGAAATAATACAAAATGCTATAAAAAATGTTACAAATAATCTCGGGGCATGGAATGAAAATTTGTATGGCTATTGGATTTTTATTTCCAATTTCTAAATAGGTGAAGAACCATGTCCTGACATTGCATATTCTGACAGTTAATGAGCATGAAACTTCAACAAAATGACATGTTTTACAATGTTAGCTATTAGAATCGTTGCGGATACTTTCTAGTACACTTTTTAGTATATTCTCTTTAATAATAATTTTTTTTTAAATTTATTTTTTAAAATTTTTATTAATAAAATTACTATAAAAAATGTGTACTAGAGAAGATATTATAAAATATATCTAACTGACTATAAGTTAGGAACATTAAATAAACAAAGGTAAGCATTGCATGTTCCCTTTGTCTGGTGTACTATTAGGCAATAGTAGGCTTGAAGAAATTGTTTAGAAATCTAAACAAATGGGATGCTTAATCGTTTAATATATTTTCTAATACACTTTAATTGCAATATTTTTCGTTTGGTACACTGTACTGATATGAAATAGAATTCTTTACTGTTCGAAATCCTTTCTCATCCGGATTAGAATGAAATCCTTTTTCAATTCCAGTGTTTGGAAGGAAAATGTAGAATAAAATGATTCATTTTCTTTGTTTGGAAAAATTATTATTTTATACAGAAAATGGAATGAAATTATATGTAATATGATCAATATAGTCTTCTAGCATGAAATATATTTTTCATACTCTAACACGCATTAAACCTTCAAAAAAATATTAAATATTTTATTGAAGTGTAAATATTTATATATAATAATATATAATATTGAAAATAGTCATAAAATAACTCCTTTGAAAGATCAAAATAAAAGTATTAATTGAGTGTAAAATATGTAAAAAATTGATAATATAATAATCTAATATCTTCTAAAATAATTCTCACTTCTCTTAAAATTTCGTGTATTTTATAGATGGATTCCAAGTACAAAACTATTCAAACAATTCCAAATTTACAAATAAAATAGCAAGTTTTGGGGTTGTATTAAAAAAAACAAAAATAGAGGGGGCTTGAAGGTAAAATACCTAAAAATTTTAAAGTTTTTACAATTTCCTGAGGTCTCGAGCGGTGGTTCCGTCCCTGCTTGGAGAGGCCTGGAAAGATTATTCCTACTTCTAATATGAATACCAAACACTCAAATGGAAAGAAAAGTTGAAAAAGTCATTTCATTCCACCTTATTTCCGTGTACCAAATATAGCGTAAGAGAGAAAAGCTTATGACTAAAAAAAGTGTATTAAAGAATGTATTAAACGATCGTTGATGGTGCTATATATATATATGTATCAGAAGGAAAGAGATCACCTAAAAGAAGCTAAACAGAAAGTTGGAGATCTAAGAGCAACAGTCCACATTCTTAGGTTGCAGAAAAGGGAAGTTGAGAGGAGGATCATAGAAATGCAGTCAACAGTATCTTCTCTTAGAGATGAGCAAAAGACAATGGAATCAGCACTTGAAGAAAAACAGAATGAAATCAAGATGATGCTGAGAGACAGAAGAAACATACCTGCTGTTGTTGTGGTTAATCCACAGGTATCTGAAGAAACTGAGGATGATTTGCAGAAGAACAATGCTAAATCATCATCTGTCAATGTGTGGTCAGTGAGTACAGATGATCCTTCGAACGATTCTGTAAACTCGGAAACAAGAACAAGTACAGCAGGAAGAGATGAACTAAATAATTTTAATGTTAATTCAAAGGAACATGCAGATAACAGCATCGGAGGAGCATCTGGAGAACAAGGCGAAGTAAGACGAGAAAATGGAGGAGAAACTGCAGAGATCAGAGAAATAATGACAGAAGAACTATCACAAAAGCAAGATAATTCTAAAGAAAGCAACACCCAAGAGGGAATTGTTGAAGGGAAAGGAGAGGAAAAGGAAACTTCAAAGGCAAAAGGTGTAGGGAATCATGGCAGTGAAGTGCAGAGGAGGCATAGAGATGAAACAAATGAAAGACATGCTACAGGTGATAAAGTGACAGAAACTGCAGGTAACGGAATGCTTGGTTCAAATGCTCAAGATGCCGAAAATCAAGAACTTGGAGCAAACTTAAAAGGGGGAATGAAGATAGAAATGCTAGATAATGTCCAGATTGGAAGACATAGGAGAAAAGGTAAAAGCAGCTACTTGAAGAGGACCCGAGGAAGGAGATGGACGATTATGAACAGAGGTAAGCTGGGGAACTCTGAAAACAATGGAGTTGCAGGCATTAGCTATGAGGGATCTCTGAAGAACACATCAGCAGAGACACTGGACATTAGTGAACCTCAAAAAAAGAGCTCAAGCATGATAAATGAAACTAGTACTGAAGATCCTGAACTGAAGATATCTGATAATCTTAAAAAAGGTGACGCTTCAGATCATGAAGATAGTAGAGATATGGGACAAGAAGCAAAACATACTTCCAGTTATATACAGATGGAAGAAAAGGGGAGAATAAATGGTACAAGTGGAAATGCTGAAATGGTTCATATTTCCCTGAAAGATGGATCACAAAACATGACCGTCCAGACTGATGACAGCAGAGAATCATTAGAAGGTGAACAGAGTGTACATGAAATTGGGCTATCAAAGAAACAGACCACTGCAATTCAGGCAGAGGAGATGCCTTTGCAGAAAGAAGATGGTGCTTCTGACTTTGATGAAGAACCTAATGATCCTGAGATAGAGGATCTTCAGGAGCAGGACTCAGAAACAGAAACATCCAATGAATCCATAGCCAACTCTGAAACAGATGAAGAAGAGGGAAGGAACAAATGACAACTGACAAGCCAGAGATTTAGTACAAGTCATGTATATGTTACTCTTTGGTGATATGCATGAAACTTCCTTTGTAGATTTACTGTTACAGTTCCTCAAAGATGATATGAATTCGTTTCTTGATATATGACATCAAAACAAAAGATTATATCCCTTCAAAGTAACACACAGGAAAAGGGAAATCTACAATTTACCTGAGAAAGCAAAAATAGATCAGTTCCTAAGTTATCATTGGGAAATATTTGCCCTCATAAAAATCTTAAAGAACTAAATGGATTCAAAGAAACAACAATAACAACTGATAAACAAAGAACATCACAGGGAAAAACATTTTGACATAGCATCTTTTTCAGAGCTTGACTCTGATGTTTCGGCAGATCAGAAATCAGAAGCCAATGCTAGTGAACAATATAAGAAAGGCATTATTCATTATAAGCTTCGAATGAAAATTTCGTTCACAATCTGGCAAAGAGAAGCAAATGCACCAAAAGCCATATGCTCTGCATTACACATTCATTCTGAAATGCAATACGTAAAGAAGGTAAAATTCAAAATAGAGAATACAAATGGTGGGAAGAGGATAAGGACGGGTTTATTTTGCAGGAAGAAATTGTGCCTAACATGTTAATCCATTGTCTTCAGAGTCACTCAAATAAATAAGGATGAAAACTTCCTCCATAAGATTGAAACAGCCAACAGAAATGTAAAGCTGGAAACAGCATATTATGAAATGGAATTTGCAGATGACAGTCTTGAAGAACTCTCCACCCTAGTGAGAAGCTTCAACCAAATTCTGTGAATGAAAGACAAAACAGTCGGACTTCAGCTTGTGAATAAATGTAACATGCATATAAAAAGTGCACTTGGCTGTAGTAGGGAGTTAAACAACTAGCATTCGAATATGCTTGCATAAAATAAAAAACAACATTGAACCGCTCTTTTGAGTCAATTAGAGCAGAATGCTGCTTTCCATGTTAGCTATTGAAGGTAATGCATGCTGAAGTATGTTTCTCGGGTTCCCTTTTCTCTCTCTTAATATGCAGACAAGAAGTAAATAAGGAAATCTAGAGAAAAATTTTCCACTTTAAGCATAATTGGATTACAAATAAAATAGTTGTCACCAGCAGTACAGGATTGGTAGATTTTTGGTGGAGTCTTTCAAAATTAAAACATGGATTTCCAAAGTATAACCAAGAAGGTTTAATTCTTTGGAAAAACAGAAACCTATAAAAAGTGACTTCCCTCCTAATGCTAATTTTTATGTAAACATAAAGTAGGCACTTCCCCTATTAGCATTTCACTACGTACTGGTAGTCTGAATGTCATGAATGAGAAAATGTTAAACTAATAACTTATCCCCCTTCCACTTACATGCATTTACAGATATAGGACATATACTCTAGCAAATGTAGCTACAAGATTATGAAATGAAATACAGCTACAAAAGCTTGTCACAGCACATCACAGCAATTGTATTACAAAGTGGAGAATTCATGTACTATCGCTAATAAAGCCCCTATACCAATAAGCACATGTTCAGGAAATTAAGAAATATATTTTTGGATTAAACAAATAAGTACCCCTTCCTTGTTTTCCTTGCCTCTGGTGAAGAACTTATAGCTAGATGTGATAAGCAGACCCCAGCCAGCCAAAGAAACAATCACAAACTGCAACAAGAGATATCATGAGTACAAATCCCAAAATTCTGTAATAGAGAAAAATCCCAAACAGTAAATACAAAACCGAGCTCCCTTTTCGGAAAAAGCGTTCAGAACTCCAAAAAATTAAATCTTGGAAATAAAAAAATAAAAAAATAGATAAAACGCAGCTAGTTTTGGCATGAGCATAAAGATCGAAAATTTTCATTACAATTTGCAGATTATCACAATGTACCATGGTAACAAAATTTTACTATACAATCACATAGTTAAAAACTTTTATTTTTTTAAAAAAAATTAAAGCAGGGGCGTCGGTTGGAACAAAGTCAAAGAAAACATACATGCTCTTCTTTCCATTTAGATGGACTCATCGGGTCTTGCCAGCAATTCACCTTTGCAGGCCCATGGTGATCTGAAATGAATAAAACCCTAAATGAATAAAATTGAACATATATATAAACATAAGAAGTAGATTAGGGTGGGATTTGTACCAGCAGCGGAGGCAAGGCCTCGGCGCTGAGTGAAAGAAGTGGCCTGAAAGGAAGGATTGGGAGAAGAAGAAGAAAGCCGACTCAGAGTTGCGGCACGGCGGGCCGCCATTGAAGCAAAAAAAGAAGCCATGGAAGATCGTAACTTGTAATTCTTCTGAGGGGAAAGCTACTGCGGTTGTAATTGTTCTTCTTCCCCAAATCTTGGAAAAATTACTCCCAAAAAATGAACTAGCTTTAATCTATTAAAAAAATTAAAAAGAAAAGCAAAAAAAAGCCCATGCGTTCCTGCTTGTTTGAAAGAAAGAAAGGAAGAACGCATTACTTTCCATGCGTTGTTTCGATAAACTACAAAAGAATCTCGGCTCAACAAGAAGTGTGTGGTCCAATGGCTTGAACTCTATACTTAAGATCCTTCCCATGGTATGTTAAATGAGAGGTCTTGAATTCGAGTCTGGGGGTTGTGCCCTCCGTTTCCTTCCCGATTAGTCGGTAACTCTCGGATATTGGGTTCCGACAAAAGAATCTAGGCTCTACTTGGATAAATGTTTTTTGTATATGTATTAGGCGATTTCAGCTGCGAGTTATTATCAAACACGCCATTTGTTTATAAATTTGTTTATATCTAAAGTTTGTTATATTTTCATTGTTCTATTGTTTGATAGCAATTACTACTATCATATTCGGGATTACTTGACGGTTGTGCTCTTTTTAAGTGATTCTGTTACTAGTAACAAGTCACATGTATTTATTTAAATTTATTTTGTAATGTCTAAAATGCCCCTAAAAATAGTAACGTGTAAGTTACATGATATTTACTGTTAGCCTTTTAACAGTCAAAATGAATAGAAAAAGCAAATATTTTCCGTTTTAAAATTCAAGGTAAAAAATCAAAATCACAAGAAAGTTCAAGAGTTGGTGGGACTTTTTACCAAACTATCGTGCATTCTGTAAATAAACTACATGTAACAAATACACGTTAAAAGGAAGAGTTCCATTGCTTTGGATTCCATAGGATGGAATCCTCGCAACGGGGAGCTGCAGTTCCATTCCTTCTGATGCCTTCGCCATCCTCGGAACGGGGAGCTGCAGTACACCCGTTCATCATTTTATAGAGAGCTGAGCACTGGAGCCGGCCAAAGTCGCACTTTTAAGTGATTAGTAACAAGCCATATGTATTTGTTTAAATTAATTTTGTAATGTCTAAAATGCCCTTAAAACTAGTAACTTGTAAGTTAAATGATATTTATTGTTAGTCTTTTACAGGTCAAAATTAATAGAAAAGGCAAATATTTTCCGTTTTAAAGTTCAAGGTCAATCACAAGAAAGTTTTCAAGAATTAGTGCGACTTTTTACCGAACTATCATACATTCTATAAATGAACTACGTGTAACAAATACACAATAAATTACACAAGTTTAATTTCTGTCAGAAAAATCAATTTACATATCAAGTAATGTATATAACAAAAAGGGGCACATACAAGGGAGAGAATGAATGGGACCAAAGTCAGGCTAGTGTGGTTGTTTTTCCAGAAAAGTTTACACATTGTTTCTGTATATTCTGTTACCAAACGACGAAATCCTTTCTTTCTTTCTATATTCTACTGAGTAGAATATGAGACCAAATGGGAAAAAGAACGACAATTACGAGACAAATACCTAAAAGAATCGCGATACAAGTACATTTTCGCGAGCTTTTCTGATATTCTCTAGCTTCTTGAAGTTGTTCTGTTCCTCTTCTAACAAATGAACTAGCATGAGCAACATGACTTTCAATATCATTAAGTTGTTGTCCTTGTGCCTCAACTAAAGCAGCCATATCTAAGAAAATTTGATGAAGTTCAATTAAATTCTTTTCGATTTCCTTAACTGCATCATGCCTTTCTTGAATCTCTGATATCGTATCAAGAATTTGCCCGCGACCCTGTTCTTGAATCGCCTTTTGCAAAAACGATTCGCTTTCTCCACTCGAAATCAAGTTTTCGATCAATTCTTCATTCGGTTTTTCTCCAGTTACTGTATAATATCTTCGTGCAACTGTTTCTTTGTATTCGGCATTCATATTTGCTCTAAGTGCTTGAAAATCATCCATCAAATCTTTCAATTTTTTGCCTAATCCACTAACAACAGAAGTCCTTGTTCTATCAGTAGATGATCCAGGGCCACAACCAGGTACCCTTCTATTAGCTGCATTTGATTTTTCAAGTGCTTCAAGTTTCCCTTTAATGATTTTAACTCTTTTAAGAACTTGAGAAACATCCGAATCCATTTTTGATCTCAGGGATTTCATCGTTTTAGCATTGTGTACTGTCTTGCTTTCTTCGTTCGATTCTTGTAATTTTCTGTACAACTTTTCGACATCTTCCATATCTTTTTTAACATTCTCTACATCGTCGAAAAACTTCTCCAAATCACACGCTTCATTAGACGTTCCTCCTCCTCCTCCCTCGATATCATCCATCTGGACCTGATGTTTCAGGTCCTGATATTTTTTAAACGAATGAGAGAAGAGATCATTCATCTTTTCTCTTCTTTTTTTTTTCAGGGTATTGAACCCGGAAGGACTTTTCGTTGTTCTAACCTTATTTCTTCTCTCCCTGAATTAGCATTAAAAAATGGCCTAATGCTAGTTTCATAAGATTGGGAAAGAAGAAAAGGAGAACAAAGAAAAGCCTTCTTCATTAAGATATAATTTGGATTCATTCTTCTGGTAATGATAGGAACCCTATTATTAGAGGTATGCAGTAATTATCATTTGTTCATCGAAAATAACCAGTGGATATACGGTAAATATGGTGAAAAATCAATGGTAACTTTTACTTTGACAAGAAACAACCTAGAAAATGCATTGACTAAGTCTAACTAAAATTAGAGGAAAAAAAAAATGTCAATTTCTTGAAGGCAAAAAAATAATACGACATAAAAAATGGATGAATGAGAAATTACTATTTTTTCTTTTCTTATTTGGATTTTTCTTTATTTAAATTTCTCTAAATTTATAATCGTCTTTAAAAGAAGACTGTGACTAAACATAAGGCTGTTAAGGGCTCGTTATGCCCTGACTCTTATCGCAGATAAGGCGTATTTCTTCATTTTTCGCTCCAATCCTCACTCTTAGGGTCGAGCTACAAATTTGTCTTTCCTCTCGCTTCGCTCGAGTAGTTTCATCCCTGACGATCGGATAGCTGAATTGTAAATTTGCTTGATTGACCCCGCGGCTTTAGAGAATATGTTAGTACGCACCCCGAGAAGAATATAAATATATCTTAGTGAAAGTTAACCAGATCATAATATTTCACGTTTTGTTTATGTCTAGTGTGCCAAGAAAACGTATATAAATTACCAGAAGACATATATTGAAGAGAAATTAGTTATATATAACCTTAAATTATTTTTACTTTTCTAATTATAGTTATGAACTCCTTTATTTTTATATTTTCATAGGTACGAACTATTTCAACATTGCATGTATAATAATTTAAAGATTTCATGATGGAATTTGATATAATTTGACACGCACTTGGAGGAGGAATAATAGTATTTTATTGCTAGAAATATGGATTATTAAAAACAATAAGACATGTATTTGGATATTTCCCTTCAATTATTTGAAAAATTCTGTCATGAATCCGATCCATGTCTCCATTCATGTACCATATGACTTATATTAAGCCACATTACCCGATCCATGTCTCCATTCATGTACCATATGACTTATATTAAGCCACATTACCCTGCCTATTGTTCTTGTCCCCAAAGTTGGAAGCATAATCAATATAGGAGGTCCACAAAAGAATTTTTCCTACTATTCTTGTCAAAAAATAACTTGGAGTTAGGCTTCTTTTCGCACTAATATGAATATGAAAATAATGGTCAAAATCGGATTCAACTGCCCTATCGAAAGTAGGATTGATCACTAATTCTGTAGGAATTAAAGAGTTGTTCTGTATTTCTACCATGAATTCAATAAAATAATAAAAGATAACTAAATTCTTTAAGTTAGGTTATAAAAATATCAAAAAAATACAGTGAATATTACTATGAAATCCTAAAATTGTTATAAATTTGAATATTAAAAATAGTTTATGTCTAAAAACAAAGCTATAAATGGTTAAAATAAAAATTCATTACTACAAATAAAAAAGTAAAAATAATTTAAACCTATATATAGTTAATTTCTTTATATCGAATTATGTAAAATACATAACTCTCCCTCTCTCTCCTCTAAATATTTTTGGATAATATTACACTTTAAACTCCTTTCTTGAACCTGTCAAATACAAACAAAAAATAAGGCTAAGTCAAGCACATGTAATCACAATACAAGATCACGAGTACGACTTTTGTATACAGTGTTATAGTAAAAGTATTCTAGATCATAACTTACTTTGAGTAAGAGTCGAAGTCTACGGACGCAACCCGAGCCGACTCAGAAAACAAAAAGAAAAGAATTCTTGAAATTTTAACTAGTAAAACCACTAAAGATTATGAAATATCGATTTTTTTTACCTCTAAATCAGAAATGAACTTGAAAAGTTCTAAGCATTCTTCTAATAACAACTTCTCTTGTGATACTATCTCCGCTAATTCTGCTGATTCCACAACTGTTTTATCAGCCTGCACGCGTTTTTAACTAGTATATTAAGTATTTGTCCCGGAAAATATTCAAAAGAAAAATTTTTTAAAAAAATAAATTAACAAGATTTAATTTCACCACAGGAGGGAAACTAGACAGTATCAACTTGATAGATGCAGTAACTTTTGATGCATCTCGTAGAGCCATGCTAGCTGATTCTAGTTTTACCTGTAGAAAAAGAAATGCATTTTCATATTCACAAAATAACGAAAAAACTTTAGAAAACCGTATTATTATCTTTTAAAGAGATAATCAAGCGTTTCTTTCTATACTCATAAATTTTAATTTCAACTTGTTCTACGTGAACATTTTAAGCGCAGTTTATTTTGACAAATTAAGCTTCAGATGATAGAATCAAGTCACGTGGGACCAAGAGAAAAGACATTTTAGTCTTTTTTTTTTTTTTTTAAACTCTAGTTTTTAAAGTTGTAGAATCATAAGGTAGGAATAATCGTGAATGGTTGGAAAATGAGGGAAATGAAGGATCTTCCTAAAAACCCTTCCTACTTTACAAGAAAAGACTAAAATACCCTTTCGTTCAGTCCCATACGACTTCAACATGATCAAAATAGCCGGATTCTACTACTTGAGTTTAATTTGTCAAAATAAGCTCTAGTTTTTAAGGTTGCAGAATCATAAGGTAGGAGTAACGGTGAATCGTTGGAAAAGGAGGGAAATGAAGGATTTTCCTAAAAACCCTTTCTACTTTACAAGAAAAGACTAAAATACCCTTCCGTTCAGTCCCATATGACTTCAGCATAATCAAAATAGCCGGATTCTGCTACTTGAGCTTAATTTGTCAAAATAAAGAATGCGAACTAGTAGAAATTAATATGGGTAGAATAAGAAAAGCATAAATTATTTACAGTCGATTTTTTATTTTTTAAAATACCTTGGCTCCTTCAATCAAAGGTATTTTGCAAACAACAGAATGCAAACAATCTTTGGTCATATTCAGTGATGAGAGATGTTTTCTTTCCATATCATTCCATACTTCCAATGATTTCATCTGTTCAAGAATTTAATATATTTTTGTCAATAATTAATTAATTGATGTTATAATTATTTTCAAGAACAACAAGTAATTTGTATTAATTAGCAGAAAAGAAAAAAATAAATTTTTACTGACTTGGGAATGAAGTATATAATTCAACTTCATATGGAGTTTCTCTCTCTCTAGCTGCATTTTCTTTTGTCTCACAGAATGCTGCAATTTTACTAAAGAATCCCATCCATATATTAACTTTCTCTGCAACACAAAAAATGACATAAACTAGGCAGTTAATTTTGAAAAATAAGGGCATTTTTGTCTTTTTAGGAAGGAGTTTTTAGAAAAATCCCTCTTGAAAGGAGGGATTTTCCTAAAAAGAATCCTACTAAAGGAAAATGACAAAAATACCCTTTTGCCTTTACCGGATTTGTCAAAAAAAAACCGGACGTAAATTGTTTATAGGTAGAACTAGGGGTAGAATAAGAAAATTATAAATTTTCATGGTCAATAGTGATTTTCTCTTCTCCTATAATTCCATTGAAATAATAACTTCTAACTTAGTACTACCTTACTCCGTATAATATCAAAAATATGAAAAATGATTGAGTTATCTATATTAAAAAAATTGACTAAATTACCCTTACCGTTTTACTAAAAAACAGAAGACTAAATTACCTTTTGAATGTTATTAATAGTCCTAGTGAGTTCCGAAGACAAGTCCTGTTCATAATGTTTACTAAAGTGTCTCATTTCTGTCTGTAGTTAGGAGATTAGCTTTCTTGACTTCCTTTGGGATTTTTTTAACTAGGGAGAGATATCCCCACTATCTATATAAATCTTGTAACTCTTATCCGTTTCGGTATTAATAGGGGTATATATGTAAAAGTATCATTTAATATCAATACACACGAAGGTAGTATTTAAAATGTATATATAAGATCTAATAAAGTAAATCAAGAAACAGAAGAACTATACAAACCTGAACTTGTTTACAAATATTGGCATTAACGATCTCAGCTTTAGCATTTGCATATCTCCACTGCATTAATCTATTATGCAACAGTCTTTGTAAATGAACATTCTCCCCCATGCTCGGCCCTAAAGGCGATGAAGGATTCGAAGAACTTTTCTTGCCCTTCAACAATTCAAGACCCATAGTAAGAAGATTTCCCACTGCCTTAGTTTTTCTTGAAGGACTAGTTGGGGGCTTCCTTCCTGGTGATAATCCCAATTTTGATCCAGAATTAGACCTTTTTATTAATGAAAATGATGATGATGATGATGATGATCTTTTTGGGGAGTTTTCTGCACTCCATCTCCTAGACTGAGAAGATGAATCTTGCATATACTTTGATGGAACTTCAATTCCTGATCCTGACATTCTTGAACTTACAGTTGGTGCCATATATGATGCTGGAATCTTTTCTGAATCTGTTTCTGCTTGAAGATCTGATAAATAATCAGATTTTCTTGCAGAATTCCTTTTCCTAATTACGATTTCATCAACTGATAATCTTGGAGGAATAATTTTATCATTATAATCATCCATTTTCGGGGATTTTGAGGATGATGATGATTTTCGCGTAAAACTGAAGAGGGGTTTATGATTTTCCTTTGTACTTTCTTTATGATTCCCAAACCTGGAAAATTCAGAACAACTTCTTTGTTTACTAAGAAACATTGTCGATGATTTTTCGGGGTGTGCTGCAAGGTCTATAAGTCTATCATTTCCAAGATGATCAGCAAGAGTTTCTCCTCTAGTGGGGATTTCATTAGGAGAAGCTGCTGATGATGATGATGGCCAAAGTCCTCGAAAATAACTCGAGTTTTCAAGGCTTTTATGCTTTCTTGAATCGATTGAAGATCTGGGCTTTTGTATAAGTGGAGAAAGATTGTTTTTGTTTGGAGATTGGATTATTAAGCCATTATTCTCAAATGGTGATGAATTTGATGATGGTGAAAGAAGAAATCTTGAACTAATAGTTCGAGATTTTGGCTTTTTTTGCTTCAATGTCTGATCAATTTCCATTGTTTCTGCTTATTGCTTGCTGGGCAGGCACTGATTCAAGAGAGAGAGAGAGAGAGAGAGAGAGAGAGAGAGAGAGAGAGAGAGATTTTTGGGGATTTTGAGAATTTTTTCTCAATTTGTTGTTGTTGGTGGTTAGCGATATAGGCTGAGATGAAAAAACAAACACTTGAAAAGTGGCGGCAAATTAGATACCCAAGCCGGCTTTGTATAGGGGCTATATGATTAATTGGTTATGGAGAAAGTTACCTTAATACCCTTGGACTTTAGCAATTTGGAAAGAATGATTCTATGGATCAAAACGGGTAAAAGTGTCATTTTCTTTTTGTTGAGAGTACTTGTACCAATTAGAGTATCTAAATATTTGTTGTGTTTACAATTTTACCCTTCTTTTAGTAAGCCAGTATATAAGTCACCCAAACACAGCAGCATAAAGATTAGCATACGATATTAAATCACTCCATGAATGACTCGAATTCAAGGTACTTAAATGAGAATGATCACGCTATCAAATCACACATCTCTTGTCATTTTACCTTCTTTTGACACAATTAATTGGATCAATATTGATTTATATATCTTTATTGATATGAAAATGCCTATTAAACTTTGATAAAAAAAATATATAATTCAATTAATTAGAAAAACACTTTATTAAACAATAGGTTATGAATTTAATTCACATCTCGATATATAGGCTAAAGCCATCTAATGGAAGAAAAGAAAAAGTCACTTTTCAAGATTTTGATGGTGGAAAGAAGGGCATGTGTTGGAAATTTGGTGGTTGTGAGTATTAATGGTTGACTAGGTATTATTGATGTCAAGTGTACCATTTTCTGTATCATTAAATAAAATAAACTCTAAAGTAAAAAGATAAACTGTAATAAGAAAATATATCAGAAAATGAAGATAGTACATATAATGATACACAAAGTGGTACAAAAAATCCTGTGCCAACACTTGATTAGGAGACAATAATAAAGTTTTAAGAATTGGAGTAATGTTTGAGGATTGTTTTTGTTTAGCTTAGCCGGCATTTGTATAAAGAGACAGGGAGGGATTATTGTAATTGAGAGAGGATTTTTGCCAACTTGCTAAGTCCCCATTGATGTAGGAGCAAGTTTATGTACTATTTGGTTTGAGAAAAGGAGACTTTAGAATCCAAGTACAAAGCAAAAGTGACATTTGGCAACAAACCCTTGCAAATATTTTTTTCTTAATCCTCTCAAACTGCTCTGAAAAATCGTGTCAAATCTTCTGTAACATTTCAAAATGTCACATTTCTAGACCATTTTAAGTTTTTTTCTTCTTTTCTTTTTTCAATACTAAATGAAAAGGAAGAACAAGTTCCAACCCTCATTTCTTGACACTAATTTATGTCACGAACATATAATGACATTTTCAATATGAAGAATGAAACAATCAACAAGGGCGTTCCGGCAAGGCAGTAAATTAGCGATAACAAGTGCTTCTCACCAAACAGAAACAGAGATCCTGAATTTGAACTACATCCCCTTCTAGTATCCGATATTCTAGTACAAGTTTTACTTTACCGGAGAAGCGTAAAAAGGAAAATTACCATAACAAGCCTGCATAGCCAAGCCTAACCAAGCAGTAGAATAACAAGAAAGTCTGCATGGCACTGAATAAGTGGTAGCTGTTCAAAGCTTATATTTATAGTTCAAGCTAACAACATAACAGCTGAATCTGTCTGATATGTAACTCTTGTTGTCACTGGTGATAAATTTGACAAAAGAATACATATATGAGGCTGAAATTTTAAACTATCAGACTGAAATACCGCGGGAGAAATCATACAACAATGAATCTGGATAGCTACAAATACTAACAAGAGTATAGTCACTGACCTTGTTTGATACGATAAGTCTTCCTAGAGATATATCCTGCATACAAAATTCTGTCATCTACAAGAGCCAAATATACTGTGAAGAAGAGAAACATCCCCCCGGGGTTGAGTATCAATGAACATTGCATTGCTGTAATAGAGGATGAGTGTAATCGAGATACTTTTCCCACAGGGGTTTGTACTTCTCCATGCCAATCTTCAACCATGGTTTAGAGTTCCCGTTAAAATGTAGTACTGCTCCCTTTTCTATCACCTGAGGATCAACGTTTGTGTAGCCCAAACCTAACACGTGCCAGGACTCATTTAATGGCTCTGTCAATCCATAGAAGGTCAGTAATCCAGGTGGAAGTGTTCCGAGTTTCCACAAAGTTCGATCTACATTCTTTTCCTGCCAGTAATGGTAGATTCCAGTAACATTTCTATGTCTCCACTCAACCAAATCAAAGACATTCATCCCAAACGCCCAACCACAAGCATCAGGATCAAAATGTGTATGAATGAGAGGATGAGAAAAGTTTAAGTACTTGTGGTATCGATGGAATGTCTCCATGCATGTCTCCACAGCACCGTTCACATTTCCATTCAGATCAATTGAGAACAAAGGAGACAGATCCTTCTGAACTACAACATCATCGTCCAAAAATACTACCTTCTTCAAAGCAGGAAAAACTTCAGGAATATAGAATCTGAGATGATTAAGCATAGACAGATATTTGGGATTTCTGAACTTAATTGGAGTTCGTCCATCATCATTGTTTCCAGAAAAGTAGTAACTCTGAGTTGCGGAGTCTTGAAGCTGCTTAAGAACAGGAACATATGAAGCATTTAACCAGCTAAAGTCTTCTATCTTCTGAACATCAATAGTCACTCCTCTGAAACTATTTATGGTAAACCAAGCCTTCATCGCAGCATAATTCACTTCATCCGTTACAATGTGAAACACAACCATGTTAGGGTCTTTAGAATTTAAAGCTGTTGAATTCACGACAACTGAGGTTGCCAGGACATTGTCAGAAAACACACAGAAATGATAAAGATCATTATCTATTAGCTTCTGAGCCATTTCCCTTTTCTCATTTAGTTTCCTCTGTAAATTTGAGTTTTTAAACCATTCAGTCGTCAATCGAACGCCAAGGCAATACAAACTCTTTGGCACTTCTTCAGCAGCTATTTGTCCAAACTTGGAACTCTTCTCACTAACAGAATTCATCTGTTCTTCAAGGCCCTGGATTTTGGCTTTCAGTCTCATCATCATGGTGGCACTATCATAATGAAATTGCTGGGCTTGGTAGAGCAAGAGGGCCATATCACGCATGGACGATGCTGATTCTCCAGTTGTCAAGGGAGTTCTTCTTAAAGCAGCATTTGAGAGAAGGATTTGTGAATTGCGGATTTGGGCACTCAGTTCCCATGCATATTGGAGATTGTTGCTTTCTTTTGCAATTACAACAAATGCCTTTGCAAGAGAAATCTGATCATTAATCTGTCTCACAACTGAATCAGGTTTTAACATTTCTTCAGTGATGTTGAGGCCTTCTACGGTTCTGTCATTTCTATAAGGTCTCTGCACCCCAAAAAAAAAAATTCTGAATATTAGCTAATAGCATCAGAGGGAAAGAATGGTTTAGTTCAACAACATAAACAAAAAAAATGATAAGAAAAATATGAAGAAACTCTACACTGACAATTATGAGGAAATGCAAGGCTTTAATTGAACAGGATTGAACAGGATTTCAAACAAAACCCAAAGCGAATTTCTCATTTTGTGTTTTGCATCTTCTCTCACAAAAAATTTAACTTTTACAAAAAATGAGAAAAAATTCAAACCAAACCCTATCCCAATAGGCTCATACAAGATTTCCATAGGCTATCTACAAGTATATGCATCTGCAGCACAGAGCTCAAGATGCATTGAACAATAAAACAGAAGTTAAAGTTAAGCCAAAAGATCCACCAATCAGTTACATAAAAATAAATCAATATGAATCACTAAAGCATTTTCAAAATTTGATGTCCCTTGCAAATCAAATATATCAGTGCGACCACAAAAGAATCCTGTCAAATTTGATCATCCTGCATCCTCTACTCAAAGCGGTTAACTAGTACCTAATAGTTTGGACCATCGTAGCACATCTATCTCAGCTCTAAGAAGCACACCAGACAAAGATGTAACGGAATAGCACTCAAGACTGACATTGCATTGCTCAAAGCAATCACTCCAGACACGTCTAGGAATTAAATGATAGTACGATATCATATAAGTTCTAGTGACGATATTTAACCTACCAAAATATAGCTCTCAAGAACTCAAGAAAGAATTTGTAACATCACATTTATGGGGAAAAGAAACTAATTTTAGGTCCCATCACATCCATGGGAAGAGTAATCTTAAGTTATTTCAGTATTAGATGTTCACTCTAGTATCACTGCATCAAGGAAAATATTTTCAGAATATGATCTAAGTAAATATGCTTTAGGGTCTTTGCTTATCACAAAAGGTCCAGCAATGCTGTTTAAAATAAAGTTTTGCTGAAAACTATTTAAGCGCGACTATAAAGTTCTGTGCATCAAGTCGATGCAGGCCTACTTGCATTTAAATGAATTTGTATAATAAGTTATGACAAATGCACCCGTCATCTTTCTTGCAAGTCATGGTACAAGTAATATTTCATCATTTTGGTACAAAAGAAATGCCGTCAAAATATCCTAGCACATCCTATACATGTCATCATTTTGTCTAATGACCAGTCTAGAAGTGTTCACGCTTGGTACCTACCCAAAAAAACCCTCCACAAAGACATACTGCCATGATGCAATGGAGAGGAGACCTAATTTAAGATCATAGGATGCTGATGAGATGCAATAGAAACACAAGGTTCATTCAAGTTATAGCAACATGTTGACATTAAGTTGCTCGTATGTAAGAAAATCAGGGTCCTGCCATGGTTGGGAGTTTGGATTGTATAGTTTTAAAGTAAATGAAAATGGAAATAATAATACTCCCTCCCTTTCATATTATAAGATACCATTTCATTTTTTAGAGTTTCATAATATAAGATACTTTCCATTATTAAGTTTTTCCTCTTTTTTTTTTCCAATAATTCCCCTATTTACTTAAATTCCCCTACTTAGTAATAACCACATATCACTCTATTTAAGACATCTTTTAGTTAACTCTTAAAACCATTCACATTATTTCTCCATTTACAACCAATCTAATAATTCTTTTAACTCTCTCCCAAAAGCCTCTTCCTTCTCAATTTAATTCTCTCTTTTTCAAGATAAAGCCATTTTAGGTATTTTAGCTTAAAAAGCACATCGATTTGAGAGTTTCTTAATCTGTGTGAAAACCTCAAAGTATCTTATATTATGAAATGGAGGGAGTAAGTAAAAAGTCATAAAATTGGTAAAAAAAACTGACTCCATTTTATCTTTCAAGTTACTAAGATAATTATAGAACTGGAGGTGGGGAAGATGTAGAAATTTGCAGGGATCTCTATTGCCAGGTTAGCTTTACCTTTGTTATCCACTCCCTAACTGAATCAGTGAGATTTTCTCTTTATTGTTAGTGATCATTTTGCAGCTTATTATTGTTCAGCAGAACAAACTAATTAAGTTTATTGCATTTCCATAATTTCTATTAATAATACACCACTAGGACAAAAATACAAAACTAGAACTTTTGCAAAGACCTTGTGTCATTTGTGGCAAGGTAGTAGTTCAATGGTAGAAAAACTCCTTACTAGGCCAAAGGTCCTAGATTCGTACCACATCCCCTCCCAGATGTATAATAAAAAAGGACATTGTGTCATCAATACATGGACATTTCTTTGCTACTCCACTCTGTCCGTTGACAGTCCTAAGTGGTATAATAGTGCTCACACTACAAATACGGAAATTCATGACAGGCATCAACTGCATCCACCATTAAACAACTAAAGATGAGATTCTAGTGTAGGATGTGCAGGCCTAGTTACAGAGACCTAGCCCTAGTCCACATCCCAGAGACAATAGTATCACTGCTGCAACTTTTAGAATGGAAGACGAGAATATATTAAATATTAACAAGAACCAAGTTCCTTAATATTCAACCCCTGGAAAGTATGGTAAAGTGCCTAAAAAATACGGGGCCTTCATCCATATACATGAAAAGCACTTAGGAAAAAAAAAGTTCATTGTCAAAAAAAAATTCAGCAAATCAGAAACACACTGAAGTGCTTTAAAGGTGTAATCTGGCTTAGATCAATCTCTATATATTGGATAAGAACCATGGTGGCAAGTAAAGAGCATTGCAATTTGATCCTAAAGACTAATAAAATCCAAAGATAGAGAGATAAGAGGAGGGGGGGGAGGACATTGGACCAAATGCCAACAAAAGAAGTAGTTAATTAGTATAATATTCTTGCCAAGCAGAAAGGAATATCATCATCTTTATTTTATTTTATTTTTCCCGAATAAGAACATCATCATGAAGAAAGTAAAATTGATAGCGCAATACCATCATTGAAAAGTATGATAGAATAAAGCCCAAGCTTTTCTCCTTCCACATCAAAGAAATGATAAAAAATTCAGCAATTCTTGACCTATGTACAGATCATAGCAAAAGAGAACTTTTCTCCAACGTCCTAATCTATAGCCAGACCTGGAATCTTACAACTTCAGCTTCTTTTAACCTGAGGTTTTCAACAAATATGAACCTTCCGTAGTCTAACTACATCACTTCTTCTAATATTATTATACAGCACAGACATTATGTTGCTTTGTTTCTTGAACAAAGAGCTAACTTTGTGGATATTTCAGGTATTAACTCAACATCTCTTCCTCTGAATTTCAAATGATGGAGGACTTCAGAGAGTCATTTCTAGAAGCAATAAACTTTGCACTCAAAGACTGGCTCATATGTGAAGCTTTATTGCAAAAAATTTCATCCATTGAGACCCCCAGGCTTATTTATTAGAATTAGCATGGACTTTAAATATTTTCCATGAGTAGACCTTTTCTTTTGGTGGGTTTCTATCCTAACAAATCCTGAATTTGAGAGTGAGAGGTTCCGCGAAATAACACCAAAACTCACCCAAATTTGTTGAAAATTTCTATGAGAAACTAAAAACCTTATGCATTCTATTTCAACATCTCCACATTCACAAGTATCTTGCTTATTAGAGATCATAGAGAACCAACCAACCACCTATGCTTTCATTTATACATTAATATGGAATTACAACATTCCCAGCTAAATACATCTGGTAGTGAATGAAAACATGACAAAACTCTAATCATCCAAAATGAAGAATCACCTACACAATATTGCACAAGGATACCCCAGAATCATCTAAACATTATCTGCACAGTATTGTCTAGAAACGTTTCCATGAAGTACAAACATTTCAAAAACGCAGAGCCTCTGAATTGCAATCCCTAATATTTCTTAAAGCAGAGAGCAATTCATTTCAATACCTATTAGGATCAGAGTAACAAATTTAACCAAAAAGAAAAGAAAAACCAATCAAGAAGCAGAGTCAATTATCCAGAACAAACAAATTACAAACTAATGATACAAGTTTTGTTCCTTTATCATTCTTCCATAGTACAGTTAGGAATCAAAACAAACGCATGAGCTTTAACCAAAATTCACCTTGGTATACGCCGATCTTGAAGTAGTCTCATTGCTATCTCTGCTCAGCAGAACAATGAGCAGCAAAATTAGTAACCCACAAAGTGTTAACCAGAACACATTCGAAAATCTTCTCCTCACGGGCCGTCGAAACTCGGATCCTCTGCGCCTCATTTTCAATCTTTTAAAAAATACGGAATATCGTGACCTCAAGATGGGATTCTACAAACAAGGGGAGCTGAATGCATGCTACTAAACAACTATAATTTCAAGAAATTAATCCTATTTCTGAAATGGGGTTTCTAGGCTTCCACTGCAAGTAAACAGAGATTGGAAGATTACAGTGGAGCAAGAGAGATCCAAAGCCACGTTTTTGCTATAGCTGTAAAGGGGGAGGCTGCGAAAACCACCGACCCATAAAATAAAGCAAGAATTAACACTCTTGGATGTTGAACTGAAGTGCCAACTGCGCAGTTACTCGTGAATTGCAATAATTTCAGAGAAATTTTACCATTTAGAAGGGAGATTGGAAATGGAGAATTACAGGAGCTTCTTCTTCTTCTTCTTCCCTTTTTTTTTTTTTTTTGGAACAAAGCAGTAAATTGTTTTTTTTCCTTTAAAAAACAAATCACAGAAAAAAGTCCCTGTATAATTTATGTTTTATCATTTGAGGACATTATTTATATAATTAACTACTCTTGCCCAATAATATTTTTATGAGGACTAAAAATGCCTTTATTTGACGGCAATAGATAATTTTTGACCAATTTGTATCTTGTAACACTTATATGTCATCCCTAATAAGGGTAAAATGTTTAACCACTAATCTAAGCGTTAAGAAGCTTGTGAAATGTGTCAAAATAACCTGACTCATGAACCAACTCAAATTATTGTGAGTAATTATTATCCATTCTAATTTCGGGTTGTGCTTAGATTAATGACTGAATAATTTTACCCTTAGTAAAAATGACATATAAGTGACTGAATAATTTTACCCTTGGTAAAGATGACATATAAGATTGTTTTCGACCCTAGCTAAAAGTTATTGTTTATTCGATAGAAGTAACTAATGAAATAAATAATATCCTCAAATGGAAAAACGTAACTTATATAGGGATATTTTTTGCCAGTTTCTCTTAAACTATTTTGTATTAAATTACAATTTGATCCCATAAAATATGAGTTTGTCTAAATCAAGGACATAATTTATGTCCTAAAGAATTCCTACAAATAGTAAAGGTTTTTGTGCCCGCCTATGTACCTAGTTCATATCAGAATTTTCCCTTATAACATTTACATAACTATACATAATTATTTGGAGATCAAATATTTTTAATTTGAAAAGAAAAGTGATCTCATCTACAAATTTCTGAACTATCTCTTATATGTTCCCTTTTAAAAAAAGAATTAATATTCATACATATAGACATATTTGTATGTATATATATGTGTATATATATAATTTTCAATTTCTCATTCTACTAAACATTTTGCTAAAATAAAAGATTAAATTTCAATTTTTTGAAATCACAACAAAAAAATTGCAAAATACTTTACAAATGGGAAACATTTCCTTCCCACAACGTGGAAATGTGGATAGAGGTGATGTTTATTTATGTTTCTTACTTTTTCTAAATGCAAAAAGTTCTCTTTAATAAAAGTTATTATTTTTATTTAATAACGAAGCTTTAGTAAAAGATAACTATATTAAGGGAATTAATAAATGTAACAATTGGAACGGTTAATCAGAGTTGGCATTGTTTTGGAAATAAGAAGATTTGTTGTAGTATCTTTGATTATTAAACAAATCCGAGCTTCCTTATTCGTACAAAGGCTTGATTTAGACGCCCTTCATTTTCTACCCTCTGGAAATACAAATACTTAAGTATCTAGACTTGTAGGAAGTTAAGACACAAGAAATCAAAATCCTTTTTTGTACTAAAAAGTTCTGAAACTTAAAAGGATCTAGAATTTCTTCTCAAAAAGATAACCCTAAGTATTTAAAGGTGTATTACATGAAACTTTAGGGTTAGCCGATTTATAATTCAAGCTCTGTTTTTACAATCTTTTATCTGACAATTCTTAGAGTTTGAGTTTATGCAATCATATATATTAAAGTTCATGGAGTTCATCAAACGTGCATGAACTGTGTTTCATGCCATGTTAAGTAACTGAGTTAACAGTATTATACATTGGATCTTTATTAAAGACAACTTGCTTCTTGGGAAAAAACCTTCGCTGGATACAACAGTATTGTTGGTTAAAGGGAGTTCAAGCCAAACAACCATTTACCAAGGAGGAGCATTGAAGAGTTGAAAGGATTTCAATTATGTCGTGTGGAAAGGGAGTTTGTTATATTCACCAAGAAAACATTAGATGTGTTAATGGACAAAGTGTTTTCCTTGTACTGTGTTATCAGCTTTAGTAGATTTTTTTTTAGCATGCCCCACAGATATGGATTTGTTTGGCCGAACTGCATTGTCATTTGCTTGCTATATGTCTTTTTATGTTTAATTGCTACTCAACACACATCAAACTTAACATAACACGTCTAAAGATTGCATAATGCAACACGACAGAACTAAATACTTACTTACAGTTGTTGTTGTTGTTATTATTATTATTATAAAAATCATAATAATAATCTTTGTTTAGCTTATCGAGAAATAACAATAGATCTTTCTTCTTCTTCTATTATTTCTTCTTCTTCTGTTATTATTATTTTCTGTTCTAAAATTTTATATTATAGTAATAGATCTTTTCGTTGCCTGGAATATTAGACATGACATACATATTGCTAGATATTTTTGTTACTCTTTAATATATGGAGAAAAAAAATCAGAAAACAATCATGCATAAAATTAAAAAGTACATTAATGAACAAATTACATCCTAAATCAACCAGGGTTAAGAAATTAAAAACATCTAAATTTTAAACAAACCTCAAACAATATGAAACCCTAAATCTGATTACCACAACATTTGAAAGTCGGTGCCTTTTTGAATAACTTAAAGTGCCACCGCCACCAATATTAAATCAACTACGCTTCACTACTCATTTCCAAATTACACTTGTGGTGCTTTGAGTCGTGACTTTTTGAATAGCTTAACCCTAATTCACTCGTTAAAGTTTTAAGTTTTTGCTGATATATTGTTGACGGAAAGTTATATTACATTTACATTTATATACGATACGATTTTTTTGTTCAATTCAGTTTGAAAATCTACTCGTTAAAGAATCTTATAAGTAAGGCTGTCCGAGAATCAAATTTAGGTCAAACAACAAAAGGAAAACCTTACAAATTACTAAATTCTATTAATGCTTCTATCAAATTTCCTTTTTGATCTCATCTTGATACTTGCTATTAGCCAAAAGAAAAAGCTCACAATTTTCTCTTTCGTAGCTCTATTTCAAAATATGTTTTTGATCTATTACATGTAGATATTTGGGACCATATTAAGTTCAAACTATGAATGGACATTATATTTTTTAACCATTTTAGATCACATGATATACATGGATTTTCTTTTGGATAATGATATTGAATTTGATATGTCTGAGTTCTATAGCTCAAAAGGAATCATTTATGAAAATAAATTCAAGTATCTTTACCCTTAAATTGCTAGGGATATTGTATATATCATGCTACTTTTTTTAATCTTCAACATGTTCTTCACCATAACACTAGGCCTTAATTATCATCTACCTCTCACAAAAAGCATTTGCATTGAATGTCCACACTAGTATTGAGTCTTCTTCTCACTAGGAACCTGTTTGAGATGATGCATGGAGCCATGCCATGCAAGAAAGAAATAATTAGCCTAAAAAGTAATTTTGGCGGCTAGAAGGGTTTCTTTGTAGAAAGTCTGTCTTTCGGGATTCAAAGAAAGTGCTAGCAGACTCTTTTTCTAACGGAAAAGGGTTTCGAAAACTTCTTTTTTTATTCTTCTTTTTAAGTTCGGTAGTGAGATTGAACGTTTTTTGCATAGAGATCTTCATTAGGAAGTCTACATGCATGCTTCCTCTACTAGGTTTTACTACTACTAACCCTAACATGGTTCGTAAGTTTTATAGTTTGAAAGAAGCAATCGGAAAATGGAACTTTAAACTTACTTAAGCTTTAATTTCTCGTTCTTTTACATAATCTTTTAAAGATTATAGTTTATTTTTGTATCATAGAAACTATTTTTTTTCTATTTGAGTTGGAAACTCAAACCTGATTTTTTTCTATATTCAAGTTTACAATGTCCAGTGTTGAGCGTGTGAGGGTTATATTCAAATATTTTTCTTTCATTCGCTAATTTGTGAAAAGGCATGTACAATCCTATCCCTCTTGAGATACTTTTAGGGTAGAGGGTTGTAAACGGACCCAGATCCGCCAGGTATAAAATTTATGGACCCAGACCCGATCCTCCAGGGTTTCAGGTAAGGTCAGGGTACACCTATACTCGTCTGCCAATTTTCTATCTTTTTCCTGTTAAATAATATATATAATACAAAGAGATTAATTAGATGAAAGCAAGATCTTCAGCTGTTTTGTAGGGATCTAAACCACCTTAGTTCTTGAATCTAAATTTAAAACCAAAATAACAACAAAAACAAATAAATCACCAACATTAATCTTAGTAGATAAAGAAAGAAAGAAAGAATAAATAGGAAACAAATCACCCAATCCAAGAGAGGGCCTTAAGGGAAAAAAATTATGTGTTCATAAAAGAATATAAAAATAATATAATATACATTATTTTATTACAGCGGGTATAATAGTAAACAGGGTCTGAATATCATCCTATCCTTCCCACACACATTTAATAGTATAGGTACGAATACCGGTCCGAGTCTGCAAATATAAATTTTGAACCTTATCCGCTATAAACGAGTATAGACCCGTCCAATTTACAACTCTACGTAGAGCTATACCCAATTAGGGTAGAACTATATATGATGCCCATCTAAGCTTTAAAATTAAAAAAAAATAATTCACAGTTAACTGATGATAAATTAAATTTTTATATTTGAATTTTGACCGAGAGGAATATCTGGTCCACCTGGTCCACCTCTCTAGGTATCTTTTTCCCTTATGGAATTACTACTGTGACTGCTATATAAAGGCCCTAATATACAGAATATGAGAACCATCCATTTCTTCTGTATTCCTCCCTTTAAAGTTTTAGGGCTCCCAACAAAGAATATGGAGAAAATTGAGGATATGAACACTCGTCAAATCGCATTCGCAAAGCGTCGCAAAAATCTCTTCAAACAGGCTCGTGAGCTTTCTAAGAGGAGTGGTTTTGAAATTGGAATTGTTGTTGTTTCTCCTACAGAAAAGGTTTACTCTTTTGGAACCCCTTCAGTTGAATCAGTGATAGAAAGGTATGAAACTACTCAACGTCTTAATCAATTGGAACAGACAAGCCAAATCAATGACTTGAATTTGGAAGAGCCCAAAACATTGTTGAAGCCTCAAGAAAAACCCATGCAGTCAATCAACAATGAAATTCAGAAGAAGGTAAGCGGAGAAGGCAACACAAGTCTGGTGGAAGCTAGCAACAGCCTTGAAAACAATGGAGGAGAGGCTAATTAATTTGGCTGTTGATTCAAATGATATAAGTTTATTCAATCTTCGCTTTTGAGTTTGCTGTTTGGGCTAAAAGTTCCATAGATGATTTAAGGATTTCATGGTTTCTCATTGCCATGATGCTTAGTTATTATCTTTAGTTATTATCTTTGTTGACAAAATAATTCTATCATGAATTCAGTTTTTTTTTGCTTTTTCATTTCAAGTTTTTCTTTCAATTATGCCATTTCAAGTTTTTTACTGTGATCTAAAAGAAAGAAAATCATAAGTATTCTAGCTTTACGATTGTGAATGGTGTTAATTCAAAAGCTTCTTCTAATGATTCAATGAAGATTTGCAACAAAGATTCAAACAAAGAAAACAAGCAAATACAATTAAGATAAGAAACTACAAGAGATGGATAGAGAGCATATACATGCATACCGTTTTGTTTTTTAATTAGGGTTAGTTTTATTTTTGTGCCCTTTTGTTTTTTGCCATCGAATAATTTTGTACCGCTTGTTTGTTGATTGATAATTAAGTGACAAATTAGAATTTCAGTGAATTAATTTTTCCGAGAATATTGTGGTCCACTGTTAGGTGTATTTTTTGACTTTTTGTAGATATTTAATATGAAAACTCATCTTTTTTTGTCAATTTAATACAATTTGTTTATTGATTGACAATTAAGTGACCAAATTAGAATTTCAGTGTCAGGAATATTGTGGCCCACATGTTAGGTGTGTTTTTTGACTTTTTGTAGATATTTAATATGAAAACGTATCTTTTTTTGACAATTTAATACCATTTGTTTATTGATTGACAATTAAGTGACCAAATTAGAATTTCAGTGTCAGGAATATTGTGGCCCACATGTTAGGTGTGTTTTTTGACTTTTTGTAGATATTTAATATAAAAACTCATCCTTTTTTTATAATTTAGTACCACTTGTTTGTTGATTGATAATTAAGTGAACAAAACAGAATTCTGGCCAAATCAATTTTGTTAAAAATATTGTGGCCGATTGTTAGGTGTGATTTTTTTACTGTATAATTTATCCTTTTCTTTTGGTCCGCTAGGGGCAAAATGGAGATTCATGTTTAAATATTTAACAACAGTAAAAAATCACACCTAACAGTGGTGCGAATTTTAATCTGATCACTTGATTGTTAATCAACAAACAAATACTATTATATCGTCAAATGGCCGACAAAAAGGTATTAAAATAAAAGTTAACAAATAAATGATACTAAATAATCGAATAGCCAAATACAAAGGTATTAAAATAGAATTAACTTTTTTTAATTAATTTGAATACTCTTGTTTAAATATTAGATGACTTTGACATTTTGCCTTGAAACTACAAATATAAGTTTGCAAAAATAACATTCCCTCTGTCCCACAAAAGTAATTCTATTTCAATTGTCGCATAGATTAAGAAAAGTTAGTTACACTAATAAATTTTGTTTTGATTTCTCTATTATACTCTTGTTTAAATATTAAATGACTTTGACCTTTTGTCTTGAAACTGCAAATATAAGTTTGTAAAAAAAAGCACTCCCTCTGTCCCACAAAAATAATTCTATTTCAATTGTCTCATAGATTAAGAAAAGTTAGTTACACTAATAAATTTTGTTTTGTTATACTAATAAATTTTATTTTGATTTCTTAATTATACTCTTGTTTAAATATTAGACGAGTTTGACCTTTTGTATTGAAACTATAAATATAAGTCATATAGAATGATGTGGTTTATTAATATTTCTTATAAACCGGAGATTTTTAGTAACTAAAGGGTAGAATAATGAGGAGTATAAAAGGAAGTTACGGAATTAAAATAACCATTCATAAAAAGAAATGAGACTATAATTTAGTACGAATAAAAAAAGAAAGTGATACTATCTTCGTGGAACGGAGGCAGCACGTTAGCCTTTACAGCTGGTGTAAGAGTAGTGGCATTCTCACCGGCGCTTTTCTACCTTGAGATTACCATAAGATCTAAACTATATCCTTCTAGCACTTTTTTCGGCTCTGGACCTTACCCATGGTTTTTAAAAGACAGCCCGTAGACTTTCATGAGGAACGCACCTTAGCCATGGTGTAGTTTTTGTTTGTATTGGTACTGAATTTAATTTTTTTTACTAAGGCTTTGTTTGATAAATTAATTTACCTATTAAAATGAATCAGTTAAGAATTTATTAAATTAAGTGTGTTTAATAATAGATAATTTTTAAGCACGTAATATTTTATGTGTGTTTGATAACAATTTTGACAAATCACTTAATTGTTTAAAATGTGCTTAAATAAATTTTAAGCAAGAATTTTTTTTTTTGAAAGGTTAAAGTGAGAATTTTTAACTTAATTCTGAACTCTTAAATTTAAAATATATATATTATTTGTAAAAATTAGAACACTTTTTATATAAATAACTAACACTTGGAATTCATTTTTGTTGTGGATATGCATAAAATAAATGGAAAATTTTATTATGCACTTAATTCATATCTTCATTCATGCATCATGTGGACCGTAAAGTCACATAAGATAATGTAATTTAATACAAGCCAGCCACGTAATCCATAAATAGCAACATAAATTAAGTTTATAATAGAATTTTCTAATTCAAATCACGAAAAGTCAAAGTTCGCATCCGTTCACAATTCAGTACTTCTTATATGATTCGCTACAAAATAGGAATTAATTTAAACAGGACTAACATTAGTTAAATATGTCTAAACAACGACAAGACCCGATCTATATCCTTACTCATAAATCTTGTAACCTGTAAACAAAAATCGGGTCCATAACAGAAATTTCAAAAGCTATTTACCGAAACATAAATCGAGAAACTTAGCCTCATCAAGAAGATAACTAGTAACAACATGTAAATCAGGTTCATCAATGGAGGAGCTCTGGGGAACCTCGATGTCCATGATTGGCTTGTAGTCATTTGAATCATCAAAAACCCTCTTTGCAGAGGCCTTAGCCTTTAAGACATCTTTTTTAAGATTCAAAAGCATCATCTTGAACTGATCTAACTGCTCCAATGTTAGATCCTCAATTGGAGCTTCCCACCATTGCTTCTCACGTTGTTTGATCCCAGCATCCATAACTTGACCATGTTTCCTTGCTTCTTTAAGTTTGTCTTCAAGAGACATGATCTCTTCATTCATCCTTTGCAAACTACTCTTAACACCAAAATCATCATCTTTTTTAGTAGGATTCGATGATTCTGATAAGGGTTCAAGATTTTCGTACTTGTTAAGAACAGACGAGAGATTTGGACAGCCAAATGAGAAGGGCTTGTTTTTTGGTGAGAAACCAACAATGGCAACCTCGGCACCTGTAAGGACACCTAGTTCATTGGCTTTTTTGTAAAGGTTTTTGTAACGTTTTGAAAAGGTGACTTGAAGACTCATATTGTTTTTTATTTTTGCCATTTCAATCTTTTGGCGACCTCTGCTGGTTTTTCTTGGCTTTTCTTCCATGGCTTAAAACTTGAAATAATGTTTTAGAAAAAATGGAGGATGGTTCTTGTTTTGAAGTGAAGAGAGGTATTTATAAGAAGAAAATATATATATATTAGGTGGACCAATTCAAGTAATTATTTTTTGTAACAAATTCGTAACTCTTCATGGAAACATTGGCACCATAAATTAATTACAATCTCTTTGAGAAATAGCATTTATTTTCTTTCCATTTGTTATTAAGATTATTATCTAGCATCAATGTATTAATTACGAGTTCCTACCTGTTCAATTTACATTATTATATCTTAATATATTTATCTCGTATTGAAAGTTAATTAATATTTTTACTATTTTATTCCTTAAATAAATTAAGAGTAGGTATTAAGTATCGAAAATAATTATTCAATGTTAAAAAATTTAAAATCACTTTGAAAAATATATTTTAAAAAAGATATGAAAGATAATAGAGTTTGTGAGTGACTTAGATATGAAACATAAATTTATTTGAAATTTTAAAATTATAATAATAATTTTTTATTACAAAATGTTATGCACGGGTTTTTTTGCTTATATATATCCTCTTAATATTACAAAAAAAATGAAGGCCTTATTACGTAAGGTGTGGACCTCAAGCAAAGGCTAGTAATCTTATGTCTGAATCATTATATTAGACCCTAGTGAAAATAACTTTAAAATATTACATATTAGAGTTTTTATACTTTCTTTAAGATAGAAAGTAAGAATTTGTTCGAATTCATTTATTCACGAAGTTCAAAGTCTATTTTATTCGAGTTCTTTAATTCATATGAGATATTCGAATAACTTGAATAGGATTTGAGTTTAAAATGTTTAGAAATAATAAATAATAAACTAAATTAAATATTGTGTATAATACATAGTATTTTATATATACATATTATATAAATATATAATACTAGTAAAATAGTCTATATTATGTACGAGTTAATTTTATAAACATAAAAATTATAAATTAATTAAAAAATAAAAAAATACTTGTTAGATTATAGATTAATGCGAGATTCATTAAATTGAAAACATGAGAAAAACTTAACTAAATAAAATTTTTCAAAAATAATTTAATTGAACCGAATAAAAAGAAGTTGACTGAAATTACAAAAACAAAATTAGTATCCCAATTCATACACATCAATTCTAACAACTCTTTTAAGTAAATTAAATAATTTAGAAAAAAAATGCTACAAACACATGAGTGAAATCTAAAGGTTCAATAAAAGTCTTAGAACTAATTGTCCTAAGCAATGAAAACAATTATATTGGATACCATTTCATGGACTAATTTGCAAGTTAAAGAAATAATGTGAGTAGAGATTAGTATACATGTTTTTTTTTTTTTAATGTAAAATTGTTAAGGAACGATCAACTCATAAGATTAGTATACATGTTTTCTGTCCGGGCGTAGCTCAGTTGGTTTTGAGGCTGCAGAGTTGGTATCATGGTCCAATGTTCAAATGCTGGCAACGGCAGTGTGAGAATTTCAACCTCTCCCACGTGAGGGTGGGTGGCCAATAGAAAACTTTATAACTAAATTATCTTGTTTTCCGTCACTTTTGTGAATGAATGATTGCGTGTAAATTTTATGAGGGCAAAAAAGTATTACTAAAAATATTTTGTGCATAAGGAGTAAAACGAAAATACTTTAAGGGCATAAGGAGTCATTTTCTCTAGAGGGTATTTTGGAGACAAATTGTATATTTTTAAAAATTTAGGACTAGATTGCAATGTCCTAACTATTGGGGGTAGTCTTTTGTAATAAACTCAATAATAAAATATTACCTGCTTTTCCAAGTTTCTCACTCCCTGGGAACGCTCTAGCGGCTGCTCAGCCCCTGAACCGCCCTACTCCGCCGCTGATTACCCAATACCGAAAGGCGGAACGGAACCCTCTAGGGCAACTCCCGCTGAAAATTATTGGGCTTCCATTCCCGAATCAAAACCAACAAACAATGTCAGACAATTTGCCTCAAGAACTTTTGATTGAATCAGACAATTTACCTTCAGAAATCTTGATTGATATTCTCATAAGGGTTCCGGTGAAATCCCTTGTTTGCTTCACCTTAGTCTCCAAATCATGGCATGCTCTCATCACTAGCCCCAGTTTTATAACCGCACACCTTAATAGAATCCAACACCAAAATGATCTCACAAGCCTAATGCTGCTTAGAAGATATACTAGTGATGACCTGAAAGAGCATTACTCATTGCTTGCTGACGAAGAGATCCTCAGTGATGAGGACGACAATGGAGATAACTCATTTGCCATGAAATCAACAGAGCTGCGTTTTCCAGTCAAAACCGGAATTGGGTATTGCAGGATTGTTGGAAGCTGCAATGGGTTAGTTTGTTTATCTCATGATTTATTTGGAACCACGAAGCATATAACTTTATGGAATCCTTCAATCCAAAAGCATGTAACTTCTCCGTTACCTACAATTAATCCGCCCTTGCCTTATATGTTTGTGTTGGGATTTGGGGTTGACTCGCGTCAGGATTATAAGGTGGTTAGGATTGTGTATCATAGAGAAAAGGATTTTGATTACGAGCTTCCTGCTGAGGTAGAGGTTTATACTCTTAGCCTGGGATTTTGGAGGAGGATAACCAGTGCTGGTCTTAGGTTTTATGTTGAAGATTTTATTTGGTCACAGGCTTTTGTGAATGGTGCTGTGCATTGGATTGCGTACCAACCTCGTGAGAAGATTAATGGTGGCTCATTTTGTAGTTTGATAATAGGATTTAGTATGGATAATGAGAAGTTCAACGAGATCATGCTCCCAGATGCATTGGCAAATGAGCTTGCAAGAAATTTAACAATTAAAACGTACAAGGATTCTCTTGCTGTGATCAAGTATGAAAGAGGGTTGGTGAATTCATCTTGTACCGTTTGGGTGATGAAGGAATATGGAGTAGTGGAGTCCTGGACGAGAATGTATTCTATTGATTTAGTAGGTAAAAGGGACAGAGTTGTGGGATTTAGAAAAAATGGTCATATTTTGGTGTCCAGAGAAAGTGGTGAGCTGGCTACATATGATCCCAAGACTTGCGATACTAAAAAGCGTGGAATTTTTGGAAGCTTCAGGGCATTTTATGCGGACAGTTTCCTGCAGACGTTAGTTTTACTTGAAAGACAAAATGTAGTTGCAGAAGAAGAATAGGAGACTGATGATGTTCATACTTCACATGATGAAGTTGATGTAGAACATCACGATGAAGCATCTGAGGCATTGGACAGGTATGCAATTTCCATTTTTGTTGTGTAATTTGACTAATTGATGTGGCCTCTCACAACTTATTTAGAAAATAACTACAGATAGAATATGATTATCTGGAATTTGACTTGCTGGAGAAGCCAAATAAAATCTCGAGAATAGCATGTAAAATTATTTTATTCATGTACTTTCCTGTTTTCTGTTCAGAAAAGTTTCTATCTACATTATCTGCTTAAATTTCTTATATGACTCACTGTTTAATGTTTTCTTAGCATCAAGCAGGTCACATTAATAAATTAATCCAGCAGGAAGTTTATCTGTACTAAGCCTAGATCTTTGCTTTGAAAGGCTCAAGGATTGTGAAATTGGGGCCTGTTATTCTGATTATCTTCTTTGTTTCAGTTGGTCTTGTGAGAACATAAAAGTATAGGAAGGAGTTAGTATGATAGGTCAATCATTATTCCACCGTGTATTTAGCAGTTGCTAATTACCAATTCTATCTTCATTACCCTAATGACTTGGTATTAAACTGCTTTATTTATTTCGGCTAACACGAAATATTGGCACTTAAGTGGTAAGTTACTTGAGTTTAGCTTATGTTCCTCCATCAAATGCCTGGTTTAATGTAGAATATTGGTTCTCAGTCAGTATTGTTATGACAATCTTTTAGCTCTTTAAGTATGTAGACCTAGTTTAACGCCACATTACCAGAGTGGTAAGTGACTTGAGTTTAGCTTATGTTCCTCCGTCTGATAGAATATGGTTCTCAGTAAGTACTGGTATGACAATCTTCTGGTGCTTTATGCACGTACATCTAATGAAATGCTACATTTTTATGTCAAAGTGAAAATAAGACAATTCATGTAGAGCTAATGTGCTTTGATCAATCTTGGCTTGACTTGCGAATGCTTGAAGATGAAAACGCTATTAGTTGGTTCAATGTGGGATAGAGCACAGAACGGTCCGAGTTATAAAATGAGGAAATCTTGTGGATCTTTGCTATCTTTTTCTAGGCCTACTATTAGAAACAGTAGTCTGACTGATATTATTTGATAGTTTAGGCTCATTAGATGAAGCCTTCTGCTGGTCTTTGCAAGAGGATCAACATGGAATGCTGGGGATTTCATTTTGTGATTCTCAAAGCTGAAATCTGAACCATTGGAGAAAGCCAGGGGCATCAGGTAAGGGGATTAAGCACCCCTCCTAGAGAAACGATCAGATACTGGTCTTGTAGATTAACTTCTTGTCAATTAAGAAAGATCACCCAGACTTTAGAGTTTAGAAAACTATTGCTATAACAATAGTATAGGGGTTCACGTAAAGTAGAAGAATGTGGAAGCTATTTTGGTTCATTTAGGTTTGTTATTTAGGCGATACATATATAAAACGAAACTTAACTGTCAGGATCATGGTTTCCCCGTTTCCTAGTTTTGAAGCACAATCTGCGTTGTTCACAAAGTATTCCATTACTTAGCTAGTCAATAACATGTTTCATGGTAAAAGATAGTCCTTTTCGAACACTTCTCTACACACTGCTTTCAATGGATTGTGTTAATGTACCTGATGTTTGAATATTTGAATTCCATCCAGTCGTATCATCCATTTCTAGTACATTCGCATTCTCTTTAACTTATCGGTTACCTCTGAAAATAAAAAACGCTTACCTGCAGTTATTGCTAACACCTTACATGAATGTATTTCCTCCTCTCATGACCGTTTACTCAAATTCTCCAGGATTATGGATGCAATGGCAGAGCTTGTGTGCCCGTGAGCAAGAGTTGAGAAAAGCAGAACGATCCAAGATGTTCTTCGTCAACAGTTGCATAGTTTTCCCTGTTGATATACTATATTGTAGCTGATTTTCCCATGGGTTGAATCCATGAATAGTTCAGACATTTTTTGACTTCTATATAACTTGCGGAGGTTCCATTGATTGGCATGGTTTCTGTTGTTTTTAAACATGGCTTAGTTAAATTCCTGAAATGGAGAATCTCAAGTGAGGGGCAAGTTTGTCCTATCAGCCAATATGGCGATGAGTTAATCTATATGACCTTTATGAATCCTGTAATTGACCCAGTTCATGTCACTATCTGTCCTATTTGTGGACTATGTGGTCTATATTAAGTCGCATCATTTTTTTTTTTGTTGTTTTTATCTTTATAAATTAGAGATATAATTAACAATATAGAGTGATGTGGCTTAATACGATCAAATGGTCCATAAGTTGAGATATACATCGGATGCATAACAAAATTTTCTAATAAAATGACAGCAGTGCGATCTTTTTCTAATCTCGATACGGTTAATTTATTAAATTTTAGTAATTCTTTAAATGAACCAATATCAAATTTAATAAGTTTTGATAAATTGTTTTATTGAACTGAAAATTTGTTATTTATTGTACTATATTTTAAATATAATATAAAATAAATAATTCAATTTGCTTAAAATTAAGAATGAAATGTAAAATTTAGTTGATTATATAAAAAGGATTTTATAATTATACTATATTTTATACCTAAATTTTGTAAAAATACGTGATGATTAGCACACGAGTTCGAGCCTTAATGAAAATGTGAAACTTTGTTTAGTGTATTTATGCAACATGACAAACATTCATAATCGTTTTAAGCAATCTTTCTAGAAAATTTTTTGGCTCAAACAAACAAGTGAAACGTTGTGCGATGTATCTTTAGAGCATAAAAAACATAGTGGATTTTTTTTAGCCATTTTATAGATAATTCTTTTGCGGACATAAATTTTGTAAAAAACTTAATGATTAACTCAGGCCTTCAAAGTACAAATAAAATTTTGTGCGATTATTTTTAAAACATGAGAACCATACCGAGTCATTTTGAACAATTTCATTGAGAACTATTTTTCGGACCTAAATTTTGTAAAAAACGTGACAATTAGCACATGAATTCGAGTCTTAATGGCAATGTGAAATTTTGTCTAGTGTATTTATGTAACATGACAAATGTTCAGAATCGTTTTAAACAATTTTTTGGAGGACTTTTTTTTTACCTAAATTTTGTGAAAAACGTGATGATTAGCACAAGAATTCGGACTTTAATGGGAATGTGAAACTATGTCTAGTGTATTTATACAATATGACAAATATTCAAAATCGTTATAAACAATTTCTGTATAACACTTTTTCGAACCTAAATTTTGTAAAAAAACGTAATGATTAACACGAATTTTGGTTCAAACAGGCAAGTGAAACGTTGTGCGATTTATCTTTAGAACATCAGAAACACAATGAATTCCTTTTAGCAATTTTATATAGAATTCGTTTGCGGACATAATTTTTTTAAAAAACGTAATAATTAACTCACAGATTAAGGCTTCAAAGGATAATTGAAACTTTGTTCGTTCACTTTTAAAACATGAGAAACATACCGAGTCATTTTGAACAATTTTATGGATAACTATTTTTCGGACCTAAATTTTATAAAAAACGTGATGGTTAACACACAAATTCAAGCCTTAATGAGAATGTGAAATTTTGTCTAATGTATTTATACAACATCAAAAACGTTCTGAATCGTTTTAAGCTATTTTTTAGAGAAATTTATTCCGCACATAAATTTTGTTAAAAACGTGATGATTAGCACACAAATTTGCACTTTAATGGAAATGTTAAATTGTGTATGGTATATTTATAAAACATGACAAACATTCAGAATCGTTTTAAGTAATTTTGTGAAGAACTTTTTTTCGGACCTAAATTTTACAAGAAACTAAGATAATTAAGTGTAAAAAGACATGATAAGATATATATAAGGTGGACATGATTACATCAACAAATCTTGCCAAATTTGTCAAGATGAAAGTGAAGACTCCATACATACTTTCTTTACATGCAAATTGACTTCAGAACTATGGTATCGCTCCCTCTACTTACAACAATTTCATTCTTTAAAGTGATTGCAAAAGTGTGGTTGAGAGTAGCTTTATGCCGCATTTTTAGCAGAAGCTGGCATGGCAACCAAGTCTACCTTACAAGCATGGAGAATAAATATATCTAGATAGGTTCTCAAAACTCTCCAGAGATAAATCTCTTTCATTTCAATGTTAAACCACTAGTGTTTACCTGTTCATGCATATGATCAAGAAATCAAATACAACAATTGTTATAAACATTTTCATCGATGCACAAGATCTCCCTGACCTATATATACATTTCATAGATTAATCAAACACTTCACATATTAGCATAGACGATGAATAAAGCTATACAGGGAAAATCAACAGTGGAATATTGATCATAGCAGGTCTCAATCAGAAAGCTCAGTAAAAGGAAATTTTGTAATACTACTCCTAAGATCTGGCCAAAGAGAATTTTGACATTGTTTCATATTCACAAAGAGCAGCATTTGATTGATGATCTCTTACTTCCCCACTAGTATAGATCACTTCATAAGAAGTTAAAAAAGAGATGGGGAAAGGGGGGGGAGAGGCAGGGAATGAGGAGAACCCACAACATAAGTGACTGAATTCAACAAAAATATCACAGAAGCACCATATAAATGACTGCCAAGGAAAAACATTTGCATATGAGTGGCTAAAACAGAATCAGCTGTGAGATTTGAACACGAGCGCTTGAGAAAATTGTAAGGCAGTCACGGAGGTGATATTACCAAACTAAACAAGATTTCAAGGTCTAACTTTCATATTATCATCATCAATAGGCAATATGTGCACAACATCATACTCTTGCTGATAAATGCACCGATATAAAAGAATTAAAGTAAACTTCGGGTAGCAAATAGCATGTAGAACACCTAAAGTTGGTGCCTGGCAATTTCCTTTTCATATTAAAACAACCAATAATATAAAAAGAGGAGGTATGATAAGGATGACAAATTCTCAAGCAAGCTAACTAAAACAAAACCATTTATCTTAGAACTCAAGCAAGCTAACTAAAACAAAGTCTGATGAAGGATCAATGAACCAAATATTTGTTACAAAAGTCATTGCATTACTTTTAGAAGACGTTTAGTCTTAGAACTCTGCATACATTCTCATGTACACAAATAAACGCTCGTATTTTTAGTAATCCTCCCATGAGTAAAAGAAAAGGCTTTCCTGATGCTAGAACTCGCTACTCTCTCGGCTCAGAGAGGGATGAATATTACCAGTAAGGAGTAACTGAAATGGTCATATCGCAATTAAGTATATAAGAGAAACAGGAAGTTCAAGCATCCTGAAATAAAGAACAGAAAGCACCCTTGTGTTTAGATTTGAATTCTGGAACTAGTTAAGTCCCAAAACTTCTAACTTGATCAACTTCTAAACACAAATATTCTCAGTAAGTAAATTGCAGACCAGCTGCTTCATAACACACTTAACCCAAGGAATTAACTCATCAGAACCAGAAAATTCATCAGCATCACTTCATAAAGATTTGATAATGATTCCAGTATAAGCAAATTTATAAATCACATTGTCAGAATCATACACGATCTCCCTTAAAGAAAAAGAAACTAATTTGTAAAATTCCCTATAAAACATAAAGGAGAAAGAAGAGGAAAATCGAAGCTTTAATCAAAATCGAACATTAACAGCTCAACGGAGATAGGCAGGGATCTTAATGCGAATAAAGAGCATACTCATAACATAAGCAATAACAACAGACGCAATTCCAGCAGAAGCAAACGAGACCTTGACACTCTTAGCACGATTCCTATCAAGAGCGAGGTCCAGAAGCACAATCCCTATACCACCAAGCACGAACATGAACCCAGAAGAAAGGCCCTCGATAATGTACTGCCCATTGACCCGACCGGGAAGAAAAACTACGGGTTTTACAGTACCGGTGAACCTATCCTGAGTGGATCCGATACCAGGAGGCTCCACGATTACATCGTAGACGATTCCTGATACGACGAGGAAATAAGTGAGGAGGATAAGGGCGTAGACTGTCATTGCGGAGGGAAGAGTGAAAGAGGGAAGCTTGAGACGGAGACGAGGTGGGCGGAGAACGGAGTAGGGAAGAATACGGAGGATGTGGAAGATTGGGTCCATTGATGAAGCAGAGTCTGAAGCATCCATGGCGGAGGAGAGAATCGTGCTTTGGGGTTTCTCAGTGATTTGAAGGTGTTTGAGAAAATGCGTAGTAGAGAGATGGGCGTGATTGTGAAGAAGGCGCAGTGCACCTCTACGCTTGTTCACGTGATTTGCACATGGCATGATGAGATTTTTCTTCTCTTTTTTTTTTTTCCAAAATTAGTAAACAAAATAATTTTTTTATTTTTAAAATTGCGTTTTGTCAAAACACAAACAAGAAATTATTATAATAACTTATATTATTTCTTTAAGGGAATATGATAAATTATATTATCAAGTGTGTAGACAACAACGGTGATGAGATATGACTTTTGCAGCCTTTTTTTCGGTACTAATTTAAGCATTAGAGTAAGAACAATTGATTAACTCTTATCTTGCAAGTCAAGACCCGAAAACAGAAATCTATCAGATGGTTTATTTATATATATATATATTATACAATATTATATTATTAAGTATATAGATTATGTATAAGAAAAATAGTATATAGATTATGATAGTATGTTTATTATAAAATTATGAAATACTTTTATGTTAATTAAATATTGATTATTATCATTTTAAAATAATTAAATTAGAATTAGTGACCAATTAAGTTTAGTTCTTTTAAAATCTAATTATTTCAAGAAAGAGAGACGTGATCTTAGCAATTTATCCCGTCAAGAGCTCCCTTTCATATAAGGAATGAGTTAGTTTTTCCATGTGGGATTAAAATTCTCTTAAATGCTAACTTTAACATCATTAACCTTCTTTCTTTTCCAACCAGAAACAATGTAAAAGTTACTAATTTGATTTGTAAGATTAGAACGATAGATATAAGAGACAAAATGATTATATCCTTCATCGGCCAGGATAGAATTAAACTAATTAATTGACTCAATATTGATCCGTTTATTATCACTCGTATATCTTTGGTGAAGTCAAAAACCTCATATGACAAAATAATAATAAGATACAATTGAGTTTGCTACAAATTAGGCATACATTACATAGGAACAAACTCATTTGAATTGAAACACCAATCCAATGGGAAAGGTAAAAAAATGTATAGAAAAAAAAAAACATCATATTCTTGTCAAGTCTTACTTGATCTATATAAGTCTGACAGTATTCAAAATGGATCGCTTAGTATTTGTTCTTGCAATGAGTATTCAATTAAGCCTTGTTGATCTTCAATCTATCGCTTGTTCTCCTTGCAAGGTGGAACCACACTATATTTTACTTCCAGTGAGCTATAACCTTATAAGACGAATCCATCTGAACCCACTTATTCGGATGAAAGCTAACTACTCCTTTCTGGAATTGCCCATTCGTTAGTAGTTAGTCTGAAACTCCAACCCCAGTGGAAGCCACCTTCTTCGCGGCGTGCCACTCACAAACATAGAGCCTTAGTTCCTGGTTTCTGGGTGCTTTTCTTCCGTGAGGAAAGTCCCGGCTCAGAATGTTGAACCGGTCCAACTTCAATTCGGACACCGATTAGGATGACCCACGGCATCCCTTGGCGACACCCCCATGAGATGAGTTTTTAGTTCCTCCCATGAGAAATGTCAATCCTTGCCTTCTTGTCTAGTGTGAATGCTCGTTCCTGTGAGTCAATAATATATAGATCCTTAGATAGATCCGTGTTATTACACTATGCGATTCCCATCAAAGTGCGGTTTCAAGCAAGCAAAGCCAAAGTTTCAATATAATTATGCATATAAAGTGAGTTCAACCAACCAAGAACTCCAAGATCCTTAATAAGTCTACTCTTGGGATCATATGAAACAACAAATCCTCTCTTGAGATGGTATGGAAGTGGATCATTTGCAAGCATTTTCACAAAAACTTCACCATTATTGTTTCTAAAACCAATAACTTCATCCATCCCTTCAACTAAATCAATGTTATAAAGCTTCTTCCATGATTCCACAACTCCATATTCCTTCATAACCCATACATTGCAAGATCTTGTAAAACCATTATATTCAACAATAGCAAGGCCATCATCACAATGTACATTAACATCAAAACTAGCAGCATGAGCAGTAGCTAAAGCATCTGGCAGAAGAATTTGCCTAAAATTTTCATCTCTAAAATCAAATCCCAATATGAAATTTCTTGAATTTTTCTTGTTATATGCTAGCCAATGAACAACCCCATTATAATAGACATTTCTCCATGAGCAGATTGGCTTTGAATCAAGTTCAGTTAGCTTTATCTTTCCCCAATTCTTTTTGTTGAGTGAATAAATCTCAGCCTTAGCAGACAAATCAACAGAGGGGCTCTGACTCTGAGACTCAGTTTTATCATACACAATTCTCAAAACTTTAAAATCAGATTTTTGCGAATCGAAACCAAAACCAAGAACATAATCCCTTGATCTAGGATGAACAGTGGGTAATGGTAAAAACAAATGTCTCTGAATTGAAGGGTTAAATAAAATAATGGGTTTTGTAGGAAATGTACCGAATTGATCGTCACAAAAACAGATTAACCCATTGCAGCTGCCAACTATTCGAAGAAATGTCGAGCTGACTCTGGATTTCAGTGGAAAATTGATTTCTGCCAATTTGGAGACGGAAGAATCTTCATCGTTCGAATGAAATGTATAGTGCTCTTTCTTGTCATCTTCATTGAAGTGTCTGAGAAGCAAAAAAGTGGGGATTTTTTTGTTCTGATTGATGAGATGTTTGGAAACAAAACTGGAGCTTCTGATAAGGGTATGCCATGATTTGGAAACTAAGGTAAATCTAATCAGAGTTTTGACTGGAAGTTTTATAAGGATTTCAATCAAGATTTCTTCAGGGAAATAATGTGACATTTTGTCTTGATTTTTGAGGGATTCAGATAAATTGGGATCCAGAAATCCTTTTGACTTTGATATTATTCTTGCTGATGATGATAACTTGATAAGCAATCAATTTCAAAAAGATAAAGCTGGAGCCATTGGAGAGAGGAGAAGAGAAGAGAAGTGGGGGAAATACTAGTTGGTGTGTGCATGTGATGGGAGGCCATGCTTCTCATAAAATATTACTCCCTCCGTTTTCGAAGAGAAATTGGCCCAAAATGTCTCCCTATTTTATTAGTCATTTCTGTCTAATAACTTTTTACGAGCATTAAAAATATCTTTATACGGTGACTATGTGTGGATTTTGACTAATTTGTGTCATGTAACACTCACAACTCACTACTAGATTAGGACGAAATAGCCCGATAATTGTTCAGTCGGAATATTTTCGACCCATTATACTTGTTGATTGGCATTTAGACTAATGACTGAACAATTTTACCCGTAGTAAAGATGACAAGTGAGTGTCACGTTATAAAGACATTTTCAGCCTTATAAAAAGTTATTAGATAAAAGTAGCTAATGAAACAAAAAATGTACTCTAGTGGACATTTTTGGCCAATTTCTTATTTTTTTTATTAGATGTCATAATTTGACAAGTAAAAAAAACGGGAATAGATAGAATACAGTGTTCTAATACGACATTTGACATACATACAATAGAATGTGTCATCCATTAGACGTGATTTACCTCGTAGTTATGAGAAATTAATCAAAACTTTAAAGCCATCAAGAGTATATATTATTAGACCGCAACTTTAACAACAATCAGATCATCCGTAACATTTCTGATAACAATTCTTTTTATAACAGAAGATGTTATAAACAATCTGAACCCGAGAGCGCCTAAACTTCAGCCTATCCAAAATACAAATTTCCAGATAATGTACATTTCAGGACATGAGTTCAGAAACAGTGATGAACATTTCTATGTGGGATAAATTGATTCTGGTACAAAAAAGTCTGGGCAAAAACAGCATACCACTCTCTCTCTCTCTCACTCTCTCTCTCTCTCTCTATACATACATCTTTAAGCCTATCATCTGTAACATAACAGGAACCCCATCAATCTCCAAGTCCAATCTGCAGCCCCCTCTCCCCTCCCCTTGTCCTTTGATGAGAATCCATCTGTGAAGTTCTTGAAATGAAAAGTTCAACTTCACTTACTCGAAAAAATGCTGTGAAGAATCAAATAGAACAAGAATGGTTTCCAGTCCTCACTTCAGGTTTTTTGCAGGCCAAAAGTAGTTTGTTCTTGCGCCTAATCTTTCGTAACCCACCTCCTTCCACGAATCTGAATTCCTCCAAAGCTCTGATCGCTGCTACTCTCCCCGCCACTTTCTGCACTGGTATATCCTGATTTTCTACGGTGCTTTTTCTTCCTGACAGTTCCAGTGTCACTCATACTACCGTTTAAGAGAGGATCATCTATCCCGCGGATTACTTTGTGAGATTGTGACGAGGAAATGCAACTGTCATCCTTAGTTCTCCTATCTCTATCGTGCCTCTTCATGTTTTGAGAGATCTTATGCAATTTCTCGTTGAATTTTGAAATTCCCTTCTCCATAGGTCCTACTGCTTGTGTCACTGTGAACTTCACATCATTCACAATCTACACCGCGTAACAGAGAATTGTTAGCACAGAGAAGATAACTAAAATTAATACATGGCTAGATATTGGCAGCAGTTTCGGAACAACACAACAATTTCAGAGGACGATAGACTTAAACGACCAATAATAAACGGAATATATTACCATTTCTCACATGCCATAAACTTCAACTGTTTAGCAAGAACAAAATGCTGCTATTTACTTCTTCTCATGCAGCAGTAAATCCTCAATATCATTTGTTGTTAAGAGATCCTAGAACCAAAAAAAATTTCCCTATTTCTTTTGGTAACAGAAATGCGGCCCCGGATCATCTTCAGAAAGTATGTTGCTAAAAACATTTAGATATGGCAAGGGTAGACTTACGATTTATTCCCTTTTCTCATTTTTCTTTTGGTTGCAATGAAAGGTATATTAAGGAATATGATGCTAGTAGGATGATGATGATGATAAACAAAAGATTATATTTTGAGAACCACGTCGACAGCAAGCTTAAATTTTAGAAAGAAGAAGAAAACTTACATATCCACCAGCACCAATAAAAACATCCTTGACACTTTCTTTGATAGTCATTCCACTCCTCACATCAACTTCAGGCTGCGGAAGACGCACTTTTGTTGGACGTTCACTCTCCCTAACCTCATCAGGATCAACCGGGCAATCAGCAGATACATAATCTCCTAGGACCGAAACACCTCCACTGAAACGTTCTCCCATCAGTGCATATGGCTTTGCAGGGAAAACATAAAGGTGAACGACAGAAGCAACACCCATCTGTACTGGATGAACACACACCCCTGTTAAACTTCAATACTCTACATGAGAAATTCAGGATTAACAAGCACACACAATACAAACATACAATAGGAAATATGCGCAGAAATTTGAAGTTCAATTTTCATTCACTTAAGGGAAATCATCAGTTGCTCTATTTGCAAAAGCAGAAATGAGCAACCGAAGTATTTGCATCACTTCAAAACATAAGCAGCTGCTAGCTGTTACTCTGTTTGAGTCAAGCAGTAGTAGTAAAATCTATGCATAAGTTGTGGAGAACTATGTTAAGCATTTCAAAAGTGAAATGTATCAAATATATGGGTTATTTTCATATGCATCCTGTCGCTATGGTTGTCTGAGATGGGTAGCCTTCCTTGGTTGCACCATCTTACATTTAAACTCCTAGAGGTTACCCACTCAAACGCTGATAATCCGAGCCCAAACTAAGAACTAGTGTATATATTATCCATGCATCCAAAAACTGGGAAATGTACATTACGTATGCTTCATTATACTTATACCAATACTAATAAGCAATTCTTCTTCCAAAACTAACACCCATTATCAAGGTTCTCTCCGATTTGGACAATAAACACCCATATTTAACTGATAGTTCAAATAAATAACCCAACCAGAGCACATAATTAGCATGAGTGTATATTTTGATAGGTGAGGACGGAAGGTCAGCAGGACAGGTTAAGTACACCAAACAAAGTTCAGCTGAAAATAACATTTCTATACTGCAGGAATATCTTCTTTAGTTTGTCATATTACTCCAATCTTAACACATTTATAAACCCATTTTAGGATGCAATAATCAGAAGAGCACAGATGTTTTCTTATACTCCCTCCCTCCCAAATCTTTGGTCTCACTTTCCTTTTTCTTCTGTCCCAAATTATGGTCTCATTTCTTTTTATGAATTGTAGTTAAACTTTGAATTTCCTATTATGCCCCTCATTATTATACATCTTAACTACTAAATATCTTCATTTTCCAAGAAATATTAATAAAACACCCACTATGCAATAACTTCATGTTTATATTTGTAAAGTTTCAAGACAAAAAGTCAAAAAGACAACCAAAAAAAAGACAAAAAGTCAAATTCATTTAATATAAAAAAAGGATATAAAAGAGAAATCAAAATAAAATTTATTAGTCTAAGTAAGTTTCTTAATCCATGTAAAATTTGAAATCGGACCAAAGATTTGGGATGGAGGGAGTATTATATTTTGTTACTCCAAATCTTTAAATATCTTAACCAATGCAGCAGCTCATAAAACAAGATAATTAGGACAGAACAGAAGCAAGCCATTATTATTGCAGAGTGGAAATTCAAAAAGGTAATATGACATACTGGTCCATGCAGTTGCATTTAATTGACGTTTTCTACTAACAGTTTAATCTTGATAAGCAACTAACAGTTTAATCATCATTGCCACAATCAAAGTACAATAATTTTCTTTACCAGTACTGAGACCCCAAGACGCCAAGGCATGGACGCCAGTTCAGGTTCAACAAAAACTAATCTTCCATTGATCAGGATGAACATTGGCTTTTAGCATTTGGTTTCCAACTAAAATTAAAAATTATTTACTAAGCCTTGATTACTAAATTCAGATACGCAACCACAAATGAGGAGATGCGCTGAAGATTAAGCCTTGAAACTGTTTTGTCATTTTTTTTAATATTATAGGTTATGGATTATTGGATCCAACGTAAAGCTAACGATGACCCAGTGCTCTTGGAACTCAAAAACTGCTTGTCCTCCAGATAGATTAGCAATTCTACTTCTGGCAGATGTTGATAACGAATATCTAGAAGTCCCATTTTTATATTTCTAACTCTTTTTATTTTAAGCAACAGATCAGGTTTATTGAATGGTTTCACTTCTTCCTTTAGCAAAGAAACTTTACTGGTCACCCCATATCCCCAGCAAAAGAAATGGCTTATTACTTGCAGAACCGAAGAACTACTAAATACAGCCAACAAACACTGATAACTTTTTTTTTTTTATTTTGAGGGGGGGGAATCATCCAAAATGAATATGTTCCTGAGATCCATCGATATACAAGAAAATGAGTTAAACATAAACCAGAAATTAATCCAGTAAAAGAATTACCTCAATACAAATGATAAAGTCCTGAATACTTGACTGAAGCTGCAAAGCCTGAGCAATCGGACTTTTAAACAGGCCAAGATCATAGAAAAGGGCAATAAAAATGCCTTGCCACCATGTCAAGAACACAATTGACTTGAATGTTAGAAACTTGGCCAATGGCTTAATATGTGCTAATTCACCTTTTGTTATAGTGTAGAATTGCACCAAGCAATATAAAGCCCATGACTGACTGAAATTTAAAACCACAGCCATGTAAATATACCTACAAAATAGCGATGCGCGTAATGTTTAAATTCATCCAGTGGAACTTGGTAAGAGTTGTACCAACTTAACAAAACTTCAGAAAGAAGAAAATTCAGAAAGAGAAAGGCACTGGCGACCGGTTAAACTAGCAAAATAGGATAACAGAGAAACAAGTGAGAGGCTAACAGATTAGGCATAGATATTAAACCAATCTCATAAGTACAAGCAAGACCTTTTTTACCAAAGTCACAAAACAGCATCAACTACAAAGAGAAACCAGATAAAAGAACAGGCATCTGAAAAGTAGCCATAAGATATTTTAGCCCTTACTCGCTAAGAAGTGAACATGTGCTCAAATTCCATTAAAGAAAAGTTATCTAAAACAGAAACATCTTACCAACTTACCCACAATCCAATCTAAATTCTCCTTCACAATAGACATTAAATGCTTCAAGAACTACTGCCAAAATAGCAGTAAATGCTTTTATGATCATCTGCAAGAAAAGGTAAGGTACTATTCAATGAACTTCATCATCATTATTGAAGTAAATCTGGACAGAAAATACCAAAATTCCCAGTTGAGTGCAGCAAACTTACATATTGAACAATACCAAACTTTATTATTTGGTAAACCCGACGACCCAATTTCCAAGGCTTTAGAATGTAATTTAGAGGAAAGTGATGCTTTACCATTCCCCTTTCTGAGCCATGATCAAGCAAAGGCGTTCTAGAACTTGCCCGTCCCTCCCTCTCCATGAATTCTATGGTCCTCTCCTCCCCACCTTACAAAGAGACACAGATAATATGATAAAATAATTTTGAAACATGCCCAGTATGCCATTTAATCTAACAACATTCAAGAGCTACCTTTAAAAAGTCAACACAAGAACAAGTAAGAAATGTACCTAAGCATGCGACAAGATATCTCCCAAAGCAGTACATAGCAAATGATTCATAGCAATCACGAAGTATCTCAATGTCAACACTGATTGATGGATTCATCAATGAGACAAACTGCACAAGCACGTAGTCTTATAAAAAAACTTGTCATGGCAAATTCATACAAATATATTTAAGCTACAGCAAGAGAAACCCATGAGTAAGATTGTTTTTTTTTTTTCTCTCTTTTGTGAAATTAGCATCTAGAAGACCAACCTGAATGTTGGCACCTTTTGCAGGTCACAATGCATCAAGCTAACAAGTAGCAGTATTCAATTTACATTTAGGAAATAATATGCAAGCTTATGCTCAGGCATGTGAATAATTGATCAGCTATATTCCTGGTCAAATGAAAGAGATTATGTACGAGAACTCTAGAAAAGACTATTACATTCTGGAAATGAAAGAAATAAAAAGATACATAACAGTAATTTCAGAAGTTCTTTCTTCAATCTGTGAAAGCAAACTGATCTATTACAATAAAAATACTAACTTTATCTCAATTCTCCAAAACGTTCCCAACTTAAATAATTACTCACACTTAAACACTGACAAGACACAATCCTCAGCTCAACCCACTTACAATCCCACAAGACTAAACAGCAAATAAACAAATAAATGCCTTTCATATGCTAAAACAGCCTACCAAAGACACTTACTGATTCAACAGAATAGCAGGGTACCATCAATATCACTCCAATCAGAAACTTCTGCTCCTGCAAGTTCAATCGACATAAAACTTCAGCACCAATACCCACTAATCAAACACTAGACAAGCACAAAGAAATTAACCTCTGGGTTCTTGTAAGCAGAGAGGTGTTCGAAGAGGAGATAAACAGAGAAAATAAGTGTGGCGAACACAAAGACTCCGGCGATGATAGTAGCCCATGTGGGGGGAGAGTATCCGGAATTCAGCCAATTGGAGCAACAAGATTTCAGTATATTCTGCATCAGCTATCCAATACGAGTGACTTAGGGTTTTGTCAGATGCAATAGGGGATTTGAACTCGCTTGAGATCACAGTTTTCATGAATTGCAGTAGAATTTCTTCTATTGCATATGAGAATTTGGAATTGACGATGATTTTGTGTGGGACAAGATTTTTTTCTTTTTTCTTTTTTTTTTTTTTTTGTTTGAAAGCTTATGTTGGACAAGAGTTGAATTCTTGGTAGAGTATGGGTTGGAAAATCAATTCTCCCCGTAGTACATTAATTGGTAACAGGCGAAACTTTTCGCACCCGAGTCCTTATTACCGGACTGCCCGACACAGACTGCTCGACACGAATATAAATTATGGTGACTCAACGGTCAGTAGTACATTAATTCATTATTATTTATATGATTAATTCCAAAAATACCTCTATACGTTTAGTCAATCGTTATTTAAGTATTTAAACTTTTAGTTTTGATGATTAAGTATTTAAATTAGAGTTTCGTCAATAAAATAATTTATTATTTTGTAACAATTAAGTACCGAATTTAAAGTTAAATACTCAATTGATAATTGACTAAGAGGACATGAGTATTTTTTGAATTAACCCTTATTTATATTAACTCAAATAAATATTTTTTTCCTTTAGAAATTGAATATATATATATACTCGTAAATATACTCAACGTAACGATTTTCAATACATTTTAGGTACGTGCATACAGTAGTGAGTAAAAAAATAAGAATGTTTTATGTGACTTGTGCCGGAAGATGATGGAAATGTACGTACTTGCTGAATTTGCAAAAACAATAATTAGTTTAAAACGAGAGATTCTCATGATACTACCATAATATTTTGTGTAATTCTCGCTCAAACGGCTTTTTACCAATATTAAGCTCACTTCTCTTGTCTTTGACTTCTTTCATTTATTTCTGTCTCTTAAGCTCCTCCAGATCGCAAATTAATGGCAACCGGAAGTTCATCTAATCATACTTAACCATCCGGAATTCTCAACAAAGAAAAAAATAACTAATATTTACCCTCGAAAAAAATAATTAGTCGGAACATTTTATCGAATACTTTGTGCAATATTCAAAGACATAATTTTAACGATCGAATTCAAACACAGGTGGAGCAAAAAATATTTAAAAAAAAGACACGAAGAGTTTCAAGAGTTTATGACATAATTAGGAAGTAAAAAACTATCACAAGGAAGAAAATCACGAAGAAACAATGACTAAACAACAAGAAAGATTTTCAAAACCTTTTTAAGTGCTAAAATCGTTAGTTTAAGCTTCGTGATCAAAATTGACTTCCATTAAAGGCAAATTTATGCATACAATCAATCACCGGAGTATATTTAATTCATTATTGTGTCGTCTGATTCATTACTTTTTTATATATAAATATATATGCATTATATTATTGTATTCTAAATTTTGTCAATCTTGCTTTTAATATTGGTTTTAAAATATAATTAATTCATGTATTATACGGTTTCAATTAACTTGAATATTTTGAATACAGTTTCTTATTTGACATCATTTTTATTTGTATTTATTTTTATGTTCATTCTTTTGTTTTTCATTATATATTATAGCATTATATTTATTTCACCATTTTATGAACAAATCGTGTGTATTTACATGATAATTTCTGAATAAAAATATTGAAACCTCCTAATTTTGATATTTTTTACCATTCGTAAAAAGTTGAATGATATAATTGACGATAAAAGAAATAATAGCATTAGTGGCACTAATAATTTGTAAAATAAATACAAGTAGGTATTCACGAGACGTGACAAGTAAAAAAAAAATAAAACATGTATTAAAAACTAATAAAAACTTTTTTTGAAAGGTAAAGACTAACAACTTTTAAGAAAAATAATTTCTTGAACTTTTTTTTTTTAGGAAATAATCTATTTAAGTCAAGAAAAAAGAGAAATTTAGTTATACATATGCATAAATTATTATTGTTTTTCGTAAGTATAATTTAAAAAAAAAATTATATCTGAATTATTCAAATTTAAAATCTCTCGACAAAAAAAAAATCAATTATTAAAAAAAGTCCATTTTTTCATTAATTCCAATCCAAATGCACTATCATTTCTTCTCTCTTCCAAGTCTAACACTGCATCAAAGCCGTGCGAGTAACTACTCTATCAAAGCCTCCCGATTTTCCGGCATATGGAATCAGTTACTTTCCGTGCCGGAATTCATCTCCGGCAACCTTTAAATCCCCGGAAATTTTCAACAAACCCATCTACTACCAACTTCATTCCAGCTTTACATCAAAGCATATTCAAGGTATGAAAATGGACGCTCATCGCCTCTTGTATAAGTAGGCATTTTTCGTAATTGCATTCTAAATTTTGTCCATGAAGACTTGGTTTTTAGTGCAATTTATTCATACTATACATTTCAATTCCATTTCCCCGGATGATGGGTATTTATGGACTCGTTTTTCCTTCATAATCGCCCGTCTTTGAGTCATTCTAGTGATCTACATATTATAAGTGCAAGGCTGCTCTGCTCTGTTCTTAATTGTTGAAAGTAATATGCTTTAATCTTTTTTTCTTTTTATCCTTTTTCTCCCAGCTAAATTTTACTGCGCCTTTCATAATATAAGCTTTAAGTTGTTATATTTTGAGTTCCATAATATAAGTCTACATCCCCTTTACAGATTATTATATTCAGTTCTTGATTGCTTCCAGTTTTGATTTTACTTTAGATTAAAACCAAGCTGGGGTTAGGCTCAAGTCCACTATTTTAATATAGTATTAGAGTTAATTAGTCCATGTCGGGCCACATGCAAATGTGTAGTCCTCCAAATTTCACATTCTAGATGTCCAACCTTGTGCGTGGGTGTGTTGAAAATCCTATATAGCTAGTGTGTGAGAAAAATTAGTTCTTATGACTTATGAGGCATGGGCAATCCAGTCATTAAGGTACTTTTAGATTGATTTAAGTCCAAGTTTGAATTTTAAAAGGGGTGCCTAAAACTACAAGTTAAACATCATTTATGTCATCCACCCTATAATTTGATTGGATTTGTTTAGCTAATCTAATTTGGTGAAATAGCAAGAAACGATGGGTTGATTCATGACTCTAGGCAAATTTTAGAACAAAGGAAAAGAAAATTAATTCTTGCTGTTAACATTAACTTCAACAGACTAAAAACAACTAACTGTTGAATTTTACATGGTTTTATTCATTTGGTTATGCTATATTTTGTTATAGTCCTTCCTGTATGATGCAATGAGTGGTATAATCCAGCAGTTTGATTGATTTATTCTGGGGTATCTATCTATATCTGGTCTTACAGGGCCATTTTAGAGTACTGAACAGATATGGACAATCATGGTTGTCATAAGAGGCTAGGGACATCTGAAGAGTATAAAGATTTCTTAACTGACTTACCAGATGAAATCCTGCTGCATATTCTTTCATTTTTGCCAACAACGGATGCCATAAAAACAGTTCTTATTCGAAGATTTGGAAACCTATGGCATGGCATCCCAGTTCTTGATTTTGATCAGTGTATGCATCATGACTGCTGTAATGGCCCTTATTACAGTATAAAGTTTCTGAATTTGATTCATCAAGTACTGAGACTTAATAACAGTCCTGCATTAGATAAATTACGCTTAAGGTTTTCGTTTCATAAGGACTATATACTAACCGATGATTCTGAAGTTTCGGATGAAGATTATTGTAGTCAAATTAAAGGTACAGAAGGTGAAATCAACCTGCTGGTTCATTATGCTCTAAGCAAAAAGGTTAAGGTTCTTGATCTTGATTTATTAGGATGTGGACTTTATGAACTTATAGAAGATTACATAGTACCTGAAAGCGTTCTCAGAAACAACTATTTGAAAGAGCTGAGATTAGCCTTTTGTAACATCGAATCAGAAGGCGAAATTATGTTGAAATCACTTAAAGTTTTGTCCCTAACTGAAATTGAGTTGAGTGACAATATAATGCAGAAGATTATAGTTGGTTCCCCAAACCTCGAAGAATTATACTTGTCTGGTTGTTCTGGTCTCAGCAAATTAGTATGTACAGGCGAAAATTTGAAGAAATTGGCACTTGTTCTGCATATGGGGAGGGAACTGATTATATCTTGTCCTAATGTGATATCAATAGAGATATCTGGATGCATAGAGCGCGCGGTTCTGTTAGATGTTCGGGCAGTTATTGAAGCCTCAGTCTCTCCAAAGTCGAAATTCAGGCTTTCGCCTAGGAAGTATGATGATGTTAAGAGGCTGCTGTTCCAGAAGTTTAGCCAATGCCACAGTTTCAAACCTTGGACTTTCTCTGTTCTGGTAAGCTTACTTTTCTGTCTTTTTAAATGTTTGGCTTTGATTATATTCTCTTCATCATTGAGATTCTTCATGTCTACATCTTGAATTGAGACTATTACAGGCGATCTGAACTGCTATTTTCTGAACATGAACTCTGAGGATTGATATTGCAATTTATTTTGGTTGCTTGATTAGCATGAAGAAAAATGGATTGAAGCTGATTCTAAGGCGGATAGCAGCTGTTGGAACTCACATGAAGCTAATTTCTTCTACCATCTCAAGAACATCTCCATAAATGGTGATGATATTATGAGGCCCTTTGTACTTGAAATGGTGCATTTTTTCCTTAGGAGTGCCATTGTCTTGGAGAAAATGATCATCACTTACAAGAAGAAAAATTTTTCTTCTAGTTCCATGGCTACCCATAATGATGAATTTACTTCAGAAGAATTGCAGGAGTTCAAGGAAAAGCTATGGAGTTTTCCCAGAGCCTCATTGCTAGCAGTTATTGAATTATCAAGTTCTTGAAGAAGTGAATTCCAGAGTAGTATATTGCCTGAAATGAAATCTCGTCTATTTGTATTTGGATTAGAAATAAGAATGAAAAAAAATAAAAAACTTTTAATCGGGAAAGAGTGGACTCAAAGTAAAAAAGTAAATGAACTTTACTTTTAAAATCTAACCTCGTGCACAGAAAAAAACCGTTTGGGCTATAAATTCTAACCTGATTTGTTTGATTTTATAATTAATAATGGAATTGAATTTATTTATTATAACTTTGTATATGACAGATCATCAACTAATTCAGGAGGGACTAAAGGGCACAATGTCTTAAATAGTAGTACAAGACTAGTATGCAACATCATGTACAGAACTACATTGAAAGAAAGGGGTCAATTGTCCCTCCTTTCTTTTTCGTTGAAAAATTATTATAGAGTTATTATTTTTCTTTTCGTCGAAAAATTGCTATAGAGTTATTATAGTAAATGCTGAATTTTAAAAAGAGGAAGTGGCAAACTGGCAATTTATTTAGAAAAATATGAAAAATGATTGATATATATTATTTTTTTTGTTAAAATTGGAATTGTTTGAACAATTTCGAAGGAAAAACTTCTCACTTAATATGTCATCTGAAAGAACTTAAGTAAAAAGATCGCCCTCAAATCACATCTCTCTTATCTTTGAAATTCATTTTCAATTTCATCAATTCCACAAAGCTAATTTGGTTCAATAATTTTCCCTATTACGTTGATATAAAATTTACATTGCGGATTGTTAAAAAAAAGAGCACTTTTATGGAAAAAGAAGCTCGAGGACATCAGAAGCTGTAAGCGTATATTTCTCCATTCCAAGTTGTACGAAAGAAGGCATTATTGAGTTTTGGATGCAGATTGAAGTGTGAAATTCATTTCCTCTGATTCTTCTCGCTTCACAATTCACAAAATCTTGAGGGTTAGAATCCAGCAGAAATTCACTTTCAGTTTCAAATTAGTTCATTGTAAAAATAAAAAACCCAGAAAAAGATCATTGCTGTTTCGAGCTTCCACTAGCAGTCATAGTCAGTGGCACCAAAACTCGACAAACTTCTTGCAGGAAGTCCCAATGTGCCAAGCGGCAAAACAGGAGGTATCTCTTCAATTTTCTCCGCCAAATTTTCTGTACTGTTCAATCTGTTCTAGTTATATGCTCATGTGATGCAGTACTTTTTTAAAAATTTGAATTTTCTGTTATAAAATGCTTAGGGTGGTAATAGCTGAAAACTACCATTGATGGGCTTGTATATATGTATTCAAGAAAATTGATTCTGTCCGGCATATTCAAGAAAGGGGGAATTTTCATCTTGTTAGTTAAAGATTACTGAAGAAAAAGATGTAATTTCTCCGTTACAAGGCTCCATTATCTTTCACATTCTTTCCTTTTTGCCCACATTAGATGCCAGTAAGATAGTCCTGGTTGGGAGATTAGGTAATCCTTGGCGTTCTTTGTGTGTTTTTATTTTGATGAATGCATCATGGGTGCTAGAATGGGGTTATTTTGGTATACTCTTCCACGGTTTTGGCCCATACTTTCACATAAATAGTACTTGGGGAACAGGGCACTTAATGGTTTTGTTATTCCTCTATACGGTTGGTTTTTAGTTTGGAAAAGGTGTATATTTTTCTTTTGGGTTTCATAAAACCTAAATTGTTTGTGAGAGGAGATATATGCCCTAGGGTGGGATAAGGAAAAAATTTTCTACTTAAAAGCAATTCAAGTGGAGCTGCTAATGATATTTATGCCTAGAATTGTTGACTTATTGATTCTTGTAGTAAAATCCAAAGACCTTTTTTCACATAAAAGATGACTTTTATGCAAATAATTAGATATTTGTGATGAAAATAATCAACCCCATTGTATAATTTTATTGTTGTAAATTTTGTCACAATGACACGAAAGTTAAAAAAAAAAGTAATACTCCTTCCATTTCATGCCATAAGATACCATTACCGTTTTTGTAGTTTCATAATATAAAATGCTTGAGACTTTTTAAGACAATTTTCTTGTTACAATTTCCATTGTAGGCTTGAAACATCAACCATTGATGCAAGCTTGAAGCAGCAGCCCCCTAATGTTCCATTTATAGTTGCTTCAAGAGTAGTTGTTTTATTGGAACTATTTGACTCTGAGGAGCTTTTTGTTTCATTTTGAGAAGCTTGAAAATATGCAGGAAGATCCAGTTTGTGAACTTTTTGAAACAGAATCAGATTGTGGATCCAGAGAGAGAGATGAACAGAATGAACAACAATATAGTGAAGAAGATTTTGAGATGTTGAATGCAAATCAACCAGAAGAGAGTGAAGAACAAATTCAGTTCACGGATGTCGAAATTCAGCAAGTATTGCACCAAGAAAAAGCGGAAGAACCAAGGGTGGGAACATTCTACAACAACATCGAGGAGCTTTTTGATTCATATCTGGCATATGCAAGAGATAGGGGCTTTAGTATAACCAAGAAATCTGCTTCGAAAGGCACTGGTTGTGTTAGAAAATACCAAACTATAAGTTGTGATAGAGGTAGAAAATCCACTGCCTATGTGCGTACAAAAAGGATAAACTGTCCGGCTCGTTTAAGTGCAATTTTGAGAGAGAACGGAATGTGGCAGGTGTCTAAGATTGTGGATAATCACAACCACGAATTGGATCCTTCTATGTCTAGATTTATGCTTGCTCATAGAAGTATAAATTTGAATATGAAAAGGAAACTTGAAGCAAAAAATATTGCAAAAACAAGGCCAAATAAAAGTGTAAGACCTTTGGAGGTACAAGTAGGAGGACCTGATAAATTAGACTGTCTACCAAGAGATTGCAGGAATGATGTTGAAAGTGGGAGAAGGTTGAAAATTAGTGGTAGAGATGTTGATTGCATAAATAGGATGTTCTTGAGTATGCAACAAGAGAATAGTGATTTTTTCCACTTAATTCACGCGGATGAAGAAGGAAGAGTAGATAATGTATTTTGGGTGCATCCTAGAAGTCGTGCAGCTTATGAAGAATTCAATGATGCAGTAAGTATTGATTCCACATGCCTGATTAATAGATACAAAATACCTTTTGTTAGTATTATTGGAGTTAATCATCATGGCCATCCGATATTACTTGGTTCAGCACTTATATCACATGAGGACACAGAGACATATAAATGGGTTTTCAGAACTTGGCTTGCAGCAATGGGTGGTCAACCTCCTATAGCTGTCATGACTGATCAATGTGAGAGCATGAGAAGTGCAATCAAGGAGGTTATGCCAAACACAATTCAGAGTTATTACATTTTCCATATACTGTGCAAATTTCCTGAAAAGTTTAGGGGTTTGAGAGAATATACCGAAGTGAAAAATGAGTTCAAAGCAGTTGTTTATGATAGCTTGACAAAAGCCATGTTTGAGACTAACTGGAATCAATTTATTGCAAAGTATGGGTTGGAGTCCAATCAGTGGTTGGGAAAGCTCTACAATGAGAGAGAGCTTTGGGTTCCTGTGTATGTGAATCATATATTTTGGGCAGGGATGTCAACACAGAGAAGTGAAAACATCCATGGATTCTTTGATGGATATATACATTCCAACAGCACTTTGGAACAGTTTGTGGAGCAATATGAAATTGCAATCAGACATAAGGTTGAGAAAGAAGATGCTTCTGATTTTAAGTCCAAGGGTAGTGTTGTGAAATGTTTAACCGTCTATGACTGGGAGATACAATTCCAAGAAGCATACACAAATGAGATGTTTGAAAAGCTTCAAACTGAAATAAGAAGAATGTGGTATTGTCATCTACATGTCATGGGTGATAAAGTAAGAAATGAACTTGCTGAGGAGAATTTTGATGAAGAAGGATATGAGAAATTCAAGATCTTGGAAAAAGTTTTGCTCAATGATGGGTATGTGAAGGATTTTGTGTACTCTGTTCTTTACAAGGAAGAAGGTTGTTTTTTGAAATGTAATTGTAGAAGTTTTGAATCAAAAGGGCTGTTGTGTGCTCATATATTGATAGTTGCTTCAATGAAGGATGTGAGAAGATTTCATGAAAGATACTTGCTTCGAAGATGGAGGAAAGATGTACATCGAAGGTACAAAAGGATTTTCTTCGATGAAGGATATCCTCATATGACCATTGAGTTTGCGAAGTTCAAAGAGCTTGAGAAGATTTTTAATGACGTTGCAGACATAGCACTTTCTAGCCATGAAAGAACGTTGAAATTCAAGCAAATCCTTGAGAGCTCCAAAGATAAGCTATTAAATTGGAATCTAGTCGAAAGCATCACACCAAATGATTCTGAAGTTCATGTGGAATCAATGCACAGAAAGGAAAGAAAGGGTAGTATTGGATCCTAATGGGGCTGTTCCTGTGGAGCTAACACATTCATTGACATAATAGAAGACATGTTGCCCTGCGTGTTGCTAATTCTCGGCAGCAACAAGCTTCTAGAAAGAGTTGTAGGAGTCAAGAGTTTCATGAGCAGGTCTGGTATGCTATTACCTATATATTTTCATATTCTTCATTGCATTCATTTATATTGATTTTGGTTATAAATTATGACAGGTTTTTAGTGTGCATCTTAGAGTATTTCAGGAACAATATATCACAGCCAAGGAACTAATGAAGTTAATGAAGACATTCATAAATTGAGGAGCTTTGGTCTAAAGTTAGGGGCAGAAACTCAGTATTTTGGGCACAATATTTATGTTTCATTCATTATTCGTCATATATTGATCATATATGATCACCTTGACATAACCGTTTTGTTGGTAACTTAGGAATATTTGCACATCTTCTGGTAAATTTTGGAAACTGATGTGTTAACACTTTTTGGTTCTTTTTGAACTTGGACTGTAAACATCTGTTGTTCCAATTTATTGGTTCATTTTGAAGCTCTTCAATTATGTGCTGCATTCGGATTAAATAGGCCTTCAATAATCATTGGTTCATTTCCTGCTGCAAACTAAAGTTTATAAAAGTAAAGAAGAAGAGTTTGCTGAAATACAAATAGATAGTATGTAGTGGTAGTAATTAACAAATAAAAACCACTCAACGGAAAACAATTGTAGAAATACATAAAAAGCCTATATCTATGTTGACATCCACGTTAATTGTTCCAGAAATTAAGTTCAATTTCAGCAGTGAGTTTTGTTGATTAATGTCTCTATTCCCGTGGATTCAAGTTTGAACAGGAGGAACATGTTGAGGCTAGAAAGCTCTTTCAGAACTAGAGTAACTGCAAGATCGTTACGCCCTGCACTGCCTGTGAAGGAAGTGTTTCGGTAAGTTTACTCATTTGCATCATTTTTCACAGTGTTGCCTTTTGTATTACTCCTAATTGACTTATTCCATTCAGTTTCAATCAAAAGTAGCCTTTTATGATGTAAAAGATCTTTTGATTATCTCGTACATGCTAAGTTCTTGTTATTCTCTTTCTTGCTCTTCTTACTTCCTTCAACCTTAAACAACTCATTTTTGCTGTGTCGTGTTCTATTTCATCAAACGAATACTACTAAGTTTCTGCTGGATTTTGTTGCACACTAATTGAAGCTCTCTAATTAATTGCTTGCTTCATGCTTGTAATGATTGGTAATAGTGCTTATAATTGGAAAAATTGAGTTGTTTTTTTGTACTAATGCAGTATTGGGATCCAAGTATGGAGACTTTTATCGGAGATGTTTCGCCAAAATCATACCAATAGTTTTATTCTGATTGTCCTATTTTTACTTGTGAATTGGTTCCCATTGTTGCTCTTTTGCCTTCATTCTGCTTTTAGTCTTTAAAACATAGTAACGATGATCTATTCGCAGCAGGGTCAAGAATGACGAATCTCTTTATGATAAACAGATCCCTTTTGCGAGTTCCGTGATGATACAAAAAGAGTTCCTCTATCTCGCATGATGAATGGTGACCAGAGTCTGTCCGATCAAAAGGAAGGTTACGAAGTCACTTGGCCGTATACAAATGCAGTAATTTGGAATGGTTTTTGCATGGAGAAGGGCATTCATGTGCTTTTGTAATGAAGTGGTTAGATGCAGGAATTTAATTGTAATCTGTAGCGTGTTGAAATTCCTACACTGTCGTTGTCAGGATTTGAACCTTGATCCTTACTAACAACTCTGAAATTCCAAAAACAACTGAGTTACGCTCATACAAGTAATTTTATCATTATTTCTTGAACTTTAACACTGAAGGTGATATGCAAATGTGGTTTTGATCTTAGAACTTGCTTTGTTGCTTGACCAGGTATGTTGGAGTGAAATGGAATGAAATTCTTCTCGGCCCATAATTTTTTCGCCACAGAATGGATCAGAATTATCTTTTCATTTCATTATTTAGATAAAAGTAGTATGAAATGATGATTCATTTTCTATGTGTGATAAAATTATTGGTCAATTATGATTTAAATGTCTTGATATTATAATTGTTAAATAAAAGTATTTTTTTCTCTAACTTCAAGACTTAAAAAGAAGAAAATAAGGTAAAATTCGAAAAATACCCTTTAAACTTAAGGGTAATACCACTTTCTATGAAACCATATCATCACTTCCAAAACTAGCATAAAATGCAACTTTGTTAAAGAGTTTGTTTCAACTATCAATCCTATTTTCGATAGGGGCGGTTGAATCCGATTTTTACCATTATTTTCATATCTGTACTAGTGCGAAAAGAAGGCCCGGCTCCAAGTTGTTCAAGAATAGTGGCCTTGAGTTTCTCGACCCTTTGACTTAGGATTAGTCAGTTCTATTTCTCGATGCGGGCATGGAAGGGAACACAAATCACTGCTTTGGAAGAAGCCCTTTGGGACCTCATTAACTCCTCCCTCCAAGAAGTCTTTCAATTGATCTACAGAAGAAATATGATCCTCCTTTTGCTTCTTTGCATCTATGGAAAAGTAGTGTGGAAAGGCTTTTCAATGGAAATCACCATTTTTTCAAGAACCTTGCCACTTCTGAGAAGAAATTTAGCCATTTTATAGATTTCGAGCCCATTGGTAACTTTTTTTAATTATAATATCGAAACGCTAACAGTAAATCATCTATGTCTCCTTTTACACATTTATAATAGTAGAGATAAAATAATTTATTACGTAGTAATTCTCTACAATCACAGAGTTATTCAGGATATAGCTGACAATTCATCGTTGCCTATACCAAATACAGAAATTTAATCCCTTATTCATGGGCTCGAATCTTTATTTATGGCCCTCTATCACTTTTTATTTTGATATATTTTATTACAGTAAACAAAAACAAGAAAAGAAAAAAAATTTGTATTCTCTTTACTTCTCTTTTCCAACCTTATGTTACTCAGATATCAATGGTGGAATGCTTTGTTCATTCCTAAAGAAATTAGAAGGATCAACCATAGTTTTCACTTTCACCAATCTATCAAAGTTGTTCTTGAAATATGGAGCACCCCAAATCCTTGCTTTTTCTATACTTGTTTTCCCATCTATTTCATTTATACCCAAATCAAGATCCCTGTAATCAGCATATGCTCCTCTGGGGTTATCAGCCACATATTTACCTATAAGATTGTGAAACTCTTTCATCCAAGTTAAACGCTCATTGATGATCTTTGTATCATCCTCTGTACCATTCCAATAAACGGCTTCAAATGCTATGAATGAATTCCCAGCTCTATGAGGAAAAGGGATTTCAGATTCAGAAATCTTGTCCATTATACCTCCATAAGGTGTCCATTCCATTTCAGCTAAATTAGGGTCTAGTTTGAAAAACAAATCCCAAATCTTTTTTAGCCCTTTTTCAGGAATAGGTTTCTGAACAAAATCACCTTTGCCTTTGAAGTAAGGTTTAAGAGGAGGAACTCTGCTAGTCAAGAGATGAACTGTGTTTTCAATAGGTTGGCCAAGATGGAAGGCGTAGTATTGTATCCAATCTATTTTGACACAATCCCTTTTAACCAAACCTAATTCTGGAAAGTATTTGTCCGTTAATTGAAGTAGTTCATTAACTCCTCCATGGAATACAGAAACAAATCTTGCTTCAATAGTACTTCCCTTAGCAGTTTCTTGATTTGAATTGATCCTAGCAAGATGAAGTGATAGTAAGAGTTCTACAGGCAACTTAGGAGCAATATTTTGCCATTTCAGAACAAGTTTTGTTGCATTTTGTTCTAAATTTCTCCTCACAATGAAAGCAGTAACTTTCTCTGGAACTTCAACTAATTTCAGTTTGTATCCAAGAATAACACCAAAATTTGCACCAACCCCACCTCTAATGGCCCAAAAGAGATCTTCCCCCATGGATTTTCTATCAAGAATTCTTCCGTTTACATCAATAATACGAGCATCAAGAACATTATCAGCTGCAAGGCCGTATTTTCTCACTAATGGACCATATCCTCCACCACTAATGTGTCCACCAATGGCCACAGTAGGCCAATAACCAGCAGGAAAACCAAGGGACCTGTTTTTCTGATAAATACTATAATATGTTTCACCAAGGGTAGCACCAGAACCAACCCAAGCAGTTTGGGTTTTAAGATCAATTTCTATTGATCTAAAGTTAAACAAATCAAGAATGAAAAAAGGGACTTGAGAAATATATGAACTTCCCTCAAAATCATGACCCCCACTTCTTATTCTCATCTGTAATCCGTATTTTCTTGAACAGTAAATTGCTGTTTGAATCTGAGATTCATGAACTGGTGTGATTATGAACTGAGGTTTAGGAACATCTTTTGCTGTGAATCTAAGGTTTTGAACATAGAAATTCAAGATCGAATCGTAAGAAGAGTTTTTTGGAGTGTAAATTATTTCTGAAATTGCTGTAGAATTATCAGCATGAAGAAGAAGACATTGAAGAAAACTTTGATGGGAATCAGCTGAAACCCGTGGAATTGATATGAACAGAAGAAAACTTAATTGAAGAATCATTTGGGTTGCGTTCTTCATATCTTATGAATGGTTTTAGGGGCAATGGATATGCTGTCTACTTATATAATGTGTACTTACGTACAAAACACGTTGCTAAGATAAGATAAAGAAACTTACAATATTATACTCGTTATTAAAAGATGAAATTCCTCGTCCACAAAGATCCTCATTAGATTATCCGATATCTATTCAAATGGAAGATGTAAATTATAATAACTCAACAGCCTAGTCCAGAGATTAAAATTCTCACAGTGTGGTTGCCAAGATTTGACTAACTATACTATAGTTTATGAATTAATTACAATAAAAATTAATATAAGATTTGATTGATATATACAAAATATATTATTAAAATCAATTATATTGAATATGTCAAAATATTATATTAATCTCTAAAAAAACTACAAATTCATAACTTAAAAAAACGAAACCCCCTAATTTATGCCAGTTAGGTCAAAATTATTGCATATTTTTGACTAGTTGGGTTAGGCTCTTTGGGCCAAAAACTAAAAATTTTCAATTTTTTTTGACACTAAATTAATGTTTTTTTTAATAAAATCTTTAAAATCATCAATGTTTTACTTAAAATTTTAAATTATTTGAAGAAAATTTAGAATTTTATGAACCAGAATGTAGAGAGAAGAGAGAGAGTCCGGTAGAGTGAGACACTGAGAGAGAGAACTTTTTTTTTTTTTTTTTCGCTTATCTCCTTTATATTTTCGTACGTACCTTATAAATTTTCTTAAACAAATGTTTAGCGGATCAACATTAAATTAAATATGATGGTTCAATACAAGAATTACAATTTTATCTCCTTTATATTTTAGTACGTACCTTATAAATTTTTTTAAACAAATGTTTAACGGATCAACATTAAATTAAATATGACGGTTCAATAAAAAATAAAATTAAAAAATACAAGAATTACATTTAACCTTATTATAAAAGGATTTTCGCATGAAAAAACTATGTTATTTTCGATACCAAAATGCGAAATCCCTCGTCCACATGAGTCTCACCAGACTGCTCGACGCCAAGATGAAACATGTAAATCATTGTGACATAGCGGCTCTGCACATTGGAGACCAGACACTAGTACGCACAAGGAATCACTCCCATATTGTCGCTGCCAGTATTTGAACCTTGAACTTTGATACTAATTCTGCTGTCCCAAAACTAACCACGCTATGCCGATGCAGACAAAAATTATTTTATTCTCATTTAGTCAGTGACCGTTTATCATTGCCATCAATAATATTGTTTGATTATTTTTTTGTTGGATCCCAAGGAAAAAAATAGTTTTTGCTGACACGTGTCACTTTTTCTTTTCATCAAAAGTCAATGGCATTAGTTATTGTCAGAGCCTAATAATGTCAGTCTAAGTCTTATTTTTGGAGGGTACCAAATTAAATAATCAAAAGTTCATTAAGTTTTTATTTGGTAAAGAATATTATTTTCGGTCAAAAATATAAATTTTTTAAATTTTATACAAAAATTAGTGATTACGGAAATAATATAATTTATATATAGAATATTTAGTTTGTTTTCAATGAATAGAGAAAGAGAAGAATAAGAGATAATAAATGAATTAAATAAAATATAATTAGAAAAAATATACAATAAATATATATTAAAATGTGTAAAATGACTTATAATTTTAACTAACTATTTTTAAATAAAAAGACTTATATTTACAATCAGAGCTAAGTAATATAAATTACTTTGGAATAATGTTTCTTTACCATTCTAAAATTCTCTCATAATTTTCTTCAAGTTTGATCCATTGTGTTTTTTTAATTTTTAAATCAATGAAATTATAAATAAACGAATATATAACAATGTATTAACCTTTTTTTCAAATTTTAACAGTCGAATTTGATCAGATATGAGTTTAAAGTTCTTAAATCTCGTAAAAAAAAAAAAAGAAGAGAGAGTTGGGATAGGAAAAAAAATGAAGGAGAAATTTTTTTTTAAAAAATTTTTTACGCGTATTTTTATATTTCCGAACATATAATTTGATTTGAAGGGCTGATTATCTCCAACATATGGGCTAACTAGTGTTTGCCTTATTGGGCTTTGTCCTAGAAGAATGTATAGTGGGCTCTTTGATATGCAAACTCTATCCTTTTGAGCAATTGGTTTTTTCTTGGCCTTACTTGCTTTGGGCCACCCATGTGGTGAGCCTACCGGATATAGACTCTATCTTGTAAAAGATGTATTAGAAGATCTTAAATGTTGAATGTCTTTCTATACAAAGGACTTCGTTTTTTTGATGTTCTAACGTTAAAGGCCTTGTCTGGCACTGATTATGTTATTTTCTCCATCATTTCTCCTATATTCTCATTGACTTGTTGTTTAACGGCGATCAGACACAAGAAGCATTAGGGTAACTGACTTTGATGATTGGTGGTTTTGTTCATTGGTAATTCCCTCTATTGATATTTCTTTATCGAACCTCAACTGCATTCACGAAAAAGGCCGATTAACTCTCACTGTGCATGTTAATTAAGTGTTATACAAAAATTTCTAGCTAGACTTCGGTTAACAATCTAGGTAGAAACACTGTGTAATTGATGAACACGAATGTCCAGAACTGAACAAACCAAATTTCTAAGAAAGATTTAGTCAATGACCTCTATGAAGAGAGAAAAGTGCTTAAACTAAGAAAAGTTGTAAATGAATCTTTTAGACGAGTAACAAGTTTAAAGACAATTATATAATATATTTGATTTGATATGTAGTGTCACAGTCTTTGACTTTAACTTTTATCGTCGTTTTCCTGTTAACGAATCCTCCCAATACTCCCCATGATCTTCTCCACATCCTTAGTAAACAGAAAACGTGTCAGGATCTGCTCTCTCCTTTTCCTGCTCAACGTAATATATTATATTAAATCTATTAAAGATTTCGCTTATTATTTAGGACAAAAGTATCAATATTTTATCAATAGAATATTTTCTCAATAGAAGCAAATGATTTGAATGTATCATAATTGTATAATAGATTGTGTGAAGGATACATCAAACATTATTTCCATTTATGTATAAAAAACTCTAACATGTCCTAAGTTAACCCTAAGAGGTTGAAATAGGATCCAATCAATAAGATAAAATAGAAGGAATGCTCTGTTCATTCCAAAAATAATTCTTAGGATCAACCTTTGTCTTCACTTTAACCAATCTATAGAAGTTTTTCTTGAAACATGGCAATCCCCAAACCTTAGCATGTCTCACACTTGTATTTCCAAATTGGTTTTTTCCCAAATCAAGATCTCTGTAATTTGCATAAGCAGATCTTGGATTTCCAGATACATAATGACCAAAAATGTTATGAAGATCCCTAATCCAATTTATGCGTTCTTTTTCCAAATCTAGATTCTGTTCTTCCCATTGAACTTTCTGATAGATTATAAATAGATTTCCAGCTCTATGTGGAAATGGGGTTTCTGATTCAGGTATTTCATTCATTCTTCCACCATATGGTGTCCACTCCATTCTTGATACTCTTGCTTCTATCTTGAAGAATTGATTCCATATTTCTTCAAGCCCAGAAAGAGGAATTGGTTCTTGTACGAAATCTGATTTTGATTTGAAGTAAACTTTAGGTGCTGGTGGAATTCTGCTCAGCAAAATCTCTGCTGTTGAATTTAATGGGAGTTCAAGATAATAAGCATAATATTCAACCCAACTCAATTCAGTACAGTTTTCTCTGGTAATTCCTAATTCTGGGAACTTTTCTGTGATTATTGGAAGAAGCCCATCAATTTCCCCAAGAAAAACTGAATGAAAAGTAGCTAAAATGCTTCTATTGTTGCTTGATTCTGTTGAATTGATTCCAACCAACTGAAGAGAAAGCATTAGATCTGATGGTAAATTTGGGGCAATTGATTGCCATTTGTAAACAAGATCTGTTCCGTTTTGTTCTAACGTTTTCTTCACAGTGAATGCTGTAACTTTGCACGGAACTTCTGTTAAATTCACTTTATAAGAAAGAATTACCCCAAAACTTGCCCCAATCCCACCTCGAATCGCCCAAAATAAACCCTCTCCCATGGATTCTCTACTAAGAATTCTGCCATGGACATTAATAATACGAGCATCAATCACATGATCAACAGCAAGCCCATATTTTCTTACCAATGGCCCATATCCTCCGCCACTGATATGCCCGCCAATGCCCACAGTCGGCCAATACCCAGCCGGAAAAGACAGAGAACTGTTGGTTTTGTTGATAGCATAATAAAATTCGCCGAGGGTTGCTCCGGCATCAACCCAAGCAGTTCTGGTTTCAGGATCTATATAAATTGATCGGAGATTGAACAAATCAAGAATGAAAAAAGGGATATGAGAAACAGAAGAAAGAGCCTCAAAATCATGCCCTCCACTTCGAATCCTCATCTGTAAGCCATGAATTTTCGAACAATTTATAGCTAGTTGAATCTGTGATTCTTCAACTGGGGTTAGAATTACTAGAGGTTTAGGGGTATCTGGATCTGTGAATCTTAAATTTTGTAAGTAAAAATCCAAGATTGATGAATAAGATGAGTTTTGAGATGTGTAAATTATTTGTGAAATTGCTGTTGAGTTTTCTGAATGATCAAGAAGACATTGAATAAAATCTTGTTCTGATTCAGATGAAACAGAACTAGAAATTGATAATAGAAGAAGAAGAAAACTAAATTGGAGAATCATTTTTATGAAGAACAAGAAGAAAGATAGGGTTCAAGAAATAGGAATCTGCTTTCTTTTAATTTATACAGTTTCTTATTTCTACTGCAATAATAATTTGCAAAAAATTGTGATGATAAAAACCACTCAATTTTGCATATTGGAATTTGGATAGGACCACCACTTCGTACACATTTTATTCGGATTAATGGAGATAGAATTGAAAAAATAATAAAAAAGTATATTTGTCTGTACGGAAATTATCTTTTTATTTCTAATCGCATTAATTAATTGGCTCAACGTTGATCCATCTATCATTACTCTTTATATGTTTTGATACTAATTGATCCTACCTCCCTTCTGTTACGTGTGAGATTCTGATGTTTTTTTACTTATCACGTTATGATTTCAATATAATAATTAATGAATTCTTTCTTATTATATCTTAACATTAATGAATAAATTTCAACATCTTTTTTGTTTTTTTAATATAGAAATTAGTAGAAACAATAATGATGAGAGCTAAAAGTTTGAAGAAAATTATAGTTTATACAAGAAAAGATATCTAAAATTCTGTATTATTTTAAATAATATGATGTCTAAAATGTAACAAGTAAAAAAACAGAATAATTACTACTTTCGTCTCATATTAATCTTCACTTTAGAACCTGACACAATTATTAAGGAAATAAATATCAAAATACACTCTTTGTGACACTCTTTTAATAATATTTATTTAAAATAAAAGATAAATCTTGATTATTTAAAAAAAAGTCTTGAATTTTAATTTTTTTTAAATACTGTATAAATATAAGTATATAGAGTGTATTAGAGAATGTAAACAATAAAAATATTTGTCTAAATCGAACCATGACCTATTACATAACAAAAAGTGCTTCTAACTAAGTCAGCTACCACCTTATTTTTTTTAAAATCCATGTTAATATAAATAAAATATGTTATTATAATAAATAATTATAGATCTTTTTAGTTTAAAATTAATGATTTATAATCTTATAAAATATAAAATTTTTATAGATATAACTTAAATATAAAAAATTTTATGTTTTAAATTAAAAAATTAATGTACTTCAACATATATATATATATATATATTAGATAAATCCATCATAAGAGAATGAAATATAAAATAAAATATATCGTTTTCCGTTTTGAGATTCAATCCAAATGGAGTGGACTTTTTTTTTTTTTTTTCAAGAAAAATGGATCAGACTTTCCGCCTTATTTCTTGGACTTCAAAGTGCCTTTTGCACAAGTTGACAAAAAAATGTCAAAAGTTTCTAGAGAGCCTAAAAGAGATATTATTGGTAGAGTATTAACGGCTCCAAAACGGGTAAGGTACTCTTTGTACTATAATTAAATTATTATAATAAAATATGTATTTAAATTTAGATTCAAATTTATTGAGTATAAAATTTATGGCCAATAATCCACTATTGGTTCATTTCATATTATTTATTATATTTACTGATTCATTTGAAAGAGCAAATCAAACAAGAGTAGCGAAGGAGCGTGCCTTCCGAGTGAATCGTTCGCCTTTGGTCTACGCGGATCAGGGCCCAGCTAACACATCTTCAACTGAGCGGTGGACTCGACGCGACTGACAATAAACCGACGTTAATAGCAGGAGTTCTAACTGAGTCAAAATGAAAAAAATAAGGAAAAAGTGTGGTATAGCTTCGGCCATATGATGCTAAGAATTCACCTTCAAATGAGCAACCTATGATCCATTGTGTGTCACGACGTCTTTAGTTTAGTTGAAAAATCAAACATGAAATGTTCCGCTTCAGATAGCATTCCTTTCATAAGTTAGTAGTGGCGAGAAAAGCTAGTCTTACTTTTTTCATCTTAAAATATCTGACATTTTCTGATATTTTTAATAAATATAAATAATATTTTTTCATATTCATTTTTATATCTAGCTAACATTTAATAATCATCTAAAAATTTTAAATAAAACTATTAATAACAGTTAAAGATAATTTAGTTCATTTTTTTTTATAAATTTAGGGTACTCAATTATTTTATTTTTTTTGATACAATAAAAAAAAATAATGAGAATCGAATTCATAATTTATTACATAATAAATATAATTATTTTTAATTTTTATACATTATTTTAAAACGATAAATAATATGAAACTATTTATTAGATTCGAATTTGGGGCTCTTCAATAGGAGTTTAGTCAATCTTATGCATGCAATTACGCATCAAAATATTAACTAGTATTTAACCATGTCTTTGTCCATCTCAATTCAAGTGATTTTGTTTGACTTTTTTCAAAAGGAAAATGAAATTCAAACCTATAAAAATACATTTTTTAAACTAAAAGAAATATAATAAATGTGATTTGTGTGAAAGAACGGAAAAGTAAATAGAAGATGGTTTTGTTCGATGTGTGCTTGTAAAATATAGGTTAATATTAATTAATTTTTTTAATTTAAAATATAATTTTTTTAAGATTTGTTACTTTTTTAGATTTTATAAAATTTAACTATTATATATACCATTAGTATTTTGTATTTATATATAATATATGTTTTTTTACGTTAACGTGTACTTACACGAACACACATCAGATAGATTTATAGAAGATTCATTAAAAAACGGAATGGTAACAATAAATAGAAGGCCTAAGATCTTTTTTAACATAATTTTAGAGAAATATAATTTTTTTTAATTTGTATTCATAAATTATCGACTAATCTAACCATAACACTTAAACTATTTTTTAAGAAAAAAAGCTAAGAAAACCAGAAATTACGTATATGATCCTGAAACTGGTGCAGGATATCATTCAATCGTCGGTACTTATAGGTTAGAAGGGTTGTACCTAGGGCGATGCGCACATGAACGAGCATTCATACCAGACAAGAAGGCAAGGATTGACATTTCTCATGGGAAGAACTAAAAACTCGGCTCATGGGGATGTCGCCAAGGGATGCCGTGGGTCATCCTAACCGGTGTCAGAATTGAAGTCGGACCAGTTTAACATTCTGAGCCGGGACTTTCTTCACGGAAGGAAAGCACCCAGAAACCAGTTTTTTGTTTGTATTCATAAACTTTTATTTTAACTCTCTATAGCTAAAAACTTTTATTATATTATTTTTTAACTATAAACTATTTTCAATATTGCAAATTTATAACAATTTAATGATTTCATAGTAATATTGAGTATTTTTTTAATATATTTCTATAACATAACTTAAAAAATTTAGTTACTTTTCATCATTTTATTGAATCAATGTGTCAAAATGCGTTGAATTCCATCGTAAAATCTTTAGATTGCTATACTTTAATATCAAAATGGTTCAATAAAATAAAATTTTATGATTATAAATAAAAAATAAAAGAAAAACTTAAAAATATATATAAAATAACCAATTTCTCTAGTTTAAATAAACAAATTAAAGGAAAAAATTAAAAACAATAAAGATGACGTTTTGCTACAATATCGCCCCAAATTTGGATTCCAACATTAGAGCAGTTAAATTAAATAAAACTCCAATCTAAATTATTACAAAATTAACTAACAATTAAAATAGAATTAAACGAAGAACGTTCTTGACTTTTCTTCTTCTTCTTTTTCTGGTCAATCTAATGTCAGTTTTAATGGAGATCCGACCTTAAATTTTGAGTTATAAATTATAATATTTAAAATAGTACTCAGAATTAACTTAAACAATATAAGTTGACTTTTTCAAAATTTTAATAAATTATGTTATCAAAATATCAAAGCCAAGTGATGAGCTACTTATTTTAGGCGCGGAATTCTGTGTACACATTTTCTTTATAATATATTTTTATTTTTAAAATTTATTTATTTTTAGTTTGGTTGGGATGAAATCATGAAGGAGAGTAGGAGATGATAAAAATCATGACGTAAATGTTTTATTTACGTTATTTGGTTGTAACGTAAAAGTAAAAAGGAAGCTCTTTTTCTTCACGTCAGCAAATTAATCTCTCTAAAACGAACGGATTGAGACATAAATGATTTAAAAATGTCAATTTTATTCTCTTACAAAATAATTTATTACAAATTTATTCTAAACTAAACTCCTACCACATGTATACAGGGACAGAACCAGAACAATATGATTGGGGGGCTGGAGGAAAAAAAAATTTTGCCAGAATTTCGTCTATAAAATGATGCATTCCGTGTACAAAAGACACTCAAATAATTCCAAATTTACATATAATATAGCAAAAGAATATGTAATCGCCCATTACTAATGAGGAGTGATCACCCATCACTCACGGGATAAACATTACAAATTCTAAATTTACATATAATATAACAAAAGAATAGGTAATCGCCCATTACCAATGAGGAATGAGCTGCTGCTGTGCGCCGGTGCGGGTGATCGGGGAGAGAGAAGAAGAAAAATGAAATTGATTTTGTTGTTTTTGCTGGAGCAGCCGAGGATTTTTTTTTTATAAATCAGTCCCTACATTTTGTGGGGGCTAAACTGAAAAAAAAATTCTGGGAAGCTTAAATATAAAAAATATAAAAACTTTTTAAAAAAAAAAATTCTTGGGGCTGTGCGTAGGTCCGTCCCTGCATGTATATAACATTCCTAACTTTGTATAATTAATATAATAAATTATATATATAATTAAAACTATTTACTTTCTATTTTTCACCATAATCATCCCAATCAAACAAATTTGAAGTAAATGAATATACTTTTTCTAGTAAAAGTAAATAGTGTTACTCTCCTTTCTCTTCTCCTTCCTTTTCCCCTTTCGCGAACCAAACTAGGATTTAGAGTTTACTTTTTATTTATTAAATTTTATTAATAAAATAAACTAAATTAAAAAACGATACAGAAAAGTGATATACAAAGTAGTAAAAAAGGAATATGAATTCATATTATTTTATTATATATATATAGTATTTGTAAAATGGTGAATGTCCACCAATTAATTAATACTATTAAGGTGCAATGGTTTCCACGGCAAATATCATATAAGATGTCTACTTCAATCTTCTCCTTTATTGTAGAAGTTGCTATCAAGCGTGGCTACCTAAGGGCCCCTCGTAGACAAACACAAAACAAAGATGAACGTTTCAAAATGTGTCTTTTCAAAAAAAAAAAAAATCTTATAATAAGTATTTTTTTACAACTTTTAATTTTATTATACTGTTTTTAATTTTATTCTCTTCTCTCTCCTTATTTATTTTCTCACATATCTCTTCCTTTATATTTCTTTCTCTATATATCTAAATCTCTCTTCGCTGTTTTGAGAATCACACATCCATTAATTAAATAATTAATGAACATTTAATAAACTTGGACAATCCTCTCATTTGGAGGTACCTTTTAGAATAAGTTAGACTTAAATCCAAATTTTAACAGGGTATTAGAGCCTGTTTGGCCTGCAAAAAAAAAAACTTAACGCTCCATATGTCCAATCCTTGACGTAAGGGGATGTCCACATGGTCCTGGGGATAATATCAACCACTTGACATCCATCCGGATCTGTTATAGTTATTTCATATCCTTTCTTTTCTTTTCGTATGATTTTGCTTACTATACCTGCTGCTGTAGCATTATAAACTGTATTATTACTCTTGCTCCTGGGATAAATCTGACTCCTTCCCCTGTTTCTGCCTATGTATATAGTTATAGTTATTTCATACCCCTTCTTTTCTTTTCGTATTGTTTTGCTTACTATACTTGCTGCCAAGAAAAAAAAAAATTAGGAATTTTGATGATTTTACAATTAAGCCCCAAATTTTGAATGTTTTTGTACTTAGAATGCATCTATTTTATAGACGAAATTTTGACAAAATTTTAATGTTAATCAGCCCCTCCAAATTTTCTGTCCTGATTCCGCCACTGCCTGCTTCTGTAGCATTATATACTGTATTATTATTCTTGCTTCCGTCGAGATAAATCTGACTCCTTCCCCTGTGCCTGCCTACGTATATAGAGGATATTTTAAGAAGTGAACATCTTTCTTAGTAGCAGGATCGAAAAAAAGAATGGGAAAGGTGATTTCAGTCTTTGAGAATACTTCTTATAAAGACTTGGATAGTCCTTTCTTTTTGGAGTAAGTTAAACCCAATACCAAATTCTAACAACCTCCACCGGCACCGGTCTAATTCACTAAGTTAGATTGGTGCACAGTCCAACTGGTACGGGGCGCAGATTTCACACCCCTCTCCTTCATTTCTCTTGTAATTCTCTGTGCTTCTTCGGGTCTTCCTAAGGAGGCATAAAGTTTTGCCAATAAAACATAATTAGCAGGATTTTCAGGCTCTAATTCAAATAATGCTTGACCAGCAATCTTTCCAAGCTCCAGTTCTCCATAAATTCGACAAGCCCCAAGAAGAGCTCCCCAAGCTTTTGCAATCACCTTCACTGGCATTCCTTTGATGACCTCATAAGCTTCATACAATCTACCTGCCCTGCTCAAGACATCAACTAAACAGGCATAATGATCACTATTTGCAGCCACACCATAAAAATTCTGCATTCGGGTAAAGTACATCCATGCTTCATCAGCTAGTCCAGCATGACTACAAGCTTTCAGTACAGCCAAAAAAGTAATACCATCGGGCTTCACTTTTGCCATTTCCATTTGAGAAAAAGTTTCTAGAGCAATCTTGGCTTCTCCTTGAAGTGCATAAGCAGATATCAAACTACTCCAAGCAACCACGTCCCTCGCATTCATACTGTTAAACACCAAAAGCCCACTATTAAGACACCCACATTTGCCATAAGCTTCTACAGTTCCACTCCCCACTTGAGGGTTTAAACTAATGTAATTCCTTATTGAAAATGCATGAATTTCTTTGATGAAATTCAATGCTGCTACACCGGAAGAAGCACGCAACAAAGCGAGGACTGTAATCGAATTTGGCTTGAAACCCATCACTAGCATTCTCCTATAGAAAGCAATAGCCTTTAAAAACCCATCCTTTGTCTCCAACAACCCTGCTATAATCGAGTTAAAGCTCGAAACAGACGGCATAACATCCATAATTTGAAACAATTCTAAGGCCTCCGACACATTATTGGAATGGGCATACAACGAAATCATTGAGTTCCAAACAACAGCATTTCGTTCGGTAATTTCATCAAAAAGTTGACGAGCGTAGGAAATGGAGATACATTTACCATACATATCAACAAGACCGCAAACCACAAATGGGTTTGAAATAAAAGATAATTTGTGGGCTAATGAGTGAATGGAAGTGCCCAAATAAGGGCACTTTAAATGTGAGCAAGATTTGAGAGCCAGAGGGAAGACAAAGGTGTCAAGAGAAAGGCATAGAGAAGAATGGATATGGTGAAAAAGAGTAAGAGCTTCATGATGACGGCCATGGTTGACATAAGAAGCCAAGCGCTTCGTCTGAGAGAGCAATCGGAAGCAGTTTGAAGAAGAGCTCATTTTCTTGATTGGTTTTTTGGCGGCCTTGACAGTTTTATCTGTTTTCCATTTTAGCGGGAAGATTGTTGCTAGAAGTATTATATTTTTTAGTTTTTCTTCCCTTTTTTTAAAAAAAAAAATTCATATTAATGTGAATTAATTAACTTTCTAATATAATAAGTTTGAAAAATTAAAATGTAACTCAGGACTTTACATTCAAGATTTTTTCTATTTTGTATCTAATTCATTAGATCAACTTTATAAAAAATACATAATAAAATAGCCATTCATTTTTTATATTTATTGAAATTATGACAAAAGGTATTATTTATTTTCCGGTTATTAATTTTGTCAAATGTGAGCTTAATTATTTATATGAAATTTTGTATATGGATTGTCTGTATTATTTTGTATATTTTTAATTTGATATATCTTATTAATAAAATTTGTAAAATATATAAATTATAAAGAAGAAAATAAATTTTTAAGAGAAAAACATATTACGAAAGAAAATGATATGCAAATAATTGGGTTGATTCAATAAATTAGAAGCCATTTTCAACTAATTTTTCTTAAATTTTCTTTTAAAAAAATCGAGAGGACAAAAAAATGACGGGTCGGGTTAATCTTCTGGCTTCTCGTATCCAAATCCGAAAATATGGACTCTCTTGACCCTACCCACGAATTAAATGGTAACGGATCTCTTCCAAAACCCCTCCCCAGCCACCGTTTTTCCTGTTTCCTCCGTTCTTAACCCCTAAAAGGATCATGTCAATGAACCTTTCTGCAGTTCTCTCCCCGAGCCCAGCTCTCAAAACATTCAAAATCAAGTCAAGTTCACAAAATTCTCTTATTTATGCAACCAATCGAAGATTTTCAACCCCATTTTCCTCTTTTTCAATCTCTAGAAATCCCTTTAAACTTCAAAAGGCCCAGAACTTTTCTGGGTTTTATGGGAAGAATTTAAGGGTACCGTTTTGGAGTAAATCAAAATTTTGTTTTTTTGTTAGTGCTGAGAAGAATGGGGGAGGGAGCACAGAGAGTGGTTTGGATAAAGCTGAGGAGGAGGCTCGTGGACAGAGCACTATGCCCGATAGGTTCAGGCCCTTGACTAAAGAAGCTCCTGATAAACCTGTTAGGTGGCCTTGGTACATAGGTACTTGCTATAATTCATCTGTTTCAATTCAATTTTATGTATACTTCTGTCAGTACATCTGTGCTTGTGGAATTGATTGTAGCAGTCTTGTGTTATGTGGAAAGCTGCATTTTGGTATAATATGTAGGTCTTGAGAAGTATATATTTTTCTTCCATTTGAAAAGAAATTATTAAAGCTGCAGTTGTGCAAATACTATGATTCACGGTAATTAGTAAATGAACTAAGATAAGCCTTTCATAACAAGGGACGAGAATCCTGAAAATCTTTTTAGGCATTTTGATGCAATAAGTATGCCAATGATGATACCATTTGAACGTGGTTAAGCTTAAGTTTTTCATGAATTGTCATACTTTAGTTGTAAAATATGTATTATATTTCGACCTTTTGAGGGTTGGATTGTTTTGGATCACTACGAAAATGAATGGTCCTATTCCGAAGTTTGCTTGTCCTGCATCGTCAACTAAATCTATGTATTTCTCCCTTTGCATTTTGGCGGATCTGGTGATTCCTTGTAATTTTCTTTGTGAAAGTCACATCATTATGCATCTTTGCAGTGGCAGTTAGGTATTTTAGTATTTATATGTCATAAGATATATTCTTGTGTAATGCAAAACCATACATATTTGGAATTTTAATCCAAAGGTCGGACTGAGAATTTTCTCTTTTCTTTTCTCTTTTCACTCTAAGAGAAGCACAACTTTCTAGGTGGGGGGGGGGTGACACTATAAAGTAGTAGCGTTGCAAGTTCTGGGATTTTCCTTAACGTCAATACTAAAAGGAATCTCATAATATGGGAATGGATTTGGAGAACAAGGGCTGTGCTTAGCATCTGAAATGGTTGTGCATGCTCTTGTTGTGGCATCCTATGATAAAATTAGGAAAATGTGGAACTTTGAAGATGGTAAATTTGCAGTACAAAGAGGCACAATAAACTCAAATGTAGGTAGATTTTTTATAATGGAGCCCTTTACATTATGAGACTTCTGTTCTAACCCCTTATCTTGTCTGAGCTTAGAATCTCTTGTTTAGTGAACCAACCAAAGGAAAAGAATGAATGGTTTAGGAACGGATAGGTTCTAAATTCTTCAGGCATATTGAGTAGATGTAAACGACACTGACTTCTTTGCTAGTTTTTGTTTTATTTTGCATAAGCTCCTTGGCGATAAATATTGTTAGTCAAGCATGTTCCGAGTAGCTTAGCAGAATAAGTTGCTTGTCATTTTCTTTTCTTATTACGTATGAGTTGTCCTAGTACAAGTAGCATTAGCTGGTAAAATCTCAGTTCAATCTAATTGATACACATGAAGCTTTCCAAACACTTTTAGAGCTGGAAGCAATGTTGCCTTGAAGAGCTATTTTATTTATTTCTTAGAAATTTTGGTAAAATTCCTATAATTTGCTTCCTTTTTATTAATCCCTTCTCTAGCGGGAAACCCCAACCAAAAAAAAAAAAACGTGTCGAACCCTAAATTGCAGCCAAAACTCGCATGATATTGTGCTTACCTTCCTTTTAAGGCATTCTGAAGATCTTTCTTAGAGCATTGGTTTGAAGCAAATTAGAAGAGTAGAAGCAATATGTCAGAAAGAACCACCAGACTTTCATCTCCTAATTTAGCCTTAGCAGAGGTGCATGGGTGCCTCTGAGATAGGGAATGTTCCGAGAGTCTTTATGTTATGAATAGGTAGAAAAGCAACCCTTGGTCTCCTTGTTCAGAAACAGTGAATTCCAGACACAATAGTAGACATTTTCACTTTTTTGAATTGAGAAATCTGACTTTTTAGTTGTATTGCAGACTAAACTTAAAATTTTAGCCTCTTACTTGAAGAAGAAAAAGGAGAAAGTCATAGGCAGACAGGGGCTACTAGTTTCTATAGGTATTTGTACCCACTAATTACCCCTTTGCTTAAGAAAAGGGTTAGTTTTTATCCATTAATGATATCATTCATACATTGGCTATTTATAATTTTTTTATAACAAGGGTTATTTTGTATCCATTAATGAGATCATGCATATGTTGACTGTTACATAAACTTTTTATGATGTGCAGCATTGGCTTTTGCACTTTATGCCTGGAGAACTGTATTATGGGAGCTTTCAAACTGGAAGAAGGCTGTAGCAGCTATCTTTCGATTCTTGGGATACATCTCAAAACTTCTATTAGCCCTCGTATTCCATTTCATTGGTGATCCTGTTACATCTCTAATTAGAGGTTTTGAGAGTACACTTTACTCTATACGTGCTTGCTACTCCTGGATAATTGCATATGCTCCTATTCAAGAACTCACAACAATTATCATCCTGTCATCCATTATACTAGCTATTTCTGAAGCTGCTGTTCCAGACTCAGTAAACAGCCAGCCGTATGTTCTTACACTAGCTGGCTTAATTGGTTTTGCTGCTGTTAGGAGCTATATCACCGAGCTATTCTTCTGGCTATTACTTGTGGGATTGTTTAGCTTTAACCATTTTGTTAAGAAGAGAGATTATGTGTCTTCTGCTTTGCCTGTCGCAACAGTTTTAGCTGCTGTTGGAGAACCTTGGGTTAGAATAACAGCGATAGCTTCGTATTTGGCTTTAGCCATCACTCAACACTCAAAGAATCCTTCTAACAGCAAAAAAGATGAGGCTACTGGAATAGTTAAGAGAGTCCCTATTCCACTTCTTTGGGCTGCTTTGGCCATTGGTATCCGTCTTGCAGCAAAATGGGCTGGTTATCGACATTTAACATGGATGGTTGTTTGATTAACATGGTGAGATTCCATCACACTCTCAAATATGATATTCTTTTTCAGTTTTTTTCTTCAGAAGTAGATAAACTCATGCTTTTTTATGTACAATCTGGTGCTGGAATCATTTTGTTCCTGGATAATTACTGCTTCAGAATTTGAAGTCAGCCTTCGCGTATCTAAAAGGAAAAAGAAACGCGAGGCTGTTGCTTCGTCCCCCCCTTCTTTCCGCGCGCTCTCTTTCCAATTTGTTCATCTCAATTGTTTGCATTATTAGTTCATGATCATCCTAGTTGAGTAGCTAGAAGAGAGATTATTGAAGCACATTTATGGCAGTTTGCTTAGCACTAGGGCTAGTTCTTATTCAGGTTAGTTTTTTCTTGTACCATAGAAACTGATGGAAAAGCTACATTGTGCACTGAAATTCTTGAGCTTCTATAGGCACTGGTCACTTTCTTGGTTCTAACTTTTAACTAACTAATAATCCGGGAGGGATTGAAGGACACGAAGCTGGTATGTCGAATTCAATATCTCTCACTTGGCATGTCAGGTGGTGAAAATTAAGTGAGAAAATCACGTCATCGGGCTACACATCTCTTGTCTGGTTCTAACTTCTAAGCTGGTGGGATTATGGATATAAACAGGTCCAGACCCTTTGAGTATTCTTAGATCCAGACCCTTGAAATATGAACTCAGATTCAAATACTCTGAATATAAAATTTATGGATCCAAACCCGACCCTCTAGAGTCTAGGGTAGGGTGTGGGGATACAGGTACCCGTATAAAATAATTTTTAAAAAATCTAGCAAAAGTCATGCATTTGTTATTCGCCTTTGGAACAAAAAACTGTTGGTATAGAATTTTAAAGGAGAGAAACAAGTCCACAAGAAACATTCAATGTAGAAAGCAGTAGTAATGATGTCTCGAAAAAAAGGTATCGTGAGGAAGATTTCTCTTCTCTAAACTAGAAAGAAATTTTTTTTTCTCTTTTCTAAACTAAGAAAATAAATTACTCAATATTATAAATGTATAAATTATGTATTAATAAAAATATAAAAATAATATAATATATAGATATATATTATTTTTATTATAATAGGTATACGGGTTTGGGTATTACCATACCCAATTCAAACTTATTTTATAGAATCTATACGAGTAGTAGGTATAAAATTTTATTCTTACCCGCCATAAATAGATACAAACTCGCGTGGGTACAGGTAAGATCTGTCATATTTACAGCCCTAAGTGAAACAACTTTTGAAGAACTAAATGAACTCGATTTGAAACGTATTATACCTCTATAGAAATTTTAAGATGTCTTCTACGAGTCTGTTTTTAGCAATTAATAATAAGTATTTATAAAAAATTTGTTTTAAATCAATTAATATAACAATTTTATTATTAATAATATCAATAAGTAAAAAATAATTTTAAAAAATATAATAAACAGTCTGAAAATAATTCTAAAATAATTTATAATTTAAAATAAATTACAAATGGCTAATTTAAACATGGAAGGAATAACACTGCAAATAAATAATTTAAAAGCCCAAGAAATTTTGTTATTTGATGGGCCGTCCCTGTTCACCGTCACCCTTCCATAAAACCCTAATTTTATAGGGTTCTTGAACCCAAAACCTCTTTATAAACCCTAACTCTCTGCCTTCTACCCCATATCAGCCGCTCACACACTGAGCAAGCACAGTCCGAAAAGAGAAACACTTGTGTAAATAATATTTTCTTCTTTGCACGTAGCCTCCCGGGCTGCTCTGATCGATATGATTTGAAGATGATCGCCCCAAAGCTCGTGCTAGATCGACGCTGTTAAGTGTTGCAGTTCAGCTGCTTTTGTACCTTTTCCACGGCTGAGCTGTGTCAAATCAACGGCGACATAAATTAATTGAATGATTTTGGTTTTGATTTCTTGCCTCTCCCACCTTAAGCTTTTTTTCTTGTTGCAGTCGAAAAAAGGTCTAGTCATGGAGGCAAAAATTGATTGCGGTGTCAACGTGGGGGAAAGGCAACTTCTTTATCCATTGTTTTACCTCTAAGAACATTCGCGATATTTAATTATTTTTTAATTTTAACTTTTTTCTATCTTGGCAATGATTAAAATGGATTTATCCGCGCTTCTGAGTGAAATCACTGATGCAAAATCTAAATATGGTTGAATTTCTTGATATGAGCCAAAGTTTAACTTTTTTTTATATCTGGTTGGTGGGAGTCTGCAATTTGTGTACTTTTTATTTTCTCGGCTATGATGATGACAATTCAGCTTTATATGCCAGTTCTGCTTCAGAAAATTCTTGATTGAGAGAGCTGTTTATACTTCTGAGCCATTTTTAATTATTTATGTTTGATGTTATTGTATTTGGTTTTACTCCTTTGAATCTTTATAAATTACAAAGCTTTTCAAATTGCTCTTGATTTATCAGTGAAAATTGGTTTGGAGTCAATGATGATAATGTTTTGTACGCTGGATAGTATTTGAGCTTTGCTGGAGTAAAGCATGAAAATTTTTTATCTAAGGGATTTATCTGAGACTATATCAGTTTTAATCAATTCACCATGTATTCATTTTTCAATTAATTTTTATCCAATTGATTCCTGTGATGATATAATCCATGTAATATGAGGTGTATGTGGATCCAAGACCCTGCTTTGCAGGGAGAACCTACTTGGTGAAGCTGCATTCAAATGAAAATATTGGATTGTACTGAGGCAATGACAATGTTTTGATTTGTATTTAATTTCAATGTGTACTGTTTAGACATCTTTTTTATCTAATTAAGAAGACAGAGTTGCTCCTTGAAATGTGCAGTGAAAGTTCTTTTACATCTTGAATGTCTTCGATTTTCTGCTGCTTTTTCATAGTCAGAAGATTCTTACTCCAAGAATTGAGTTTTAACTATACTCTTGCCCTTTTAATTGGTAGTGGGTTGGTGTCTGAAAAACTCATAAATTGTGTGTTGACATCAGCTTCTATCTCTTTTATATCCATGAGATTTGGAGTTAAATGACAGCACTAAATTTAACTCTAAAAGTGAAAATATAATTTGTTTTCCATGCAGTGATGGTTCTGTGTTTCTCCTTGTATTAAACCAATGTCTGATTGAAATGGAAGTTACTGTTATAGGCTTGTGGCAAATTAGTCTGTTTTCCATGCAGTGATGGTTCTGGTTTACTGAATCAGGTGTAGATGTGCTCAGCCCACAAAGTCCCTGAAGTAGAAGACACCCTACTTGGTTTACTGCATCATGGCTGCATTTAGTGTTATTTCTGAGATTATATGGTTCTGTTTTTGCCTGTCATGCATATGTTGTTACTTGAACTAGTTTTCTAATCTTATTGAGAGCATACTCTTTAGATAACTAACTGGTGATTTAGAATGGAACAGAGTCTTGGAATCCAGTTTTGAAAAGACAAGTTCTCCATCCCCTTGGACTCATTTAAGATGGTCAAAGATGGAAGGTTTTCAATGAAAACGTTTAATGATCTTTTTTTATGTTGCCAAGATTTAAAACTTTTAATATTTATGATCGGAGGAAGCATTGTTTTTGTTGATAGTTTGAGTATATAGTCCAGGATGAAAAAAATCCACTTATGAGTTGTAGATGACCTTAAGTCCCTGTAAAAAGGGAGAACCTACTTGGGGTTACTACAACAAAGCATGAAATTATTGGATTTGTCTGAGACGGTTTCATAAAAAAAAAAAAATTTTCACATTTTTGGGCACTTTTGTCCGTCTGTTCGAAAGTGTGTTCGAAAATGCGAAAAAAATATTTTGATTTCTTACTTCAAAACTAATATTTTTTTGTGGATAGTGAACAAAAAATTAAGACATTTAAATATTTAAAAAGATTAAAAAAATTAAATAAGTGCCGGAAAACTTTCGGTCATCGTTGTCAGAGTATCTCTGTACCGATGCTGAAAGAACTCTGGTACTTTCACCGGTAACGGATGAAAGTGTTCATTTTTGGCAAAATTTTTTTAAAAAAAATTTGATATTTTTCTTTTTAAATCGGTATTTTAACAATATGAAATGGAAATATTGTAAATAAAAGAGAATAGATTGAAGAACTAATTTTGTTTTTCAATTTGGATGGTCTGATCTTTCAAGATTAGGGAGGTTGGAGAGAGAAAGTGAGAGAAATGAAAATAAATTTTTTCCTTTTATATGTACGATTCTGTCCCTATTTTTCGATTAACGAAATAGAATAGGTGAAGTACTGTTCCTGTAGTTATTAAGTTATTAAGTTAAACTCGTTCCGAGGATGTCGAAGGCATCCGAAGGAATGAAATTGTAGTTCATCGTTCCGAAGGAATGAAACTGTAACATTTATCGCCCCTATAAATTTTGGATAAAATAATTTTGGAACATTATTAATTCATATCATAAAGATAATTGCATAAAAGGTAAAATATTAAGGCACAATAATGGTACTAAATTTTAAATCTCCAAAACATAACTAAATTATAACAATCGCAATGTCATTTATTCATGCTCCATATTTGATGGGATCAATTGAAATATTTGATGGGATGAATTGAAATAAATCTAAGAAAATTTATTACATTAAAGAATAAATTTTAAAAATATAAGTATTTAAATTAAATTATTATTTATTAATATTAAATAGTTTTATGTTTTTACCATTATTGTCGTATATAAATTTAAATCTTTAATTATATTGATAAATTTCATGACATATGAACTGCAATCCTACTTGAAAAATTAAATCGCATCATAAAATTGAAACTAATATTAAATATCAACTAGGGAATTTTGTCATTAAATAATTGAATTATTATAAACAAAAGAAATTAATATTACATTATGCAGGCGCAATGTAATATAATATAATGTTCATAATATTAAATTGAAACCTATACTCCAAATTTGCTTGAATCCAATCTTTTCAATGGCACACTTTTGTAATTCATGTTCACCATAGCAATATTCTCATCTTCATATATTTCCGATCAATTTTAAGAAAGGGCCGATCAATTTAAAGGATTCTTAAAAGTATTTTTAAAATGTGAAAATAATTCCATGGAGAGAAAATGGTGAAATTCTCCCTATTTTAATAGGGAGTTTTTTAAAAATAATATTACAAAGGTTGGTTGGGGGAATATCGGAGCAATATTCAGTGAGAACACAAATTCTGGTCATGGGGAAGCTATTTTTTGCACAATTCAGATGATGTATTTCTTTCTTCACGTTACGGTTTCCGGCTACCAAGTGAGAAAATCAACGGTCCTATTTTACTATTACAGCTGCTAATTACTATTACAAATTCAGCAATGAAAAAAAGAAAAACTAAAGCAGAAAACTAAACTTACACTATTACAGTAAAGGTCTTTGGCTTCAGTGACTCCCGTGCTCGGATCCAGCCAGAAATGCACAATAGTTATAGTGAAACGACAGTAAGAAAGAAAAATGTAGGATCTTTTCTTACCACGAGACCCTTCAGGTCTCGGATTTGGACACCACGGGTGGAAGACGAACGAGCTCCGCGAGTTCGGTCTGACAGTCCACGAAACCATCTGTCCGACTCGTCCTTCCGGTGAAGAAGGCGAGGAATCCCTCAGTAGCCGGTGGCCTTACAGAGAACTCTCTCGGTCTCTCTCAGCAAGAAGTGCCAGAAGTCCCCTTTCCCCTTTACCTGCGGTCTCACACAAGGTAACCCGAAGGGTTAGCCGGCACTGACGAACAGGTTAGAGTCCCGAAGGGTCACGCACAGAGAACAAGCAGTCTGACTGCTCGAACAAGAGAGAAGAAGACAGAAGATCAGATAGAGAGAGAAAGAGGCAGCGGCGGCACAAGAAATGCAAATGAGAGGATTAGGGCAAAAGCTGGAGAGAGAGATGTATATATAGCCGAGTCGCGTGGGCGGGTCGGTTTGTACCCGGCCCGCCCGGCATCTCTGCCAGCCCAACTTCCTAACAGTCAAGGCCCACCAGACTTTTTAACATCATAGGGATTAAAAATGGGCCAAAACAGAAAATGAAAATAATGTGAAAAATTAATTGGGCCACTAGACCAACACTTCAACTTTTGATTTTGAAGAATGTTTTATATAGAATATATCTTTTTTTTCTATGAGTAATTTTTGTGGAACAGATGTATAAATATATAATTTTTCACTAATTAAATGAATGGACCAAAAAAAAGAATGAAGCTATCATGTTCTGATAATTAGTTTACAATTGAAGGGTGGTTGCTCAAATATTTAAAAATTTAAATGGAATAATTAAACGTGTCATTAAAAAAAGGCAATTAAAAACTCATAAATACAAATATAATAATCCAAAGCCGCTTTGAATTACATTAAAAAGGAAAAATAATTGGGATTGCTCTCTGGCGAAGATGTAAGAACACATGGCATGCTAAGAGAAGCTCCAAAGTCTTCACTTTCAGCTCCCATTGACTGTGTGTGTACTGAAAGCTGAGTTCTCAACCATTGAATTGATCAGAGAGATGAGGGTTTTATCATATCTTCAGAGTTCTGTTAATGGCCATCCTTATGCATCCAAGCTTTTGGTTCTTTTATCTGTCAGGTTTGTGTAGATCCATTCAAAGTGAACTGGGATTGGTTTTAATTTTCATGTAATTGAAGAATTCTTGTGGGTTTCTTTTTTATGTTTGTTTTGTTGCTACATTTGGGAAAAAGTTTGTGAATGTGACGGTTTTGGTTTCATTGTTTTTATGATCTGGTATCTTCTTCTTTTCTCAAAAAGAAAAAAAAAAGTATCTTCTTCTTTTCATGACATTGACTGTTCATGTTGTTTCCTGTTTGTTTTATTGAAAAATTGGAGTGAGATTTTGCTCATAATATCTCGCTGGTGTTTCGTTTCCATTTGAATTTTGGGGCTTTTGTTAAGTGATTGGGAAACTATTGTGTCCTGGGTTAGTACAAGAATTGGAAATTTAAATCTTCTTGCTTTGAGATATTTTGATGTCAACTAATTTTAGAATTCTTTGCATTCTTTTTTTGTGATGATCAGAACAAACTAAAACACAGTCGTCTGATGTACTCTGTTCCTGAGAGATTTTTAGTCTTCTTTGGGGGGGGTTGTGGTGGGTTTTGGAAATCCTTTGGATAACTTTAGTCACATAATCTGAGAAATGATGTGTGTATATATGTATTTAAATATGTAGATATACATGTATCACTTTGGATAAAGGGGCATCATTTACATTGATAGCCATGATGAAGAAATTTATTGCAGGAAAATTAACAAAGCCATTTATTCCTGGTGAATGGAGTTGTGCATTTGAATAGAGTTTTGACTTTATTATATGCTTACTGAGCTATAGTTTTAACTTTTCGATGCATGTTGAGAGACATGTTTATTCTAATGCATGGTTAAGGTGAGGTACTCACAGGTTTCGTGACACAAATCAAGTTTACCCTGCTTGCATACTCTAAATAGACTGCCTGATCGAACTTGTGCTAGTTGGTTTCTTTGTAGATAATAAGAAAGACATTCTCTTTTATCGTATGCTCCATAGCGTTTCCAGATTAAATGTTCTTTCCCTCTTTTTTAATTTTCCTTTTGCTTGTATCTGGTTGCTGTAGTAGCGGCGGTCTCATTGCATATGCAGAATCTAACCCAGACAATGGAAAACATCTTGTTGAACAAACTAAGAGTGAACCAAAGAAGAAGAGGGTGGTTGTACTTGGAACAGGATGGGCTGGCACTAGCTTCCTAAAGGATCTAGATACCTCATCCTATGATGTGCAACTTGTATCTCCAAGAAACTACTTTGCATTTACTCCTTTGTTACCTAGTGTGACCTGTGGAACAGTCGAGGCAAGGAGCATCGTAGAGCCTGTGAGGAACATGATAAAGAAGGTAAAGGAAACTTTACCAATTTTAAGCTCTTTATGATATTCTTTTTCCCAAAAATCTGTATATAAAACCTGTTTTTTTCAACTTGGGTTCTCCTGCATAACGTTTTCTCTAGTATGTGGCAACTGGTAGTTTTTCTTGTGGAACTGGTTTATTCTTTCTTTAACTGGTGTTGTATTTTTACTATTTTTACTATTTTTACTTAACTAATTAAATGATTAAATGATATCTACCTTTTTCTCTTAATTGGTTGATCAATGGAACTTCAACTTATTCTTTTGTTTCCTTTTTCGTTGGTAGAAAAATGGAGAAATTCAATTCTGGGAAGCAGAATGCCTGAAGATTGATGCAGCTAATAAAAAGGTGTTCTGCAGGTCTTCAGTTGAGAACTTAGTAGGAAATAATGAATTTGAACTGGAGTATGATTATTTGGTTATAGCAGTTGGAGCACAAGTAAATACTTTTAACACTCCTGGTGTCTTGGAGAACTGCCACTTTCTAAAGGTACAGCTTTTTCATTCAACCGCATCTAAACTGCAGGTTTAAATTTACACTTTGTAGGATGTTTATCTCAATGCCTTACACGAACCCAAGATAAAAACAAATGACTTGTTGGTGGGATGATGATACAATTTATTTGTACTAGAATCTCATTGGAACATGCTGGATTTCTTTGCTGATTAAGATTCCGTGAAATGTCATGCAGGAAGTTGAAGATGCTCAAAGAATTCGGAGGACTGTAATTGATTGCTTTGAAAAAGCCATCCTTCCAGGGTTGACAGAAGAAGAAAGAAGAACCAATCTCCATTTTGTTATAGTGGGCGGTGGACCAACTGGGGTGGAGTTTGCTGCAGAATTGCATGACTTTATTTATGAAGACCTAATTAATATATATCCCTCGGTTAAAGATTTGGTGAAAATAACAGTGATCCAATCCGGAGATCATATTCTGAATTCGTAAGATAAACCATGCTTCCTCAGTTTATTGTTTTTAGTTTGTTCTGGAGTTAAAACTTATCTATACTACTGATACTTAAAACAGCTTTCTGTATTCTGTTTCTTTTTCTTTCTTCTTTCTACTTTTATCTTTAAAAGGTGAGTTTGACCCACATGTGGGGATGCATCTTAAGTGTGTGATGGACACCCCTGTCTATTTTCTTTAGCCTTTACATAAGGTGTTTACAATTATTCATATCCTCTTTATTCTTGGATGTGGATATATATAATTTTTCTGTGTCAACGGATGCAGAAATTTTGTAAACAGTTGCATGAATGCACGTGGGTTTCCTCATTTTTCTTGTCTGCTGCAGCATGGGAAATAGCTCTTAGGCTTTGGTAAATTCAGAAAGATGATTTTAGTCATGGAAAGATGACTGTGAAGTAGAAAACTGTTTCTGTGAAATTCACATAACTTCTTAGAATTCAAATAATATTTATTGTAATTCACATGGATAGGGTCATACCAAAATTTTATATTATCCCATCTATCAAGTTATGTGACTTTGAATCTTCATTATATTTTGGAGTTCATGACAAGAAAAGAAATTTGCGGAAAAGAAAATAATTAATTGAGGACTTCTCTGTTGCAATCTGTATCAGTCAAATAAACTCATGCATTCTTTCCTTGTGTAATTTTCTCATCTCATTGTACTTTGAGCTTACAAGTTCAATTCTCACAGCTTCATTTTAAAACCTTTACAAGCTTGTGTTCATGGATCTATAGGTTTGATGAAAGAATTAGCACATTTGCTGAACAGAAATTCAGTCGGGATGGTATTGATGTGTTAACAGGAGCTCGTGTTATGCGAGTCTCTGATAAAGTTATGAACATGAAAATGAAATCTACTGGAGAAGATGTTTCTACATCTCATGGGATGGTTCTGTGGTCAACTGGAGTAGGAAGTCGCTCAGTTGTAAAGGATTTCATGGAACAAATTGGTCAGGTATGCTTGCACATTGTTCTTATGGTTTTTGGCGCATGGCATGGACAAATATCATGTTACTCAGAAAGTGACACAAATGTTTCTGGAGGCATTTTAGAATTGTTCTTGACTCTAGTTTCCAAGTGATTCCAAGTTGCTCAATCAATACAAACTTTAGCATTTATGCAGGGAAATAGGCGGGTTCTTGCAACTGATGAATGGTTACGAGTAAAGGGATATGAAGATGCATATGCTCTTGGTGACTGTGCCACAGTCGATCAAAAGAAAATCATGGTATACTAGTATTTTCGCACTTCTATGTTCATAATGTTAGGACAAGAAATGTGCTTGATACCCTGAAGGTTCTAGATAATCTCTCCTGACAAATTACTATTTAGTTACTTCATATTATTCACCAAACCTCATGAAAGTATCTTGGGTTTGGATTACCTTGATTAGTATATTTCTAACTTGACCCGATACTTGTTCTGAGAGTTTAACATACTAATTACATACTAAACTTAATGGACTATGATACATCTATAAAGCATCTGAAAGGTCAAACTAGTGTCTTATGTGTTCTTACTCTATGGGTCCAGATTACAGTCCCATCATCTTTTCAATGTGCTTCGCGTTTGTATCTTAATGACAAGGGGTAGATGATGAGTGAAACCTAAAAGAACTTGCAAGTAAAGAATGTGGGAATATGTCGACAAGATTACTCCGTCACATTAGAAGATAAACTCCTCAGCTGCAACAAGCCCCTAGGAATATGCTTCAGAGTGTATTGTCGATTTCTACTATATGATCACCTTGTTTCTTTTAAGTCATAAATGTTTCCGTTTTGACTTTCTATTAAGCATCTTATGATCCTTCTTTAATATTTTTTATTTTCTTTTCCTTTTATAAATCTGATTATTCAGGAAGATATCTCGGAAATATTTAAAGCTGCAGACAAGGATAACTCTGGTACCCTTACTATTGAAGAATTCCAAGATGTGATTGAGGACATCACCATTCGTTACCCTCAAGTTGAACTTTATCTCAAAAGCAAGCATCTGTTTGACGTAACAGACCTGCTGAAAGACTCTGAGGGAAATGACAGAGAAGAGATAAATATTGAAGAGTTCAAGTTAGCTCTTTCTCATGTTGATACACAAACGAAGAGTCTTCCAGCCACTGCCCAGGCACTTGCTTTAATTTCTGTCCATTATGCTCTTTCCCCGGTATCCCATATTTCTTACTCCATTCATCTTTTGGATGTTAGGTTGCTGCACAACAAGGTGCATATCTTTCTCGGTGTTTTAATCTTAGAGAGAAGTGCAGAGTTGAGCCAGAAGGCCCTCGCCGTTTTAGAAGTGGTGGACGCCATGAATTTCGCCCATTTCGGTATGCTTTGCTCCCAGCATAGTTTGCCTTGTTTTGCTTTCTTTTCCCAGTATAATTATGCATTGAAGGTCTAAATATCATCCAAACCTAGAAGATGCCTATATAAACCCAAAATTTTTAGACAGAGAACCTTACTGCAGTGTTCATCTTCTGCCTGATGATTCTTTTCAGTTATTTTGTCTTTTGGTCCTAGTCAACTGCCACTAATAACTGGACGTCCTATTCTTATTATAACCTCCCCAGTCCGGTTGCCAGAAGTTGACTAAATTGGAAGTAGAATATTATTCTGCGCCAGTTCTCATAGAATAATCATTGTTAATCACTATTCATATTTGAGTCTGATGAGAGTTGCCAAATCAATGGAGTAACTTTCACCTCTCCTCCAAAGACAGGAAAAACGTTGAAAAAGGAATGAATTTAAGTTATGTTTAGGGCCATTATACTTTTCATTTAATAAGCTACTAGTTATTTTAGTTTCTTTCCCTTTTTTTTGGTGCCCTTATGTGGATCTTAGATTACTCTTCTCCCTGTTCCTTTTTGTGGTTTTTCCTCGTAGAGTGAAATATGGCGTAGTATTTCCTTTTTATTTTTTGTTCCCCAAGCATTGTATTCTTGGAAATAAGAGGGCATTGCATCAGGGTGGAACTTTGGTTCTTAGGTTGCTTCTTTCTTATTCCCGCTGGCCGTTTTTGCACTGGGACTAGTTCCTGTTTCCACTTAATGCAATATCACACTCTGAAGCAAACCATATTTCTGTTAGCAATTATGTCATGCGTTTATGTTGGTTCTCATTACGAAAACTGATGCATCGTTTTCTACTTTTTTCACCTTTGGCTCTCTTCTCGCAACCATTTCGCTTCTTTCATTCTCAATACATAAATCGAAATGTACAATTTTCTTTTGTCAATTATTTCCCTCTTCAGATCTTTTTACGACTTTCAGTCAAAATTTTGATCCTCAACTTTAAATCTTCCATACCTCTAGCTTTGCTTATAGTGTTTATACCAGCATATACTGTGGCTGGTATGCTTGCCAAGATAGCAAAATTGCGCTGCAGACGAAGTTACCTTCTGTTGAAAATGTCGTCTCAACCTTGGAGTGGAACTAAAAGTTTATCTTACACATAATACATTACCCGTATAGAAAGGAGAAGGGAAAGACTATTTCGTTCCAACGGCTTCTACTATTGGCCAATAATTGAACAGTTACCCTTCAACACAAATATGCTTTCATTATGTTAGGTAACCAACACGCTGTTTGATTTCGATATCAGCAGAATTGAGCCCTGAATGATACTTGTCTCGGTTTCACTGTTATTTGATCCATCCTAGGAACTTGCTGAATATGTTTAACCGATGATGTTTTGAGACTGGTGGATAATCTTTAAGATGTCCTTTTCGAGATTTTGACATTTCTGTACGGTGAACAACAGATACAGGCATCTTGGGCAATTTGCCCCTCTAGGCGGGGAACAAGCTGCTGCAGAACTGCCCGGAGACTGGGTTTCAATGGGACGTAGCACGCAGTGGCTTTGGTATTCCGTTTATGCTAGGTAACCCATCCATCCATCCATCCATCTCTCAACAGTAGCATGTTTTCGCGTTTCTTCTGCTACATTAACAGCATTTTAATTTGGATAAAATGTTTGTTATGTTCAGCAAGCAAGTTAGTTGGCGAACGAGGTTCTTGGTGGTGAGTGATTGGGGAAGAAGATTCATCTTTGGTAGAGATTCGAGTCGAATTTGATGCATATATCAGTTGTTTTTCTGCAAATTTACTCCTTGAATCAGAACTTTTCCACTGTATATCCACTGTTGTGAAATTTGGTTGAGCAGAATGTATCCACTGTTGTGTTAGAAACTGGGAAATTTGTTGTTGTATCAGATTTATATGTTAGTTTCAGTGTATAAAAACTTTCTATGGGCTTTTGATTCTTTTCGTTTGCTGGAGATTCGCGTGTTTTGTGTTTTTCTCTTGAATTTTGTAGAAGTTAAATTCGTTGCGAGAAAATTAAATTAGTTGTGAGTAACATTATCAAAACGGGTTTTCGGATCGCCCGTAAAATTGACGGATATGAATTTTTAAAATTAGACCCGTTAAAAATTAGTTCGGACCAGACCGACTTGTTTTGAACGCGGGTTTTTACGGTTCGGTCTGATCCCGATTTTAAAGACATTATTTAAGTGTTATTAATGTGTAATTATTTTGTTTCATATTTGGATATTCATGTATATAATTAGTTGAATATTTTTAAAGAAAATTACTTTTTAATATCTTTTTAAAGTTAGAAGTAATTTTTATCAAAAAAATAGTGTGTTATTTATGTGTAATTATTTTGTTTTTTTATATAGAAGTTAGTATACTTTTATGATTAGTTGAATATTTTTAAATAAAATTAATTTTAATATTTTTTAAGTTTAAAAATAATTAAAAAAAATCGCGGGCTAACCAAGGGCGAATATGGATTATATGAATTTCAGTCTGCTAAAAATGAGTCCAGATCGGACTGCTTGAGTGCGTGCTAAATGCGGTCTAGTTTGGGCGGTTTGACCTGTTTTACCATACTAGTTGTGAAAGAAGATGTCAGACTTGGTAAAAAAAACTTAAAATAAATTGATTACAGTTGAAAAATTTATGCATAATTTATGAAATAATAAATAATTTCAAAGAATCATCCAATTTTTTAAAAAAATAAAAAATTAATGGGTATATTCTAACGAGTTTGAATATCAACAAAAATTTATTGATATATTAAAAAAAAGTACTACGATTATAATTATACGAAGTATGAACGCAAAGAAATTTAAAGAGCATAAAAAAGTTGATTGCATTATATTTTAATCCAATTTGTGAAGCGAATAATTTGAATGGATGTTTTTGCTTCTTCAATTATTTATATCTGTTTAATATATACGATTAAAAGGTTTATTAATGCGATTTAAGTAAAAATGACATATTTTAAGATAAATTTTGAAGGATATTATAAAAAATATGATTTGAGCAGTTAAGATTGTTCTAAAATGCAATGTCTAATTGTGGTTTGCGTTGTATTCTCGTCCCATAAATATATTAAAGTAGGGGTGTAAATAAGTCTGCATTCTTAAAATTGACTGTTTGTGTACCACTGTGTATACTATATTCCTTTTATAGTGTATTTTCTCTTATTTATTAAGTTTATTAATAAAATATACCAAATTAAAAAGTGTATAGAAAGTGGTATAAACTATCCGAATCCAAATAAGTCAAGTCCTTGGGAGTCGCCGGTCAAATTTTGATTTGCCAAAGCTCGAACTGGTTAGTTAAGAAAACAAATTGAATTCAAATTCAGTGGCTCGTTGAGTTTATATCGAGCCAATATATATATACATACTAATATTATATATATTAAAAAATTCGAACTCGAATTTTGAACCGGTTTACACTTAAACTCGTATAAATATAAACTATCGAATCATGTTTGAACTCCATAAAAAAAATAATACAAAAAATTAAATTTGAGATCAAACTATAATTAATGAACTCAATTGAATTTGAACTTATTACAAAAGAATCAAATTGAACCCAAGGCAAGAATCAAATTGCCTGCATGATGTAGTTCAGTTGGTTATAGGGCTGCAGAGTTGGTCCGAGAGCCAAACTTCGAATCCTGGCAGCTGAGTCACCATGATTTACATCATTCACTTGGGCGTCAGACAGTTTGATGGGGGTTGTGAGGGCGAGGGATTTGCCTTTTGGTCCAAGCTCGGATTCGACCTGATTAGTTTAAAAAAAAAAAAAAAATTAGCAGCGAAAGAACAGGCGTTGTATGGTCTAATAATTAAGCCTACTTTTCTGAAAATTCCATATAAACAGGAAATTTCCCTTTCTAATTTTCGACACGTGTCCTATTTCTTAGGTTTGAATAGTCAACTTTCTTGACCGATACTCCACCGTGCAAAAAAAAAAAAAAAAAAAAGAATTTCGCGGGTACTACTGAATTACGTACTCAGAGCAGTTTCTTCTTCTTCTATATGTAAACTCATAAAAGTAGCCGCAGCCACCTTCAGATCTCCTCACATATATAACATAAATTTTAGGGTTTTCGAAGTTAGAAGCAGAATAAGAAGGAAATGAGAGGGTATAATTTTTTCCAGAGAGCTTCAAGGCTCTACCGTGACCATCCTCATCTCTCCAAACTTCTGGTGGTTACCACTATCAGGTTCTAAATCTAATCTATTTCATGAATTTCACATTTTTTTGTTTAGTTTTTTTTTTTGTAATTAATTTGCGCGTTTTTCAGTTTTTTTCGCTGAGATTCATGGTTGTGGAATGGAAGGGAAAGGTTTATGCTGTGTATAGAGTTATAGACTACTTGTTGAGCACGTTTCTGTCAAATGCTGCTGTTATGATCAGCTAAATTTCTCGTTTGGGGATAAATTAATGGCGTTGTGTAGAATCTGTTGATAATATTTTGTGCTTATGATTTGTGTTGCTGGTGGTAATCAGATCTGGTTCAGATTTCATCAGCATTTAAGCGCGGTGAATTTCTGTATGAATAAGAAATTGATCTGGCTTTATCATTAGTAGTTTCTGATTTTTCGTCTGTGTTTTAATCAGAGGATTTACCAGTGTTGTTCATGATCCATGTCATGTATACAAATCCATTTCTCATTCATTTACGAATAGAACAGTAAACAATAACGACATTGTTATGTTCATCAATTTTGATGAATAACCATTTTGCGTTCAGATCCTTTTTCATGTATGTGAATGGAGGAAGATATGTTTTGCCATTGAGCAAAATTTCTCGTTACCTTCTACATATCAGAACGGCGTGCCTGTTTTTTATAATTTGTTCAGTTTATATTTTGTTGGATCACCTTTATATAAGTGCTATGGTCATTAATGAATCATGATCGAATTTCTCTCATTGATACATTTTTCATGGTTGGATGTGAAAATTCTCTAATTTTGAGTTTTTCACTGGATTGTGCAGTGGAGGGGGAATAGTGGCTTTCTCTGATGCCGGACAATCCCAATCTGGATATAGTGCAGCTCATTCTGATGCTCCAAAAAAGAAAGTGGTAGTGCTGGGAACTGGTTGGGCGGCAACAAGCTTTCTTAAAAACTTGAAGGATCCATCTTATAAAGTTCAAGTTATTTCACCACGAAACTATTTTGCATTCACTCCTTTGTTACCAAGCCTTACCAATGGCACCGTTGAACCCCGCAGCATTGTGGAGCCGATCCGCAATATTTTCAGGAAGGTACATTTATCTCCCTGAATGTTCCATTAATTAAAGCCTTGAGCATATCTTCTTTTCAGTATATTCTGCGTGGCTAAGTCACCATATTTATGTAAGATTTCGGATTCTGATAATTTGTTGTGAAAATCAAGAATCATGACATTCTTCATGTCCCCGGAATGCTGTGCCACTAAAAAAGTGGTTACTCAAAATCGAATGCATCTATGAAGGACGCTAGACCCTGATCCTCTTCAAGTATGATTAGATTATTCAAATACAGAGATGCTGATGTACCAATGTGATAAAGAAGAGCTCTTTTTGTTCCCTCTATTTCCTCTTTTGGCTAACAGATATACCAATGTGAAAAGAACTAGCTCTTGTGGTGGGAGCTAACAGATATGGATGCTACTATCTGACTGAGACCAATTGCAAGAAGTAAACATGTAGCATGAGCCAATAGGCAGTGGCAACACAGTATCCAGTGCATTCTGATGTAGATAATTGATCAATGTTAGTATGTACTGACCAAATAGTAGAAGCATTACCTTACACCAAACAGAAGGACAAGAAATGATCATATCCAGAATTTAGCTGCTTTAATTATATATGCCAATAAATAGTTATTCTGTTCTTCATTTTCCCCATTATTCTCAGGAACATTTTATGTTCTATATGAATTGCAGATAACCAGGAAACTCTTCGATTTTACCGAATCTCTGTTTGAACAGCAAACAATTTGAATGATTCTTTTGGTTATAGAAGTGCTGCTAACCGTCTATTGTCTGAGGCACAATGATTATCTAACTGGTCTCCTTTCTACTTGGAAAAATGTTTAGCATGTTTAAGTACTATTCTTTAATTGTAATACTAGACGGAGGAAATATAATATACTTGTACTCTTGTGTCAGAAAAAATATGAGGCTGAATATGAGGAAGCTGAATGTTACAAGATTGATGTACAAAACAAAAAGGTACACTGCAGATCAACTCAACAGACCAGCTTGGGTGGTAGCGAAGAATTTGAAGTGGATTATGATTACCTGGTGATAGCCATGGGTGCCCGTTCAAATACCTTCAACACCCCTGGTGTTGTGGAACATGCTCACTTTTTGAAGGTACCTGAGATAGTCAACTCTATTGAATCTAGAGAGGCATTTTGGAATTACAGAGCAGTTCTAAGTATCTGTTTGCATTTAAAGAAAACTAACATTGTCACAGGAAGTTGAAGATGCTCAAAGGATACGTAGGAGTGTGATAGACTGCTTTGAGAGGGCAAGCCTTCCAAGTGTAAGTGAAGAAGAGAAAACGAGGATTCTGCATTTTGTAATTGTTGGAGGTGGCCCTGCAGGTGTGGAGTTTGCTGGGGAGCTTCATGATTTTGTTACAGAGGATGTCAAAAGAATTTATCCACATCTTCAGAAATATGTGAAAATAACACTTATTGAGGCCACCGATCATATCCTGAACATGTAAGGATTATTCTTCTAACCTTCCAGAATGCGACATTTTTATCAATTAGTTTGTATTTTATTAAAACGAGGCTTTCATCAGAGAAGTTCTAGCATCAGCATTTTCTAGATTAATATTGACTGTAAATTATGAGCCAGTGCTTCCTTGATCATTTGATTCTTCCTTATGACGGAAGCACCAGGCATCTTTTGTGTAGTTTTTTGCTATAAGTTAACTTATCCTTTGAAACTTTAATCGTCATTGTTCCCCCTATTCACAATTTCTGCATTACAAGGTTAATTTATATGTCCTCACTCCATGTTCTGTCATTTGTTTTTAGGTTTGATAAAAGAATTACAAAATTTGCTGAGGAAAAGTTTTTTAGAGATGGAATTGAACTGAAAACTGGATCTATGGTTGTAAAGTTAACTGACAAGGGAATCTCTACAAAAGAAATGAGCACTGGTCAAATCGTAGATATACCATTTGGAATGGTGGTTTGGTCCACTGGTATTGGAACTCGACCTGTTATTATGGAATTCATGAAGGAGATCGGTCAGGTTTGTTGTTCTTTTAACTCTTCACCAATTCAATTATTGTAGCTTTTGTTTGTCTTCTAATTACTTCTGGCTCTTTCACACTATGCTCAATCAACTTCTGCTTTGTGGAGCACAGACGAATAGACGAGTTCTAGCAACTGATGAGTGGCTCCGGGTTGAAGGTTTGGAAAGTGTATATGCCTTAGGTGACTGCGCTACCATTAATCAACGAAAAGTAGTGGTATGCAGAATTTTTCTGTTAAAATAGTTCTGAATCTTTATTACAGATTTGCGCCTTTATTTATCTAGAAGAAGTTAATCCTGGGAAGTTACTTGTACTCAAGCTTCTATTTAATCATTATCAGGAAGATATAGCAGCAATATTTAGTAAGGCGGATAAGAATAATTCAGGAACCCTCAAAATTGGTGATTTTAAAGAAGTCATGAAGGACATCTTTGATAGGTATCCCCAACTGGAGATCTATTTGAAAAAAAAACAATTAAAGACTTTTGATCAACTACTGAAGACTGCAGAAGGAAATGAAGAAATTAACATTGAAAAATTCAAAGCAGCACTTTCAGAAGTCGACACACAGATGAAAAATCTCCCTGCAACAGCACAGGTGAATTCGGAAAGAAAAATTGAACTTGTTTTTTTTGGGAATACCTCTCTCAGAGCCTCATTTACTAAGTTATCCAATATTTAGGTGGCTGCTCAACAAGGTGCGTATCTTGCCGACTGTTTCAATCGAATGGAACACTGTGAAAAGTATCCTGAAGGTCCATTGAGGTTTAGAGGAATTGGAAGGCATCGATTCCACCCTTTCAGGTGAGTGTTGTTTCTTATATTGGAACTTCTATAGATGGCTTTTCTTCTAAATGGTCTAATGCATCCACTCTGAAAAATAAGCAATAAAGATTGCAGCATAGAAGCAGTGAGGTAAAGGAAGGTTTTTGTAGGCATGATGAGCGAAGTAGGGTATTTCTCTTCTGGCTTTCCATTAACTACACGCGACAGAGTGAACCTATTCTTTTTTATTCTTTTAGTGTCAAGAATCTAGTCTTTGAAATATGCAATTAATTATCGGTATGAGTTGGTATAGCAATGTGAGTCAAATTTCTTATTTATCTACCACTAGAGTTCAAATTTCTCTTATGATATACGTTTATTACATAGCTTGCTTAATGCAATACATTCTTATATAATTTGAGGATTATTATATAAGACGAATTTAAGTAGTATTTGTGGTTCCCTTGTCAATAGAAGAAAAAACAACTCATCCACCTCACTTGACTTCCTATCCACTAGTAATGAGTTTAAAACTTATTAACCCTTATTCGCAATTAACTAGTATTCATCAGCTCTTTAGATAATCCATGTGGTCGGATATTGAATACCTAAGGCCCCATGTGAACTTCTCTGTTGGAATGGAATCTAAATAATAAGTTTCAAAACACTTGAAATCACCAATACTGATGCCCCTCTAGCATTTGTTACACATTATTATCTTCGTTTCCAAGTATACAATTGCAGCTAGTACTTGGAAGGATAGATAGATCAGCAACGAAGGCTTCAGTCCTTGTAAAAATGCATCAGAACATTATTGTGATAAGACTAATCTAATCTGTAACATAATCTATAACATTTTGGACAATTTGGATCATCCTTTTAAACTATTTTCATCTTTGTTTCGCCTAACAGGTACCGACATCTGGGGCAATTTGCACCATTGGGGGGAGAACAAACTGCAGCACAACTTCCAGGAGATTGGGTTTCAATAGGTCAAAGCACACAGTGGCTCTGGTATTCAGTTTATGCAAGGTGAGAAGGTTTGCCGTTTTCCTACAATTTTGTATTTAAGGCTTTTTCCTTGTTATCAAACATGCTCCTTTTATCACTTCCAGCAAGCTGGTAAGTTGGCGGACAAGGTTTTTGGTTGTCTCTGATTGGGCAAGGCGTTACATCTTCGGAAGGGATTCAAGCAGGATTTGAGGACTATTGAGATAGGAGATGAGCTAACCAGAAATTTTTGCTGCCAAGATTTTCCTCTTCAACACAAATTCCACAGAGAAATTTTGCCACACTCATGCATCATATTTTTGTAGAATTTAGCTCTTTTTCCTTCTACCCTTTTGCAGTTTTGTGGTTTTGATTAATCTACTTTCTACATCTTTGATCGAAGATAAATAGTAACCTTGTTTAAAATTGGAAGGCATGACCCTTTAATCTTTAGCATAAATGGGCTTCATTTTCGAAAAATTTTATTATGAATCAAGTTTATATGTCTTCACTTATATACTCCTTCGAATTGTATTACACTATATTACTTCTCCTCTGAAGTTTTTTTGTCTTTATAATTGAGAAAGATAGTGTGATTTAACACAAGCCAAAGTACGATAAGTGCATGAATTTGATTCATAGTAGTACTGGAAAAGATTTGTCAACGAATTCAATATACTAGCAGAAACAATTGCAAAGAGTTATAAAAGCATCATCAACCCAAATGACAGAATTTCCTCTCCTTAGTTCTTATTGCAGAAACAGAAACAATCTTAAGAAACTAGAAAGCAAAGAGAGATTAAGCTTTAATATGCTACCAAATAACTGAATGAATGAATAGCATTACATTATTTTTTGACATGTGAAAGGGAAAGTTACAATAATAAGATAGAAATATAGAGTTCAAATCACCTACGATACCTAAACCTCTTGAAGTTAAAGTAGAGATGAAGAATCCCTCTTTCAAATATGCACTTAAACCCCTTCTTCTTTGAATATTCCCACTCATTATTAACAATTCTAAATGCAATATCTTCATAAGGTGGCCCTCCATGAAACCTTAGGATGCATGTTTTTTCTTCTTCCCCATCTTTCTCAATTGAATAACTCGGAGCTTTAGATTTATCCAAAAGATCAGGATAAAAAATGTTGAATTTATAGCCCTCAATCGTCTTTGGTGGTGGGTTTTCATGGTTATAGTGATTTTGATTGTACTTATTCCAAATATAACCAGTGTGGACTCTGTTAAAATATTTAGGCTTTCTTGGCCGGAACTTATGGTGATGGTGGTGGTGCTGCCATCCGGAGCATACCTGAGAATCAAGATTTATTTGGTCCTTGTAGCCGAAAATTGAATCTCCTTCCTCCATGGCTCCCATTGCTTTTAAGGCCTTGTGCTCAAAACTATCTTCAGAAGCCTCCTCTTGGAGTTGGAGTTGCCTCTGTTTCTTCACAGCCAAACGTTTCTCTTCCAATATTTCCTTGTCCTCTTGGGGATCAATTCCAGATTCATAATCATCACCACCGTGAACAGCCTCCGGTGAATATGATCCCTCTTCTTCTTGATCACCATCTTCTTCTTCTTCTAGTGCTGATTCTTGAGAAACAAGTACTTGATGATGATCAGGGATTGAATTCTTCAGGTGGGGTTTTCCTTTCTCTTTCTGCAGAATTTGGGAATGGATTTCTTGAAGCAAAGCCTTAGCTTTTAGAACAGGGATTCTATTAACAAGAGTTTCCCAGAATTCAACAACTTGGGCTTCTCCAGATTGCATCTCTGATTCAATCCGAGATTGAAGATCTTCTAATTCAGAATACGATTTTCCCTTGAGAAAATTCATAACATCTGCTTCAATGCTCGAATTTATCCCACTCCGTTGGGCTAAAAACAGCCCATCAAAATCATCCCTTTTCCTAGCTTTAGCCAATTCATCATCACAAATCACCATAAGTGCTTCCCAGTATTGCATACGAACAGGGGTTTCCCTATCAAAACCCATATTCAATTTTATATCCTCTTTAAGTTGTTCCAATTCTTCTATTCCCAAATTCTTGAAGACCAAGTAAGGCTCTTCAATTTCTCTATCTGAACAATTTAATTGATTCATCAATATATCAATTGGCTTCATTCGGCCTTCATTAAGGCGAATCTGGGACCGGATTTTCCCCTGATGAAAAAGAAATTCTTCTTCTTTCTTCTCCCAATCTTGAAACTCAGCCCGATCACGTTCCCTAGACAAAATCGCCATCTCTTCTTCATGTTGAGCTTTCTCCATAGCTCTTAGCTCTCTTCTTCTCTTACCCTTTTCGATCTCTGCCATTATCTGTTTCTGCCTCTTCTTCTCTGCTTTCGGCGTGAATCTTTTGAGGGATAAACCTTCAACGGCAACATCGCGTTGAATCTTCTTTCGCCATATGAATCTCTCCACAAGGTTGGAATCTCCAAAAGGATTGGATTCATTAGTATATCCAGAAATAGCGTCTGATTTTAACTTCTTTGCAACTTTATTAGCCAAATAAAGAGCAATATCTTCATCATTAACGTTTCTTCTTCTCCTTCTGCGTTCCATTCCCATGGCGTCTTTCTGATTTTGATTTGTATTTTTTGTAAGGATGGCGTGGGGTGGGGTGCCTTTTATAGATCTTCCAACAAATCCCATTCCTGATTGAATTTGGATTTCACACACTGAATTTGAATAGGAAACTAAATCCCATTCCTGATTGAATTTGGATTTCACTAGGAAACCAAATCCCATTCCTCATTGAATTTGGATTTCACAGAAATTCCATTACCTACATAAATACTGAATTTTAAATTTTTAAGATTATATTGAATTTGGATTTCACACAAATTTTTCCCCAAAAAAAAAAAAAAACCCTTTAACTTTTAAGATTATTTTGGATTAAATAAAAAACATTAGAAATAAAAAAATTAAAAAATGAAATAATACTCCTATCTAAAACGTACCCTCCTCTTCTTCTTTCTTCTCCTCCTGCAAGACCAACACCGACCACCCATTCGCCGCCGCCGCCTCACTCCTTGAGTACCAGGCCAAGTTGTCCCTAGCTGGAAAGCTAATCAAGCCAAACAGATTATTGAAACTAAAATTTCAAATTACTGAAACTAGATGCTATGGTCATTAATGAATCATGATCGGATTTCTCTCATTGATACATATTTCATGGTTGGATGTGAAAATTCTCTAATTTTGAGTTTTTCACTGGATTGTGCAATGTAGGGGTAATAGTGGGTTTCTCTGATGCCGGACAGTCCCAATCTTGATATAATGCAGCTCATTCTGATGCCCCAAAAAAGAAAGTGGTAGTGCTGGGAACTGGTTGGGCTACCATGTATTTTATGTAATGAGAAAGTGGTTTTGAACAGTTTTATAAGAAAATTTTTTTTTTGGTTCAAAATTTTGAAAAAATATGATAATTAACATACGATTTGGCTTTTTACAGACAAATGAAACATTGCGCTGATGAAACGTGATAATTAGCATGCGATTCGGCTTTTATATAATATGAAAAATATATATAATCATTTTGAGCAATTTGATGTAGTACTATTTTTTGACCTAAATTTTGTAAAAAATTTGATTAGCATACGAATTCGGCCTTCAACATGCAAGTGAAACGTTGTGCGATCTTCAACATGTAAGTGAAACGATGTGTGATGTATCTTTACAGCATGAGAAACATAATGAATCATTTAGAGCAATTTTATAGAGAACTATTTACGGAAATAAATTTTTTAAAAGACGCGAGGAAAGGCTTACGGTGGATACCTAGGCACCCATAGACGAGGAAGTCCCCAATTCAACTCCAGCTCGACTGAGGGGAATATATTTAAATAAATAAAGTAGAAGTGCAGTTCCTATTTCTCAGCTCAGATTAGAGCACCAGCTATTATGCGTAAGAATTTACTCACAGTTTCCGGCTTCAAAGGAGAAGTGAAACTTGGTGCGACTTATCTATAAAACATAAAAAACATAGTGAGTCATTTTGAACAATTTTATGGAGAGCTAAATTTTTTTAAAAAACGTGACGGTTAGCGCACAAATTCGGGCCTTAATGGCAAGGTGAAACTTTATCTAGTGTATTTACACAACATTATAAACATACAAAATAGCAATTTTTCGGAGGATAATTTTTGGACCTTAATTTTATAAAAAACGTGACGATTAGCACACGAAGTCGGACTTTAATGGGAATATGAAACTTTGCCTGGTGTATTTATACAAAATGAAAAAATATACAGAATCGTTTTCAGCAATTTTTTAAAGGACTATTTTTCGGACCTTAATCTTGTAAAAAAAACGTGATGATTAGCACACGAATTCGGAATTTAATGAGAATGTGAAACTTTGTCTGGTGTATTTATACAACATGAAAAATATCAAGAATTGTTTTAAGCAATTTTGTGGAGAACTTCTTTTTGGACCTAAATTTTGTGAAAAACGTGATGATTAGCTTACGAATTCGGGCTTTAACGGAAAAAAGAAAAACTATACTATGTATCTTTACAACATGACAAACATATAGAACCGTTTTTAGCAATTTTAAGGATAACTATTTTCGTACCTTATTTTGGTGAGAAACGTGATGATTAGCACATGAACTCAGGTTTATATGGGCAAGTCAAACCTTGTTCGATGTATCTTTATGTAATGAGAAATATACAGAGTTGTTTTGAACAGTTTCGTAAGAAAATTTATTTTGGTCAAAATTTTTAAAAAATGTGATAATTAGAACACAGATTCCGGCTTCTACAAACAAGTGAAAATATTATATTGATGTGACTATACAATGTGAAAAATATATGGAATCATTTTGAGCAATTTTAAGGAGGACTATTTTTCGGACCTAAATTTTGTAAAAACGTGATGATTAGCACATGAATTCAGGCTTCCACAGATAAGTAAAACATTGTGCTATGTATCTTTACGACATGAGAAGCATAGCGAATCATTTTGAGCAATTTTTTAGGGAACTGTTTATCGGACATAAAATTTGTAAAAAACGCAATGATTTACTCACAAATTCTACCTTGAAAGGAGACATGAAACTTTTTGCGACAAATCGATAAAAAATGAGAAACTTACTGAGTCATTTTAAGCAATTTTATGGAGAACTAAACGTGATGATTAGTCTAGTGTTTTTATACAACACAAAAAATATACAAAATTATTTTGAGCAATTTTGGAGGACTATTTTTCATACCTAAATTGTGCAAAAACTATAATGATTAGCATACGAATTCGGAATTTACTGGGAATGTGACGCTTTGTCTGGTGAATTTATACAACATGAAAAACATTCAGAATCGTTGTAAGCAACATTTTGGAGAACTTTTTTTCGGATCTAAATTTTGTAAAAAATGTGATGATTAACACATGAATTCGGCTTTAACAGAAAAGTGAAACATTATGCGATATATCTTTATAACATGACAAACATACAGAATCGATTTGAAAATATTTTAAGGATAACTATTTTCGGACCTTAATTTTGTGAGAAACGTGATAATTAGCACATGAATCTGGCTTCAAAAGGTAAGTCAAACCTTGTGCGATGTATCTTTATGTAATTAGAAACATAAAGAGTCGTTTCGAACAGTTTTGTAAGAAAAATTTTTTTAGGTCAAAATTTTGAAAAAAAGTGATAATTAGCACACGCATAAGGCCATCTACAGACAAGTGAAACATTGTACCGATGTGTCTATACAACATGAAAAATATACAGAATTATTTTGAGTAGTTTTACGGAGGACTATTTTTTCGGACCTAAATTTTGTAAAAATCGTGATGATTAGCACACGAATTCGGGCTTCAATAGGCAAGTGAAACATTATGCGATGTATCTTTACAACATGAGAAGCATAGTGAATAATTTGAGCAATTTTATAGAGAACTGTTTTCGAACATAAATTTTTTTAAAAATGTAATGATTTACTCACAGTTTCTGGCTTCAAAGGAGAAGTGAAACTTTGTGCGACTTATCTATAAAACATGAAAAATATAACGAGTCATTTTGAGCAATTTTATGGATAACTATTTTTCGGATCTGAATTTTGTAAAAAATCGTGATGATTAGCACAAGAATTCGAGCATTAATAGGAATGTGAAACTTTGTCTGGTGTATTTATATGAAATAAAAATACATACAGAATTATTTTCAGGAATTTTTTGGAGGACTATTTTTTGGACATTAATTTTGTAAAAAACGTGATTATTAGTACACGAATTCGGACTTTAATGAGAATGTAAACTTTATCTGATGTATTTATACAACATGAAAAACATTAAGAATTTTTTTAAGCAATTTTGTGGAGAACTTTTTTTCGTACCTAAATTTTGTAAAAAACGTGATGATTAGCATACAAATTCGGACTTTAACGGAAAAGCGAAACACTATGTGATGTATCTCTACAACATGACAATATACAGAACAGTTTTAGCAATTTTAAGGATAACTATTTTCGGACCTTATTTTGGTGAGAAACGTGAAGATTAACAATGAACTCACTTACACAGGCAAGTCAAACCTTGTGCCATGTATCTTTATGTAATGAGAAACATACAGTGTCTTTTTGAATAGTTTCGTCAGAAAATTTTTTTGGGTCAAAATTTTGAAAAAAAAGTGATAACTAGCACACGGATTCGGCATTCTACAGACAAGTGAAACATTGTATTGATGTGTCTATACAACATGAAAAATATAAGGAATCAGTTTTAGCAATTTTAAGGAGGACTATTTTTCGGACCTAAATTTTGTAAAAAATGTGATGATTAGCACATGAATTCGGATTTCAACAGGCAAGTGAAATGTTATGCGATGTATCTTTACAACATGAGAAACAAAGTGAATAATTTTGAGCAATTTTATAGAGAATTATTTTTCGGACATAAATTTTGTAAAAAACATAATGATTTACTCACAAATTCCGCCTTGAAATGAGAAGTGAAACTTTGTGTGACTTATCTATAGAACATGAGAAACATACCGAGTATTTTGAGCAATTTTATGTAGAACTATTTTCGGACCTAAATTTTGTAAAAAAACGTGATGATGTACACGAATTCGAGCCTTAATGGGAATGTGAAACTTTTTCTTGTGTATTTACACAACATAAAAACGTACAGAATCGTTTTGAGTAATTTTTCTGAGGACTATTTATCGAACCTAGATCTTATAAAAAATGTGATGATTAGCATACGAATTCGGACTTTAATAGGAATGTGAAACTTTGTCTGGTGTATTTATACAACATGAAGAACAGGCAAAATTGTTTTGAGCAATTTTTCGGACCTAAATTTTGTAAAAAACGTGATGATTAGCACATGAATTCGGGTTTCACGGAAAAGTGAAACATTATGCGATGTATCTTTATAACATGACAAACATACAAAATTGTTTTGAACAATTTTAAGAATAACTATTTTTGGAACCTTAATTTTGTGAGAAACGTGATAATTAGCACATGAATTCGGGCTTCAACAGACAAGTCAAACCTTGTGCGATGTATCTTTATGTAATTAGAAATATACAGTTGTTTTGAACAGTTTCGTAAGAAAAAATTTTTCGGGTCAAAATTTTGAAAAAATGTGATAATTAGCACATGGATTCGGACGTCTACATACAAGTGAAACATTATACTGATGTGTCTATACAACATAAAAAATATACAGAATCCTTTCGAGCAGTTGTACGGAGGACTATTTTTCGGACCTACATTTTGTAAAAAATGTGATGATTAGCACACGAATTCGGGCCTTGATGGGAATGTGAGACTTTGTCTGGTGTATTTATACAACATGAAAAACATTAAGAATCTTTTTTAAGCAATTTTGTGGAGAACTTTTTTCGGACCTAAATTTTGTGAAAAACGTGATGATTAGCACACGAATTCGGGCTTTAAAGGAATTGAAAAACACTATGCGATGTATCTTTATAGCATAACAAACATACAAAACCGTTTTTAGCAATTTTAAGGATAACTATTCTCGAACCTTATTTTGGTGAGAAAACGTGATGATTAGCACATGAATTCAGGCTTACACGGGCAAGTCAAACCCTGTGCGATATATCTTTATGTAATGAGAAACATACAGTGTCTTTTTGAACAGTTTTGTTAGAAAATTTTTTTAGGTCAAAATTTTGAAAAAAATGCGATGATAAGCACACAGATTCGGCCTTCTACGAACAAGTGAAATATTGTTTTTATGTGTCCACACAACATGAAAAATATACGGAATCATTTTGAGCAATTTTAAGGAGGACTATTTTTCGGACCTAAATTTTGTAAAAAAACATGATGATTAGCACACAAATTAGGGCTTCAACAGGCAAGTGAAACGTTCTGCCAAGTATCATTACAACATGAAAAAGTAGTGAATCATTTTTAGTAATTTTGTAGAGAGCTGTTTTTCGGACATAAATATTATAAAAAACGTAATGATTTACTCACAGTTTCCGGCTGCAAAGGAGAGGTAAACTTGGTACGAATTATCTATAAAACATGAAAAACATAACGAGTCATTTTGAAAAATTTTATGGAGAACTATTTTTCTGACCTAAATTTTGTAAAAAAAAACGTGATGATTAGCACACGAATTTGGGCCTTAACCAGAATATGAAACTTTGTCTAATGTATTTATATAAAATGAATAATATACGGAATCGTTTTCAACAATTTTTTGGAGGACTACTTTTCAAACCTTAATTTTGTAAAAAACTTGATGATTAGTACACGGATTCGGATTTTAATTGGAATGTGAAACTTTCTTTAGTGTATTTATACAAATGAAATACATCAATAATCTTTTTAAGTAATTTTGTGGAGACTTTTTTGACCTAAATTTTGTGAAAAGCGTGATGATTAGCATATGAATTCGGGCCTTAATGGGAATGTGAAACTTTGTCTAGTGTATTTATATAAAATGAAAAATATGCAGACTTGTTTTCACCATTTTTTTGAAGGACTATATTTCGGACCTTAATTTTGTAAAAAACGTGATAATTAACATACGAATTCGGACTTTAATGGGAATGTGAAACTTTGTCTAGTGTATTTATACAACATGAAAAACATCAAGAACCTTTTTAAGCAATTTTGTGGAGAACTTTTTTCCATATCTAAATTTTGTGAAAAACTATGCGATATATCTTTACAACATGACAAACATACAAAACCATTTTTAGTAATTTTAAGGATCACTATTCTCGGAACTTATTTTGGTGAGAAACATGATGATTAGCACATGAACTCAGGCTTGCACGGGCAAGTCAGATCTTGTACGATGTAACTTTATCTAATGAGAAACATACAGAGTCGTTTTGAACGGTTTTCTTAGAAAAAATTTTTAGGTCACAATTTTGAAAAGAACGTGATAATTAGCACACGGATTCGACCTTCTACAGCTATGTGAAACATTGTACTGATGTTTCTATACAACATGAAAAATATAAGGAATCACTTTGAGCAAAATTTTGTAAAAATCGTGATGATTAGCACACGAATTTGGGCTTCAACAGGCAAGTGAAACGTTGTGCGATGTATCTTTACAACATGAGAAACATAGTGAATCATTTTGATCAATTTTATAGAGAATTGTTTTTCGGACGTAAATTTTGTAGAAAAAGTAATGATTTACTCACAAATTCCACCTTGAAATGAGAACGGACCGACCTCCCTCTCCCTTTGAGCATAGCATGGGGAGTAAGTAAGTATCAAGTGACTTAATATAGTATATGATATGATAATCGATTCTTACATCACGTCCAAATAGCATGTCAGTGAAACTTGGTGCGACTTATCTATAAAATATGAAAAATATAACGAGTCATTTTGAGTAATTTTATGGAGAACTATTTTTTAGACCTAAATTTTGTAAAGAAAACGTGATGATTAGCACACAAATTCGGGGCTTAATGGTAAAGTAAAACTTTGTCTAGTGTATTTATACAAAATGAAAAATATACAGAATCGTTTTCAGCAATTTTTTGGAGGAATATTTTTCAGACCTTAATTTTGTAAAAAACGTGATGATTAGTACACAAATTTGGACTTTATTAGGAAAGTAAAACTTTGGCTGGTGTATTTATACAACATGAAAAAATTAAGAATCCTTTTAAGCAATTTTGTGGAGAACTTTTTTTTAGACCTAAATTTTGTGAAAAGCGTGATGATTAGCACACGAATTCGGGCTTTAATAGAAAAGTGAACCACCATGCGATGTATCTTTACAACATGACAAACATACATAACCGTTTTTAGTAATTTTAAGGATAACTATTTCCGGACCTTATTTTTGTGAGAAATGTGATGATTAGACTTGAATTTAGGCTTACACGGGTAAGTCAAACCTTGTGTGATGTATCTTTATGTAATGAGAAACATACAGAGTCGTTTTGAACATTTTCGTCAAAAAATTTTTTTGGGTCAAAATTTTGAAAATACGTGATAATTAGCACACGGATTCGACCTTCTATAGACAAGTGAAAAATTGTACCGATGTGTCTATAAATATGAAAAATATACGGAATCATTTTGAGCAATTTTAAAGACTATTTTTCGGACCTAAATTTTGCAAAAAACGTGATGATTAGCACACAAATTGGGGCTTCAACAGACAAGTGAAACGTTGTGTGATGTATCTTTACAACATGAGTAACATAGTGAATAATTTTGAGCAATTTTATAGAGAATTGTTTTCGGACAAAAATTTTTCAAAAAAATGTAATGATTTTACTCACAGTTTCCGGCTTCAAAGGAGAAGTAAAACTTGGTGCGACTTATCTATAAAACATGAAAAATATAACGAGTCATTTTGAGCAATTTTATGGAGAATTATTTTTTGGACCTAAATTTTGTAAAATAAACGTGATGATTAGCACACGAATTCGGGCCTTAATGGGAATGTGAAATTTGTCTGCTGTATTTATACAAAATGAAAATTATATAGAATTGTTTTCAGCAATTTTTTAGAGGACTGTATTTTAGACCTTAATTTCTATTCGGACTTTAATGGGAATGTGAAACTTTGTCTAGTGTATTTATACAACATGAAAAATATTAAGAATCTTTTTAAGCAATTTTGTGAGAACTTTTTTTCGGACCTAAATTTTGTGAAAAACGTGATGATGCAAACGAGTTCGAGCTTTAATGTGCAGGATATCGTTCCATCATCGGTACCTTAGGTTACAAGGGGTTCCCTGGGGCGATGTGAACAGAACGAGCATAAACACCAGACAAGAAGACAGGATTAGCATTTCTCACGCAGGAATGCGATACTTTGTCTGGGTATTATATAACATGAAAAGCATCTAGAATTGTCTTGAGCAATTGTTTGAAGGACTTTTTTTAGACCTAAATTTTGTAAAAAACGTGATGATTAGCTCACGAATTCGGGTTTTAATGGAAATGTGATACTTCCTCTGGGTATTTATGCAATATGAAAAATATGTAGAATCGTTTTGAGCAATTTTTTAGAGAACTTTTTCTCGGACCAAAATTTTGTAAAAAACATGATGATTACCATACGAATTCTGGGTTTAATGTGAATGTGATTCTTTATCAAGTGTATTTACAAAACGTGAAAAATATCCAGAATCGTTTTGAGCAATTTTTTTGCAAATTTTTTTTCAAACATAAATTTTGTAAAAAACGTGATGATTTACACACGAATTCGGCCTTTAATGGGAATGTGATACTTCGTCTAGTGTATTTACACAACATGAAAATATCAAGAATCGTTTGAGTAATTTTGTTAGGATATTTTTTTTTACCTAAATTTTGTAAAAATTGTGATGATTAGCACACGAATTCGGGCTTTAATGGAAATGTGATAATTTGTCTGGGTATTTATACAATATTAAAAACATCCAGAATCATTCTGAGCAATTTTTTGAAAAATTTTTTTCGGAACTAAATTTTATAAAAACGTGATGTACACGAATTCGGACTTTAGTTGGAATGTAATACTTTGTCTGGATATTTACAAAACATGAAAACATCCAAAATAATTCTGAGCAATTTTTTGGAGAGCTTTTTTTTACCCTTAATTTTGTAAAAAACGTGATGATTAGCACAAGAATTCGAGCTTTAATGGAAATATGATACTTCGTCAGGGAATTTATACAATATGAAAAACACCCAGAATCAGTTTGAGTAACTTTTTAGAAACTTTTTTTGGACAAAAATTTTGTAAAACCGTGATGATTTTCACGTGAATTTGGGGTTTAATGGGAATGTTGTCTGCGTATTTATACAAAATTGAACACATTTAGAATCGTTCTAAGCAATTTTTTGGATAACTTTTTTTTCGAACCTAAATTTTGTGAAAAATGTGATGATTAGCAAACAAATTTGGGCTTTATTTTGATTGTGAAACTTTGTCTGGTATTTACAAAACAAGAAAAATATCCATAATCATTCTGAGAAATTTTTTGAAGAACTTTTTTTGGAGCTAAATTTCATATAAAACGTGATGATTAGCACACAGGAATACGGGCTTTAATGGAAATGTGATACTTCGTCTGGGTATTTATACAATATGAAAAAATCTAGCATTGTTTTGAGCAATTTTTTAGAGATCTTTTTTTCGGACCTAAATTTTGTAAAAAAACGTGATGATTATTACACGAATTTGGCCTTTAATGGGAATGTGATACTTTTTCTTGGTATTTATACAAATGAAAAACATCCAGAATCAATCTGAGCAATTTTTTAAAGAACATTTTTTCTGACCTAAATTTTTTAAAAAAGTGATGATTAGCACACGAATTCGGACATTAATGGGAATGTGATAATTTGTTTGGGTATTTATACAACATGAAAAACATCCAGAATCTTCTTGAGCAATTTAGGACTTTTTTTTTTTACTTAAATTTTGTAAAAAAAGTGATGATTAACACACGAATTCAGGATTTAATGGAAATGTGATAATTCGAAAGGGTATTTATACAACATGAAAAACATCTAGAATAATTCTGAACAATTTTTTGGAGAACTTTTTTTTGGATCTAAATTATGTAAAAAATGTAATGATTAACTTATGAATTCGGACTTTACTGGAAATGTGATACTTCATCTTTGTATGTTTACAATATGAAAAACATCAAGAATCACTTTGAGCAATTTCTTAGAAAACTTTTTTTTCGGACCAAAATTTTATAACAAACATGATGATTAGTACACGAATTTAGGATTTAATGAGAATGTGATACTTTGTCTGGGTATTTATACAAATGAAAAACATCTAGAATCGTTTTGAGCTATTTTTTGAAAAACTTTTTTTGACCTAAATTTTGTAAGAAACGTGATGATTAGCACACGATTTCGGGATTGAATGGGAATGTGATAATTTGTCTGGGTATTAATACAACATGAAAAACCTCCAGAATCGGCTTGAGCAATTTTTTGAAGGATTTGTTTTACCTAAATATTGTAAAAAACGTGATGATTTGCACACGATTTTGGGCTTTAATGGAAATGTGATACTTCATCTAGGTTTTTATTCAATATAAAAAATTTCAAGAGTCGTTTTGCGCAATCTTGTGGAGCTCTTTTTTCGGCATAAATTCTGTAAAAATGTGATGATTAGCACACGAATTTGGGCTTTAATCGGAACGTGATACTTTGTCTCGGTATTTATACAACATGAAAGGCATCCAGAATCATTCTGTGCAATCTTATGGAGAACTTTTTTCGGACCTAAATTTTGTAAAAAAATGTGATGATTAGCACACGAAATCAGGCTTTAATGGAAATGTGATACTTCGTCTTGTTATTTTTACAATATGAAAAACATCTAGAATCGTTTAGAACAATTTTTCAGAAAGATTTTTTTCGGACCAAAATTCTGTAAAAAACGTGATGATTAATATACGAATTCGAGCTTTAATGGAAATGTGATAATTCGTCTTGGTATTTTTACAATATGAAAAATATCAAGAATCGTTTTGAGAAATATTTTAGAAAACATTTTTTCGGACCAAAATTTTGTAAAAAACGTGATGATTATTAGCACACGAATTTGGGCTTTAATTGGAATGTGATATTTTATCTGGGTATTCATACAACATGAAAAACATCCAGAATCGTTCTTAGCAATTTTTTGGAGAACATTTTTTCAGACCTAAATTTTGTAAAAAACGTGATGCACACGAATTCGGGTTTTAATGGGAATGTGATAATTTGTTTGGGTATTTATACAAACATGAAAAACATCCAGAATCCTTCTGATCAATTTTTTGGAGAACTTTTTTTCGAACCTAAATTTTGTAAAAACGTGATGATTAGCACACGTATTCGGGCTTTAATGGAAATGTGATACTTCGTCCAATGTATTTACACAATATGGAAAACATCAAGAATGATTTTGATAATTTTGTCAGGATCTTTTTTTTCGACCTAAATTTTGTAAAAATTGTGATGATTAGCACACAAATTCGGGCTTTAATGGAAATGTGATACTTCGTCTAATGTATTTACACAACGTGGAAAACATCAAGAATGATTTTAAGTAATTTCATTAGGATCCTTTTTTTCGACCTAAATTTTGTAAAAATTGTAATGATTAGCACACAAATTCGGGCTTTAATGGAAATGTGATTCTTTGTCTGGATATTTATACAATATGAAAAACATCTAGCGTCGTTTTGAGCAATTTTTTAAAGATTTTTTAAAAAATTTTTTTTTTAAAAAACGTGATGATTAGCACACGAATTCAGGATTTAATGGAAATGTGATACTTCGTCTGGGTATTTACACAATATGAAAAATACCCAGAATCGTTTTAAGCAATTTTGTGGAGATTTCTTTTTTGACCTACATTTTGTAAAAAACGTGATAATTAGCACACGAATTCAGGCTTTAATAGAAATGTGATTGTTCGTCTGGGTATTTATACGATATAAAAAATATCTATCATGGTTTTGAGCAATTTTTTAGAGAACTTTTTTTCGGAGTAAAATTTTGTAAAAAACGTGATGATTAAAACACGAATTTAGGATTTAATGGAAATGTGATACTTTGTCTGGGTATTTATACAACATGAAAAACATCCAGAATCGTTCTGAGTAATTTTTTGGAAAACATTTTCTCTGACCTAAATTTTGTAAAAAACGTGATGATTAGCATATGAATTCGGGATTTAATAGGAATGTGATAATTTGTTTGGGTATTTATACAACATGAAAAACATCCAGAATCATCTTGAGCAATTCTTTGAAGGATTTTTTTCAGACCGAAACTTTGTAAAAAACTTAACGATTTGCATACGAATTTGGGCTTTAATAGAAATGTTATACTTTGTCTGGGTTTTTATACAATACAAAAAATATCAAGAGTCGTTTTGAGCAATTTTGTGGAGCTCTTCTTTTTTACCTAAATTTTATAAAAAATGCGATGATTAGCACACGAATTTGGGCTTTAATGGGAATGTGATACTTTGTTTGGGTATTTATCCAACATAAAAAACTTCCAGAATCATTCTGTACAATTTTATGGAGAAATTTTTTTCGGACCTAACTTTTGTAAATAAAACGTGATGATTAGCACACGAATTTTTGCTTTAATGGAAATGTTATACATCGTCTTGGTATTTTTAGAATATTAAAAACATACATAATTGTTTTGAAAAATTTTTTAGAAAACTTTTTTTCGGATTGAAATTTTGTAAAAAACGTGTTGATTAACACACGATTCGAGCTTTAATGGAAATGTGAAACTTCGTCTTGGTATTTTTACAATATGAAAAACATCCATAATCGTTTTGATCAATTTTTTAGAAAACTTTTTCTCGGAGCAAAATTTTGTAAAAAGCGTGATAATTAGCATATGAATTTGGACTTTAATGGGAATGTGATACGTTGTCTGGGTGTATATTTGACACAAAAAACATCCAGAATCGTTCTGAACAATTTTCTGGAGAACTTTTTTTCGGACCTAAATTTTGTAAAAAACGTGAGGACACACAAATTCTGGCTTTAATAGGAATGTGATACTTCGTTAGGTGTATTTATACAACATGGAAAACATCAAGAATCGTTTTGAGCAATTTTGTTAAGTCGTTTTTTTTCGAACTAAATTTTGAAAAAAATGTGATGATGCACGCGAATTTGGGCTTTAATGGGAATGCGATACTTTGTCTGGGTATTTATACAACATTAAAAACATCTAGAATCGTTCTGAATAATTTTTTAAGAGATCTTTTTTTCGGACCTAAATTTTGTGAAAAAACGTGATGATTAGCACACGAATTTGGGCTTTAATGGGGTTATTTATACCACATGAAAAACATCCAGAATCGTTCTAAGCAATTTTTGGAGAACTTCTTTTCGGACCTAAATTTTATAAAAAACGTGATGATTAGCACACGGATTTGAAGTTTGATGGGAATGTGATACTTTATCTGGGTATTTATACAATATGAAAAACATCCAGAATCGTCCTGAGCAATTTTTTGAAGGACTTTTTTTCGGACCTAAATTTTGTAAAAAGCGTGATGATTAGCACACGAATTCGGGCTTTAATGGAAATGTGATACTTCGTCTGCGTATTTATACAATATGAAAAACATCCAGAATCGTTTTGAACAATTTTTTAGAGAACTTTTTTTTAAACCAAAATTTTGTAAAAAACGTGATGATTACCATATGAATTGGGCTTTAATGAGAATGTGATACATTATCTAGTGTATTTACAAAATGTGAAAAACCTCCAGAATCGTTTTGAGCAAATTTTTTGCAAATTTCTTTTTGGACATAAATTTTGTAAAAAACGTGATGATTTACACACGAATTCGGGCTTTAATGGGAATTTGATACTTTGTCTAATGTATTTACACAACATAGAAGACATCAAGAATCATTTTGAGTAATTTTGTTAGGATATTTTTTTTTTTACCTAAATTTTGTAAAAATTGTGATGATTTTCACACAAATTCGGGCTTTAATGGAAAAGTGATAATTTGTCTGGGTATTTATACAACATGAAAAACATCCAGAATCTTTCTGAGCAATTTTTTAGAGAACTTTTTTTTTAACTAAATTTTATAAAAAAACCGTGATAATTAGCACACGAATTCGGGCTTTAATTGGAATGTAATACTTTGTCTGGGTATATACAAAGCATGGAAAACATCCAAAATCATTCTGAGCAATTTTCTGGAGAACTTTTTTTGTACCTAAATTTTGTAAAAAGCGTAATGATTAGCACACGAATTCGGGCTTTAATGGAAATGTGATACTTCGTCAAGGTATTTATACAATATGAAAAAAACTCAGAATCGTTTAGAGTAATTTTTTTAGAAACTTTTTTTGGAACGAAATTTTAAAAAACGTGATGATTATCACGTGAATTCGGGGTTTAATGGGAATATGATACTTTGTCTGCGTATTTATACAACATGAAAAAACATCTAGAATCGTTCTGAGCAATTTATTGGATAACTTTTTTTTCGAACCTAAAGTTTATGAAAAACGTGATGATTAGCACAAGAATTTGTACTCTAATGGGAATGTGACAATTTTTTTGGGTATTTATATAATATGACAAACATTCAGAATCGTTCTGAGCAATTTTTTTAAAACTTTTTTACGCACCTAAATTTTGTAAAAAAGGTGATGATTAGAACACGAATATGGGCTTTAATGGAAATGTGATACTTCGTCTGGTTATTTGTACCATATGAAAAATATCCAGAATCGTTTTGAGCAATTTTATGGAGATTTTTTTTTCGATCTAAATTTTGTGAAAAATGTGATGATTAGCAAACAAATTTGGGCTTTATTGGGAATGTGAAACTTTGTCTGGGTATTTACAAAACAAGAAAAATATCCAGAATCATTCTGAGGAATTTTTGGGAGACCTTTTTTTTGGAGATAAATTTCGTATAAAACGTGATGATTAGCACAGGAATTCGGCTTCAATGGAAATGTGGTTCTTCGTCTGGGTATTTATATAATATGAAAAACATCTAGCATCGTTTTGAGCAATTTTTTAGAGATCTTTTTCTCGGACCAAAATTTTGTAAAAAACATGATGATTAGTACACGAATTTGGCCTTTAATGGGAATGTAATACTTTGTCTGGGTATTTATACAAATGAAAAACATCCAGAATCAATTTGAGCAATTTTTTAGAGAACATTTTTTTTTACCTAAATTTTTTAAAAAACGTGATGATTAGCACACGAATTCGGACTTTAATGGGAATGTGATAATTTGCCTAGGTATTTATACAACATGAAAAACATCCATAATCGACTTGAGCAATTTTTTGAAGGACTTGTTTTTGGACCTAAATTTTGTAAAAAAAACGTGATGATTATCACACAAATTCGGGATTTAATGGAAATGTGATAATTTGTCTTGGTATTTATACAACATGAAAAACATACAGAATCATTCTGAGCAATTTTTTGGAGAACTTTTTCTCGGAACTAAATTTTATAAGAAAACGTGATGATTAGCACACGAATTCGGGCTTTAATTGGAATGTAATACTTTGTTTGGGTATTTACAAAACATGAAAAACATCCAAAATCATTTTGAGCAATTTTTTGGAGAACTTTTTTTGTATCTAAATTTTGTAAAAAACGTGATGATTAGCACACGAATTCGGGGTTTAATGGAAATGTGATACTTCGTCATGGTATTTATACAATATGAAAAACACCCAGAATCGTTTTGAATAATTTTTTGGATAACTTTTTTTTGGAACCTAAATTTTGTTAAAAAGTGATGATTAGCACATGAATTTGGACTTTAATGGGAATGTGACATTTTTTCTGGGTATTTATATAATATGACAAACATTCAGAATCGTTCTGAGCAATTTTTTGTAGGCTTTTTACGGACCTAAATTTTGTAATAAAAGTAATAATTAGAACACGAATTTGGGCGTTAATGGAAATGTGATACTTTGTATGGTTATTTGTACAATATGAAAAATATTCAAAATCGTTTTGAGCAATTTTGTGGAGATTTCTTTTTATCTGAATTTTGTAAAAACTGTGATGATTAGCAAACGAATTTGGGCTTTATTGGGAATGTGAAACTTTGTCTGGGTATTTACAAAAACAATAAAAATATCCAGAATCATTCTGAGAAATTTTTTGGAGAACTTTTTTTTGGAGCTAAATTTCGTATAAAACATGATTAGCACAGGAATTCGGCTTTAATGGAAATGTGATTCTTCGTCTGGGTATTTATACAATATGAAAAACATCTAGCATCGTTTTGAGCAATTTTTTAGAGATCTTTTTTTTGGACCAACATTTTGTAGAAAACGTGATGATTTGTACACGGATTTGGATTTTAATGGGAATGTGATACTTTGTTTGGGTATTTATACAACATGAAAAACATCCATAATCGTCTTGAGTAATTTTTTGAAGGACTTTTTTTCGTACCTAAATTTTGTAAAAAAACATGATGATTAGCACACGAATTCGAGATTTAATGGAAATGTGATAATTTGTCTGGGTATTTGTACAACGTGGAAAATATCTAGAATCATTCTGAGCAATTTTTTGGAGAACCTTTTTTTCGGCTCTAAATTTTTTAAAAACGTGATAATTAACTTACGAATTCGGACTTTACTGCAAATGCGATACTTCTTTTTTGTATTTTTACAATATGAAAAACATCAAGAATTGTTCTGAACAATTTTCTAGAAAACTTTTTTTCGGACCAAATTTTGTAAAAAAAGTGATGATTAGCACGCGAATTTAGGATTTAATGGGGATATTATACTTTGTCTGGGTATTTATACAACATGAAAAACATCAAGAATCGTTCTGAGCTATTTTTTGAAAAAATATTTTAGACCTAAACTTTATAGGAAACGTAATGATTAGCACACAAATTCTGGATTTAATGGGAATGTGGTAATTTGTCTCGGTATTTATACAACATGAAAAACCTCCAGAAGCGGCTTGAGCAATTTTTTGAAGGAGTTTTCTTTTACCTAAATTTTGTAAAAAACGTGATTATTGTACACAAATTCAGGCTTTATATGGAATGTAATATTTTGTCTGGGTATTTACTAAACATGAAAAACATCTAGAATCATTTTGAGCAATTTTTTGGAGAACTTTTTTTTGTACCTAAATTTTGTAAAGAACGTGATAATTAGCACACAAATTTGGCTTTAATGGAAATGTGATACTTCGTCAGGGTATTTATACAATATGAAAAACACCGAGAATCATTTTGAGAAATTTTTTAGAAACTTTTTTTGGGACTATCATTTTGTAAAAAACGTGATGATTATCACATGATTTCGGGCTTTAATGGGAATGTGTCTGGGTATTTATACCACATGAAAAATATCTAGAATCGTTTTGAGCAATTCTTTGGATAACTTTTTTTCCGGACCTAAATTTTGTGAAAAACATGTTAACTAGGATACGAATTTGGGCTTTAATCGGAATGTGACAATTTTTCTGGGTATTTTTGTAACATGACAAACATCCAAAATCGTTCTGAGCAATTTTTTGGAGACTTTTTTTCGAACCTAAATTTTGTAAAAAACGTGATGATTAGAACACGAATTTGGGCTTTAATGGAAATGTGATACTTCGTCTTGTTATTTGTACAATATGAAAAATATCCAGTATCGTTTTTAGCAATTTTGTGAATATTTTTTTTTTTGCCTACATTTTGTAAAAATGTGATGATTAGCACATGAATTTGTGCTTTATTGGGAATGTGAAACTTTGTCTGGGTATTTACAAAACATGAAAAATGTCCAGAATCATTCTGAAAAATTTTTTGGAGAACTTTTTTTTAGCTAAATTTTTGTATAAAACTTGATGATCAGCACACTAATTCGGGTTTTAATGGAAATGTGATTCTTCGTCTGGGTATTTGTACAATATGAAAAACATCTAGCATCGTTTTGAGCAATTTTTATAGATCTTTTTTTCGAATCAAAATTTTATAAAAAACGTGACGATTAGCACACGAATTTGGCCTTTAATGGGAATGTGATACTTTGTTTGGGTATTTGTACAAATGAAAAACATCCAAAGTCATTCTGAGTAATTTTTTAGAGAACATTTTTCTGACCTAAATTTTTTAAAAAACGTGATGATTAGCACATGAATTCGGACTTTAATGGGAATTTGATAATTTTTTGGGTATTTATACATCATGAAAAACATCCAAAATCATCATGAGCACTTTTTTAGAAACTTTTTTTCAGGCCTAAATTTTATAAAAAAAACGTAATGATTAGCACACTAATCCGGGATTTAATGGGTATGTGATACTTCGTCTAGGTATTTACACAATATGAAAAAATATCTAGAATCGTTTTGAGAATTTTTTGGAGATTTTTTTTTTGCCTTAATTTTGTAAAAAACGTGATGATCAGCACACGAATTCGGACTTTAATAGAAATGTTATTCTTCATCTGGGTATGTATACAATCTTAAAAATATCTGTCATCGTTTTGAGCAAGTTTTTAGAGAACTTTTTTTCGGACCAAAAGTTTGTAAAAACGTGATGATTATCACACGAATTTAGGCTTTAATGGAAATGTGATATTTTGTCTGCGTATTTATATAACATGAAATACATCCAGAATCGTTCTGAACAACTTTTTGGAAAACATTTTTTCTAACCTAAATTTTGTAAAAAAATGACTATTAGCACACCAATTCGGGATTTAATGGGAATGTGATAATTTTTCTAGGCATTTATATAATATGAAAAACATCTAGAATCCTCTTGAGCAATTTTTTGAAAGATTTTTTTGGACCTAAATTTTGTAAAAAACGTAATGATTTGCACACAAATTTGCACATCTTCGTTTGGGCTTTTATACAATATAAAAAATATCAAGAGTCGTTTTGAGCAATTTTGTGGAGCTCTTTTTTTTGATCTAAATTTTGTAAAAAATTTGATGTTTAGCACACGAATTTGGGCTTTAATGGGAACGTGATACTTCTTCTGGGTATTTATACAACATGAAAAAATCCAGAATTATTCTGTGTAATTTTATGGAGAACTTTTTTTCGAATCTAAATTTTGTAAAAAAAGGTGATAATTAGCATACGAATTCGGTCTTTAATGGAAATGTGATACATCGTCTTTGTATTTTTATAATATGAAAAATATCCAGAATCGTTTTGAACAAATTTTTAGAAAACCTTTTTAGACCAGGGTTTTGTAAAAAACATGATGATTAACACACGAATTCAAGTTTTCACGGAAATGTGATACTTCGTCTTGGTATTTTTACAATATGAAAAGTATCCATAATTGTTTTGAACAATTTTTTATAAAATATTTTTTCGAACAAAAATTTTATAAACTGTGATGATTAGCACACGAATTCGGGCTTTAATGGGAATGTGATACTTTATCTAGGTATTTATACAACATTAAAAACATCCAGAATCGTTCTGAGCAATTTTTTTCAGAACATCTCTTCAGACATAAATTTTGTAAATAACGTGATGATTAGCACACGAATTCGAGCTTTAATGAGAATGTGATAATTTGTCTGGGTATTTATACAACATGAAAAATATCCAGAATCGTTCTGGTCCATTTTTCGGAAAACTTTTTTTTGTATCTAAATTTCGTAAAAACGTGATAATTAGCACACGAATTCAAGCTTTAATGGAAATGTGATATTTTGTCTGGGTATTTATACAATATGAACTATATCTAGAATCGTTTTGTGCAATTTTATGGAGATTTTTTTCGACCTAAATTTTGTAAAAAATGTGATTATTAGCACACGAATTTGGGCTTTAATGGGAACGTGATACTTTGTTTGGGTGTTTATACAACATGAAAAACATCCAGAATCATTCTGTGCAATTTTGTGGGGAACTTTTTCTCGGACCTAAATTTTGTAAAAATTCGTAATGATTAGCACACGAATTCGGGCTTTAATTGAAATGTGATACTTCGTGTTATTATTTTTACAATATGAAAACAATCCAGAATCGTTTTGAACAATTTTTTAGAATACATTTTTTTTTTACCAAAATTTTGTAAAAAACGTGATGATTATTAACAAAAGAATTCGGGCTTTAATGGAAATGTGATACTTCGTCTTGGTATTTACAATATGATTCAGAATCGTTTTGAGTAATATTTTAGAAAACTCTTTTTCGTACCAAAATTTTGTAAAAAACGTGATGATTAGCACACGAATTTGGGCTTTAATGGGAATGCAATACTTTATCTGGGTATTTATACAACATGAAAAACATCCAGTATCGTTATGAGCAATTTTTTTGAGAACATTTTTTCGACCAAAATTTTGTAATAATTGTGATGATTAGCACACAAATTCGAGCTTTAATGGAAATGTGATACTTCGTCTTGGTAGTTTTATAATATGAAAAACATCAAGAATCATTTAGAACAATTTTTTAGAAAACTTTTTTTTTTACCAAAATTTTGTAAAAAATGTGTTGATTAGCACACAAATTCGGGCTTTAATGGGAATGTAATACTTTATCTGGGTATTTATACAACATGAAAAACATCCAGAATCGTTCTGAGAAATTTTTTGGAGAACCTTTTTTCGGACCTAAATTTTGTAAAAAACGTGATGATTAGCACATGACTTCGGGCTTTAATTGGAATGTAATACTTTGTCCGGATATTTACAAAACATGAAAAACATCCGGAATCATTCTAAGCAATTTTTTGGAGAACTTTATTTTGTACCTAAATTTTGCAAAAAATGTGATGATTAGCACACGAATTCGGGCTTTAATGGAAATGTGATACTTCCTCAGGGTATTTATACAATATGAAAAATACCCGGAATCGTTTTGAGCACTTTTTTAGAAACTTTTTTTCGGACCAAAAATTTGTAAAAAACATGATGACTATCACGTGAATTCGGGGTTTAATGGGAATGTGATACTTTGTCTGCATATTTATACAACATGAAAAACATCTAGAATCGTTCTGAGCCATTTTTTCGATAACTTTTTTTCGGACCTAAATTTTCTGAAAAACGTGATGATTAGCACACGAATTTGAGCTTTAATGGGAATGTGAAAATTTTTCTGGGTATTTATATAACATAACAAAATCTAGAATCGTTCTGAGCAATTTTTTTAACACTTTTTCTCGGACCAAGATTTTGTAAAAAATGTGATGATTAGAAAACGAATTTGTACTTTAATTGAAATGTGATACTTCGTCTTATTATTTGTACCATATGAAAAATATTTGTCATCGTTTTGAGCAATTTTTTAGAGAACTTTTTTTCGGACCATTATTTTGTAAAAAAGGTGATGATTAGCACACGAATTTAGGCTTTAATGGAAATGTGATACTTTGTCTGGATATTTATACAACATGAAAAAACATCCAGAATCATTCTAACAAATTTTTCGGAGAACTGTTTTTTGGAGCTAAATTTCGTATAAGACGTGATGATTAGCACACAAATTCGGGCTTTAATCGAAATGTGATTCTTCGTCTCGGTATTTATACAATATTAAAAACAACTAGCGTTGTTTTGAGCAATTTTTTATAGATCTTTTTTTCGGACCAAAACTTTGTGAAAAAATGTGATGATTAGAACACGAATTTGGCCTTTAATGGAAATGTTATACTTTGTCTATGTGTTTATACAAATGAAAAACATCCAGAATCGTTCTGGGCAATTTTTTGGAGAATATTTTTTCTGACCTAATTTTTTAAAAAAACGTGATGATTAGCACACCAATTCGAACTTTAATGGGAATGTAATAATTTGTCTAGGTATTTATACAACATGAAAAATATCCAGAATCGTTTTAGGCAATTCTTTGAAGGACCTTTTCTGGACCAAAATTTTACAAAAATTGTGATGATTAGCACATGAATTTGGGATTTAATGGGAATGTGATACTTTGTCTGGGTATTTATGCAACATGAAATACATCCAAAATCGTTCTGAGCAACTTTTTGGAAAACATTTTTTTTTACCTAAATTTTGTAAAAAAATGATGATTAGCACACAAATTCGGGATTTAGTGGGAATGTGATAATTTTTCTGTGTATTTATATAACATGAAAAACATCTAGAATCCTCTTGAGCAATTTTTTGAAAGATTATTGTTTACCTAAATTTTGTAAAAAACGTAATGATTTGTACACGAATTCGGGCTTTAATAGAAATATGATACTTTGTCTGGGCTTTTATACAATATAAAAAATATCAAGAGTCGTTTTGAGCAATTTTGTAGAGCTCTTTTTTCGACCTAAACTTTGTAAAAAAGTTTATGATTAACACATGAATTTGGGCTTTAATGGGAAAGTGATACTTCTTCTGGTTATCTATACAACATGAAAAAATCCAGAATTATTCTATGTAATTTTATGGAAAACTTTTTTTCGAATCTAAATTTTGTAAAAAAAGTGATGATTAGCACACGAATTCGGGCCAAAATTCTGTAAAAAACGTGATGATTAGCACAGGAATTCAGACTTTAATGAGAATGTAATAATTTGTCTTTGTATTTATACACATGAAAAACATCCTGAATTGTTTTGAACAATTTTTTGGAAATTTTTTTTTCGAATCTAAATTTTTTAAAAAAGTGATGATTAGCATACGAATTCGGGCTTTAATGGAAATGTGATACTTCGTCTGGGTATTTGTAAAATATGAAAATTTTCCAGAAACGTTTTGTGCAATTTTGTGGAGATTTTTTTCAAACTAAATTTTGTAGAAAATGTGATGATTAGCACACGAATTTGGCCTTTAATGGGAATGTGATACTTTGTCTGGGTATTTAAAAAACAAGAAAAACATGCAGAATCATTCTGACTAATTTTTTGGAGAACTTTTTCCGGACCTAAAATTTGTAAAAGACGTGATGATTATTACACGAATTTGGGCTTTAATGGAAATGTGATACTTTGTCTTGGTATTTTTACAATATTAAACATCCACAATCTTTTTGAGCAATTTTTCAGAAAACTTTTTTTCAGACACAAATTTTGTAAAAAACGTGATGATTAGCACACGAATTTGGGTTATAATGGGAATGTGATACATTCTCTGGGTATCTATACAACATAAAAAACATCCAGAACCGTTCTGAGCAATTTTTTGAAGAAAATATTTTCGGACCTAAATTTTGTAAAAAAACGTGATGATTACCACACGAATTCAGGCTTTATTGAAAATGTGATATTTCGTCTGGGTATTTATACAATATAAAAAATATCCGAAATGGTATTGTGCAGTTTTCTGAGATTATTTTCGACCTAAATTATTTAAAAAATGTGATGATTAGCACACGAATTTGGGTTTTATTGGGAATGTGATATATTGTCTGGGTATTTGTACAACATGAAAAAATCCAGAATCGTTTTGAGCAATTTTTTGGATAACTTTTTTTCGGAACTAAATTTTGTAAAAAAAAACGTGATGATTAGCATAAGAATTCGGGCTTTAATGAAAATGTGATGATACTTCGTCTTGGTATTTTTACAAAATGAAAAACATCCACAATCGTTTTGAGCAATTGTTTAGAAAACTTTTTTTCGGACATAAATTTTGTAAAAAATGTGATGATTAGCACACGAATTTGGGTTATAGTAGGAATATGATACTTTCTGTGGGTATGTATACAACATGAAAAACATCTAGAATCGTTTTGAGCAATTTTTTGAAGAAAATTTTTTCAGACCTAAATTGGTAAAAAACGTTATGATTACCACACGAATTCGGGTTTTAATGGTAATGTGATACTTCGTCTTGATATTTTTACAGTATGAAAAACATCTAGAATCATTTTGAATAATTTTTTAAAAAATATTTTTTCGGACCAAAATTTTGTAAATAACGTGATGATTAGCACACGAATTTGGGCTTTAATGGGAATGTGATGATATGTCTGGGTATTTGTACAAAATGAAAAACATCCATAATCGTTCTGAGCAACTTTTTGTAGAACATTTTTTCGGACCTAAATTTTTCAAAAAACATGAAGATTAACACACGAATTTGGACTTTAATGGGAATGTGATACTTTGTCTGGGTATTTATACAATATGAAAAATATCCGGATATGTTCTGAGGAATTTTTCGGTGAACATTTTTCAAACCTAAATTTTGTAAAAAACGTGATAATTATCACACGAATTCCAGTTTTAATGGGAATGTGATAATTTTTTTGGGTATTTATACAACATGAAAAACTTCCAGAATCGTTTTGAGCAATTTTTTGGAGAACTCTTTTCGGACCTAAATTTTGTAAAAACGTGATGATTAACCCACTTCGGGTTTTAACGGTAATATGATACTTCGTCTTTGTATTTTTTTTACAATATGAAAAACATCCAGAATTATTTTTAGCAATTTTTCAGAAAATATTTTTGGGACCTAAATTTTTTAAAAAACGTGATGATTAATACACGAATTTGGTCTTTAATGGGAATGTGATACTTTGTCTGGGTATTTATAAAACATTAAAAACATCCAGAATCGTTCTGAGCAATTTTTTAAAAATCATTTTTTCTTACCTAAATTTTGTAAAAAATGTGATGACTAACACACGAATTCAGCTTTAATTAGAATGTGATACTTTGTCTGGGTATTTATCCAACATGAAAAACATACAGAATCGTTCTGAGTAATTTTTCGGACAACATTTTTTCGGACCTAAATCTTGTAAAAAAGTGATGATTAGCACACAAATTATGGCTTTAATGGGAATGTCATAATTTGTTTGGGTATTTATACAACATGAAAAATATCCAGAATCGTTCTGAGCAATTTTTGGGAGAACTTTTTTTCGGGCCTAAATTTTGTTAAAAACGTGATGATTAGCACACGAATTCGGGCTTTAATGGAAATGTGATACTTCGTCTTGGTATTTATACAACATGAAAAACATCCAGAATCGTTTTGAGCAATTTTTTTGAAAACTTTTTTTCGGATCAATATTTTGTAAAAAACGTGATGATTAGCACACGAATTCGGGCTTTAATGGGATTATGATGATTTGTCTGGGTATTTATATAACATGGAAAACATCTAGAATTGTTCTAAGTAATTTTTTGGAGAACTTTTTTTAGACCTAAATTTTATTAAAAACGTGATGATTCACACACGAATTCGGGCTTTAATGGAAATGTGATACTTCGTCTGGGTATTTATACAATATGAAAAATATCCATAATCGTTTTGTGAAATTTTGTTGAGATTTCTTTCGACTTAAATTTTGTAAAAAATGTGATGATTAACGCACGAATTAGCGCTTTATTAGGAATGTGAAACTTTGTTTGGGTATTTATATAATATGAAAAACATCCAGAATCGTTCTGAAATTTTTTGGAAAACATTTTTTCTGACTAAAATTTTGTAAAAAATGTAATGATTAACACACGAATTCGAGTTTTAGTGGTAATGTGATACTTCGTCTTGGTATTTTTACAATATGAAAAACATCCAAAATCGTTTAGAATAATTTTTTTGAAAATATTTTTCGGACCAAAATTTTTTAAAAAACGTCATGATTAGCACACGAATTTGGACTTTAATGGGAATGTGATACTTTGTCTGGATTTTTGTGCAATATGAAAAACATTCAGAATCGTTCTGAGCACTTTTTTTGAGAATATTTTTTCGGACCTTAATTTTTTAAAAAACGTGATGATTAGTACACGAATTCGGGCTTTAATGATAATGTGATACGTTATCTAAGTACTTATAAAACATGAAAAACATCCATAATCTTTCTGAGCAATTTTTTAAAAAACATTCTTTTAGACCTCAATTTTGTAAAAAAGCTGATGATTAGTACACGAATTCAGGTTTTAATGAGAATGTGATAATTTGTCTGGATATTTATACAACATGAAAAACATCCAAAATCGTCCTCAGCAATTTTTTGAAGGACTTTTTTTCGGACCTAAATTTTATAAAAAAACGTGATGATTTGCACACAAATTCGGGCTTTAATGGAAATGTAATACTTTGTCTGGGTATTTATACAATATGAAAAATATCCAGAGTCGTTTTGAGTAATTTTGTTGAGCTCTTTTTTTCGCCCTAAATTTTGTAAAAAATGTGATGATCAACACACGAATTTGGGCTTTATTGGGAACGTGATACTTTGTCTGGATATTTATACAACATGAAAAACATCCTGAATAGTTCTATGCAATTTTATGGAAAACTTTTTTTTGAACCTAAATTTTCTAAAAAAACATAATGATTAGCACACAAATTTAGGTTTTAGCGGAAATTTGATACTTTATCTTGGCATTTTTAGGATATGAAAAATATCCAGTATAGTTTTAAGCAATTTTTTGGCAAATTTTTTTTCGGACGTAAATTGTGAAAAAAAAAAGTGATAATTAGCACACGAATTTGGCCTTCTACAGACAAGTGAAACATTATGCCGATGTATCTATACAACATGAAAAATATATAGAATTATCATGAGCAATTTTACGGAAGACGATTTTTCGCACCCATATTTTGTTAAAAACGTGATGCACACAAATTGGATTCAACATGTAAGTGAAACATTGTCCGAATACAACATAAGAAACACAATGAATCATTTTGATCAATCTTATAGAGAATCATTTTGCAGACATAAATTTTGTAAAAAACGTAATTATTAACTCACAAATTCGGCTTTCAAAGGACAAGTGAAACTTTGTGCGATTATTTTTAAAACATGAGAAACATACAAAATATTTTGAGCAATTTCACGAAGAACTATTTTTTGAACCTAAATTTTAGAAAAAACGTGATGATGTGCAAACAAATTCGGTCTTTAATGGGAAAGTGAAACCTTGTCCAATGTATCTATACAACATGAAAAACATACAAAATCGTTTTTATCAATTTTAAAGATAGCTATTTTCGGAATATAATTTTGTAAAAACATGATAATTAGCATACGAATTCGGACTTCAACGGGCAAGTCAAACCTTGTGTAATGTATCTTTACGTGTAATGAGAAACATATTGATTCATTTTGAGCAATTTTATGAAAAATCTTTTTTCGGACCTAAATTTTGAAAAAAGTGATAATTAGCAAACATATTCGGCCTTTGGCACACAAAGGAAACATTATGCCATATATCTTTACAATATGAAAAACATAAAAAAATTTGTTATAGACAAATTTACGGAGAAATATTTTTTGGACCTAAATTTTGTAAAAACCATGATGATTAGCATACGAATTTGAGCTTCAACAAGCAAGTGAAATATTATGCAATGTATCTTTACAACATGAGAAACATAGTGAATCATTTTGAGCAATTTTATAGATAACTGTTTTTCGAACATAAATTTTGTAGAAGACGTAATGATTCACATACACATTCCGTCTTCAAAAGAAAAGTGAAAGTTTGTGCTACGTAGCTATAAAATATGAGAAACATAACGAGTCATTTTGAGCAATTTTATAGAGATTATTTTTTTGACCTAAATTTTCTTAAAAAAAAAATGATGATTAGCTCACAAATTCGAGTCTTAATAGGAATGTGAAACTTTTTCTCGTGTATTTATACAACATAGAAACATACAGAATCGTTTTGAGCAATTTTTCGGAAGACTATTTTTCGAAACTAAATTTTGTTAAAAACATAATGATTAGCACATAAATTCGGACTTTAATGAGAGTGTGAAATTTTGTCTGGTGTATTTATACAACATGAAGAAAATTTAGAATCGTTTTAAGCAATTTTGTAGAGAACTTTTTTTCGGATCTAAATTCTGTAAAAAACGTGATAATTAGCACACAAATTCGGATTTCAAGAGGCAAGTGAACGTAGTGTGATGTATCTTTACAACATGAAAAACATAGTGAATCATTCTGAGCAATTTTATAAATAGCTATTTTTCGTACATAAATTTTGTAAAAAACGAAATTATTTACTCACAGATTCCGCCTTCAAAGGAGAAGAGAAACTTTGTGCGACGTATCTATAAAATATGAGAAATACACCGAGTTATTATGAGCAATTTTATGAAGAACTATTTTTCAGACCTAAATTTTGTAAAAAAACGTAATGATTAGCACATGAATTCGAGCCTCAATTGGAATGTGAAACTTTATTTTGTATATTTATACAACATGAAAAAATCCAGAATCTTTTTAAGCAATTTTGTGGAGAACTTTTTTTTTATCTTAATTTTGTGAAAAATGTGATGATTAGCACAAGAATTAGGGTTTTAACGGAAAAACGAAAAACTATGTGATGTATCTTTACAACATGACAAATATATAGAACCGTTTTTAGTAATTTTAAGGATAACTATTTTCACACTTTATTTTGGTGAGAAACGTGATGATTAGTTCATGAACTCAGGCTTACACGGGCAAGTTAAACCTTGTGCGATTTATCTTTATTTATAAGAAACATCCCTAGTCGTTTTGAACAGTTTCGTCAGAAAATTATTTTGGGTCAAAATTTTGAAAAAAAACTTGATAATTAGCACACGGATTCAATCTTCTACAGACAAGTGAAACATTGTCTTGATGTGTCTATACAACATGAAAATACAAGGAATCATTTTGAGCTTTTTTTTAGATATATCTTTACAACATGAGAAACGTAATAAATCATTTTGAACAATTTTATAGAGAACTGTTTTTCGGAAATAAATTTTGTAAAAAACGTAATGATTTACTCACAAACTCCGCCTTGAAATGAGAAGTGAAATTTTGTGCGACGTATCTATAAAACATGAGAAATATACTAACTCATTTTAAGCAATTTTATGAAGAACTATTTTTCAGACATAAATTTTGTAAAAACAAGTTATGTAAGCACATGAATTCGGACCTTAATGGGAATATGAAACTTTGTTTTGTGTACTTATATAAAATGAAAAAATATACAAAATCGTTTTCAACAATTTTTTAATGAATACATTTCAGACCTTAATTTTGTAAACGGCGTGATGATTAGCAAAAGAATTCGGACTTTAATAAGAATGTTGTGAAAACTTTGTCTGATGTATTTATAAAATTAAACCGTTTAACTTTCAAAGATTATTTTGAATTAAAATGAAAAATAAAAAACATTAGAAATAAAAAATTAAAAAATGAAACAATACCCCCATCTAAAACCTATCCTCCTCTTCTTCTTTCTTCTCCTCCTCCAAGACCGACAACCCAGCCGTCGCCGCCGCCTCACTCCTTGAGCACCAGGCCAAGTTGTCCCTAGCTGGAAAACTAATCAAGCCAAACAGATTATTGAAACTAAAATTTCAAATTTCGAACTATCATCATTCACTCAAAATTCATTTTTCCCACAGAAAAATGCCTGCAAGTCGAAAACTTGGAGAAAGCAGCAAGTGAAGAAATTTTATGAACAATTTTCCCCAATCCTAGAGTGAAAAAGTAAACTTAGCCCTTTAAAATTCCAAAATTTTGTAAAAGGCTAATGGAAATTTAAGGGAAAATCGAAGCCTCAATCCCTCAAATTTCTTAGAACAATTTCCTTCCCTGATCAAACAGAGTGAGCCAGAAGGGGAAAAAGCAAAGATTTTTTATGAAACAAGAAGAGCCAAGAACCAAATCTAAAGGAAGGTGCTGAGAGATGCATATGATTGAAGCTCAAACAAACATTTTATTCACAGCCAAGAAAAATAAACTTTCTTCAGCTCTTTAATAAATATATATATATATATATATACATTTTATCACAAATTAAAACATAAGTGAGCTTGTGTATTCACTTTTTCTTTTGTTTTTTGGTAAAAAAAGCTAGCAAATTCACAATATTAGCAGAAACATTTGCAAACAATTATAAACGTCAACCAAAATGACCACGGGCAAAGAATTTCTTCTCCTTAGCTCATATTGCAGAAACTTTACGTTATCAATCTTACCCGCATGGTATTGACAGACATTAACTGCAGATCTATAAGCTAGAAGAATCCTTTCTCCAAAGTAGATTATCATCTCTAACTCCATTCAGGATCCAACAAGCCTGGAAATAAAACCAAGACACAAGAATAAACCTTTATTAGGATAACTCAATCTCAAACCAATTTAAATAATACCATGCTGTTGCCAAGAAGATATACCTATGACCATTGCAGTTCCAGACATGACCTGCAGGCTGCAGCATGAGGTTGACCCGGACATTTCTCTTGAGATGGTAGACTCGATTGGAAGGAAATATCAGCTTTAAAAGCATAATGTTATCTTTTTTTCTTTTTGAAATCTCTTGGACCAACTACATTTGAAAGGCATGCATCCATCTCCTCGGAAATTTTTGTAGCCAACTTGAACTTCCCCATCTTCTTTAAGTTACTAATTAATGATCGATAAATGTAAATTGAAGGGCGGATCCTTCTATGCTTCATCTCCTCAAAAAGGCTCAATGCTTCCTCAACATTTCCTGAGCTCCCAAAGCTATCAATCAATGCAGTGTATGTCCGCAAATCAGGTTCAGCTCCTCCCTTGCCCATTTCTTTGAGAAGTTCCTTGCATAAATCGAGCCTACCTACTTTCCGCAAGCTGTTTATCAATGTGTTGTAAGAAATAGTATCTGGCCTGACATTTCTCTCTTTCATGGAAGCAAATTTATCAAGTAGAACATCTACTCTACCACATTTGCCCAATATCGCCAGAATAGTGTTGTACGTAACCAAATCTGGTTTACATTTCAGAATCTTCATGTGATCAAATATCATCAAGACTTTATCAACCTCTCTAAGTTCACCAAACGCAAAAATGATCCTGTTCAGAACTGAAGTATTTCTGGGGAACGTCAACTCTGAGACTTCTTTAAGAAAACTGAGTAAGAAAACTTCATCACTTTTCTTTGCTAAAGCCTCAGCAAGGATAAGAAATGGAGTTGAACTTATGGACTCGCAGAATGTCAATAAATTCTTGAAACATTGAGAAAGAGTGTCAAGGTCATGCTGTTCTACTGCGGCTTTCAGAAGGCAACTATATGAATCAAGGCCTGGAGAGATGCATTTATCACGTAAAGACTGCATTAACCTAGATGCAGCTAGAAGATTCCCACCACTACATAGTTTGTTAATGTAAGTTACACATAGTTTGTCACTCGAAACAGTAGAATCCTCCATTTGAGAAAGGATTTCATTCAAAATTTCATCGGAAGAATCTTCAGGGGAGGCTTGTGTTGCAATTGAGAGATGATTTGTTCTGGAACTAACCAGAACTTGAAAGAATGGAAAAATCCATAATGCTCCTACTGGGATGGATTTAATACAATTCTGTATTAGAAAGTCAGCTATTAATTATAAACCAAAAGCAAAATATCTATTTATTTCTTCAAAGAAATGCTACATAATGTCTTGTGGAATCCGCATTATTTGGAAATTGGATTGGGTTTTCTCAAGAGGATACAAAAAAAATCAACAAATAAATAGGAAACATGATATCGATATCAGTAGTTTATTATTCTTCTGCAAATTGAAACTAATTTTTTAAGAAAATGGAGCCATCAGGAAATTTTCCAGCAGATGAGCAGAAAATAGGTTAGGCTTTAGGACAAAATAGCCATTGATAGTACAGCACATTCCTGTTATAAATACAAAAGATTCAAGTATCTCAGACAGTAATGTCTATAGCCAAGCCTTACCTAACTGAAGCATAAATACGCCCTCCATCCCAATTAATTTTCATATTTAGCAGCCATAACAAATGAAATACCTCACTTTGACAAAACAAACATCTTAAACAAAAGTACTCTGCCATAGAACCTAGTAAATGTTTCCACGACCATTTTCTTAAAACAAAGTTAATGTTCCCAAGTGCCATATTTTTCTGGATTCAAGTTTTACCAATAATTTTACATCAATACTAAAATTTTGAATATAATTTTTAAATCAAGAAAAATCTACCAGCTAACTAAAAGAAAGCTAAAGCAAGCTACACAGTAATGGGAACTACGCCTACACCAATAACTAACTTGAAATGATATCTTCTGATCTTTACTTTAACCAAAAAAGGCAGAAAACATAATCAAAAGAAAATAAGTACCCACTGGCCAATAGTTACATTTCTAACATATTTCTATATCAAATTCCATAGAAAAGTAATTATCTTTCTATTCTCCTTAGCTCCGACTTATCCACATTAAGATGACACCTCAACAGACTCACAGCTAGAACACATTAATCCAAGAATTTTATAAAAACCCCAAAAAAATTACAAAAACATTCCGATGGAACATACATAAAGATACCTGTACAGTAACAAGGGAACAAAAACTAGACGAATGAAGAATAAAATAGCGAAAATTGGGACTCACAGCCAAAGGGTAAGTTCTGATTGCTCGAAGAGTAGTGAATAAATAAGGTGTATGACAATTGGAACAATAATAATTTCTCAAAGCCATTGCAAGCCTCAGATGGTTTCTGTTTCTTGGAACAGCAGCAGCTAACATTTTCTTGAATTTTCGGTTCAACCAACCAGAAAATACTGTTCCTGGTTAGGTTAGGGTTTTGGGGTTTTGAAGAAGAAGGTGTTAAAAAATGTTTTGGGGAAATTGGGGACTGAGGTTTAGAAAAGTCGAAATTTTTAGCACTGACATCCCATTTCAGGCAAAGAGTCGAAAACTTCAGAAATTCTGTAAGAAGCCCTTTTACTTTAAAACAAATATGTTTTAGTCCCTTCTATGTTTGAAGTGGTTTTTTTTTTTTTTTTTTTGGAAAAAAACTTCTTGAGAGTTTTCTTAAAAGGTTTTTTTTCCCCCAAAAAAACTCAGATTTCATTGCATCTGAGATTAAAGGAATACATCATTGTGGCACATTGCAATAAGCATACAATTCTAGAATACAGGTCAAAATAGAAAAATAATTAACTAGGAAATCATATGTCTATTGTTGCTAGCTTGCTATATAGAAGATAAACGGCGAAAGAAAAACGTTTTTCAACATATTAAAAATACCTGAAACAGCATACAATACGAAACACGTGTCTCCAAAATAAGTGTTGACTAAGTACTCATATGCAGAGAGCTTGAAGAAACCTATACCGGTAGTATCTAGCCACAAATCACATAGCAACAACACATGCCCAACATCCCCTCCGGCCAATGCTCCCCAGCCACCCAACAAAACCCAAACACTGAAATTGCACACTCCTGATGCTCCATTGACACCACTACACAAGTGCCTCCTATATATAAAGCCACTGCATCCCAAAAAAAACCAAAAAACACACTAAAATCTTGGCACCAACTAAAGATCCACAGTGAGTGGGGTAAATCGCAACCCAAATTTCTTTCTCCGACAAAACCATCACGCACCGGGGCAAGGACGAGTTGGCGACTCACCACTCCTGAATCGCCTTTGGAAAGAGGAAAGGGGGCTCCTTTAGCCAACGTTTTTTTTTCTTTTAAGGATAAAATCTATAAATCATGAGAATCTTATTTCTGTCTGCCATTTTATTAAATTCTCCTTTCTTTTTTTGAAAAAAAAAGGGAACTTTCTTTATATGTAAATTTTGTGAAAACTTTAAAAAAATAGCGTCATTATTTAATAGCGTCATTATATGTAAATTCTCTGGAAATGAATGGAGAATTTCTAACTAAAGAAAACACATCATTTGAAAAATTGTCCATCTTTTCCATAAGAAAAGTTCCTCAATTTGGTCCAGAATGCTCCCTTTTCTGTACATCAGATCTAATAAGCACATTTTAGCCCTTGCAAATTCAACAAAAAAGTAACATTCAAAAGCAAGATTGAAAATTTGAACACAATCACAAGAACACAAAAAAAGTATTCACATATAATTTTGTCATATTGATGAAACAAATTCATCAAAAAAAAGACACCAAACTTAACAATTTTATTTCAGATATATCATCATGTGCAAGAAATTCATCTTTAGAGTTCACATATTATACTACTTAGGACGAAGCAAAAGAATGCTTACCTTAGTACTCTAATAGAGTTTTATCTCATTATCACAATTGCCTTAGAAATATTAGAAACTAGAATTGAAAAAAACTTTTTAAAAAATGCTGGAGAGAGAGACCTCCATGATTTCAATCTTCAGCAAAATGTAGTGCTTGACAGACTGATGATGATGGCTCATCAATCTCTTCATCAATGGAGAAAAATGATTTCTTTCCTATCAATTCAGCCACTCTTTTGGCAGGTCCTGAATCTCTAGGAGTCTCACTTACGCCCCTGGAGGTCCTAATTCTTGGTAGCAGATCAGGAACAACCACACTGATGGTTGTTGGTGGAGGAGAGGTTTCAGATTCTGAACTCCTATGAACTACAATCTCACTTGGAATTTCCCACCTCTTCTTCACCCGGCCTTCATTAGTACCTCCTAAATTCTTGATTTCTGGACGCGATTTTCCAACAGATAAAGATCTTTTCTTGTCACATCTCTTGCTTTCATCTTGATCATTTTCTGGCAAAGACCTTTTTCTCATTGCTGATGATGATGATGCTTGATTTGTGCTTTGATTATACCTACTTGCAACAACTCTGCCTGGCCTAATTGGCTTCTTATTAGTAGCAGCAGCTGATTTTTCCCCATCTTTAAAAAGTTTCTTTGGTTGTATTGAATTCACAATTGCATCTTCTTTCTTTAGAGTCTTTCTTGAAGCTACTGTTGTAGCTGCCTGTCTTGAAGATTGAATCATCTTGGCATTGGCCTTTCTTGATTTTGGACTTAGGCTTAAACTTTTTCTCCTTTCTTTAGTTACCTTTTCTGCTTCATCAATATCTTGCAGCTTCCAAAAGCATGATTTTCTCCTATTTTTAATAGATTGAATTGGGGTAATCATAGATTCTTGCTTACCTATTTGCCTTGATTTCATAATCTCTGCAGGCCCTAAACTCATTCCCCTTCTTGTCCCAGCAAAAATCTCTGATGGACCTATACTGAGACCCCTTCTCTGGACCTTTTTCTTCTCCTCTGCATTCTTGTCACTCTGTTTTTGATTCATAAACTTTGCAGGAATAACCCTTCCTCCTTTCTTTTCAACAGTTTTCACAATTTTTTCAGCCTTTTCAACTTTTAAAGCCTCCAATTTTGAAGCCAACCGACTAATTTCCTTCTCAATTTCCTCAATTTCTTGATCGATCTTCTTGTCATCACGAATCATCTCTCCTTCATTTCCAGACTTCAAAACTGAATTTTCAACAAAACCCAATTTCGAATTCGCCTTAACGGACTTGATTCTTGAGTTTTCAACAGCAGCCCCATTTTGAAGAATAGATTTGATGGGCAATTGGGATTTTGCCGAAACAGAATTCTTCTCAAGCAAAGGACTCCGATTTTCTTTACTCGAAAAGGAATCAATTGATTCCAATGAACTATTAAGAGAAGGCTTAAAAGGAGACCAAGAAGATTTCACAATCGCTGATGAATCTTCTGATTCTCCATTGTCGAAGGCTGCGTTATCCCAAATCTGAAGATCCATCGAATTCATTCCTTCTGGGTATCGTAAAACACTCATTTTCTTCAAATGGGTTCTCAAGATTTTGAAAAATTATTACGAAATAAGAGAAATAATTTGGGAATTTTGATGAATTTCTTGGTGGGTTTCTTGCTAGTAACAGAGAGCAAATGGTATAGAATAATGGGAAAATTTATGTTTTTGTTTTTTTGAGTTTTTTGACCGTTGGGAGAATAATCTAAACGTTGGGTGCCCGCTCCATCCTGGCCGTTGGATACTAAACGGCTATTACAGACGCTCCGATTCGATTTAAAGGTTAGTTGGATCAACAAAATAGAACCTAATTTGCTTTGATTAATTTGATTAATATAACTGGGTGCGTGGTTTTGAGACTGTAGAGTTAATAATAAGGTTTTTTTCTTGGTTTATATCAGATTCTGGTCATAACGCACAATGAATGAAACGGATAACGCAGAATCATTGTGCGTTATCTGTAATAACTCTATTAATCTGGCGCATTAATCTTATTTAGTGACGTGGCGAAGAGGTGGTGGGGTTTGGTGCTGAGGTGGAGATAATACACATGTTATGTTGATTACGAAGAAATAATTTTTGTAGTTATTTGAAAAACTTGTGATCGGATGTCCATTTAATGTATATGACTAGTCGTTTCGATGATTCTCGTTAAGACAAACGCAATGGCATCGCCGAAAAAGTGATCCAGACTGTTTCGGGATAAAATATTTGTCCTGTAAAGTCGAAAATTTTGACGAGGCATAACTTTGCGCTCGAGCGTCCGATTGAGGCGATTCTTTTGGATATTTTGTATATTTTTTTGAGATCTACGCGATGGAAACGTTCTAAGGCAGTTTCCATCAACTGTTCCCACAAAAACGGCCTATTTTCATTTTAATTTACGTTTTTTTTAATTTTTTAATATTTTCTCTCTTATTAACTAAAAAATTACGGCACCAATTTGAAAATTAAACAGATGAGCAGTCTTCTTTTTGCGCTAATTAAAAATTCAAATGATTGAAGTTAGTAAATATTGGAATACGTAAGTAATTTATTATTAAATTAAATCTCCTGCAATAATTATAATAATGTTTCATGTTAGTTTGTTGGTAAGTCTTCTATATTATTTTTATGAGGTCAATGGTTCAAATTCTCTTACATACAAGGAGGTCAATAGTTCAAATCCTCTTATATACAAGTAGACTATTTTAGTGTCTGTTGTACACAAGAATTTCTGTCCCATTCTTGCTTTTATGTTTTTTCCCTTTCAAAGAACTTGCTGCATATTTATTTATTAAAAACAATCATGATTTTCCTTTTTTTAGAAAAAATTCTAATTTTGACATCCTCCAACAACAAAATCTTTATTTATTTAAATTCTGGCCTTTTTTCCCTAAAAAAATCTCTAATATCTTTCTATACTAGAGAATGTTGAAATGTAATTATATTTTCACAAAATTAGTATTTGTAATTACATTTAATATATACAGTTTACCGTGTAAAAAGTCTATTGAACTATAGCTAATTAGTTTATTTGTAACTCTGTTGAATAGCTTCTTATACACTTCGAGTATTTATTTCTCATGCGATAGCACGCAATTGTATTTAGCAATAGGAATTAATTTGTAACTCCTTTCTTCTTATTATTTTTTAAGGGAATCCTTTCTTATTATCACGTGTCTACTCTTATAATATAAAATTCTTTCATTACTTCTTCATTTAGGCATCAGAAAGTCCGGTAAGAGTTACATTTTGGTAACGAATTCTCTCATTAATTCATAAAATTTTCTATATTTAAGTTTACTCTTACAAAAAAATTATCCTTTCCAAAAAAGAAAGGGTTATAATGTGATAAATATGATTAATAATAGTTTTAAAAATAAGCAAAAATAAGGCAATTATCTCAATTACTTAATAATAAATTGGAATAGTTGGGATTGATTCATCAATTATTCCAATATTACAAGATGAAGGTTCCTCTTAAATCCTAAATGAACCTCAAAGTGTTTATTCAAAAATAAAACTTTTAACATAACATAAAAATTTTTGAATGATATTATTCTCAACAAGTATTAATATCTTTATTATTTATTGGGACATAATTATTATTCATTTAGCTGATCAAAATGCCAATCCATCAACACAAAGCCATTCACCAATAAAGATATGGTTGCAATTGAGATTAGGATTGAGAGAAGCAAAGAACTCAGTTGTCAAGTTGAATTGAAGGGCAATGCTAAAGCAATTATCACCACTTTGTGCCCCATATATCTTGTCACACACCAAAACTTGGTTACCTGTTGTTTGGGTTGCCCCAAGCCCACCTACACCAAGGTTAAAAAAAAAAAAACAAAAAAGTAAGCATGTTTCGACTGTGTGGTAAAGTAATAGCTTAATGATAGAAACATCCTTCTGATGACCCTGACCCAGAAGGAGCTGCTCTTGACGTGAGATCAGCAGCAAAAGAAAGAAGAAGAATTGGATGCTCCAAAGCAGCAGCCCCCGGATAAGCCTTAAATAAACACACAACGGACTGGACGCAAACAAAAGAAACAAGAAAAGGTAGATGAGAGGTCAATCTTTGATTCCTTGACTAGACAGGTTGTAAATCAAGGGAGATGCACGAGTGGCAAGATCCTGAGGGAAAAAACAAACAGAACGAACCCCAAAATAGACCCTCACACAGGGGCGGAACTAGTAGGGATTGTTTGAATAGTTTTTTGTTCTTGGAGTGCATCTATTTTATAAACGAAATACTAGCCAAATTTTTATTGTTCTTCAGCCCCTAACATTTTTGTCCTGGTTCCGCCACTGCCCTCACAATATTTCAATCAGAAACTGCTCCACATGAGATTCGACTCATGTCACCTCATTCCTTACCATCTCTCCTATATATGCCTCTGGGGGCGGTGAGAAGGTAAATCTTTATTGAGCATGTTAGGGGTTAGGGCCTAAGGCTAAGAGTTTCACAGTGCCAACTGTTATAAAAGAGATTCGAATCTTCGACCTTTTAAGTATTTACAGTGCGCTTATCTACTGTGTCAATGTATCAAATTAAGTAACATTTAACTATAAGAAGGAACTCTTTAAACGACAATTATATACGGTTTATAAGTGCAAGGGCGAAATTAGATATGAATATCTACTGAGTCAAAATCTAATATAAAATTATAATATATCATTTAACTGCACAAATAATATTAAATTATTATCTTTCATACCTAATGGTTTAATCTTATTTGATCTAGGTAAAAATAACTTACCATTAAGAACCCTACTTTCAGCCATGGAGAGGATAAAGAGGATCACAAAAGCAAAGCTCAAATATATGGTTGCCTTGTTGTTTGCCATTGCTGTGTATTTTAAATTTATGTTCTTGATTTTTTTTAATTTTTTCTTGCTGTGTTATGTTCTTGAAATTGATCAATATTTATAGAGGAAATGTATCCAATCAACCAAACAAATGATGTAATAAAACAAAGTAACAACAATGTTTTTCGAGTCTCACAAGGTGGCCAGCCAAATATAGCCAACACAATGAGAAACAAGTTTGGATCCTCTTTAACATATATAATTTTGTAAAAAATTTCAATTTTACACGTGTGGTATGTATAAAAAATATTTGAATATTATATAAATATGAACCTTAATACTCATGGTCATTTTGAAATATCTATCTTAATATAACGAGGACAGTTATGGGTATTGCCAGACTCATGAATCACTTTTCCAAACTCGCAGGTTCGAAATGTGACATTATAGTATCAGAGTATGATTACCAACCCATAAAACATGAGGTATAAGTACTCATGGTCACCTTGAGATATCTGTTGGATATAGCGAGTATAGTTACTAAATAGAGATTATGTGTACTGTCAAGTTTATGAGTTGCTCTCTTGAAATTGTGGGCTCAGGATATGACACAATTCAATCTGATTGCGAGTTCAATAAGGGATAAAATCATATTTAATGTAAAAAATATTTCTATAAATAGGAATACTCTCTTTCATTAACAATTTTACTCAAATTTAAATTAGTTAATTGGATCGATTTTATTTTTATTTTTTTTGATAAATATTGATTGGATCAATTTAATCCATATAACATTTTTCTTTTTCTAAGGATTTTTTGAATATGGAATAATAATGAAATATGCAACGTGTGATTAAATATATATATATATATATATATTCTAACAAGGAGATTGTTAGGGAATATACCAAAAGAATATAATTGGTTTATATGGTGAATAAAACTAGGAGATTTTGCATATTGTGAGTTACAAGTTTTTTTTCTTTTTTTTTTTCAAATTTTTTGTATTTATGGAAAATATACTAATTATAAGAAACAAAATAAAGAGGACAAAAAGTAAAGAACAAACTAGAGGGAAAAAAAAAAGTAGAGGATTTTTTTTATTTTTTATCATGAATTAATAAATTTATGAATTCGATGTGACGAGGTATTAAACTTTTTTGGAAAGGAGATGTGATTTAAATCTATATAAATAAAAGATGTGATTAGAAATCTAAGAACTTTAATGTAATTCTACGATTGAACTACTATCTAATCACGATATGACAAAGGTTTTTTTTTTTTTCTAAGAATAAGTTTTCCTCTTTTACCCCTCAAAATCAAAATAGAATTGATAAGACGTGTGTGGTGCAATGATTTGACTTCCCTTACTTAAAATCATTTACATAATATGCCAAATAAAAAATTCTGAATTCGAGTCACTTTACCGGTCTTTACTGATCTTGTGCTTGTGCTGTGCTAAACTACACCTACTTTCAATTTTGGGCTTCCATTGCAACCCTATCATTTTGGGCCAATGGAGAACTTGAGTTTCCTATGGATAACCCTTTTATTCTACTTTTGGGACATCAAAAACAAAAATTTAACTTACAAATAGGGAGGGGAATTAAACACAATAATAATGAATATATATTACATGAATTATTATTTTCATAATAAAATTTTGAAGATTGACTCCCTTATAAAGTTTAACTATTACTTAGTTGAGATATATGTTTTTTCCTTTTAGTTTTTTATTTGCCTTTCCAAAAACAATATTCAATCATAATACTGTTTAAATGTATCGTAAATATTACAGTTATTTAAACGTATCATAAATATTACAGTTATTTTTCACTCTCGTTAGAGTGAACGTTACGTTTTATTCACCTTTCATGATGGATTGGGTTCGTGAATATTCTACCATTGTTGATTTAAAAAATGGCTGGTTGATGATGGTGGTAGAATTTTACAATTTGATCGGGCTGTGATAATACGAGAGAAAATTCCACTCGTACAATTCTAATTGATTACGTGTTTTCAATATCGTTTCTACAATATTTTTTGTTCGTTTCTACAATATTTTTTGTTTTTATCTGTCCGATGTTTATACACATAACAATTTTATAATTTATTTTTTTAGTAACATATCACTAGTGATTTTATTCAAACAAAAATACAAATGCAACTTTGGACCAAATTAGGTCCACCCTTCCTTCTATGGCTATTTGGAATCTTCCTTTCTTTGCTACACAAATATAAACTAGATTAATACTTATTAAGCAATATGTTAAGCTCTTTAATATTCAAAATACTTGGATTATAAGATGACCTAAAGATTCAGATAATTCTTCTGAGTGATCAAGAATCATGATGAATCAATTAAGAACCCTAATCCAAATCCAATCCAAAGAGCCCTAATTAAGAAAAATATCCCATCAATCAAACAAATTTATTCATCATTTCACCATTTCCACAAATCCCACCAAGAAAAGGTATGCAGTCTGATAATCAGATATTAAGTTGCTCACCTGAATGCCAGTCGAAGATCATTATTATGAAAAAGAAAATGAAAAAATTGAAAAAAGCAAGCAGATATACTCAAATTGAGAGGCCAGATCAGATTATATAATAAAATTCCGATTTTTTTTTTCAATTTTTTTTCCTGGAGATACAAACTATACAGATATTTACAATTGCATCACCATTTTTTTTTCTCCGGCCAAGTCAAAGTCAACCGTGACTGAATTCATCCACTATCTCGGCGGCAACTCTTTCAATTTTTTTTTTTTTTTTACCAGCCAAAGCATTTGGATGAACTCAAGGTCGGAATTCCGGTAGTAAATCGACGATCTCCGGCAACTTTTCAGCTTTGTCCCCAACAGTTCAAATACATAACCTGTCGAAGAGATTCATCAGACTGTTTCCTCCTTTCCTCACCTTTTCCGTTACCTAGAAAACCTCCGACGTCGGATCCGAACATACTCGCCATCGGTCGGAGATCAGTGCCATCGCCGGAGGAAGTAAGCAGTCGTTTTTTGTTATGATTTAGAGTCTTAAGGCCGGATCTCCATTTGTGACCTTGATCGGTGTGGCCGTTCACGACGGCGACGCTGGCGGCCATCCATACCCGGTTCAGGTAACTCATCTTTGTTATTCTTATGTCGTTTTGTAGAAAGAGTAATGTTATGAGAAGTCGTTTTGATAGTTGAACACTGAGCGAATAGAAATAAAGGAGAGGGGGTCTATTTATAGATGGGAAAGAAAGGCGGTTTGGATAAACCGGACGGTTTAGATCCGTATGATGGTGGGCGGAGCTTTTGGATAGTACTGTAGTTGGTGGACCGGGGACGTACTTGTAGCAGTTCACGCGAGAACTCGCGATATTTTCCGTGTTCCCTTGTTTTATCCTCAAATGTTTTTTTAAAAAAAAGAGAAAATAGTGAAAAATGTTTTTTCTCTTTATATCCGTTAATGTAGGATTTTTTTTTTTATCGTTATTTATAAAAAAGGCTCAATGCGAAGATTTTTTGTGTTTTTTTGCTTAAATCATCATGTAAACATTCATGATTTGTTTATAAAAGTATAAAATAGACATAATATTACTTTTATAGAGTAACAAAAGAATAATACAAGTAAATATGAGAAAAAATTATACACGCGGAATATGTATACTTCAAAGCATGATAAGACTATTGATTAGCAAATAAGGGTATTTTAATACCTATTTAACATTTTATGAACAAATCTTGTGTAATTCAGTAATAATCTCCGCCTAAAACATAAAAAAACCAACGTATTTGGGTATTTTTTGTCATTCAAAAAAATTTGAGTGGTATTTTAGCTAATCGAAAAAAGTTAAGTGACATAATTAACGTAAAAAAAGAATATGTTATAAATTAACAAAAAGTAAAAATGTGAAGGACATTTTTAACTATATTCTCTTTTAAAAAAACATAATACTACGTATTAAACAAAATATAATACAAAATATTTTATTGACAACACTGTTTCTTCATCTTAAAATAAATTATAATTTGAGAAAATAAAAGTAATAAAAGTATCACGAGAAATAAATAAAGGATGTAAATTATTGTGATTTAACAATTTTACAAATTGGAGATCAGGTCCTAATGTGCATGAAGAACTACCTCAGGTTGAAATTCACATACTATCATTGCCAATATTTAAATCTTATTCCTTATTATTGATTTTGTAGTCTTGTGTAAAAGTAAAAAAAAATATAAAAGTATCACGAGAAATAGGTGTCCAGCGAGTGAAATTCCGAGATGTAGAGGACAGCGTGAATAAGTGTAAGGCCTAAGGGGTGGGGACAGGTGGCGATCCTATCTCAAACAGTGACTCAATGACTCATCACCTATGGACCAATGGATAACAAACAGGGTTTTATTGGGGGCCCACAGTGCCCATAACTCCTTCGAATCAGTACAATCAACTACGGTGTATTTGGCTAAGGTTGTCGTTTTCTGAGGATGGCCCCACCAAAAGTTTACAAAACGACAAATTAGACCACGTGGGAGAAGCCCGTGTGGGGCATTGGGTAATCACGTGACTGGAGGCTGATCAGCCACTACTTAACTGCCAGTTACTGTGACAACATTTGGTGACATTCCTACAAACAGTAAAAGCTAAATTACCACAGTTAAATGACAAAAAAGTTTTGTCAGGATTTAAAATGATGGCGCCAAGTCCAAACTCCAAAATCCACCTCACCAATGGGCTTCACCAGGTGAATTTCATAGCATAAATTTCAGTGTTTGTAAAGAAAAGGTTAATTCTATTTTAAGTAAACTATTAGATAATTTAATATTATTTATTACTTTTTTTTATTTAAAAATTTGACGATTCACAATTAAGTGGTCAAATTATAATTTCAGACCACTGTCAAGTATCAGATACAATTTTGAATTTTTTTGTTAATTAACCCTTAATTTTCTTTTTTCATCAAAAAATTTATAAAAGTAAGTTTATAATTCTTATCTATTATATGTGTGCGAAGCAAACGGTTTCGCTTATTACACATTTGGTACACTGGGAGGGAATAATTTTTTCAACTTTTCTTTCCATTCTAGTCATGTTGGGAGGAAAAACCTTTTCATAGGAAATTAAATCCATTCCAGAAAGAAGCTAGAAAGACCTTTTTACATTGAAATCTATAGAAAGAGTTTTCTAGAAGAAAAACATTTTATATTATACCTCATAATATATATGCAAAAATATTAATATTTAGTTGTAATTTCATTCATAGAAAAAAATTATAATATACATTTGTGAATTTTAATTCATAACAAAAAAGATAAATTTATAACTTAGTGTACAAATTTTTTTCTTTTAGTACTATTTCTTTATTATATTCTATTATATACTTATGCTTAATGACGTGCATATTCTAAATATCAATTTTTAAATATTTAAAAATTATAATATGACATTTAAATCATATGTTATAGAATTTAATACCATTTCGACTCTGAATAATAATTTTACTAAATATAGAAAAGTAATCATCATTCCGTTCTCACTTATTCATCCTAACAATAAAATAGAAAGATGATTCCAAATTCATTCTGAACAGAAATAATTTTAAATTAAAAAATATTTCATTATATTCTACCGTATTAAATGTGTTGTCATTGTCATGGTGTAAAAAAAACTGAAAAAAAAAAGAGGACTTAGATTATCATTATATTTTGGCTAAATAAGAGGACTTTATTCTCAATCATTTTCGGATTGTCCAAGAAGTTAATTTATCCTTAATATAATTTCTTCTTGAAAATAACTTATCCTTAATAATTGTTAAATCCTTTCTTATTTTATTGAATAATATTGTCATATTGAAAGTGACAAATTTTTTTAATGGGATGAAAGTGACAAGTTCTTGTTTTTATAGTAGAATATTGACCCTTGGGGCTTTGGGTCATTTTCTTGGACCAGGGCGAATCCCTTACCTTCAGGGCTCTCACTAGACTGCCCGACGTCAAGGTGGAGGATGTAAATCATGGTGATTCAACGGTCCTGCAGATTGGATACCAAGATTTGGTGCGCACAAGGAACCACCTTCTACATTGGAGAGATTGATGCAGCTCCAGAACCAATTGAGCTACACCTATGCGGGCCGTTGGTCATTTTCTCACTCATAAACAAGAAGATCCAATGAGGGATCTAATCCATTAGCTTATCCTTTTAATTTTTTTTTTCAAACTCTTTTGATAATCATCAATACCCTATGAAATAGACTATCCCTTTAAAAAAATAAAAAATAAAAAAGACTACTATTTAGTCCAAAAACTCTTCTTAATTAATTCTTAGGCATTTGTTCATGATTCCCTAACTAGAATAAGTTCAATAAAGATCGTCTAATATATTTTTTAGTATACTTTTTCTCTTAAAATTTAAGATTTATTTTTATTAATAAAATTATTATAAATAATATATGCTAGAAAATGTATTAAAGGATATATTTAACGATCCTTTACAACAATTTTTTTATATGAAATTTTATCTTTTAGAGTATATATTTTATTTTTATCTAACAAAAATTATCGATAAAAATATTATAAAATATTTTTTAGAAGTTTCCGAACTTATCTAAAATAGAATTTGTTCCTTATGATGAAACAAAAAACCGTCTAAAATTCAATAACCAACAAAAAAAAAATTAAAAAATGATGTATGTTTTTGCCGTACTACGAACCAACCCAAAGGCGTGCTGCCAAAACCAGAGGCGTTGGCGGTGGCGGTGGCAAAATAGTGCCGCTGCCGGAGGAAAATTACAACAAAATCCTGGTTTAGTATTATAACAAACATGGCCGTTACAATTTTTGCAGACGCCATAACTAGCCAAGAGGGCTGCATGCACTTGGATTCTTTTTCTTTTATACTAAACTTATCACTTTTTTTTATTATTTTTTATAAGAGATGTCCGATCCACCGACGCGTTAGTAAAAGATTTTGTGTTTGAATCACTCAAAGAACAGAACGGTTTAATATATATCAATCTAGATTCTGCTCTTCCTTACGTATACTTTTTTTTATAAGTAATTAAAACTAAGTATTTATAAAAAAGTTGTTTTAAATAAATTAATATAACAATTTTATTTTTAATAATATTAATAAGCAGAAATAGCTCTAAAAAGCACCCTTAGAGTAGCTACAGATATAATAAACAATTAATAACAGTTTCAAAACCGGTTATAGTTTAAAATAAGATAAAGACTGCTAAATTTAAGCAATAGAGAACAGGGTCGTCCTATACTATTATTTGGAGGGTTTCGTGCTTTTCAATCCCTTTCGAATTAGTCGATGATAATTCTCAAATACTGGATTTCAAGTTATAATTTTTTTTAGTATAAAATCAATTCTGAACTTCACATCCTCTCTTTTAATAGTTTTAATAGGGTAATTTTTTTTCCCTAAAGTCCCAACATTTTGAGAAGGCTAAATATTTTAAAGATGATGATAATTTTAGAAAAATAATTTTTAAAAATTGATAAAAAATAAAAATATATATTTTAAAAATGAATAAATAATTAAGAGACTTATATTTTGAAACCAAACGTGTGTGTATATATATATATATATTGAAGAATCATATTCTTAGGTTCAAATAGGAAGAATATAAATTTGAGTTGCACTTATATAGATGATTCCCCAACAAGTGATCAAGAGAGATATAGGCTATCAACTTCAGCATTTATAAATTATTAATAGAGATAAAAAAAAAAAACAAAAGAATTAGAGAATTTGTATATTCTTTTATGAGTTGCTAGGATGATACAATATTGCTTCTTTCTCTTTTGTTGAATATCAACTTTCTTGAGCACAATAATTAAAAGAAGGTATCCATTTGTTCCCCACTAAGCTAATTAAGAATAAAGAATATAGAAGCTGCATAAGCACAGCGGTTAGTTCTGAAGCTGCAGAATTAATAACAAAGTTTAAGGTTTAAATGTTGGCAGCGGCAGTTCATGCACTCTAGTATTTGGCCTCCAGTCTGCAGAACCGCTGAATCATCATAATTTACATCTTCTATTTGGACGTCTGGCAGTCTGGTGAGGGCCCTGTAGGGATTTTGCCAATATAGAAACAATAATGATGATAATGATAGTGGTTTATAACTTCTTATAAAATATAGGCATAAGGCTTATTTAAGTTGGTAAAATTGAGATATTCAACTAAGAAAGTTAGCATTCAATTTTTATTTATGTTGAGAATTTCACCTGTTTAGAATTTGAGAAATAATTACTTTTTATAAATATTTGAACAATCTTTCTCTCTTAAAGTACCTTTTAGGGTGACTTACGTACAAACTTAAATTCTGACATGGTATCAGAGTCAGTTCTTGGACTGTCCTTTTTGGGCAATCTATGCAGATGACCAATTTTATAAACTTCACGCTCCAAATGTTAAGTCCTGAGTGTGAGAGGGTGTGTTGAGAATCCCACATGATTAGTATTTAAGAAATAATTACTCCGTATAAAAATTTGGATAGTCTTCCCCCTTTAAAATACCTTTCGGAATGAGATAGATGCAAACCCAAATTCTAACAATTTAATACAAATATTAATAAGTCTACTCTAAATACTCTAAAATAAATATGCAATGACTAATATATCCTTCACTTAAATTATATAACATAAAACTTATTTCTCTTGGATTGAAGCTTGATCTATAAAAGCTCTTATATATTATCTAATAAAAATTCCAATCATAAGAGTTAACTTATAATATCACCAGAAATCGTCTAATATATCTTCAAATACACTCTCTAATACACATTATTTATAGTAATTTTATTAATAAAAATCTGAATCTATTAAAAGTGTTTCATATATCATAATATTCACTTCATTATAAAAATATTCTGCATGGAGATTCAGATACCCTTTATATAAAAAACAAACTTTTGAATAAATAAAATATTTTGAAAAAAGCATAGAGTTTCAATAGAATAATATGGCTAATAATAATTAATAGCATAAAATCTAATGCTGCAAAATCAGAAACTATATATGTGGTGGTGAATGGGAGATTGGAATATCAGTTAAGATTTCAAAAGATATCACTTTTTTGATCTCTCAATCAAGTTAATATAATTAAATTTGGTAAAAAGAAAATATCCCAATTAATTATATATAGTGCTCTTCCAAAAAAAAAAAAAAATTATATATATAGTGGTAGACATAATCAATTTATAAAAAGTACTATTTCTATTCCTTTTCAATAAGTACTCAATTATCCAAAGCTCCAATAAACCAATTCTTGGCTGCTGCTTTTGAGCTGTCAACTCAATAATGTATCTACTAAAAAAAAAAAATCAATAATGTAACTATATATTTTTAATAATTATTTTTGAACTTATCATAATATTCTTAAATTTTTGAATAGGTCATAATATTTTTAAATTTTACGTTTATTTTTTTTATTTATAAACTAATTTTGAGACGTTATAGATGTTTTACCATTCAATTATTTAGTGGATTCTAACGCATATTGATGGGAATAACTCATCAAGTTTTTTATTTTTGGCTCAATATGTTTGATTTATATACCTTAATTCAAAAGACACTATGAAGTACAAGGCCCATTTATTACGGTATCGATAAAGTACACGCGGGAAAATAAGAAAGACGCGCAAAAAGCGCAAAAAGTTTGAAAATAAACATTGATGATTTAGACAATTTTAAAGATTTTATTTAAAAAACATTAAGTTTAATATATAAATCGCACCAAAATGTAAAAAAAAAAAAAAATGAACTTCTATGTTAAAAGCTGGGCCAGACGCAGGATAGCCCTTCTGAAGCTCGGCTAGGCACAAGGGAGGGCTGTCTTGCGCCTAGCTTTTGCACCATTTTTCAATCTTTTAAAAAATTATAAATGTTATTTATTTTGTTATATTAATCTTTAACGGTGAATTGGTCAAATTCACTTAAATCCCACATTGGATATCAGAGAAATCTTCAAGAATATACACAAGCATAGAGATAAGGTACTCTTCAAATTTGTACATTCATTCAATACTCTCATACTGTTACTTTGTCAAAATTTATACTGACTTAGGCATTCATCCTCTACTCATCAATTAGTCCGATCTTATTACATATCTTTCTGAACCTATCCCAAAATTTAAGCACTCGAAAATGGAAATTATTTCCATAAGGCTTTTTCCAATGGGGAGAGGCATTTAACGGGTACCTTTCTCGGAGCAGAAAACAAAACTTCCATGGGATCCGAATGAACTGCAAGCGTGTCCAGTAACCATTCTGAGTTTTGAATGACCACAGGAAAAAAAGAGACCACAGGGGGAAAAAGAAAGAGGGACTCTACCAGTAAAATAAGCCACTCAGTAAATCGATGGATCTAACACTTGAACAAGGGTATGAATAAGGAATGGGACCTCCAAACCGTGCTACTAAAGAAGCTTGCAAGCAAAGGACATGCCGAACACTTAGCTTTTGATCAATCAAAAGAGGATCAAACCATAACTGAAGTAATTTTTTAGGCTTTTCCTGAGTTAATAAAAGATCAAACAATTGTAAAGGCCAAAAAAAAGACAATATATGTAATAACTAAACCTTCATCTCATTTGCAGGTAAAATTGCACCAGAAAATCTCTAAAGGCAATCTTTAAGTCTCTGATATCAATCTCTGAAAAAATGGTACTGAGGATTATAATTTTGAGTGAATTTTAAAGAAACTAAATCTATTTTTACATCGAATCGAGTCCTTCAATCTGTTGTCTAGCAAGATATCTTTCCCTCCTTTCTTTCTGCAAAGGCCAAAGATAAAGAATTTGCAATCAAATAAAGCAAGTTTATTTGCAGATGTTGTTGCTTGCTGAAGTTAGAAGAACTAACCCATTCATCAATCACCAGCCCTTCCCCAAGGATTCTTGGGCCGGTATCCTCAGGTGGCTTCTTGCGTACTTCAAGCTCCGCCTCAGCTTCTGCCAGTTGACGTTTGAGCTTTTCTAGAGCCTAGATAATCAAACTCTTGGGATGAATTTTGCAGCAAATCATATCGGAAAGGAGTGAAAAGATGATCTACTTACAGGGGAAGCGCGATCAGGTTCAAGGAAAACAACTTGCAGAATCTGTTCAACTGCAACCTGATCTTTTAATTCATCAAACTGCATTAGTAACCAATTAGTAACCAAGTTAATGCCTTTTTGTTGCCAAGAACACACATATATGATACTCTAGCCAGTCAAAAGTGTGATAAGACCTCAACAGCTCAGGATTTGCTTGGTTTTCGGGGTGAATGGCTAAAGAAGTAGGATGTTTGATGAGGTTCAATTCTAAAAATGTCATGGAGTTCATGTTCCTACATCGTTTTATTGTTCCAATGGAAGATTGAAGGAAAGTAACCATAAAAACAACTGGATTTACCACACTCTCTCATTGAATACTCCATATTTGGTTGCATGACTCTTTAAACTCAAAATCAACTTCTAAGTTTGGGGATAGCGCGAACTGGGGAAAGGATTACAAATGCGAAGAAAGAGTGTTTGCTAATCATTGGGCATGTTCGAGCGATTAGATCTATTATCTTGAAATAGGTGTAAGTTTAAAAACAAACAAACTCACTTAACAAGGAACTAAATTTACCAGCTCTGGAACATAATCCATTGGTCCATTCACTTTCAAGCTCATGATCTTAAACTTCACCCTGCTCTTAAGACCAGCCGCTTTCTCATTGTTCTCTGGTGGCTCCACAAACTTGAAAACTGTTTACATGTTTTAGTATGTTAAGATAATGGATGCAAAATGTATTGATATCAGACGATGATCCAAGTAAGTTAAAGCCGAACATGGTAAACTGCTGAAGATCAAGAAAAGATGGTATTACCAGTTGCAATGAGGCTTTCATCAGGGGCAAGAATAGCTCCTGGCGGACGCATGTAACAGCTTTTTGGTGCTGTTGTTTGAAACTAAACAATACCAAGGTATAACGATAAGATTAACTTATGGAAGGCCTCATTATCATTTAACAAATAAAAAAACAGAGCTGAATAGGTGAATTAGGGAACTTAAGTTCACTATATTAACTTCCCAGCCCTTCTCACTTCCTTAATAAAAATCAATAACCAAAGTAAGAATTCGAAGATCTGCTGTGGGCTCATTTTGTTTAAGCATTGCCATATTTGTATTTTCATTTGATTATTCGAAGATTCTTCTACAAAAAACGCAGGAAACTAATGCTTTTTCGGGGGATTCTGTAAAAGATCACTGCAAAGTAGCACAAACTTTTGGTATAAACATCCTCTAATGACAAACTGGAAACCAACAACAACTAGTCCCACATATTCTATTCTCATCTTTTTCTTAACAAATTAGAAGGCAAAAACATACAAAATATTCCAACCTATCAATTTGCTACTATCTAAGCAAAGCAACAACAGGCACACAGTTATATATGCTGCCAATTCAAGATTTAAGTAGTTGCAAACATGCAAATATATTGGCATCATAAATTTGTAGCTAATATCAAAAAAAGGAAAGAGGGAAAATTCTTACCTTAAATGCAACATAAGTCTTGCTGATATTCTTAATCCTGATTGCGCTCTTAACTTGTTTTCCAGGTTCATCTAGGCAAATTAACAAACACAAGGTGCACATTTTAGAGGACCCTCGAACACATTCAAAAATCTCAAAAGAACAATGCCTCATTCAGTTCTAAATTGGCATGGAAGTACAGGAAAAGTTTCTCAAATCAAAGAAACGCGAGAATCAAGAAATCCCAGAAGCAAAAAACCAGAATTATCCCAGAAATTAATCAGTTTTTGAGACATACATGGAAAGTAGAGCTTATTAGGAGGATCAAGACTTAGTCTACGTCGAGTAGGAAGAAAAGATTTGGCCACCGAGACGACCTTAATGGAAGAATGACTATTGGAGTGATCTCCGCCACCCAGTTGATTCGGCAGCGACGCCGAAGAACCACCACCACCACCGGCGGTGGCGGCATTGCTGGTGGAGTTCCAAAATGGCAATTTACAGAAACTCCAAACCTTAATTTCAGACACTGAGTTCTCATTTGCCACAGCCATTCTTCTTTCTCAAACTATACAACAAAATGAAGTCTAATTCTTGGATTAAAATGCTGAAACAAAAGAAGAATTATTGAAATAATTTAGTAAATAGACTTCTGAGGCATGGTAGATCACCATGTGTAATGATGGCAAGTGAAAAAAAAGATAAAGGGAAGAGAAAAAAGACCATAATTGCCATGGAATGGAAGGTGGGCATAGCTGGAATTGATGTAGTATGTTTGAGACAGGATCTTATTACAAATCAAGAATAATACAACTATGGCATTATATTCATATGAATTTTAAAGGCCAAATTGGCATTTGGATGTAGTTAATAATTTTTTCATGAATTATGGTATGCATGTTTATTAGTAGTATTATTGTTTCGGTACATGGGAAAATCAAACTCATAACCGTCTAGTACATTTAAATGCCATTGCGTTTATCCTTACAATAACCATCAATACTCCAATTGCAGAGTTATTCATGTTTCAAGTTTTCCAAATATCTACCAAAATTCTTTCCTCCTTGAAAAAAAAGAGGCTCAGGTCGTGCTAGTCGCCCGTACAGTCGATTCGAGCCCAGTTTTGAAAAAAAAATTTCAATTTTTCTTACATCTAAATTGATATTTTCTTCTACAAATTCTTCATAATGATCTATATCTACTTTCAATACAAGTTCAATGTTAAAGATTTTAGTTTTCGAGTGGAGAAGGAGTCGAGAGAAGTTAGAGAGAAATTGGGTAGAGAGAGAAAGAGTAAATAATATGAGGGAAAATAATGATTTTTTTCGCACTATACACTCATCCTAAGTTAGATTTATCGATCTCCACATTTTCAGTCTCCTTTCAAAAAAATTAAAAAAGTAACATTTTGAGTTACTTTCTTTTTTATTTTATACATATTATATATTTGATTACTTATATTTTACGATAAGATTATCTAATACACTTTCTATACAATTTGACCATTGAAAATAAGAATAGGTTAATCACTTTTCTAGTTTTAATTTGCTTAGTAATTGACCAAATATATATATATATATATAGTGGTCGTTTAATATATCTTCTAATACATTTTTTCCAATACTTTTTTAATAATAACTTTTATTTTATAAAATTTATATTAATAAAACTGTTATAAAAAGTGTGTAAAACAGAATATACCCAAAATACAACTATAGTAATATGAGCATATTATTATTCCATAATCACTTTTATCATATTCTTGAATTATTTCAAAAGGATGGAAGTTTTTTAAGTAAAATATACTATTTATGGTCCAAATTTCATATAGAGGAATCAATTCTAATATGATCCAAACATAGTGATAACCTACCTAAAGAAAAGAAACTTCAAATTTATAAGCTTATAGGCTTTTAATTATATATATATTATGCATGCTACCACATATCTTGGACCAAAAGGCGAATTCCTCGCCATCAGGGCCCCCACCAGACTGCTCGATGTCCAGGTGGAGGATGTAAATCATGGTGACTCAGAGTTCCTGCAGACTGGAGGCCATAACCTGGTGCGCACAAGGAACCACCTCCCACATTGGAGATATTGAAATTCCCACACTGTCGCTGCCAGGATTCGAACCTGTTACGCCCATGTAGGCGCATGCTACCACATATCTGATAGACTGATTAAAGCATATTCCAAAGGTTATATTTAAGGCATAATTGTGGGGCAATAATATTAATCTATGAACCTTTTCTAAAAAGTTTTTCTTTTTAACCTTTTTCATATATATAGGCATGAAATTTGTTTTGGGTTGCAGAGTTGGAATTTCAACATCTCAAATGTGTCAGTTGGTTCTTTGTGCGCACGCCTCCAGTTTGCAAGCCTACTGAATTACCATGATTTACAGAGCGTCGAATAGTCTAATGAGCTGTTGAGTCATCATGATTTACATCCTTCATCTGAGTAGACCTTGTGGACGAAAGATTTTGCCTTTTTTGTTAAGAAGGCATGAAATTCAAAGACTCATGTGAAGCATATTATGTGACTGCTGAGTTTAGGGCAATGATGTAGCAAGAATGAATGATTTAGATTGAGCATGCTTCCATGGCTAATCATGACATTTCTGTTGCTGGAAAACTTTACATATGATATATATATAATAATATTTTTTTTCTTGAATAAGATCATTGATGAAGTATGAAATGGGCCAAGATATTACAATCAAAACATTTTCTCTAATATAGTGAAAAAGAAAAAAGTTGAGAGATTAAGATAATCATGCAACTAATTATATAAAATCACAAAAAAATCACACTAAAAATCATCTCAAAGAGATGTAGAAATCTAAGAATGAATTTAGATTGAATACAGATTGGAAAGACTCTTCCAAGCGTGGGGGCCGTTGAGTCACCATGCAGTCTGATGGGGTTTGTGGGTTAGAGATTTAGCCTTTTTGGTACTGAGAAGACATGAAAGGAAAAAAGGAAAAGAAAGGGAAGGGAGAAGGTGAGTGGAGAGAAAACAGTGTTTATCTTTTATTCTATTTATATGTATATTTTTATTTTTAATCATAAACTTTGATTTTATCCTTTTTTTTTATCATAAACTATTTTACTTTGTTTTTTATAAGTACAAATTTTGATTTTATATTTTTCGAGCTATTTTGAGGGAGTCTTTCTTAAGAAATTTTTGTAGTTGATGATGCACCGTGGACTAGTAGCCTTTCAGTGGTGGAACAAGGGATTGGCAGCGGCAGTTGGAATATGGGGTTAGCCATTCGTAGCCTTATCAATTTACTCTTTTAAGTGTTCGATAAAATGCCCATATGGAGAAAAGAAACGGAATATGATTTAGATATGAATTTATATTCCATTGATTTCTATATTAACCAAAATGGCATTGAATTTTACAGTCTTTCATCAATGAATATACCAAAAAGTTTGAATTTTTGGCTGCTCTGTACATTAAAAATGAGAAACTGCAGGAGGGCTCAATAGGGACCCCAGCAGCTCAAGTACATAACTTTCCTGAGGGATTCCTCAGAAGCTTTCAATTTTTCTTCTTCAGACTTTCTTGAAACTATTGCAGAAGACTCAGGAGAGAGCTTCTTAGCTTGAGACAAAGGTCTGAGATTGTTCTTGGCATACTGCTGGACAGACCTCATGGGGTAATTCCATCTGCAGAACCCCTGATCTTTTAGTGCCTCCACTGCCCCCACACTTGCTGCTACCACCAATGCTCTGCTTGTAGAACTCATTTTCATGGAACTTGGTTCTACAAATCTTGTAAGCAAAACTCTTGAAGATTCTAAATTTTCTGTTTATGAATGAAAGTTTCAGAGAAATGTTTGATGGGATACTTGTCTTGGGATGGTTGTTTATATAGAGGAGGTTTATGAGGACTGGACAGCAAAAACCAAGGGCCTATGGGATTTCCCAGTGGTCGTGGAGAATATGGTTTTGTTCTTTGAGTAGTAGTGGGCTTTTGTGATGATAGTAGCACTAGTATCCTGTGCTTGGATAAGATTCTGGACCATATGGACACTTTTGTCATTCTTCACATGACGTCTCAAGTGAGGGGTCTAAAATAACGCATATCAGTCTAATACTGTTCCAATTCTTCTCTAGTTAGTTAATGACTTTCGGATAATACCGGATAAAAAAAAATGATGTGCCCCCAGTTTTGTATTTAGAAATACATTGCAGCCGAAGAGTGGGATTGATCAGGGGACCATGGGATAAAAAAAATACTAGCAGCTGTTCTATTTCTAGGAATACTGTTCTATTTCTAGGAAACAGATGGAAGGTTAGGTCATCAGACTCTGAAATCAATTGGCTATTTCAACATCTTCATTTGTCCTATTCAGCACTTGTGTGAAGGTACGGCTACTTTTCTGATGCAAATTTATTATATTAAATGCATATAGTTTTTCTGTTTATCACTTTCCTATTTATTTTATACAAAAAATAACATTCATATAAATTTTCTTTTGAAAAAAATATAGCCTTTATAATTGTTCTTTTGTGGGTTTAATGTAATCCTAATGAATTGTGTTCTAAATTAAGGACTAGTGAACCATTTGCAGCATTCCCTCACTGATCAAGCCACTGAAGTCAAAGAGTGAGGAGCTTGTTTGGTGTCTATGCAATTGATTAAATTGAATGTTTGCAAAGTTTGAGTTGAAGTGTGAAATGTAATCAATAATAGTTCACTAGTCGAATAGCATGTGTCTATAGTCGACTATGTTATAATATGAATTCAGGTGAACTGATAAATTGACAGATTTACTGAACTTTTTTTCTTCTTAGGTCGCTAGAATCTGAGATATTTTGGTGATTATAATACATTACTCTTGTTTTCCATTATTTTTTCTTTATGCTTTTACTAATGAATTATCATTTCAAGATGATATATTCTGTGCTTTCCTTGCTCATTAGGTGAATATCTTTGACAAATTTACAGAATCAGCAAAACATATCTCCAACATAATGCTCATACTTAATGGAACCAAAATAAAAAGGGCACTTTACAGTAGACTTAGATTTTGTTGCAATTGATGTCTATATTAAGCAAAATGGCCTTGAAACTTTACAAAATGCTTTGCTTAAGTAACAAAAATTTGGGCTTGTCACTTCTATAACTATACATATGAATAAGTAACTGCAGGCTCAATAGGGACCCCAACAACTCAAGTACATGACTTTCCTCAGAGACTCCTCAGAAGCCTTCAACTTTTCTTCTTCGGCTATTCTTGAAACCACTGCAGAAGACTGAGAAGAGAGCTTCTTGGCTTGAGACAATGACCTGAGGTTGTTCTTGGCATGATGGTGCAGTGACCTTATGGTGTAGTTCCATCTGCAGAATCCCTGATCTTTCAATGCCTCAACTGCTCCTACACTTGCTGCTACTAACCATGCTCTGCTTGAAGAACTCATTTTCAGTGGACTTCTCTTCTTGAAATCTGGTAAGCAAAACTCTTAAGAGGTTGTAATTGTTCTTGTACTGAATTTTTTTGCTTTGTGTAGATTGTAGAAATGGAGCATCTGGGGTGTTGCTTATATAGAAAAGGGGTAGTGGTGGGGCGGTGGGAGCTGGTCTGTTTTCCTGTGTAAACAAACAATAAACAATTAAAAAACCAGGGGCCATTGGTTTTTCTAGGGTCTTGGAGACTATTGTTTTTTAAGGCTTGGTGGGCTTCTTGGACTGAAGTGTCTATTTTGCCACTCTACTTGTCCCTTGACATCACTAAATATGAGGGGGTGTTATTGGAATGCTATGGATTATTTATTTATTTATTTATTTTCCTGAGAGAAGAATGCTATGTTAAGTAGACACATGTTATGTTAGTGATGATGTGGCCCCATGGTTTTGCCCATAGTTGTTTGCATTTTTGTATTAAAGCCAGAGCCTGGGATAAGATCTTGCGATGACAAAACCAGCTGAAAATTTTGTCCTGCAAGACTCTGAATCTTTTAATTAATCAGCTGGTCCTTTATTACATAAATTTTTTAGTTTAAAAAAATTAAAAAAGCTATTCTTGAATTGCTTTTCATAATTTTTGCTTATTGATCCTGTTAAAACGAAAATATTAAATTAAAATTTTAAAATAATTTTTTCAAAAGCATTTTTTCAATAGTTTAAAAATGAAAATCCAGCTATGGAGAAGAGCCCTTTATAAGTTGCTAAGTAATATCTAAAATAGTATACTCTACTAGTTTAGAAGCTTCTGTATCTTATCTTACCAAATAGTTTTTCAATGATTTGCAGGGTTTTTCTATGAGAAATGGAAATTTGTATGATTACTAAGCTATGGCCTATGATTATAGCTTATTTGGCACTATAGAACACATCATTCATAATTTCTTTAACTGAGTTTGAGATGCAACTCCATCATTAATATCTCTTAAGTATTTCATCCAATGAACTTTTGTTGTTGATGATCAACTAAAACTTGGCCATTCAATGGAACAACTTTGGAACTCTCTGTAATAATCAGTTGTATTTCTTGCTTAGAAGTGTATGCTTTTAATTTTGTCTCTGGGGCAACATATTCTCTATGCTCTCCTTAATGGGAAGAAGGAATATGCTTGAGGAATTCTTAGATTTACCTATATCATATCTTGGACATAGTACTCTTTTAACTGATGGAAAACAATTTCAAATTGTAAAATAAGAAACCCCAGAAAGAGAGAAGTAGGAGGAGGCAGTTTGATGTACACTTGAACCTGCTTTTGCAATTAGTTTTTATATGAAAAAAACTCAGGCTAAGTAGCAAAAATGTTTCAATTTGTTCACTGATAAGAGATTTACAAATGAATCAAAAACAGGAAGGGGGTATCAATTAGGACCCCAACAACTCAAGTACATAACTTTCCTAAGTGACTCTTCAGAAGCCTTTAATTTTTCTTCTTCAGCTGATATTCTTGAAACTACTGCAGAAGACTGAGAAGATAGCTTCTTGGCTTGAGACAATGACCTTATGTTGTTCTTGGCATGATGGTGCAGTGACCTGATGGTGTAGTTCCATCTACAGAATCCCTGATCTTTCAATGCCTCCACTGCTCCTACACTTGCTGCTACCAACCATGCTCTTCTTGAAGAACTCATTTTCAGTGGACTTCTTGAAATCTGGTAAGCAAAAAATATCAAAGAGGTAGTAATTGTTCTTGTACTGAATTTTTGTGCTTGTGTAGATTGTTGAAATGGAGTCTTTGGGGGTTGCTTATATAGAAAAGGGATAGTGGTGAGGCTGTGGGAGCTTTGTCTGTGCATACAAAACAATAAACTATAGAAAACCAGGGGCTATTAGTTTTTCCAGGGTCTTGGAGACAATTGTTTTTTTAAGGCTTGGTGGGCTTCTTAGATTGAATTGTCTATTTTGCCCATGACAGCACAAAATATGAGGGGTGTTATTGGAATGTTATGCTAATCTAGACACATGTTATTATTGATGTGCACACGGTTTTCCCCAGAGTTGTTTGCATTTCTTATTATACCCAGAGCATGGGATAAGATCTTGGGATGACAAAATCAGCGAGAACTTAGCAAGGTTCATAAACTATTTGTTTTGTCTTAATTTAATCTTAAAACTGTTTCTTTTTGTAATTTTAGTTTTAAAATTGACAATGTCTATTTTTTTTCTAAACATTCATACAATCCACTTACATTTTCTCTTCCATTTCACCTTATAATCACTTGGTAGATAACACATTTTCACGTTATAATCACTTGGTGAATGACACATACGCCTTATCATCACTTGGTAGATTATAATCACTTAGTAGATGACATATACGAGCGGTCAATAGTTTTGGGACAAACTAGAGAAAAAACTAAGTTAAAACGAATGAAATAGTTTAGAAATCAATCTTCCCAATTTCTCCAAAACCAGCTGAATATTTTGTCCTGCAAGACTCTGAATCTTTTAATTAATCAGCTGGTCCTTTATTACATAAATTTTTTAGTTTAAAAAAATTAAAAAAGCTATTCTTGAATTGCTTTTCATAATTTTTGCTTATTGATCCTGTTAAAACGAAAATATTAAATTAAAATTTTAAAATAATTTTTTCAAAAGCATTTTTTCAATAGTTTAAAAATGAAAATCCAGCTATGGAGAAGAGCCCTTTATAAGTTGCTAAGTAATATCTAAAATAGTATACTCTACTAGTTTAGAAGCTTCTGTATCTTATCTTACCAAATAGTTTTTCAATGATTTGCAGGGTTTTTCTATGAGAAATGGAAATTTGTATGATTACTAAGCTATGGCCTATGATTATAGCTTATTTGGCACTATAGAACACATCATTCATAATTTCTTTAACTGAGTTTGAGATGCAACTCCATCATTAATATCTCTTAAGTATTTCATCCAATGAACTTTTGTTGTTGATGATCAACTAAAACTTGGCCATTCAATGGAACAACTTTGGAACTCTCTGTAATAATCAGTTGTATTTCTTGCTTAGAAGTGTATGCTTTTAATTTTGTCTCTGGGGCAACATATTCTCTATGCTCTCCTTAATGGGAAGAAGGAATATGCTTGAGGAATTCTTAGATTTACCTATATCATATCTTGGACATAGTACTCTTTTAACTGATGGAAAACAATTTCAAATTGTAAAATAAGAAACCCCAGAAAGAGAGAAGTAGGAGGAGGCAGTTTGATGTACACTTGAACCTGCTTTTTGCAATTAGTTTTTATATGAAAAAAACTCAGGCTAAGTAGCAAAAATGTTTCAATTTGTTCACTGATAAGAGATTTACAAATGAATCAAAAACAGGAAGGGGGTATCAATTAGGACCCCAACAACTCAAGTACATAACTTTCCTAAGTGACTCTTCAGAAGCCTTTAATTTTTCTTCTTCAGCTGATATTCTTGAAACTACTGCAGAAGACTGAGAAGATAGCTTCTTGGCTTGAGACAATGACCTTATGTTGTTCTTGGCATGATGGTGCAGTGACCTGATGGTGTAGTTCCATCTACAGAATCCCTGATCTTTCAATGCCTCCACTGCTCCTACACTTGCTGCTACCAACCATGCTCTTCTTGAAGAACTCATTTTCAGTGGACTTCTTGAAATCTGGTAAGCAAAAAATATCAAAGAGGTAGTAATTGTTCTTGTACTGAATTTTTGTGCTTGTGTAGATTGTTGAAATGGAGTCTTTGGGGGTTGCTTATATAGAAAAGGGATAGTGGTGAGGCTGTGGGAGCTTTGTCTGTGCATACAAAACAATAAACTATAGAAAACCAGGGGCTATTAGTTTTTCCAGGGTCTTGGAGACAATTGTTTTTTTAAGGCTTGGTGGGCTTCTTAGATTGAATTGTCTATTTTGCCCATGACAGCACAAAATATGAGGGGTGTTATTGGAATGTTATGCTAATCTAGACACATGTTATTATTGATGTGCACACGGTTTTCCCCAGAGTTGTTTGCATTTCTTATTATACCCAGAGCATGGGATAAGATCTTGGGATGACAAAATCAGCGAGAACTTAGCAAGGTTCATAAACTATTTGTTTTGTCTTAATTTAATCTTAAAACTGTTTCTTTTTGTAATTTTAGTTTTAAAATTGACAATGTCTATTTTTTTTCTAAACATTCATACAATCCACTTACATTTTCTCTTCCATTTCACCTTATAATCACTTGGTAGATAACACATTTTCACGTTATAATCACTTGGTGAATGACACATACGCCTTATCATCACTTGGTAGATTATAATCACTTAGTAGATGACATATACGAGCGGTCAATAGTTTTGGGACAAACTAGAGAAAAAACTAAGTTAAAACGAATGAAATAGTTTAGAAATCAATCTTCCCAATTTCTCCAAAACCAGCTGAATATTTTGTCCTGCAAGACTCTGAATCTTTTAATAAATCAGCTGGCCTTTTATTTTATTTGTGAACTCTGAATCTTTTACCATGATTTGCATGGTTTTCCTATGAGAAATGGAATTTGTATGATTACTAGGCTATGGCCTATGATTAGCTAGTTTGGCGCTATAAAACACATCTTTCAATATAAATCTATATATATATATTCATAATTTCTGTATAAACAAAAACTTCAGGCTAAGCAGCAAAAATGTTTCAAATTTCTTTTTACTGACAAGAGATTTACAAATGAATCAAAAACAAGAAAGGGGGGTATCAATTAGGACCCCAACAGCTCAAGTACATAACTTTCCTAAGTGACTCTTCAGAAGCCTTTAATTTTTCTTCTTCAGCTGATATTCTTGAAACTACTGCAGAAGACTGAGAAGATAGCTTCTTGGCTTGAGACAATGACCTTATGTTGTTCTTGGCATGATGGTGCAGTGACCTGATGGTGTAATTCCATCTACAGAATCCCTGATCTTTCAATGCCTCAACTGCTCCTACACTTGCTGCTACCAACCATGCTCTTCTTGAAGAACTCATTTTCAGTGGACTTCTTGAAATCTGGTAAGCAAAAAATCTCAAAGAGGTTGTAATTGTTCTTGTACTGAATTTTTGTGCTTGTGTAGATTGTTGAAATGGAGTCTTTGGGGGTTGCTTATATAGAAAAGGGATAGTGGTGAGGCTGTGGGAGCTTTGTCTGTGCATACAAAACAATAAACTATAGAAAACCAGGGGCTATTAGTTTTTCCAGGGTCTTGGAGACAATTGTTTTTTTAAGGCTTGGTGGGCTTCTTAGACTGAATTGTCTATCTTGCCCATGACAGCACAAAATATGAGGGGTGTTATTGGAATGTTATGCTAATCTAGACACATGTTATTCTTGATGTGCACACGGTTTTCCCCAGAGTTGTTTGCATTTCTTATTATACCCAGAGCATGGGATAAGATCTTGGGATGACAAAATCAGCGAGAACTTAGCAAGGTTCATAAACTATTTATTTTGTCTTAATTTAATCTTAAAACTGTTTCTTTTTGTAATTTTAGTTTTAAAATTGACAATGTCTATTATTTTTTTCTAAACATTCATACAATCCACTTACATTTCTCTTCCATTTTCACATTATAATTACAATTCTCTTCCATTTTCACCTAATATTTTCACGTTATAATTACATTTCTCTTCAATTTTCACCTTATAATCACTTGGTAGTATGATTACATTTCTCTTCCATTTTCACCTTATAATTACAATTCTCTTCCATTTTCACCTAATATTTTCACGTTATAATTACATTTCTCTCAATTTTCACCTTATAATCACTTCTCTTCAATTTTCACCTTATAATCACTTGGTAGATGACTTCAATTTTCACCTTATAATCACTTGGTAGATGACACATACGGTCAATAGCTTTGGGACAAACTAGAGAAAAAATAGTGTTAGGACTAAGTTAAGACAAATGGAATATTTTAGAAATCAATCTTCCTAATTTCTCCAAAACCAGCTGAATATTTTGTCCTGCAAGACTGAATCTTTTAATAAATCAGCTGGCCTTTTATTTTATTTGTGAACTCTGAATCTTTTACCATGATTTGCAGGGTTTTTCCTATGAGAAATGGAATTTGTATGCATATTATTTTATGCATCTGTCAATATAAATCTATATGTTCATAATTTCTGTAACTGAGTTTGATATGCATATTATTTGATGCATTTTACTCATTGATTTTGTCTCAAGATAACATGTTTTAATCTCTCCTTAATTGGTTTTTATATAAACAAAAACTTCAGGCTAAGCAGCAAAAATGTTTCAAATTTTTTTTACTGATAAGAGATTTACAAATGAATCAAAAACAAGAAGGGGGTATCAATTAGGACCCCAACAGCTCAAGTACATTACTTTCCTAAGTGACTCTTCAGAAGCCTTTAATTTTTCTTCTTCAGCTGATATTCTTGAAACTACTGCAGAAGACTGAGAAGATAGCTTCTTGGCTTGAGACAATGACCTGATGTTGTTCTTGGCATGATGGTGCAGTGATCTTATGGTGTAATTCCATCTACAGAATCCCTGATCTTTCAATGCCTCCACTGCTCCTACACTTGCTGCTACAATCCATGCTTTTCTTGCACAACTCATTTTTCAGGTGAATTTCTTCAAAATCTTTTTTAAGTAAAAAAAACTCTCTTGCTTTTATGTTAGAACTTTTAGAAGATTGATATGAGATGGAGAAGTTGAGGTAAATGGCTGCTTATATAGAAAAACTGGTGCTTGTTTTTTATATTTATTTATTGGGTTTTTTTCTTTTTTCTTTTTTGGATTTGGCATATAAAAACCATTGAACAATGAAAAAAACTAGGGGCTATTGATTTTTCCAGTGGTGTTGGAGACAATAGGTTTTTTTTTCAAGGTGTTAGTGGGTTGTTATGTGAAATGACTATATTGCCCTTGGAATTTTGTGGTGGGACATCTGCAAATGAGGGGTATTATTGGTATATTGGTCTTGAAGGAAACACTTTTAGGTTTGATGTGCACACTGTTTTGCTGGCATTTTTCTATTGTATTGCACTGTGAGAGAGAGAGAGAGAGAGAGAGATAAGATCTTGGAATGACATGAAACCAGATAAGGCATGTGGTATTATGAAAATTTTTAATTAATAAGCTTTCTTTCCTTTTTTTTCCTCATTTATTTTCTTTACTCAGCTGACCCTTTTTTTATACACTTTTGATACTTTTATATAACTTTTAATATAGTTTTTTTATTGTGTTTACATTTTATAATAATTTTTTTTTTATCTTTTAAAGATTAGAATTTTTTTATTTATAAAAATATTATATAAGAGTTTTGCAAAAGAAGTGAATTAAAAAATATATTATATGAGATTAGAAATAATAGTGTTTTGTTGGTTTTGGTGAGATTAGAAATTCACTAATAATGAGTTTTGCTCAAGTTAAACTTGAAAAAGTGAAATATATATATATATATATATATATGGGATATCTAAATTCAAGTAGTATTTTCAAGTTTAAAAAAAATATATTATTTGGGAAAAATAGACCTTGTTTCTATAAAAGGCTCCATAATTCTTTTAAGTTATTGATCAATAATTACTTGGAGGAAATAGGAAGCTTGTTTGAAGACTATTTTACTATGCTACACAAATTATCATAAAATATGGTCAGATACTTTATACTATTTTGTGTATTACTTTATGTATTATTTTTTTTTATAATGTATATTTTTTTAAAAATTTATCTTTTTTCTTTAAGTTTTACTTTTTAAAAAGTGATCCATGTATAGAAGATCCGACCCATTAAATATATATGACCATAGATCAATATGAAATCTAGTTATTCCTTTCTCTTAAACCCAATATTGCATTTTACATTGATTTATATCTATTTTAATTTTTTTAAAAAAAATAACAAGTTAATGTAGCCAAAGGTATGGAATCAAAGTAAAAGGTTTTGGATTTTGGATTAGTATTTTTGTAATGAAAATGAATCCAAAATATTCTATAGGTCAATAGTCATACTAATTCTACATTTGATAATCTTGAGTTTCAACTTTCTTTTTCCCAAAAGGAAAATTGATGACATGTGGTGTGTGCTCTGATGGCATGATTTCGAATTTGAGTTATTTAGAAAATCGGATGCCAGTCTAGTGCTACTGTTTGAGGTATGATCTCTCCCGATTTCTTCTTCCATATCAGTAGATGACTCTCGAATACTGATTTACCAAAAAGATATATGGAAGAAGAACAGAATGGATTCTTTTTTGCAAATTTCATATTATCATACTTGTTTAAAACAATCTATATATGTACATTCTTTCTCATAAGCTTTTTTTGTCTATAACTAATTGGGACCCCAACAGCTCAAATATATGACTTTCCTCATAGATTCTTCAGATTGTTTTGCTTTTTCATGATGAGTTCTTGAAATCAATGAAGAAGAGAACTTGTTGGGTGACTCATGAGACAAAGATCTGAGAACATTGTTCTTGGCATGTTGTTGAAAGGATCTTAAACTATAATTCCATCTACAGATTCCTTGATCTTTCATTGCCTCTACTGCTGCTATACTTGCTGCTATAATCCATCCTCTGCTTCTCATATTTTCTTCTCTTTTGAAAAAAAATCTTGCAGAATTCTGTGAAGAGATGATAAGGGCTTTTTTTTTTAATACTTTTCTTGAATTTTCTTCTAGTTTTTTCTGTCTTGAGGAGATTATATATACATTGAAGAAGAAGAAAAAACTAGGGGCTTTGTATTTTTCCAGTGGTCTTTAGTGAAGTTGTGGGCTGTTTTTTGGTATGTGAAAAGACTATGCTGCCCTTGTCTTTCTTCTTCAATAGCTTGAGATGTGAAGGGTGTAATGGGAAATTCAGGTCTCTTTTTGAAGAAGAAGAAAGTAGGGGCTTTGTATTTTTCCAGTGGTCTTGGAGAGAATTAGTTTTCAGTGAAGTTATGGGCTGTTTTTTGGTATGTGAAAAGACTATTCTGCCCTTTCTCTTTCTTCTTCAATAGCTTGAGATGTGAAGGGTGTAATGGGAAATTCAGGTTTTTTTTTAAGAAGAAGAAAGTAGGGGCTTTGTATTTTTCCAGTGGTCTTGGAGAGAATAGTTTTCAGTGAAGTTGTGGGCTGTTTTTTGGTATGTGAAAAGACTATTCTGCCCTTCTCTTTCTTCTTCAATAGCTTGAGATGTGAAGGGTGTAATGGGAAATTCAGGTTTTTGTTTTTTGTACACATCTTTCAGTGATGAAATGATGGTGAATGTGCACATGGTTTTGTTAGAGAAATCCATTTGCCCTTTCAAACAATGGACTTTAGAATGACAAAATCTGGCTGAACATGATTTATGAGTAAATTTCTCAATTTAGTATTTTCATTTTTATTTTAAAGAAAATTTCTCTCAAAATTTAGAGAAAATTAATTGAATTCTTTAAATATTCTTGGAGTTTAAACTTGTTTTTCCTCTAAATTTAGAGAAAATTAATTTAAATCATGAAATATTCTTGGATTTAAACTTGTTTTTCTCTAAATTTAGAGAAACTTTCACATAAAACCTTAAGATTATTTAAGGTATTTAATTAGATCTCATTATTTTGTTTAATAGAGTAATAAGTGGGTTGAGCAAGTGAAATATCTTTTTTAACCTTTCTCATTAGTTAAGTGAGATTTACATATTTTTTATTTTCAGATTCTGCCTTGGAATTGTGGGCGATAACTACCCCTAATTTAGTTCGTGGAGGGGGGAAGGGGAGAAAGAATCACACCATTTACTTCCACTTCCACTATAGGAAGTATAATCATTTACTTCAAAATTGTTTGGTAGTGGTGGAAGAGAAGTAAATAGGTTTTATTATATATAATTTTTTATTATATTTATTGTATGAAGACGCTGGAAATGTTATATATATTGAGTAAAAATTTAGTTTATGATAGATTTGTAATAAATTAATTTATAAGAGGATAAAATAGTATTTTCAATATCATTTGCTAACATAAAGGAGAGTGCAACCAAATGACACCCTTCTCTAGCTTCAATCCAACCAAATTATCGTTAAAACTTTCTGGAAATAAATGTTTGGTAATTAAAAAAAGACTAAATAAATTATTTCGAGATTAATATTATCAATTTTTCTTTAGTATTTTCATTTTTATTTTATACAATATCAAGATAAATATTTACTATATATAGAGAAACAAATAAAGAAAAAAAAGGATATGAAAAGATTTGTAATTTATCTTCAACAAACTAATTTGTACTCTCTCCGTTTCATTTAAATTGTTGTTTGGATATAACTTTTTCGTTTTAAAATATCTATTATTTTAATAAGTCAATAAAGTATTAAAAGAAAATTTTGCATAAATATATTTATTTAGAATTACGTAAATGTTATAATATAATAAATATTTATAAATAATTCAAATAAACTCATATTTTTAAGAGAGAGTAATGTAATTTATTTAACTTTAAATAAAATATTATAATTATTTTTTTAAATACTTGTGTCGGTTCTTTACGTGAAAGATAATATAAAACTTAATAAAACGAAAAAATATCATATTCTGGTTAATACTTAATAAAACGACATAATTTTAATAATAGGGCGCGCCATGTGATGTAATTTTCCGTCCACACAAAAAAAAAAAATGGTGGTCCTAATCCAAACAATAATTGTAAGAAATTAAAAATATGGGCCCAAAACTCCATGTTTACCACAAACTATTGGCAAGAAAAAAAAAAGAAAAAGACAAAAGGAAAATTCTACATGCAAACACGTGGCCAAAATTCCATATATAAAAAGCTCTCAATAATCATTCCTTCAAAGCTTTATTAGAAGAACTACTAGTACAGATTGATCATCGATCGGATCATGATGAGGAGGAGCTGGCCGGACCAAAGATACTCCAGAGCCACGGCCGGAATCGAGCCTTCTCCAGCAGGAACCATATCGGATCCGGGCGGAAACCCAGAAAACCAGGGAACTTCCAGATGGGTTTCTTCCGGTGGTGGGTGCAGATCATCAGAGCCTATGAAGAAGAACGGGAGCCGGAGGGGAAGTAGTGAAGAAGAAGAAGAAGAAATTAGAAGATTACAAAGAAGAGAAGCTCAGAAGGCTGAAAATGTCATGCACCTTATTTGCTGGGGACCCAAGTAGTAGTTTTCTAATTGTTTTACGTTAATCTTTCTACTCAAGTCTTATATATATATATATATATATCTCCGGCCGCCTCCGCTCCGTTGCACAGACATGGTTGTATTTCAATTTTCATAGAGATTAAGAAACTTAATTAAGTAATAAATTTTGTTTTAATTTTTTATAAAGTTATTCAAATGGTGTGTATTTTTATTAGTTAAGATTTTGAATAATAAAGGGTATATAAAGAAATTAATATGTTGAATAATAAATATGTACGATTAATTTTGTATTAAGGTGATTAGTTTAATGATAACAGGTTTTCTTCCTTAAAAAAAAACAAAAAAAAAAGTATGATTAATTTTTTTTTTTAGTTTTCTGTTGTTTCATATATCTATTATCATGCATTATGTCTATGTTTCGGATCATTTACTTAAATCACATTATTTTCATGTTAATAAATTATGAAAAATATAAAATTTTAAGTGATGTAAGTAAGAAAAATAGATAAATGGAAACATAATTAAATCTAATATATATTTCTTTTTCAATAATTAGAAGCTTAATTCCAAAAGGTAAAAAGAATTTAAATTTTCACCTCGAGTGGAAATCGTTTAGTAATTGTGGTTGGAGGGAAGACAACCATGAAGTAATAATTTTTTTTTTTTTTAGGTTAACTAAAAATAACTATGAAGTTTTTAATTTTTTTTAACCAGAAGTCAATATCAGACCGTATGTTATTCTCGGCCCTTTTTGTTAGACCAGTTCCTTTCAGTGCTGAGTTTTTTACAACCCTCTGTACTTGAATTCATTCCAATCAGTAAAGTCAAGTAGTCTGGTGAAAAGAGAACCCCTACCTACTCTTCTTTCTATCCCTGACCCTTCCAATAAAGGTTCGGCCTTTCTTTTCATTTTAAAAAGTTATATTCTATTCAGATTTCCCCTCAAGTTAGAGACGAAAGGGCGATATAAAGACTGAAGGCATACAATTCAAAGAAGGCCGACCACTAGTCGCTACATAAATATACACTACAGGTAACCAAAAGAAGGGCGTATTCAAAGAACAGAAACTGAGCAGACATGGGGAAGTAACCGGATTCGACAGCTAGCCTATTAGCTATTCTTCCCTAGCCCGTGCCAGATCTGAGCACCTAATTCAGCTATTGATGTCTTCACCATATCGAATAGCCCTAAACTCTACTCTACCAGATTAGCGTGGCGATAGTAGCTCCATACTAAACCCTGTGCAAGTATCTATTATTTTTCTGTTTATAAATACAAACTTTGATTTTATTTTTGTTTAACTATGAATTATTTTTTTTTTTGGGAAATAGTCATGAACCATTTTTTTACCTCTCAAATATATCAATTTATTAAAAATAATTAATTTATTTACGAGGTCAAAAATAGTTTTATGACTATTTCTAGAAAGAAGAAAAAATAAAATCAAAATTTATGGATATAAAAAAAATTAAAAAAATATAAAATAATTGATGATTTTTAAGTATATTTCCTTTGCTTGCAATGAACTCATTTCAAAATCCTTAATCTTTCTGCTCACAAAAATATATAGAAAATCCCAAAACAACAACATTAAAGTTGTGAAACATTAAAACATCCAAAAAATCAGATATCAAAATATCTGATTATTAGTTCATGAATTTGGACCCCAAAAACTCAAATACATTACAGTTCTAAGGGATAATTCTGCCTTCTTCAGCTTGTTCTTATCAGAATCATCATCATCAGCAGCAGCAGAAGCAGAAGCAGAAGCAGCCTTCTTTTTCATGACTTCAGAAAGTCTATTGGTGCAGCCACCAGAAAATTCAGCCAATTTTTTGATTTCTTCATCATATTTTTGAATCTTGTTTTTCATCTTTTTTGTTTCTTCTGTTTCAATCTGCAACTTCACTTTGATACTCTTCATCATTGTGTTCATTAAAGCCTCAAGCTGAAACTATAGTATATTTTTGGAAGGAGGGAGAAATGGATATATATATATATATATAAAAGAGAAGAATTAGGTGATAAGATCATTATTTTATAAAATAATTCTTAGTGTTTTAAAGATTGGATCTTGTAATATTTTAATATGAGTCAGATATTTTATTATTAAATTATTACAGTATTTGTAATCCTGAATTATACCTGAATCAAATATTAGATTTGTTACGTTTGTTTATCGATACTTGTCATATTTTACTAATAATGCACGCAATTTTTATTCATCATTTTGCGAAAACGTTGCAACTTTAATGAAAATTTCTATTATACCCTTTTATAAAAAGATAAATTTTAAATACTTTTAATTCTTCTAACATGAAAACATGCAGAAATATTAATGATGAGAAAGATTAATTTGAAGGGTATTCTAGTTCATATAAGAAAAAAATCATTTACAATTTTGTTTTTTTTAAAGGCGTAATGTCTGAAATATAACAAGTAAAAAGATGGAGAGTTTTTTTTTCAACAAAATGGAGGGAGTGTCAACTATTAAGAAATTAGTTCAAAATGTCACTAAAAAATAATTTTGCTTTATGCAATAGAAAAAGAAATATGACATTTTCATCTCAAGTTCATTTTTCAGTACATTTCTTTTAGTTATTTAATAATTTAGTACCATATGTTTGTTGATTGATAATTAAGTGACTAAATAAGAACTTCGACTAAATTAATTTTGTCAGAAATATTGTAGCTCATTGTGAGATGTGATTTTTTAACTGTTTGTAGAGATTCAAACATAATTTTCATTTTTTTTAATAGGGTTTAATTCTAGAAATTAATTTATATTTTATACATCCAAAAATAGAAATTAAACTTTGATACTAATCAAGATCATTGTAATTAATTACAAAAATCTAGGTTGCCTGCTGCTGGTTCCACATCTCCATTGGAGGAGAGGGCATATGAGCATGTGATGAGAGGATAAAAGTCATTAGGAATATGAATTTTATAAAATTAATTATGAACTTTTTCAAAGTATTTGGATAAGATCAAACACATAAATATGTCAACTTGATTTTTAATGCCATATAGACTTAAGCATTGTGGCTCTATCCAATAGTCCTTAAAACAAAATTACTCCTAAGGAAGGATTTAAAAGACGAGAGCGCAATTCATGAATTTATTAGTATTTACTGACCTTATTTAGTAACTGTTTTTACTGTTAGAGTTTTGTATTGTTTTTACTTGTCTCATTATGATTCTAACGCAACATTTAATGAACTTTTTTTTTTATAATACTATACTCCCTCTGTTGTTTTTATTTGTCACCTGGTAGGAATTTTTGTGTTTTTTTATTTGTCACACAGTGGTTCCAACGTAATATTTAATAAATTTTTTGGCATAATACCCTCCCATTAGTAACAAATTCTAATCCTTTTTAGTCTTCTGATATGGAAACTAGTAGAATTCCTAATGAGGAAAGAGAAAACTATAAAGAATCACTCCATAATAATTACTTGTCAAGCTCGAAGCTTGGCTCGTTCGATTTTTTTTAAAAAAATTTATTTATTTTTTAAAAAGTAATACGAATTGAGGTTGGATCTAAATAAGTTCAGCCTGTTCAAGTCCAACCCGTATATACATTACTATTTATAATTTTTTATTATGTTATAATATGTTATATATTATAATTATATATTATGTTGTAATTATTTATTACAATTAAGAAATAATCTAATAAATATTAAAATAGGATAAAATTTTAATTCAATTGAAAGAAATTTTTTTATTGTTTTGTAACAAATTTGCGTGTAAACTACATATAAATATAAAACATTAATTCTTTGAATATATAATTTTATAAATGTCTAATGAAATTTAAATAATAAAAATAATTTAAAATTGAAATTCTTTCTTTATCTTTTAATTTTTTTTGTTTTAATTTTTTTAAAAAGATTATTTGGACCGAGCCGCCCGAAATTTGGCCCTAATAATGTAAGCCGAGCTCGGTCTCATTTTTCTTAAACTTAAATTACTCAGTTAGAGATCGGATCGATCAAGTAAAGCCTAACTTATTTAGATCTGTTCACAATCTAATTGTTATAAAAAAAAATATGTATTTCATATATAAAGCATCCAAGTTAATAAAAAATATGGATAAATTTATAGAAATAAAAATATATTATGTACCTAATGAAAATCGAGTTTATGAACATTTTGTGCAATTCAATAATAATTGAAATATATCTATAACTATTTATTTATTTATTTATTTTATCTCATTAATTGGGTAATAGATTTAAATTTCTTATGTATTTTTCTATAATTAAGAAATTGAAAAACACCAAAGATGTAGCTTTCTATTATTTAATGCTTCAATATACCATCCATACATCTTGATGAGCCATATGGCAAAGTTATCCTAAAGACAGTTGGCCTATATTTCTTTTTTGTTTTTCTCCCTAATTTTACCCTATAATTGTTATGAAAAGGGAAAATCCTTGTTTATAAAACCCCATCAAACTGCTCAACGCCCAAATGAAATATGTAAATTATGGCTGCAAACATGAGTTACGCTGAGATTTTATAATTTTGTCAACATGCAATAATCCATAGTTTTTTCTAATTAAGCCTTAGTTTGGTTGGGGTGAAATCAAGGAGGAGAAGATGTAAATAGTTCGTTTGATTGCAATGTAAAAGTAGGGAGAATATAAATGAGAAGGGGGAGCTCTCCTTCTATGTCAACAAATTAGTCTCTCCCAAAACGGACAGATTGGGAAGTGAATGATGTTAAAAATTACAGTTCACCATCTTACAAATTAGTTTATTATAAATATATTATAAACTAAACTCCTACATCATATATGTTTATATAATATTCTTAATTACGTAAAATGCAGAGTAAATTATATATAATAAAAACCATTTACCGTTCATTTTTCACCACAACCAAACGAAGGGAAGTAAATAGTATACTTCCCTCCCGCTCCTACCAAACAATTTTGAAAGAAATGAATATACTTCCCTAGTGAAAATAAATGGTGTCCCGCTACAAACTAAATTAGGACTAAGTTTCTTAATCCATGTAAAATTTGAAATGGAACCAAAGATTTGGGACGGAGGAGTATTTATCTTTTAAAATTTAGAGTTTTTCTTTTTAAGTTTAGGACATCGAAGCAATTAGATGTCCAACTCAGGTCTATATGACACGACCGATCAATAGAAATACACTATTTTTGTCTTATATTCTATACATCATACTAGATAGATAACATATTCATGGAATACGATTCACTTTTAAGATGCCTCGTGGTGAAATGTGAGGCTTAAAATCTCGTGCTAAAACGCGTAGAGGTTCGAGAAATCCAAATAAGGGGAACTAACCATTTCTTCTGATTTTCAAACCTGCTCCCATTTCGAGTCAAGAGATAAACTGTCCATATCCGGTTCATCCTTCGGAACCATATCACATCCCGGATCTGATGAAATAGAGCTGTCTTTTTTGTATACTTTCCCCGGTTCCGTTGCTACCGCGGGCTTTACTGGATCCTATTTCAATGGGAACTTGATGAGTCGATGGAGTACGTTCGCAAGAATGAAACTCAAAGGAATTGACGGGGCGAAGGCGTCCTTGGGGTGATCTCGTAGTTCTTACGGGGTGGAGGTAAATGTAATGAATTATTTCAAGACCAAACCCAACCAGTTGTTGCTGATACCTTCTTCTCGGTTCCTTCTTCCATAACCCCTTCCCTGCCCGCATCGAGAAATAGAATCCTCTTCCCCAGGGATCTCAGATGAGGGAACCCTGGGAGAGCCCCCGGCTCCCGGGGGTTCATTCATTTGACCGTAAACTAGAGCCGTATCAATTTTATAGTTTCCGTTGGTGCAAATCCAATCATTTCAATTTAACAACGATTGCGTGAATTGCTTAAACAATTCCAATTTGGTTTGTTTGGTTTTTTACTTTACTTCATTCAACCGACGGTCTAGCACAAAATTCAAATGAAAATGTGAAAATGCTCATTGAATGAGCAATTCAATAAGTGAGCTTGGATCAAATCGGTATTCTGATTAAATCCGAGCTCTTGGAATTGAAATAAGTTCGACAGCAAATTACAAAATCTTGATAAAAGTTTATATTAGAGGATCTACTACACGAGCAAGCAAACTATTTTATAACTAAACGTGCGAATTTCTCTATTAGAAAAAGAAAAATAAGTAAAAATATGAGAAATCTGAAGGAGAGGTCAAAATCAATCCAATGAGAAAAAGAAAAAAGAAAAAAGTGGATAAGTCGGAAAAGCCTTTGTTGCCTCTTGAGGCTCTGCTTCGACCTCTCTCGCCCTCTTTTCCTCTTACAGTCCCCCCACTGTCCACAGTTCTTCTTTCTTTCTCTCTCTCTCTAATGGAAAATCTCAAAATCATTACATAATTTTATGTATATTTAGGGAAATTTCATTTATAGATACAAATATATTTATATACAAATCTCGAATTACTGTAGAATTTGTTTTTTTTTCTTTTTATTTTTTTTTTGGTTTGTAAGATTGGAATTTCAATCTTCAAATGGCGGCTGTGACTTCAGTGTCAACATTCTCAGGAATAAAGCAATCCTTTGATTGTTCTAGGAAAATTTCTGCTCGAAATTTGTCTTCGAATTTCGAAGTACTTAAGTTCCGTTTAAGCTGCTGCGGCGTTGATTCTCTTACTGTTAATTCTAGAGCTTCACCTAATAATACCGATAGAAATGCTCCGTACTTTTCCGTTCAGTGCATGTCCTCTGGTACAGGTGAGGTTACTGAAGTTATATTGATTTGTTTTGGTAATTAGGAAATGCAGGATGATTTTAGAAGAATTAGGACTTTTCAAGGTTTTTCCTTTTTTTCTTTTTCTGGAATTGGATGATTATTGTTCATTATTTCGTCAAATTTGCAAAATTTATATTTTTTCCTCTTTGATAAATTGATTTCTGTGAATATTTAGAATGATAGAAAGAAAAAAAAAATCTGACATTGAATTTAGAGGCTTTGGTTATGAAACTGGATTTCGAAATTTATTGTGATGAAATCACAGTAACTGCTAATAATATTATGCTTATGAATTGGAAAGATCCCTAATTTGACCATTTAAGTTAAGTCTTCTGCTTAAGGAATAATTTTGGGATTGTTTAATTGTAGAGAATTACTTGTTTCATTTATTACTCAACAGAATGAAGGTATCACCGTTGTTATTTTCTTAGTAATGCTGCTGAATTTCAATTCGAGAAATATTTCATGCGATTCTGGCTAAAAGTTCTAATTATTACTGTAGTATGGTAAATAATTTATCATTTTGGTTGATTTGGGATCACTAGGATTTTTTTATTGGTAATCAAAAGAGAAATCATGTTACCGTGTCATAAATTTTTTCTAAGTGTGCTATTTTTGCAGATATCCCAACAGTGGCAGAGACAAAAATGAATTTCCTAAAGGCTTATAAGCGGCCAATTCCAAGTATCTACAACACTGTATTGCAAGAGTTGCTTGTCCAACATCATTTGATGAAGTACAAAAGAACGTATCGGTATGATGGTGTGTTTGCCCTTGGATTTGTTACTGTATATGATCGACTCATGGAAGGATATCCTAGTGATGAGGATCGTGAAGCCATTTTTCAAGCTTATGTAAAAGCTTTAAATGATTCTCCTGAGCAATATAGGCAAGTATATAAAAAGGGATAAATTTAGTTATCTTTTTTTTTTCTTTCTTTTAAATTTTTTTTATTTGATTATTCCTGTACTGTGCTGTTTGTACCAGATACTAAATGGAAGGCTATATTAAAAAGCATATGTAAACAGATTAACTGATAATATGTGTGTCCCTTTAATATAACAACTACAACAAAAACTCTAGTGTATGCAGAATGGGTATACTCCCTATAATTTCTTTTTGGAATGTCAAGATGTACTAGTCTTCTAGGATTTTCAGGAAAATCGTTGCTGCCTCAAAACATTTATCCATGGAAGTGTATGTTGTTTAGCCTCTCAAATTTGTAAATGCTTATACTATTGATTTCCTATATAAGTAACAAAATGAAAAATCCGATCTAATTCATGGCATTTTATAGCTAATCTGAGTATGGAACTAAACATCCACCAAGAAAGTAAAGAGGAACGTGTTCATAGTTTCTGTTTTTGGTAGAAGTTTCGCTATGCCTCTAACTATGATTTCACTGCCCTGGAACATTGTTCTTCAGAGCCGATGCACAAAAATTAGAAGAATGGGCCCGTGCTCAAAATCCTAGTACATTAGTTGATTTTTCATCCAGGGAAGGAGAAGTTGAAAGCATTTTAAAGGACATTGCACAAAGAGCTGGAAGCAAAGAAAGTTTCAGTTACAGTCGATTCTTTGCTATTGGCCTTTTCCGCCTTCTTGAGTTAGCAAATGCTACGGAGCCCACTATCTTGGAAAAGGTACATCTCATAGCTGATAATTATTATTCCAGTCCGAACTGTGAATTGATACACATTGATCATACACTTCTCTGACCAAAAGTCATTCTCCATATCTTAGATTTGAAGTCATTAATTCTGTTCCCGGAATCATCTTAATTGATTTTTCTGCTTAAAGACTCCGTGGTTTCCATAAATAGGAGACATTTCAACATGGAAAACATTCTAAAGCATTAAATATAATATCCTAATGTATTATTGCTGAAAGAAATAAGGGGAAATTAACCAATATAATCAAGATAGAGCTTAATCCCTCTAAATTCTTCAATTCTCAGAGCTCATCTGTTATCTCCAGAAATTACTACATGGCTTGTTGAATGAGATTTTCTATTCACCTATTTTAGTATATTTAAGTTTACCATAAGGAACTTTCTTTCATGCTTGCATCAATTTGATTAAAATGGCTCTGAGTGCTCTGGCTTAGAGTAGGGTTTTCTTTTGAAGTATTTTGCATTTTGGACTGAGGAATTTTGATATTCAAGTTTCATACACTGGAGAGTTTCTTTAGATAAACTGGGATGACATACTATCTCAACATATTCAGAAGCTCTCCATTTTCATTTTCTCTTGTAATGTCCACACTGATCCAACATGGCTAAGGATAAAGTTTTTGATACATTGAGGAAATATGAATTGAGATTAACATATGGTCATCTACCATGAACTAATAACCATAAATTATTGCCCTCCTATAAATTGGCTTAACTTTTCTGCGGAAAAAGTATCACGAATAATGAATATCACATAAATATTTATCTATAGAAGCTTTTGCTCTCTCTACTGTTTCTCTTCTTATACCCGACATATTCATAAGTTGTTAAATTTTATAACCACATTAATTTCAAGGGTAATCAGAAAAAATGCCCTCAAAATATGAGTTAGTTGCAACTTCTTCCATGCTTTTAAAAAATAAGCAATATTTCCCTTCTAAATTTTCAATGTCGGCAATGGTGCCTCCCATCAAATGCTAATAGTCACCTAATATTTGACCATTTGACACGAAGTTTTATGGAACATTGACAAGTAAGGGAAACTTCTGAATAAATACTTTTCTTTTTCTTACCTTTATTCCTTCTGTCATCTCTTTTATCTCCGAGTGGCGACCACCGCTGTCACTGATGATTGTTATCCATCTCTCCCCATCTGACCTCCACCTTCTCTCCTTTCTTCATTCAGCCAAAGAAGCTTTTTTCATCTCCGATTTCTATTTTCCCGACCACAACTTCAAGCAAACAGAAGTTTACCCTTTCATAACAATGAGAAAATCTGCATCTAGAACTCATGCGAGCCAGAAAAACTTCAATTCATCATCAATTAGAAACACAAATTTCCACCTGAACCTAAAGATGAGATTCTTTTTCCTCCTTTCTTCTCCTCCCTACGTTTTTTGCTGAAACTCTAGATTGGCTACACCATGATGAGCAAATTGCTTCACCTCTCTACTCTCCTAATCTATGAATAGATCTGGAAACTTTAAAGTTCTTCCATAGATTCAAATCTGAGATACCAGAAATTCCGTGTTGAACTCAAAATTGGTTTGTGAGTTTGAGAACTTTATGAAAAGATTAAGATATTCTCGAGGATGGATTTGAATTGTATCTTATAAAAGGAGTTCAAATGGTTCTGGTCAAGACCCGAAGACAAGTATGGTAACTGGTGCTATTGCCGGTGGTGCAACAAGTGGCGGCGGAGACAATAGCCATGGAAGCTGCCACCGGTGCTATGAAATCAAAAAAAAAAAAATGACAAGGAAGGAAGGAGAAGAAGGAATAAAGAAAAGAAAAAGAAAATTAATTATGTATGACTCTCTTTGCTTTTGGCTGTTTTCATAAAACTCCGTCAAAAGGGTCAAATTGCAAGGGACTGGGTTCGTTTGGATTAGAAATAAGAATGGCAATAGTTGATATTTTTTCTTCGATTTTCATAAAAGGTAAATTTTATGTGAGAGAAGGTGTGGGGTCCAATGCAAAAAAACAAAATGATTTGGATTGTTAAATCTAATCCAAATGCACACGTCAGGGTACAATTGCAGATGTTGAGAATTTATGAGGGCAATATGGATTATTTTTAAAAATAAGGGTTACAATTGCAACAAATTCATATTTTGAAGGGTATTTTTGTCTTTAACCTTAGTTTCAATTTCGCTTAAGTTAGAAGTACCAAGAAAGTCCACTTTCAGTGAAAAAGGATAAGAAACAGAGATAACTTGGGGTTAAATATTAGAAAGGCTAGATTGTTTTACTCAAAATGACCTTTATTAGTCAGAGAACCATAGAATTCAGAAGCTGCATTGCTAAATGGAGTGGAACAGTTGGCTCATTTTTCCTGGTTTGTGCTCACTTTTTAACTTCAAGTGTCTATGACAAATTTTTTGAACTCTGTTGGCAAAGGATTCAATTGGTGCAGCTAGGCAATATGGTGGAAAAGGTGTAACATCACTGATTATTTTAGGAGATTGTCCAGTTGTCTATATTTTCTGATAGAGTTGTTTCAATAAGCATTCCCTGAAAATCCACGAGTAGTTTCATTTGCACTTCTTAGTATGCTGCTATACAATTCTGTGCAATTCAGAAAGGACGAAAAGGTAGGGCGGGAGGTTGGGAGAAATGTAGTTCTTCCAAAACCATGAAGTATGACAAGTGATGCATACTCAAGCTAGATGATTTTTTCCCCCAACTTATACTCGAATAAGATGCTTCACTGTTATTCATTTATGCAATGGCAAAATAAGTAAATTCTGCATTGTTGTGAATTTGCCTTACTTCCTTTGCTAGAGAGGCAATAATCCTGTCATTATCCTTAATCTTGGTGTCCTTCTGAAAGAACTCTGTTGTCTTCATATGTTAGACTCTAGTTGGAGATGTTCTTGGATCCTCACCATGCGATCCTCTTTTATGTCTACAAAAAGAATTAATTGCATTCTTTTATGTAATGTCCTCTCATGTTAGATTGTCAACAGCTTTCTAATTGATGTCACTGTTACCATTTTATCCATTGACAAACAGGAGATTCTATGTATTCTTTGTCTACTTTTTTTTTTATTTTAATTTTAAAATGAATTTCGTAATCATTTTCATCAATTTTTTTGCTTTGCTTCTTTTGACTTTAGCATTGTCCTGAAGATAATGGATGGGAACTTAGTAGCTATTTTTGGGTTAACTAACCATTTTTACATGTAAGTATTAAAATAAATAAAATCCAAGTGAAAGGCAGGAGGCTTGGGGAAACGAAAGATCAATAAATGAAAAGGAAAGATAATCAATTGATTTAACATCAAACTAGCTAGATTTCCTTGAAAGTAGATATAGTTCACTAGAATTAAGCAAGATTCTTGTTGTAAGTTTTCATGGGTATCCTTTGGCAAAGATTTTCACCACACAAACACCTTATTCTGTTGCTTTTTGCATAAGATATTTATCCTAGCTGTTGTATTTCTTTTTAATCTTTATATTTGTAATACATCAGTTAAAGTTATCCTCCCCTAATTGCAAACAAATATGTGAAACCTAGTATTACATTATGGCCGTTCTAAAATGAGGTAAGCCCCAACCTGTTATGATAAAGAATCATGCCTTTCTTGATGCAGCAATAGAATGTCAAATTAAGTCAAGATTCTTTAGCATCTGCAATATGATAACGAATGTACAGGACTCTTGAATGCTGAAATTTTTGTAATGTCTTGTTCTGTTTGTATTTCAGCTGTGTGCTGCACTGAATGTGAACAAGAAAAGTGTAGATCGGGACCTTGATGTTTATCGCAATTTGCTTTCTAAGCTTGTTCAAGCAAAAGAACTTTTGAAGGAGTATGTCGACAGGTATGGATATCCTTCTCCCAAATTCGTCTATACATGTTTGTTATCTGTTGCGACTACTACTCACCATCACCAGACCTTTTCTTTCTTGATCTAAACCATGTGTAGTCCTCAATTGTTTCTATCATAAATATCATTTATGGTATTGTTTCGCCTTTTCAGGGAGAAGAAGAAAAGAGAAGAGAGGGTCGAAACTCAGAAGGCCAGTGAAGCAGTTAAGAACTGATTCCAATACTGAGATCTGTAGTCAAATGTACGTCGCTTGTTACAGCCTTTTGGTGCTTAAGCCTCTCTAGACTGTGGTATAGAGTTTTGATGTTAGTGACGACACTGTTTACTGATATCGCGATAAATTTTAATGTTTGTGTACTTTAATGTAAAACTCTTTTAAGTTGTTTTGTTTATAATGTAATTCATTTCGAAGCTCTAATCTTCAGTTTATAATCCACTTTCGATACACTATTTTTCATGATTCAAGGCATAGTTCTCTCTCTTTCAAGCCTTTGATGCTTAGATGGAGTTTTGTTCATACCATTGATGTCCAAAAATGGGGGAAGAAGGCACTAAGTAAAGGATTAGGATATGGTTGTTTTTTTCATTTTCGTTTATGCTAAAATCTCACTTGAAGCACTCAAATTTGCATACAAAAGCAAAAATTATTAATTATACCAAAAATTATTAATTTAGTTATACCAAAAAAAATTTTTAAAATAACAATATTTAATATACTTAAAATTAATAATTTATCTAATTAAAGTATATTTAGATAGTTAAAAAAAATAAGAAAGTGAAAAAGTATAAAAGTCGGATATGATAATATAGGTTATGTTTTCTATTATTAAAATCCCTAATTTTTAACTTATTTGGTATTGAGTTTACATATATATATATATATATATATATAATTTCTCTTTCTAGAAAGAAAAGAATGATCCTTTGGTTCTTCACTTCTTGTCCTCACTTTCTTGATTCCACTAAACTATACATTTTGGGTTCTCTTTATTCTATGCATTTCTTCTCTTAATTTTCTCCATCTTCTCCGTTATCCCTGGCCGCTGACACGACAATATCCCCAGATTCGCAGCAAGTTCCCGTAAAAAATTCTGGATCCTTGCTGGGGATTTGTAGAATGGAGATGGTAAAGGGTTGCCGAGTAGGATTTATGTCTCCTTCTCCTCCAGTGTATTTTCATCGCTACAGGTGACTAAAGTTTGATAATTATAATAAAATTTGTCTTTCTTGTGATGAAATGAAGGATGATTTAAAGAAAAATTAGGATTTTTAGTTTCTCCTTGTTGAAGCATATGATCATTGCTTCTCTCCGATTCGCTATATCTATTTAGGTATAATCTTTGAAATGATTTTTGTAATTGTACCTAGTTTATGTTAATAGAGTTTATATAACCTAGTTTCTCCTTCTTGTTATTTTTTTCCTTTTTTAATTTGGCTATGATTTGGTTTCTTGGTTATTTGAAGAAATTAGATTGCTTTATGTATTTCTCTAGGTTTGGTGCCACTGCAGATGGCTCAATGGCAATTGCGACAGAAATTGAAGTCCTAAAAGGTTTATAAGTGGCGAATTCCAAGTATCTACGAAGTAAAGGTTGAATGATCCATATGGTGCCTGTTGTTGCCTTGCCTTTGTTTCCTTACTAATCAACTGACTCGGGGAAGTTTCTCTAGTAATGAGGATTGTTGAGGCATTTTTCAAGCTTATTCAAAGCTCAAGATGGTGTCATCTAGCTACATGGGAAGCCTAATAATTTTAATCCAGTGATTCCATTAGTGTTTAATCCAGGAAAGGAGAAGTTGCTAGCATTTTAAAGGAAGTTGGTCTTACAGTTGATTCTTTGTCATTAGTCTCTTTATGCCTTCTTGAGTTTGCAAATGCAAAGGACACAACCAGATCACAAGAGGTAAATCTTATCATGGCTTTTGAACTGTTATTGTGATTTTCCATGTCCTCGACTAAGATATTTGTTACCATTGATAATGCTCTCTTTTGATTACTTTAATTGGACTTAGATATCCACTGCATATTCTAACCTTCGGGAGTACAATTTCAACATATATCATATTATCCAGGGAAGAAGAGGGAAAGTAACCCGCTCTAGTGCCTTCCATGTGAAGCTACATCCTTGGAATCTTATGGTTCTTCTGTTATTCCCAGAAACACATATATGGCTCATTAGTTGATGTTTCTGTTCTGGTCCACATTTAGATACGATTTTTCTGAACCCTCATCTATTAGCCAAGATTTCTTCATGCTTGTGAAGTCTCATACAATTAGCTAATTTTTCTAGGAAGATATTAATATTTTGTCATTTTTGCACACCATATAGCTTCGATTTCTTTTAGGATGTCTTTTGAAAGTACTAGCAATACTCCAGTTTCATTTTGTAAAGGGGAAGAAACAAGTTGCCCTGTGGAATTGTTCGAAGGGAGGGCAAGCATTGTTTTCTGAAGATGATCTTGAAATATTTTGAGCGCATTGCTTGGGTGCATGTGGACTAGTTTCTTTGTGAACATTTTTGTTTTGAGAATGAAAAGTAAATCGGTCTATGAGAGAAAAGTTGGGACCCATTGTGAAAAAAGCAGAAAAAAGGTGCATCAACTTCTTGAGTAAAACCAGTCCAAATACAGACATAAAGCTATGATTGACATAAAGAAAATAGCACATAGGTTCATGGTTTGTGATCTTGAACTTGTAGAGTTTAAGGGACTCTATTTGGGTTATAGTTAGATTCAAGTTCTGTTTGAGAATCAGTCTTAGGCTTCATAAAACTGAATTGTTTGTGAAATTTTCAAATTGGTTTTTGATGTGTGAACCCCAATCCAAATACTTTCTTAGATTAATATTGTTGATGCATTAGTTAGTATCAGGAATAACACATGGTTTCCACTTTATTATTGAGGGCGATAGAATTGTTTATTCAGTTGCATCAATCACTTCTATTTGCTGTTTTATGTTCATTTACAGAGTGCTAACTGCCTGCATTGTAATATAGCTTGCAAGATAATAAGCTTGTGCATTTTTCACAGAAATATTCACATATCATACAGCTGAAACACAAGTATTTGTCATACAAGGATAATAGTAAAATAGCTTTACAACCACATCTATTATTTACAGAGAAAGGGTGGAAACAAAAGGGGACTCTTGCAATATCATTATAGAAGTACCATCCGGTGCGCTTCCTTTTCCTTGTTAAACTAATGTGTAAACTCTCCATATCCGGTGCATGTAGTAGAAGCAGTACTTGAAATCTGTCATTTTGGAACTTTTGAACGTTGTTTATGCATTCCTTTTCTGGAAAGGCAAGAATCTTAAGAATCCCTTTAATCCTGATCTCCTTCGTGATGAACCATCCTTTTCCTTCATCTGTGATAGAAAATTCAAACATGAGTCGGAACATATTTTCTTGTATCTCACTCCATTCCAAAGATTGAATCCTCTCTTGTGTGACCTGCTTAGACAATAAAGGGATGTCCTTATGTGGGTAAGGGGGAAGAAATTGAAAGGGTATCCCTTGTTTTTGAGATACTCTCAGTGGCTATGCTATCAGTGGCCTAATACTAATATATAGAAGAATCTATGCATTCTTTCATTTTGTCCATTTATTTTGGCTTCTGTGCTTTTTACAAGCGAAAGAACTGTGTTAACTACAAAACAGTCTCGAACTATATATTTCGTCATCATTTTTATGCTCATATTCATTCTGGATTTCAGGTGAAGGATCGCGAAAAGGGCTCCATAAACAAAGCTTTCAAAGGATTCTGGCCAAATAAACACTTCCGGGCGCCTTTGGCTTCACCCTATTTGATGTTGGTGAATGTTTTTCAGTAAAAGTTAATGAAAAAATGTGTATTCTTCATAATGTAATTCATGTACAACAACACACGCTACGTTTTCAATACAATGATCCTCGCTTTAGCCAAACAAAGAGACTAAAGGTAAGAGAGGCTACGTTTTTTTCACCAAGGAAAACGAACTTTACATAATCAGCAAAAGAAGTCATATTTCTGGTTCCTAAATCATGCCCTTTTAGACCCTTTTATGCATTGCCACTAACTGTAAAATCAACAAAACAAGAAAATGATGGATTAGGTTTCTATCAAAAACGCAAAAATGCAAAGGCCAAAAAGTTGGTAACCTTTCCTGTGGTGTTTTCAGTTCATACACAAAGCATTAGCTTTTGTCCAGAATTGTGATTCACACCTAGAGAATATAACTAAAAATGCCCTTCACGTTTCTTTGCTTTTGCCATTTCATGGCCCATACTTTCCTTAAAGGGCACTTTTTGCCCTGGCAAAACGTAAAGGGCATTTTTTTTTCTAAGTCTCTTTACAGTCATAAATCTCAGCAAACAATCAAAATCATGAACAATGTATCAACCAGTTTATCTCATCAGATAAGCAATAAATTTCCAAAAAAGGGGCCATCTAAAGAATTATTAGGAATATGGTCAATAATGAGCAGAGAGGAGAAGAATTTCCTATCCCCAGAAAGTGAATAATGTAAAATGCATGAAATGGCAGTAACAATCTAACAGCTGGTTAACTGAGATGTGAAATGTCAACCTCATCAGGGATCTTGAACGTCGCTGCAGCGCCAAATTTTCTAAATTCTTCGCCAGTAGACTCGTCATCATCACTGTCTCCATCGTCATGTTCATCGTTGTAGTGGTTACTTGAAGGGTCGCGGAAGCTTTTAGATCTGCAATCAGAGGTGGCAAGCATCTTCACCTGACGAAGATGAGATATCTCCACTACAACTGTATCATCATCAACGGGGAGGGGCTGCTTCCATGGTTCCCCATCGATTCTCATAAATGTATGATCAGCTGCTCCCTTATGGAACTCAAATCGAACTCTGTGTGCCTATGAAGAAACGGAACATAACACATTATTATTGCATTGAAATGGAATATAACACAAAATTTCAGAACAAGAAAAAGAAGAAAGAAACAAGTCTTAACCTGTGCAAGACGAGTTCCATGCCCGTTTGGAGCAAGCAAAACCAGCCCATGCCAAGCATCTCTAAAGCCAACAACTTCAATCAGGCCATCGTCCACGTATGGTGGAGTCAAGTCTCTCTGTATATCAAAATGTAGCATAAATACATGGAACTTAGACAAGAATAAGAAAAAACGAAAGAGAAAGAAATTGAAGTGTTTGAAGATCACACACATCGCGACGTTTAGTTGTGCTTGGTGTTCCCCAAGGGTTTAGTCCACCAGAGAAGCTCGGCAAGTTTAGGCATATGATTGATCTGATACTGCGCGTCCAAAGAAAAAGACAACGAAAGAAAGGGTTACAAGGATCTTGAAAGCTCAGCAGACTGGTTTCGAACAATAAATTACTATTTACCTGTGATGAATCTGAAGTTCTTTCCATTCACCATGTCTTTTCATGACCTTAACTTTTGCAAGTTGAGCTATATTCCTGCATTGGGAATAAAATAGAATTCATCAATCATATTACAGAGACATTGGTAACCACACGGTTGAACTTGCTGCCCGTTTCATTGCTGATAAATCCCAGAAAATTCATTGTTCTTCTTTTATAAGATCTAGAACAAACATCTTCATACTTGGTATCGGATTACTCACCTTGAAGAAGGATGAAAAAGCGAAGCACAAAACCATCCTTGAGAGCATCCGATTTTTGCATACGTACTCTAAATTGCAGTAAGAATGGTGTACAGTGAGCAATTAAATTCAGAAACCAGGGAAGCCATCAGTTGTATACAATCCTAAAAGCATATCAAGAATACCAGAGCAGCTACTGAACAAAGACATCTATCAAGAAAAATGACCTCCTTATCTAAGCCTCGTATATCAGAAGAATATTTACCATGAAGAAATTTGATTGGTTTCTAAATAAACCAGAAAAGAAATGATATAACATAATCATGAACCCCCCAATTGGAAACCCATAGATAACCCACATGAAAGTCCATGCACGTTCGCTACTGACCCTGTATATATCCAAAATGAAGTAAATGCAATAAAGTTTGTACCTGATTAACCAGCTGATTATTAAATTTTTCAGGATGCAGCTTCCTTTCAGAATGAAATGCATATGATACTTGAGCATCCATCCCTGTAGGAATATAGATTCAATCAGAAACTGTATCACATTAATAGTAAGAGGTACAGGGAGATCAACTATGCTGCTTTTTTCCGCTCAGTTCTTTCCTTGCTTTTCCCCAATATCAGGAATTAGTCATTGCTTTTATGGAGATTAGGACATATGTTCTAAGAGTTTTCAGTCTTTGAAAAAGAGGGTCTGTTTTATGTTTATCCTCCTCAAAGTTGCAAGCATTTCATCAAATTCACGATATCAAGACAAACAAATCTTATCTATAAGCAACAACTTTAATTAGTATGTAAACCAGATAACAGAACTCTGATAGCTTACCCATGCTGAAGTAATTCCAGAATCCTCCTCGGAATGTTTGGCAACCTTCCTGGGAAATATTCCAAGATTTGCATGACATCAGTTGAAAAGACCAAGCGCATTTGATTTTTGAAAGTGAAGCTCTTTGGAAACAGAGAAGATAAAATTAAGATATGATCTAGAAGATAGCACACGTCAGAATGCACCTATAGCAAGGAACATCTCATGTAAAAGTTTCAACTCTATTACTGGACTATAATTCCCAAAATATAAAACTGACCATAAGTCAAATTTTCTTAAAAACGAAATTTGAAACAACTCATACCACTATAAAATTTTGTACTGAATTCTAGTTTTTGAGGTTAAACAAGACTTTTACCACATTGAGCTCGTCTGTGGCAGACACTCGGTGGAATGCATGCAAAGAATGAGGCAACTCCAATGGAGCAATTGGATCGCATGAACCTGAACTCGGTATTCTCATCCTCATCAGAATGTGCCAACTGGATTTTAGTCAACAACAGTGACAAAAGAAACCCATTGTCAGGAAACTAAGAAAGACCCTCAAATAAGAAAATTATGAAGATTAGTTGAATTCGACCTGTCAATCAACATTTCCTTGGCTTTCCTAACTTGCTCCAAGAAAGAAATCACAGACTGACGATCCGTCCCTGGATTTTTCTTTCCCTGCGAGATATGGAGCAAAGTAACACAAGAAACCAAATCATTTCCGAAGAAACGTACCAAAACATTGACAACAACTGGAACATCTTGTTTCATGTCATATTTAATTCCATAAATCTACCAAAGGGAAATGGTTAAGAAAAACTTGCACAAGTAACGTTAACTTCTGGAAAACAAAAAGGCTTTCCTTGCAACAGTAATAAGAGGAGAAGAAAAACAAGAACAATAAACTAATTATGAAGAAACATGGATAGGATTAGCAGCTGCAATATTTTGAAAGCAGCTCACAAACTACAGACATGTCAATGAAAAGATTATTATGACATTTGGATCTACAACTTTTTAGTTTCCATTTCAGAGGTATATTCCACCAAGTTACAATGAGGTGCAAAGATGGCTATATTTAAAAACATGCCAGAATGGCTTTGTCCTACATGAATGCCGACAAACAAATGTAATACATTAGACAAACATTGTAATGCCTGATTTACAGAAGCAGCAAATGAGATGTGGAAGAATAACAAACTACCATAAAAGATTATGCATTTAAAATAATTGCATGAGCAGATGCAGTCCAGCACTGGAGAGAGAGAGAGAGAGAGAGAGAGAGAGAGGGGGGGGGGTTGGGACGGTGGGGGGAGGTTGGGGCTCTATTTCTTACCCAACCAAATGCAAATGGAAGGTTGTTTCCGGTCCCCAAAGGCACTGTTGCAATTGGTGGTGGTCGAGACAATTTGAGATCAGAAACAACTCCAAGAAGCCAGCCAGCTGTACCATCACCACCTGCAACCTAGTAAGTATGAAACTTTCAGATATTGACCAGATGAAATAAACAATAAGGGATGCTCAGAAAAATAAAGAAAATAAACTCTGATCATCTAAAGGTAGTTCAACTCACAATTATTCTCAATTTCTCCTCAATCTTGTCAGCAAATTCATCACCACTAAGCTTGAGCTTTTCGAGATTGAGAAATAGCCTACGCAATACACTATCAGGAGCTTCTTCTCCTAAATCAAAAACCTGCGATTTGTTCATGACAATGCATTTTAATTGAGTGCTAGTTAGGTTTCCGGGGATGGTAAGAAGTAGAACTTTCAAGGGCATGAAGAATGCTCCACATGATGCTAAAATACCTGCTGCTTGTTCAAGAGTGATCGGTAAGTCACAAGAAGATTGCCACCAAGTTGACCACCACTTTTCGAATTAATAAACACTAGTACTGGACAGGAAGGAATATCTGGTGATCTCTCAGCTTGAGAGTCAGGTACTAGTATATAAGTAGGGACATAGAATTCCTTCAAGATGTTATCAGACTCAGAATTCAAATTTTCCATTCTATTTCTTCTGTCAATGGCTTCAATCAAAGTACATCTCAAAGAGGAATTCACCTTTTTCTCTTTTCTTGTCAAGTTACACCAAATACCTGCAGCATATGAGGAAAACAGTTAACCACTATCACCTCCAATGTAAGAATATCCAGTAACACAGAGAACAAACTGCAAAGTTGCTTCAGATTATCTTAGTCTCAATAGAATAGATCATTTATGAGTCTTTTAAGGCTTCTCCAACAATTAATCAAGTCAACGTCCGAGAATCAGAATTGAGTGTATTCCTAAAATACAAAAGAAATCTACTCAGCCTTTTCATTTCCTTCAGAGAATCATTCATAAACAAATATTTATACAGAAAATGCCCTAGATCAATACACAATGCCAATTACCAAGTCAACGTCACTGTTACATGATATCATAAGACTTGATCCCTTATAATTACTCGGAATTTCAGTAACTGAGGAAATCAAATAAATACGAGAAACAAGCAAAAAATTCTTGTACAATTAGAATCAACATTTCCGTACAGCACAACCAAATCCACTTTCAATTATCAAGAACCATTATTTAAGCAGAATTCAGCCGATAAACAAAAAACCCAGAAACCCAACATCAAATTATCACCATTATAGTGCAAATTCCACAAAACTCTACATTTCCGACTCACTTTTTCCACCCATTGACATTCACAAATCCAAGAAAACAAACAAGTAACTCTACCTGAAGATGAAGAATTTGATTCTTTGATGCAGTATTCAAGTAATCAAATTGGATTTGCAAATGGATAAAGAATACTGGGGAGAACTTTCGAAAAGTAAAGTGGAATCAAAATTGACAGAATCAGAGGAAATATACAAAGGGTTGGACGTGTGATCCACTTATAACGCGGGAGTAAGTTCAAGATTTGACCAGTTACAACTTTTCAAGATTCTTAACCGTGTACAATGGGAAGCTTCCCACGAGGGCTGCTATTATAACTGATACCACTATTCAAGAAAAGCATCACAAAATTTGTCTAGTTTCTGGGGTGGGTAGGATTTGGCGAATGAAAAGAGTGCTTTCAGTAGTTTTGGCAAAAGTTTTCTTGTTAGTTATCATCAATATTACTGTTTTTCACTGTTCTGTTTTGGGATTATTCACAGATTCTTGATTATTTATTGTAAATTATTGACCGCTGGAAGGAAGAATAATTGAAGATATCCGAGGCAGAGGAAGATTTGCATCGGAAGAGATACTGAGGTGGAACCTACAGAAGAAACTACAGGGATTAGTGATACATCTTTTTTTGAGTAAATTACCTTTTCATTTTTTTTTAACAATATATTCTAGAGTTATAAATTAATCTGACACAAAATCCTAAACACTAAGCAACCTGTCCTCCTTTTATTGCAGCCAATCTTCACTTTACAAAATTGTATTTTGATTTTTTAGTCCCAAATTGAAAACAAGAATGGGACCAAAATAAAGAATTGTAAAAGTCATGGGGACTATTTAAAGAAATTTTCTTAATGAAATGGAAAAAAGGGTAGTTCCTTTTCATAAGTTTTGTGAAAGATAATATTCAAAGTGAGGAAATAAAAAAATTTTAGTTTAAAAACTATTCTAGGTACAATTAATTTAGACTATGTTCTTGATAGCTTAAAATAAATTGTGTTTTATTTATTTTAAGCCATAAATTATTTTTGAGTTATACTTATAATGGTTGGATAACCAATATCATTAAGCACTTTTTTTTTTACTTACATTTAATAATGATGTAATTATAAATTGCTTTTAATTTCCTTTAAGCTATAAGTTTTATTTAAATTGTTCTTTTATATATATAAATATATATATATATATTAAAGTTAAGTAGATAGTTGTGGTGGTGACACTTGGATATTATTAAGAAGAAAGACTTCTCAACACATTAAGTGTCTAATTGGTTTTTATTTTTTCTAATGGGTTTCTAATTAGCTATGAAAAATTGATCAAAACGATTTTGTATGTTTTTATGTTGTATAAATACACCAGAAAGAATCTCACATTCCCATTAAGGCCCGAGTTTATGTGTTGATCATCAAGTTTTTTTTACAAAATTTAGATCCGAAAAATAGTTCTCCATAAAATTGCTCAAAATGACTCTGTATGTTTCTCATATTTTATAGATACGTCGCACAAAGTTTCACTTCTTCTTTGAAGGTGGAATTCGTGAGTAAATCATTACGTTTGTTACAAAATTTATGTCCGAAAAATAGTCTCTATAAAATTGCTCAAAATGATACACATATTTCTCATGTTGTAAAGATATATCGCACAACGTTTCACTTGCCTGTTGAAACACGAATTCGTGTGCTAATCATCATATTTTTAAAAAAATTTAAGTCCGTAAAATATTTCTATGTAAACTTGCTCAGATCAATTCTATATGTTTTTCATGTTTTATAAATATATGGCATAATAATTCACTTGTCTGTAGAAGGCCGAATTCGAGTTCTAATTATCATTTTTTTTCAAAATTTAGGTCCGAAAAAACGTTTTTCATAAAATCGCTCAAAACAATTCAATATGTTTTTCACTGCATAAAGATATATTGCACAAGGTTTGACTTGCCCGTTGAAGCCTGATTCATATGCTAATTATCACGTTTTTACAAAATTATGGTCCGAAAATAGTTATATTTGAAATTGCTAAAAACGATTTTGTATGTTTTTCATGTTGTATAGATACATCGCATAAAGTTTCACTTTCCGGTTAAAGCCCGAATTTGTGTGCATATCATCACGTTTTTTAAAAAAATTTTGGTCCAAGAAAAAGTTTTTCATAAAATTGCTCAAAATAATTCGGTATGTTTCTCATGTTTTAAAAATAATTTCACAAAGTTTCACTTATTCTTTGAAGGACGAATCTGTGAGTTAATCATTACGTTTTTTTAAAAATCTATGTCCGCAAAAAAATTCTCTATAAAATTGTAAAAAATGATTTACAATGTTTCTCATGTTCTAAAGATACAACACACAACGTTTCAATTACCTGTTAAAGCCCGAATTTGTGTGCTAATCATCACGTTTTTTACAAACTTTAGGTCCAAAAAATAGTCCTTTGTAAAATTACTCAAAACAATTCTAAATGTTTTTCATGTTGTATTGATATATGGCAAAATGTTTCACTTGTCTTTAGAAGGCCAAATCTGTGTGCTAGTTATCACTTTTTTTTTTTTTTCAAAATTTAGTGATCGAGATTTTTATAACAAAGTTTTAAACCCAATACTTGCAAGTGCACAAGATCAATGTAATAGGGAAGTATCAGGGTATAGACGAATCAAATTATCTTATCTAAAAATTATTCCTAAATTAAGTGAAACTAATAAATAAATTAACTAACTAAAAATAACAAGAACTTAACGAAAGAGATGATTTAGAACATTGAATCCACTACTAACCTATATAACAATGATTTAATTTTATTTAGGAGAAAAGATTAGACCCTTATATGGTGATCTAGGATACAAGCTTCGATTCACTGAAAAAATATATTGTATTTAAATGCATGACATAATTCATCTAACCATTAGCATGACCTATTCAATCCTATGGCATAAATCATCTAAAATTAACACGAACTATTCAATTCTAAAATCCACAGTATATTTGCAAAAATCACATATCTCTCATACTCAAAACTATAAGAATTAAGCATGGATAATAATATCAATTAACCAAAATAATCATTCTACAAGAACAATCACAAAACATTAATTGCATCCCACCAAGAAATTTTCAAAGATATGTAATCACATAAATAATATAATAAATCTCAAAAAAATAAAATAAACTAAAGTTACTCGGTTAGGGTTTCATCAATATTCTAAAATGAGAATTAGTTCATAATTAAAGGAAAAGAAAGAACCAATTTCTTGAAGTAGTTCATGGCTTCCTCTTTTCCAATTGAAAGTCGCCGCAGCTTTTTGTTTTTTTTTCCTTCTTCTCTCTTGTGTGGCTATTTTATATACAGATAAAAGAAAAGAAAATTCCTAATCCTTCAAGGATTCAACTAACTTCCTAATCCTTAAAAGATTCAACTACTGCAAGGTAATATGTTTATTATTATTTTAATCTTCTTTTCCCAATGACCATGCACACTCTTACTTTCCTTATCAAATTTAATATGAAATCTTTATTTTATATTCTTTTCTTAGAAATCTACACAAAGATAAATAAAATAAATTAAATATAATAATTATGACTAATAAATAAATAAAATATTTTCAAAGGCTAATAATTAAAACATAAAATGTGTTTAGTTATATTAAAAATCGACTCTATCATTTAGGAATGAAAAAAGGGTTTTCATCAAATTGCTCTAAATGATTCAATATGTTTCTCACTATGTAAAAATACATTGCACAAGGTTGGAATTGGCCGTTGAAGCCCGAATTCTTGTGCTAATTATCATGTTTTTACGAAATAATAGTCCGAAAATAGTTATGTTTAACATTGCGAAAAACGATTCTATATGTTTTTCATATTATATATATTGGACAAAGTTTCACTTTCCGTAAAAGTCCAAATTCATGTGCTGATCATCATGTTTTTTAAAAAATTTAGGTCTAAAAAAATTCTCCACAAAATTGCTTAAAACGATTTTGAATGTTCGTCATGTTGTACAAATACACCAGATATAGTTTCACTGTCCCATTAAAGTCCGAATTCGTTTGTTAATCATAACGTTTTTTTACAAAATTTAGGTTCGAAAATAGTTCTCCATAAAATCGGTCAAAATGACTTGTATGTTTCTCATGTTTTAAAGATAATCACACAAAGTTTCACTTGTCCTTTGAATGCCGAATCTGTGAGTTAATCATTACGTTTTTTTTACAAAATTTATGTCCGCAAAAGAATTCTCTAAAATTGCTATAAAAAAAATTCACAATGTTTCTCATGTTCTAAAGATACATCGCACAACCTTTCACTTGCCTGTTTAAGCCCGAATTCGTGTGCCAATCATCACGTTTTTTGCAAAATTTAGGTTCGGAAAAATGTTCCCCATAAAATTTCTTAAAACGATTCTGAATGTTTGTCATGTTTTATAAATACACCACACATAGTTTAACATTCCCATTAAAGTCCGAATTCGTGTGCATCACGTTTTTCACAAAATTTAGGTCCCAAAAAAAGTTCTCCGAAAAATTGCTTAAAATGATTCAGAACGTTTGTCATGTTGTATAAATACACTAGATAAAGTTTCACATTCCATTAAGGCTCGAATTCGTGTACTAATAATCATGTTTTTTTTACAAAATTTAGGTCCGAAAAATAGTTCTCCATGAAATTACTCAAAATGACTCAGTATGTTTCTCATGTTTTAAAAATAATCGTACAAAGTTTCACTTGTCGTTTGAAGCCCTAATCTGTGAGTTAATCATTACGTTATTTACAAAATTTATGTCCGCTAAAGAATTCTCTATAAAATTGCTAAAAAAAATTCACTATGTTTCTCATGTTCTAAAGATACATCGCAAAACGTTCCACTTGCCTGTTTGAGCCCGAATTTGCTAATCGTCATGTTTTTTATAAAATTTAGGTCCGAAAAAAGTTCTCCACTAAATTGCTTAAAACGATTATGAATGTTTGTCATATTGTATAAATACACCACACATAGTTTCACATTCTCATTAAAGTCCAAATTCGTATGCTAATCATCACGTTTTTCACAAAATTTAGGTCCGAAAAAAAGTTCTGAAAAAAATTGCTAAAAATAATTCTGAACGTTTGTCTAGTTGTATAAATACACGAGACAAAGTTTCACATTCCCATTCAGGCTCGAATTCGTGTGCTAATCTTCACATTTTTTTACAAAATTCAGGTCCGAAAATAGTTCTCCATAAAATTGATCAAAATGACTCATGTTTTAAAAATAATCGCACAAAGTTTCACTTGTCCTTTAAAGGCCGAATATATGAGTTAATCATTACGTTTTTTACAAAATTTATGTCCGCAAAAGAATTCTTTATGAAGTTGCAAAAAAAAAATTTACTATGTTTCTTATGTTCTAAAGATATATCGCACAACCCTTCACTTGCCTGTTTGAGCCCGAATTCGTGTGCTAATCATCACGTTTTTTTACAAAATTTTGGTCCGAAAAATAGCTCTCCATGAAATTGCTCAAAATGACTCGGTATGTTTCTCATGTTTTAAAAATAATCTCACAAAGTTTCGCTTGTCCTTTGAAGCCCTAATCTATGAGTTAATTATTACGTTTTTTTACAAAATTTATTTCCGCAAAAGAATTCTCTATAAAATTGCTAAAAAAAATTCATTATGTTTATGATGTTCTAAAGATACATCGCACAACGTTTCACTTGCCTGTTTGAGCCCGAATTCGTGTGCTAATCATCACGTGTTTTACAAAATTTAGGTCCTAAAAAAAGTTCTCCATAAAATTGCTTAAATTTATTCTGAATGTTTGTCATGTTGTATAAATACACTAGACATAGTTTCACATTCCCATTAAAGTCTGAAATTCGTGTGCTAATCATCACGATTTTCACAAAATTTAGGTCCAAAAAAAGTTCTCCAAAAAATTGCTTAAAACGATTTTGAATGTTTGTCATGTTTCATAAATACACTAGACAAAGTTTCATATTCCCATTAAGGCTCGAATTCGTGTACTAATCATCACATTTTTTTACAAAATTTAGGTCCGAAAAATAGTTCTTCATGAAATTGCTCAAAATGACTCAGTATGTCTCTCATGTTTAAAAATAATCGCACAATGTTTCACTTGTCATTTGAAGCCCTAATCTGTGAGTTAATCATTACATTTTATACAAAATTTATGTCCGAAAAAGAATTTTCTATAAAATTGCTAAAAAAATTCACTATGTTTATGATGTTCTAAAGATACATCGCAAGTTTCACTTACCCGTTTGAGCCCGAATTCGTGTGCTAATAATCATCACCTTTTTTACAAAATTTAGGTCCTGAGAATAGTTCACCACAAAATTGCTTAAAACGATTCTGAATGTTTGTTATGTTGTATAAATATACCACACATAGTTTCACATTCTCATTAAAGTCCTAATTCGTGTGCTAATCATCATGTTTTTCACAAAATTTAGGTCCGAAAAAATAATCTCTAAGAAATTGCTAAAATGATTCTGAATGTTTGTCATATTATATGAATACACTAGAGAGAGTTCCACATTCCCATTAAGGCTCGAATTCGTGTGCTAATCATCACTTTTTTTTTAATAAAATTTAGGTATGAAAAATAGCTCTCCATAAAATTTCTCAAAATGACTTGGTATGTTTTTCATGTTTTTAAAATAATTGTACAAAGTTTTACTTGTTTGAAGTCCTAATCTGTGAGTTAATCATTACGTTTTTTGATGAAATTTATGTCCACAAAAGAATTCTCTATAAAATTTCCAAAAAAAAAAAATTCACTACGTTTCTGATGTTCTAAAGATAAGTCGTACAACATTTCACTTGCCTGTTTGAGCCCTAATTCATGTGCTAATCATCACTTTTTTTAATAAATTTAAGACCTAAAAAAGAAGTTCTCTAGAATATTACTTAAAACGATTTTGTCATGTTGAATAAATACACTAGACAAAGTTTCACATTCCCATTAAATCTCGAATTCGTGTAGTAATCATTACGTTGTTTTACAATATTTAGGTCCGAAAAATAGTTCTCTATAAAATTACTCAAAATGACTTGTATGCTTCTTATGTTTTAAAAATAACCGCACAAAGTTTCACTTGTCCTTTGAAGCCCTAATCTGTGAGTCAATCATTATGCCTCTTACAAAATCTATGTCCATAAAAGAATTCTCTATAAAATTGCTAAAAGAAATTCACTATGTTTATGATGTTCTAAAGATAAATTGCACAACGTTTCACTTGCCTATTTGAGCCCGAATTTGTGTGCTAATCATTACCATTTTTATAAAATTTAGGTCAAAAAAATTTTTCCACGACATTGCTTAAAACGATTATAAATTTTTGTCATGTTGTATAAATACATCACACATAGTTTCACATTACCATTAAAGTCCAAAATTCGTGTGCTAATCATCACATTTTTCACAAAATTTAGGTCCGAAAAAAGTTATCCAAAAAATTACTTAAAACGATTCTGAACATCTGTCTTGTTGCATAATTACACTGGACAATGTTTCACATTCCCATTATGGCTCGAATTCATGTGCTAATCATCAAGTTTTTTTAACAAAATTTAGGTCCAAAAAATAGTTCTCTATGAAATTGCTCAAAATGACTCGGTATGTTTGTCATGTTTTAAAAATAATCGCACACGGTTTCATTTGTCCTTTGAAGGCCTAATCTTTGAGTTAAGCATTACATTTTTTACAAAATTTATGTCCGCAAAAGAATTATCTATAGAATTGCTAAAAAAAATCCACTATATTTCTAATATTCAAATGATGCATCGCACAACCTTTAACTTGCCTGTTTGAGCCGGATTCGTATGCTAATCATCACGGTTTTTAATAAATTTAGGTCCAAAAAACATTTCTCCACAAAATTGCTTTAAACGATTCTGAATGTTTGTTATGTTGTATAAATACATTACACAGAGTTTCACATTCTCATTAAAGTCCTAATTCGTGCATGAATAATCACGTTTTTCACAAAATTTACGTCCGAAAAAAGTTCTTCAAAAAATTGGTAAAAACGATTCTGAATGTTTGTCATGTTGTGTAAATACACTAGACAAAGTTTCATATTCCCATTAAAGCTCGAACTCGTGTGCTAATAATCACGTTTTTTTACAAAATTTAGATCCAAAAAATAGTTCTATATAAAATTGCTCAAAATGACTCGGTATGTTTCTCATGTTTTAAAAATAATCGGACAAAGTTTCGCTTGTCCTTTGTAGCCCTAATCTTTGAGTTAATCATTATGTTTTTTACACAATTTAAGTCCACAAAAGAATTCTCTATAAAATTGCTAAAAAAAATTCACTATATTTCTAATGTTCTAATGATGCATTGCACAACATTTCACTTGCCTTTTTGGTCCCGGATTCGTGTGCTAATCATCACATTTTTTAATAAATTTAGGTCCGAAAAAAAGTTTTTCACAAAATTTCTTTAAACAATTATGAATGTTTGTTATGTTGTATAAATATACCACACATAGTTCCACATTCTCATTAAAGTCTTAATTTGTGTGCTTATACTCACGTTTTTCACAAAATTTAGGACCGAAAAAATATTCTCTAAAAAACTACTAAAAACGATTCTGAACGTTTGTCATGTTGTATAAATACACTAGACAAAGTTTCACATTCCCATTAAGGCTCGAATTCGTGCGCTAATCATCACGTTTTTTTGCACAATTTAGGTCCAAAAAATAGTTCTCCATAAAATTATTCAAAATGACTCGGTATGTTTCTCATGTTTTAAAAATAATTGTACAAAGTTTCATTTGTCCTTTGAAGCCCTATTATGTGTGTTAATCATTACGGTTTTTACAAATTTATGTCAGCAAAGGAATTCTATATAAAATTTCTAAAAAAAAACTTACTATGTTTATGATGTTCTAAAGATATATCGCACAACGTTTCACTTGCCTATTTGAGTCCAAATTCGTGTTCTAATCATTACGTTTTTTACAAAATTTAGGTTTGAAAAAAGTTTTCTACGAAATTGCTTAAAACAATTCTGAATGTCTGTCATGTTGTATATGTAAACCAAACATAGTTTCACATTCTCATTAAACTCCTAATTCGTGTGCTAATCATCACGTTTTTCACAAAATTTAGGTCCCAAAAAAAGTTCTAAAAAAAAATTCTAAAAACGAATCTGAACGTTTGTCATGTTGTATAAATACGCTAGAAAATGTTTCACATTCCCATTAACGCTCTAATTCGTGTGCTAATCATCACGTTTTTTTACAAAATTTAGGACCAAAAAAATAGTTTTCCATAAAATTGCTCAAAATGACTCTATATGTTTGTCGTGTTTAAAAAATAATCGCACAAAGTTTCACTTGTCCTTTGAAGCCCTAATCTGTGAGTCAATCACTACGTTCTTTATAAAATTTATGTCCGCAAAAGAATTCTCTATAAAATTGCTAAAAAAATTCACTATGTTTTTGATAGTCTAAAGATAAATCGCACATCCTTTCACTTACCTGTTTGAGCCTGAATACGTGTGCTAATCATCACTTTTTTTCAAAATTTAGGTCCGAAAAAAGTTTTCTACGAAATTGTTTAAAACAATTCTGAATGTTTGTCATATTGTAGAAATACATCGACATAGTTTCACATTGCCATTAAAGTCCAAAATTCGTATGCTAATCATCGCGTTTTTCGCAAAATTTAGGTCCGAAAAAAAGTTCTCCAAAAAATTACTTAAAATGATTCTAAACGTCTGTCATGTTGCATAATTACACTGGAAAAAGTTTCACATTCCCATTAAAGCTCGAATTCATGTGCTAATCATTACGTTTTTCTACAAAATTTAGGTACGAAAAATAGTTCTCCATGAAATTGCTCAAAATGACTCGGTATGTTTTTCATGTTTTAAAAACTATCGCACAAAATTTTCCTTGTCCTTTGAAGCCTAATCTGTGAGTTAATCATTACGTTTTTTACAAAATTTATGTCCGCAAAAGAATTATCTATAACATTGCTAAAAAAAATTCACTATATTTCTAATAGTCATTATGTATCGCACAACATTTCACTTGCCTGTTTTAGCCCGAATTCGTATGCTAATCATCAAGTTTTTTAATAAACTTACATCCGAAAAGTAGTTCGTCACAAAATTGTTGTAAACGATTCTGAATTTTTGGTATGTTGTATAAATATACCATACATAGTTTCACATTCTAACTAAAGTCCTAATTCGTGTGCTAATACTTATGTTTCTCACAAAATTTAGGTCCAAAAAAATATTCTCGAAAAAACTGCTAAAAACGATTCTAAACGTTTGTCATGTAGCATAAATACACTAGACAAAGTTTAACATTCCATTAATGCTCAAATCCATGTGCTAATCATCACGTTTTTCTACAAAATTTAGGTCCGAAAAATAGTTTTCCACGAAATTGCTCAAAATGACTCGGTATGTTTTTCATGTTTTAAAAATAATCACAAAATTTCGCTTGTCCTTTAAAGCCCTAATCTTTGAGTTAATCATTACGTTTTTACACAATTTACGTCTGCAAAAGAATTCTCTATAAAATTGCTAAAAAAGTTTCACTATATTTCTAATGTTCTAATGATGCATCGCACAATATTTCACTTGCCGTTTGAGCCCGGATTCATGTGCTAATCATCACGTTTTTTAATAAATTTAGGTCCGAAAAAATGTTCTTCACAAAATTTCTTTAAAAAATTCTGAATGTTTGTTATGTTGTATAAATATACCATACATAGTTTCACATTCTCATTAAAGTCCAAATTCGTGTGCTAATAATACTCACGTTTTTCACCAAATTTAGGTCCGAAAAAATATTCCCCAAAAAACTGCTAAAAACGATTCTGAACTTTTGTCATGTTGTATAAATACACTAGACAATGTTTCACATTCCCATTAAGGCTCGAATTCGTGTGCTAATCATCACATTTTTTTACAAAATTTAGGTCCAAAAAATAATTCTCCATAAAATTTTTCAAAATGACTCAGTATGTTTCTCATGTTTTAAAAATAATCTTACAAAGTTTCACTTGTCCTTTGAAGCCCTAATCTTTGAGTTAATCACTACGGTTTTTACAAAATTATGTTAGCAAAAGAATTCTCTATAAAATTTCTATAAAAAAATTCACTATGTTTCTGATCTTCTAAAGATACATCGCAAAACGTTTCACTTGCCTGTTTGAGCCCGAATTCGTGTGCTAATCATCACGCTTTTTACAAACTTTAGGTCCGATAAAAAGTTTTCCACGAAATTGCTTAAAACGATTCTAAATTTTTGTCATGTTGTATAAATATACTAGACATAGTTTCACATTCCCATTAAAGTCCAAAATTCGTGTGCTAATCATCACGTTTTTTACAAAATTTAGGTCCGAAAAAAAGTTCTCAAAAAAATTATTTAAAACGATTCTGAACGTCTATCATGTTGCATAATTACACTGGATAAAGTTTCACATTCCCAATAAGGCTCAAATTTGTGTGCTAATCATCACGTCTTTTTTACCAAATTTAGGTCCAAAAAATAGTTCTCAATAAAATTGCTCAAAATGACTTGGTATGTTTCTCATGTCTTAAAAATAATCGGACAAAGTTTCACTTATCCTTTGAAGCCCTAATCTATGAGTTTATCATTACGTTCTTTATAAAATTTATGTCTGAAAAAGAATTCCCTATAAAATTGCTAAAAAAAATTCACTATGTTTCTGATGTTATAAAGATAAATTGCACAACCTTTCACTTGCCTGTTTAAGCTCGAATTCGTGTGCTAATCATCACGTTTTTTAATAAATTTAGGTCCGAGAAAATGTCCTTTACAAAATTTCTTTAAACCATTCTGAATGTTTGTTATGTTGTATAAATATACCATACATAGTTTCACATTCTCATTAAAGTCCTAATTAGTGTGCTAATCATCACGTTTTCTACAAAATTTAGGTCCCAAAAAAAGTTCTTAAAATGATTTCTAGAAACAATTCTGAACGTTTGTCATGTTGTATAAATACGTTAGAAAATGTTTCACATTCCCATTAAGGCTCTAATTCATGTGCTAATCATCATGTTTTTTTTCAAAATTTAGGACAAAAAAATAGTTCTTCCTAAAATTGCTCAAAATGACCCGGTATGTTTGTCATGTTTTAAAAATAATCGCACAAAGTTTCACTTGTCCTTTGAAGCCCTAATCTGTGAGTCAATCACTACGTTCTTTATAAAATTTATATCTGCAAAAGAATTCTCTATAAAACTGCTAAAATTCACTATGTTTATGATGTTCTAAAGATAAATCGCACATCCTTTCACTTACCTATTTGAGCCTGAATACATGCTCTAATCATCAACTCTTTTTCAAAATTTAAGTCCGAAAAAAGTTTTCCACGAAATTGTTTAAAACGATTCTGAATGTTTGTCATATTGTAGAGGTACATCAGACATAGTTTCACATTGCCAATAAAGTTCAAAATTCGTGTGCTAATCATCACGTTTTTCAATAAATTTAGGTCTGAAAAAAAGTTCTCCAAAATATTACTTAAAATGATTCTGAACATCTGTCATGTTGCATAATTACATTGGAAAAAGTTTCACATTCCCATTAAGGCTCGAATTCATGTGCTAATCATCACGTTTTTCTACAAAATTTAGGTACGAAAAATAGTTCTCCATGAAATTGCTCAAAATGACTCGGTATGTTTTTCATGTTTTAAAAATAAGTGCACAAAGTTTCCCTTGTCCTTTGAAGCCCTAATATGTGAGTTAATTATTGCGTTTTTTACAAAATTTTTGTCCGAAAAAGAATTACCTAAAAAATTGCTAAAAAAAATTCACTATATTTCTGATATTCAAATGATACATCGCACAACATTTCACTTGCCTGTTTTAACACGAACTCGTGTGCTATTACATCACATTTTTTAATAAATTTAGGTCCGAAAAAACGTTTTTCACAAAATTTCTTTAAACAATTATGAATGTTTGTTATGTTGTATAAATATACCACACATAGTTCCACATTCTCATTAAAGTCCTAATTCGTGTGCTTATACTCACGTTTTTCACAAAATTTAGGACTGAAAAAATATTCTCCAAAAAACTGCTAAAAACGATTCCGAACGTTTGTCGTGTTGTATAAATACACTAGACAAAGTTTCACATTCCCATTAAGGCTCAAATTCTTGTGCTAATCATCACGTTCTATTACAAAATTTAGGTCCAAAAAATGGTTCTCCATAAAATTGTTCAAATGACTCGGTATGTTTATCATGTTTTAAAAATAATCGTACAAAGTTTTCCTTGTCCTTCGAACCCCTAATCATTGAGTTAATCATTATGTTTTTTACAAAATATGCTTGCAAAAGAATTCTCTATAAAATTTCTAAAAAAAAAATTCACTATATTTCTAATGCTCTAATGATGCATCGCACAACATTTTACTTACCTGTTTGAGCCCGGATTCCTGTGCTAATCATCACGTTTTTTACATAATTTAGGTCCGAAAAATATTTTCCACGAAATTGGTTAAAACGATTCTAAATGCTTGTCACGTTGTATAAATATACCAGACATAGTTTCACATTCCAAATAAAATCCAAAATTCATATGCTATTCATGACATTTTTCACAAAATTTAGGTCCGAAAAAAAGTTATCCAAAAAATTAATTAAAATGATTATGAACGTTTGTCATGTGGCATAATTACATTGGACAAAGTTTCACATTCCCATCAAGGCTCGAATTCGTTTGCTAATCATCACTTTTTTTACAAAATTTAGGTTAAAAAAATAGGTCTCCTTAAAATTGTTCAAAATGACTCGGAATTTTTCTCATGTTTTAAAAATAATTGCACAAAGTTTCACTTATCCTTTGAAGCCCTAATCTGTGAGTTAATCATACGTTTCTTACAATATTTATGTCCGCAAAAGAATTCTCTATAAAATTGGTAAAAAAAATTCACTATATTTCTGATGTTCTAAAGATACATCGCACAACGTTTCACTTGCCTATATGAGCCCGAATTCGTGCGCTAATCATCACGTTTTTTAAAAAATTTAGGTCCAAAAAAAAATTTTTCCACCAAATTGCTTAAAACAATGCTGAATGTTTGTCATGTTGTATAAATAAACCAGACATAGTTTTACGTTCTCATTAAAGTCCTAATTTGTGTGCTAATTCATCACATTTTTTATAAAATTAAGGTCCGAAAAAATTTTCTCTAAAAAATTGCTAAAAAGGATTCTAAACATTTTTCATGTTGTATAAATACACTAGACAAAGTTTCACATTCCAATAAAGGCTCGAATTCGTGTGCTAATCATAAAGTTTTTTTACAAAATTTAGGTCAAAAAAATAGTTCTCCATAAAATTGTTCAAAATGAATCGTCATGTTTCTCATGTTTTAAAAATAATCGCACAAAGTTTCACTTGTCCACTTAAGCCCTAATCTGTGATTTAATTATTACGGTTTTCACAAAATTTATGTACGCATAAGAATTCTCTATAAAGTTGCTAAAAAAAATTCACTATATTTCTAATGTTCTAAAGATACATTGCACAACATTTCACTTGCCTGTTTGAGCACGACTTCGTGTGCTAATCATCACGTTTTTTTCCAAAATTTAGGTCCGAAAAAAGTTTTTCACAAAATTTCTTAAAACGATGCTGAATGTTTGTCATGTTGTATAAATAAACAAGACATAGTTTCACATTCTCATTATACTCCAAAATTTGTGTGCTAATCATCACGTTTTTCACAAAATCTAGATAAGAAAAAAAGTTCTCCAAAAAATTACTTAAAACGATTCTGAACGCCCATCACGTTGCATAATTACTCTGGACAAAGTTTCACATTCCCATTAAGGCTTGAATTCGTGTGCTAATCATCACATTTTTTTTACAATATTTAGGTAAAAAAATAGTTCTCCATAAAATTGCTCAAAATGACTCGATATGTTTCTCATGTTTTTAAAATAATCACACAAAGTTTCACTTGTCCTTTGAAGCCCTATTCTTTGAGTTAATCATTACGTTCTTTATAAAATTTATGCCCGCAAGAGAATTCTCTATGAAATTGCCAAAAAAAAATTCACTATGTTTCTGATGTTCTAAAGATAAATCGCACAACCTTTCACCTGCTTGTTTGAGCCCGAATTTGTGTGCTAATCGTCACGTTTTTTAATAATTTTAGGTCCGAATAGAAGTTCTCCACAAAATTGCTTTAAACGATTCTGAATGTTCGTTATGTTGTATAAATATACCACACATAGTTTCACATTCTATTTATCACGTTTTTCACAAAATTATCAAGTCCTAATTCGTGTGCTAATCATCACGTTTTTCACAAAATTTAGATCCGAAAAAATGTTCTCCAAAAAACTGCTAAAAACGATTCTAAACGTTTTTCATGTTATATAAATAAGGTAGACAAAGTTTCACATTCCCATTAAGGCTCGAATTCGTATACTAATCATCACGTTTTTTCACAAAATTTAGGACCAAAAAATAATTCTCCATAAAATTGTTCAAAATGACTCAGTTTGTTTCTCATGTTTTAAAAATAATCACACAAAGTTTCACTTGTCCTTTGAAGCCCTAATCTGTGAGTTAATCATTACGTTTTTTACAAAATTATGTCCGCAAAAGAATTCTATATAAAATTTCTAAAAAACATTCACTATGTTTCTGATGTTCTAAAGATAAATCGCACAACGTTTCACTTGCCTATTTGAGCACGAATTCGTATGCTAATCATCACGATTTTTACAAAATTTTGGTCCGAAAAAAAATTTCCACGAAATTCTTTAAAACGATTTAGAATGTTTGTCATGTTGTAAAAACATGTCTGACATAGTTTCACATTCCCATTAAAGTCCAAAATTCGTACGCTAATCATCACGTTTTTCAAAAAATTTAGGTCCCAAAAAAAGTTCTCCAGAAAAATACTTAAAACGATTCTGAACGCTTGTCATGTTGCATAAATACACTAGACAGAGTTTCACATTCCTATTAAGGCTCGAATTCGTTTGCTAATCATCATATTTTTTTAGAAAATTTAAGTCCAAAAAATAGTTCTCCATAAAATTATTCAAAATGAATCGTTATGTTTCTCATGTTTTAAAAATAATCACACAAAGTTTCACTTGTCCTTTGAAGCCCTAATCTATGAGTTAATCATTACGCCTTTTACAAAATTTATGTCCACAAAAGGATTCTCTATGAAATTGCTAAAAAAAATTCACTATGTTTAACAGATACATCGCACAACGTTTCACTTGCCTATTTGAGACCGAATTCGTCTGCTAATCATCACGTTATTTACAAAGCTTTATGTCCGAAAAAAAGTTTTTGTGTGCTAATTATCACGTCTTTTAATAAATTTAGGTCCGAAAAAAAGTTTTCCACGAAATTCCTTAAAATGATTTAGAATGTTTTTCATGTTTTAAAAATAATCGCACAAAGTTTCGCTTGTCCTTTGAAGTCCTAATATTTGAGTTAATCATTACGTTTTTTACACAATTTACGTCCGCAAAAGAATTCTCTATAAAATTGCTAAACAAATTAAACTATATTTCTAATGTTCTAATGATGCATCGCACAACATTTCACTTTCCTATTTGAGCTCGGATTCGTGTGCTAATTATCACGTTTTTTAATAAATTTAGGTCCGAAAAAAGTTTTCCACGAAATTCCTTAAAATGATTTAGAATGTTTGTCATATTGTATAAAAATACCAGACATAGTTTCACATTCTCATTATAGTTCAAAATTCGTGTATTAATCATCACATTTTTCACAAAATTTAGGTCCGAAAAAAAATTCTCCAAAAAATTTCTTAAAACGATTCTGAACGTCTGTCATGTTACATAATTACACTGGACAAAGTTTCACATTCGCATTAAGGCTCGAATTCATGTGCTAATCATCACTTTTTTTACAAAATTTTGGTCCGAAAAATAGTTCTCCATAAAACTGCTCAAAATTACTCGATATGTTTCTCATGTTTTAAAATAATCGCACAAAGTTTCAGTTGTCCTTTGAAGCCCTAATCTGTGAGTTAAACATTACGTTCTTTATAAAATTTATGTCCGCAAAAGAATTCTCTATAAAATTGCAAAAAAAAAAAAAAAATCACTATGTTTTTTATGTTCTAAGGATAAATCGCACAACCTCTCACTTGCCTTTTTGAGCCCGAATTCGTGTACTAATCCTCATGTTTTTTAATAAATTTATGTCCGAAAAGAAGTTCTCCACAAAATCGCTCTAAAACATGCTAAATGTTTGTTATGTTGTATAAATACACCACACATAGTTTCACATTCTCATAAAGTCCTAATTCGTGTGTTAATCATCACGTTTTTTCACAAAATTTAGGTCCGAAGAAATGTTCTCCAAAAAATTGCTAAAAAGATTCTGAACATTTGTCATGTTGTATAAATACACTTGACAAAGTTTCATATTCCCATTAAAGCTCGAATTCGTATGCTAATCATCACATTTTTTTACAAAATTTAGGTCCAAAAAATAGTTCTCTGTTCAAAATGACTCGGTATGTTTCTCATGTTTTAAAAATTATTGCACAAGGTTTCACTTGTCCTTTGAAGCCCTGATCTATGAGTATTACATTACGTTTTTTGTAAAATTTATGTCCGCAAAAGAATTCTCTATAAAATTGCTAAAGAAAATTCACTATGTTTATGATCTTCTAAAGATACATCGCAAAACGTTTCACTTTCCTGTTTGAGCCCGAATTCGTGTGCTAATCATCACGCTTTTTACAAACTTTAGGTCCGAAAAAAAGTTTTCCACGAAATTGCTTAAAACGATTCTGAATGTTTGTGATTTTGTATAAATATACTAGACATAGTTTCACATTCCCATTAAAGTCCAAAATTCGTGTGCTAATCATCACGTTTTTACAAAATTTAGGTCCGAAAAAAAGTTCTCAAAAAAATTACTTAAAACGATTCTGAACGTCTATCATGTTGCATAATTACACTGGATAAAGTTTCACATTCCCATTAAGGCTCAAATTTGTGTGCTAATCATCACTTCTTTTTTACCAAATTTAGGTCCAAAAAATAGTTCTCAATAAAATTGCTCAAAATGACTTGGTATGTTTCTCATGTTTTAAAAATAATCGCACAAAGTTTCACTTGACCTTTGAAGGCTTAATTTGTGAGTTAATCATTACGTTTTTTACAAAATTGAAGTCCGCAAAAAAATTCTCTATAAAATTGCCAAAATAAATTCACTATATTTCTCATGTTTTAAAGATACATCGCACAACCTTTCACCTGCCTATTTGAGTCCGAATTTGTATGCTAATCATCATGGCTTTTATAAAATTTAGGTTTTTCACCTGCCTATTTGAGTCCGAATCCGTATGCTAATCATCATGGCTTTTATAAAATTTAGGTCCATAAAATTGCTCAAAATGAGTCGGTATGTTTCTCATGTGTTTAAAATAATCGCACGAAGTTTCACTTGTCCTTTGAAGGCCAAATATGTGAGTTAATCATTACATTTTTTACAAAACTTTTGTTCGCAAAAGAATTCTCTGTAATATTGCTAAAAAAATTTCACTTTTTTCTCATGTTCCAAAGATACATCGTAAAACATTTCACTTGGCAGTTTGAGCCCAATTGCATCAGCAACTCAGCATGTTTTTTTCAAAATTTAGGTCCCAAAAAAAGTTCCCCACAAAATTACTTAAAACAATTCTGAATGTTTGTCATATTTTATAAATACATAGTTTCACATTCCCATTAAATTCCTAATTCGTGTGCATCATCACGTTTTTAATAAAATTTAGGTCCGAAGAAAAGTTCTCCACAAAATTGCTTAAAACGATTCTGAATGTTGCCATGTTGTATAAAAACACTAGACAAAGATTTACAATCATATTAAGGCTCGAATTTGTATGCTAATCTTCACGTTTTTTTACAAAATTTAGACCCGAAAAATAGTTCTCCATAAAATTGCTCAAAATGACTTGGTATGTTTCTCATGTTTTAAAAATAATTGCATAAAGTTTCACTTGTCCTTTGAAGCCATAATCTATGAGTTAATCATTACGTTTTTTAAGACATTTTTGTCCGCAAAAGAATTCTCTATAAAATTGCTAAAAATATTCTCTATGTTTATAGATAATCTAAAGATACATCGCACAACATTTCACTTGCCTGTTTGAACCTGAATTCATGTGCTAATCATCACGTTTTTTACTAAATTTAGGTCTGAAAAAAAGTTCTCCACAAAATTATTTAAAACGATTCTAAATGTTAATTGTGTTTTATAAATACACCGCACATAGTTTAACATTCCCATTAAAGTTCGAATTCGTGTGCTAATCATCGCGTTTTTCACAAAACATAGGTCCGAAAAAAATTTCTCTAAAAAATTGTTTAAAACGATTCAAAACGTTTGTCATGTTGTATAAATACACTAGCCAAAGTTTCATAATCCCATTAAGGCTTGAATTCGTTTGCTAATCATCACGTTTTTTTATAAAATTTAGGTTCAAAAAGTAGTTCTCCATAAAATTGTTCAAAATGACTCGGCATGTTTCTCATGTTTTAAAAATAATCGCACAGAGTTTCACTTGTCCTTTGAATCCCTAATCTGTGAGTTAATCATTACGTTTTTTACAAAATTTATGTCTGCAAAAGAATTCTCTATAAAATTGCTGAAAAAAATTCACTATGTTTCTGATGTTCTAAAAATACATCGCACAATGTTTCACTTGCCTATTTGGACCCGAATTCGTGTGCTAATTATCATGTTTTTTTCAAAATTCAGGTCCGAAAAAAGTTTTCCACGAAATTGTTTAAAACGATACTTAATGTTTGTCATGTTGTATAAATACACCAGACGTAGTTTCACATTCACATTAAAGTCCAAAATTCATGTACTAATCATAACGTTTTTCAAAAAATTTAGGTCCCAAAAAAAGTTCTCCAAAAAATTACTCAAAATCGATTTTGAGCGTTTGTATTGTGGCATAATTATACTGGACAAAGCTTCACATTCCCATGAAGGCTTGAATTCGCGGGCTAATCATCACGTTTTTTTACAAAATTTAGGTCCGAGAAATAGTTCTTCATGAAATTGCTCAAAATGACTCGGTATGTTTCTAATGTTTTAAAAATAATCGCAGGAAATTTCGCTTATCCTTTGAAGCCCTAATCTATGAGTTAATCATTATGGTTTTTACAAAATTTATGTCCACAAAAGAATTCTCTATAAAATTGCTAAAAAAAATTCACTATGTTTCTAATGTTCTAAAGATACATCGCACAACCTTTCACTTGCGTGTTTGAGCCCAAATTCGTGTGCTAATCATAAGGTTTTCTACTAAATTTAGGTCCGAGCAAAAGTTATCCAAATAATTGCTTATAACGATTCAGAACATTTGTCATGTTGTATAAATACACCAGACAAAGTTTCACATTCCCATTAAGACTTGAATTCGTGTGTTAATCATCACATTTTTTAACAAAATTTAGGTCCGAAAAATTGTTCTCCATAAAATTGCTCAAAGTGACTAGGTATGTTTCTCATATTATTAAAATAATCGCACAAAATTTCACTTGTCCTTTAAAGGCCGAATCTGTGAGTTAATCATTATGTTTTTTACAAGATTTATGTCCATAAAAGAATTATTTATAAAATCGCAGAAAAAAACTTGCTATGTTTCTCATGTTCTAAAGGTACATAGCACAACCTTTTACTTACCTGTTTAAGCCTGAATTCGTGTGCTAATCATCACATTTTTTACTAAATTTAGGTCCGAAAAAAGAGTTTTACTCGAAATTGCTTAAAACGATTCATAATGTTTGTCATGTTGTATAAATACACCAGACATAGTTTCACATTCCCAATATGTCCAAAATTCATGTGCTAATCATCACGTTGTTTACCAAATTTAGGTCCGAAAAAAAGTTCCCAAAAAATTGCTTAAAACGATTCAGAACGTTTGTCATATTGTATAAATACACTAGGCAAAGTTTTACTTTTCCATTGAGGCTCGAATTTGTGTGCTAATCATCACGTTTTTTTACAAAATTTAGGTCCGAAAAATAGTCTCCATGAAATTACTCAAAATAACTCGGTATGTTTCTTATGTTTTCAAAATAATCGCACAAAGTTTCACTTTTTCTTTAAACGCTAAATCAGTGAGTTAATCATTACATTTTTTACAAAATTTATGTCCGAAAAAAATTCTTTATAAAATTGCTAAAAAAATGGGTTTATGTTTCTCATGTTCTAAAGATACATCGCACAACCTTTCACGTACCTGTTTGAGCCCGAATTTGTGTGCTAATCATTACATTTTTTACAAAATTTAGGTCCGAAAAATAGTTCTCCATAAAATTGCTTAAAATGACTTGGTATGTTTCTCATTTTTTAAAAATAATCGCACAAAGTTTCACTTATCCTTTGAAGCCCTAATCTTTGAGTTAATCATTACGTTTTTTTACAAAGTTTATGTCTGCAAAAGAATTCTCTATAAAATTGCTAAAAAAAATTTACTATGTTTGTCATGTTCTAAAGATACATCGCAAAACGTTTCACTTGCCTGTATGAGTCCGAATTTGTGTGCTAATCATCACGCTTTTTACAAACTTTAGATCCGATAAAAATTTTTCCACGAAATTGCTTAAAACGATTCTGAATGTTTGTCATGTTGTATAAATACACTAGACATAGTTTCACATTCCCATTAAAGTCTAAAATTCCTGTGCTAATCATCACATTGTTCACAAAATTTATGTCCGAAAAAAAATTCTCCAAAAAATTACTTAAAACGATTTAGAATGTTTCTCATATTACATAAATATACTAGACAAGGTTTCAAATTCCCATTAAGACTCGAATTCGTGTCCTAATCATTAGGTATTTTTACAAAATTTAGGTCCGAACAATTGTTCTCTATAAAATTGCTCAAAATGACTCGGTATTTTTCTCATGCTTTTAAAATAAAAGCACAAAGTTTCACTTGTCCTTTGACGGCCGAATCTATGAGTTAATCATTACGTTTTTTACGTAACTTTTGTCCGCAAAAGAGTTCTCTATAAAATTTCTAAAAAAATTCACTATGTTTCTGATGTTCTAAAGATACATCGGCCAACATTTCACTTGGCTGTTTGAACCCAAATTCTTGTGCTAATCATCATGTTTTTTACTAAATTTAGGTCTGAAAAAAAGTTCTCCATAAAATTGCTTAAAACGATTCTGAATGTTTGTTGTGTTTTATAAATACAATGCACAAAGTTTAACATTCCCATTAAAGCCCGAACTTGTGTGCATCACATTTTTCACAAAATTTAGGTCCGAGAAAAAGTTATCCAAATAATTGCTTATAACGATTCAGAACATTTGTAATGTTGTATAAATACACCAGACAAAGTTTCACATTCCCATTAAGGCTTGAAATCGTGTGTTAATCATCATATTTTTTACAAAATTTAGGTCCGAAAAATTGTTTTCCATAAAACTGCTCAAAATGACTAGTTATGTTTCTCATGTTATTAAAATAATCGCACAAAGTTTCACTTGTCCTTTAAAGGCCAAATCTGTGAGTTAATCATTACGTTTTTTTACAAAATTTACGTCCATAAAAAAATTCCTTATAAAATCGCAGAAAAAAATTGACTATGTTTCTCATGTTCTAAAGGTACATCGCACAACCTTTTACTTGCGTGTTTGAGCGCGAATTCGTGTGCTAATCATCACATTTTTTACTAAATTTAGGTTCAAAAGAAGAGTTTTACTCGAAATTGCTTAAAACGATTCTGAATGTTTGTCATGTTGTATAAATACACCAGACATAGTTTCACATTCCCATTCAGGCTCGAATTCGTGTGCTAATCATCACATTTGTTCACCAAATTTAGGTCCGAAAAAAGGTTCTCCAAAAAATTGCTTAAAACGATTCAAAACGTTTGTCATGTTGTATAAATACAATAAACAAAGTTTCATCTTCCCATTGAGGCTTGAATTCGTGCTCTCATCATCATGTTTTTTTACAAAATTTAGGTCCGAAAAATAGTTCTCCATAAATTCACTCAAAATGACTCAGTATGTTTCTCATTTTTTAAAATAATCGCACAAAGTTTCACTTGTCCTTTAAAGGTCAAATTTGTGTGCTAATCATCACGTTTTTTATAGAATCTTGGTCCCAAAAAAAGTCTTCCACAAAGTTGCTCAAAACGATACATAATGTTTGTCCTATTGTATAAATACACCAGACATAGTTTCATATTCCCATTAATGTCCAAATTCCTGTGCTAATAATCACGTTTTTAAACCAAATTTAGGTCCAAAAAAAAATTCTCCAAAAAACTGCTAAAAACGATTCTGAACGTTTGTCATATTGTATAAATACACTAGGCAAAGTTTCACATTCCATTAAAGCTCGAATTCTTGTGCTAATCCTCACGTTTTTTACAAAATTTAGGTTTAAAAAATAGTTCTGTATAAAATTGCTCAAAATTACTTGGTATTCTTCTCTTGTTTTAAAAATTATCGCACAAAGTTTCAATTGTCCTTTGAAGGCCGAATCTATGTGTTAATCATTACATTTTCTACAAAATTTATGTCCGCAAAAGAATTCTTTATAAAATTGATAAAAAAATTCACTATGTTTCTTATATTCGAAAGATACTTCGCACAACGTTTCACTTTCCCATTTTAGTCCAAATTCGTGTGCAATCATCACGTTGTTTACAACATTTAGGTCCAAAAAAAAGTTATCCACAAAGTTGCTCAAAAAGATACTAAATGTTTGTCATGTTGTATAAATACACCAGACATAGTTTCACATTCCCATGAATGTCCGAATTCATGTGCTAATCATCACGTTTTTTACAAAATTTATGTCTGGAAAAAAGTTCTCCAAAAACTTGCTTAAAATGTTTCTAGACGTTTGTCATGTTGTATAAATACACTAGACAAAATTTCACATTCCCATTAAGGCTTGAATTTGTGTGCTAATCATTACGTTTTTTTTACCAAATTTAAGTCTGAAAAATAGTTCTCCATTAAATGTCTCAAAATGACTCCATATGTTTCTCAGGTTTTAAAAATAATTGCACAAAGTTTCACCTGTCCGTTGAATGCCGAATCTATGAGTTAATCATTACCTTTTTCACAAAATTTATGTCCGCAAAAGAATTCTCTATAAAATTGCCAAAAAAAATTCACTATGTTACTCATGTTCTAAAGATACATTACGCAATGTTTCAATTGCTTGTTTGAGCCGAATTCGTGTACTAATCATCACATTTTTTTTACAAAATCTAGGTCCGAAAAATAGTTCTCCACAAAATTTTTAAAACGATTCTGAATGTTTGTCATGTTGTATAAATACACAGACATAGTTTCACATTTCCATTAAAGTCCGAATTCGTGTGTTAATCATCACGTTTTTCACAAAATTTGGGTGCGAATAAAAGTTCTCCAAAAAATCTCTTAAAACGATTCTGAACGTTTGTCATGTTGCATAAATACACTAGACAAAGTTTCACATTCCAATTAAAGCTCGAATTCGTGCGCTAATCATCATGTTTTTTTTACAAAATTTAGTTCCGAAAAATAGTTCTTCATAAAATTGCTGAAAATAACTCGGTATGTTTCTCATGTTTTAAAAATAATTGCACAAAGTTTCACTTTTCATTTGATGGCCAAATCTGTGAGTTAATCATTATACTTTTTATAAAATTTATGTCTGCAGAAGAATTCTCTATAAAATAGCTAAAAAAAATTCATTATGTTTCTCATATTCTAAAAATACATCGCAAAACATTTCATTTGCCTGTTTGAGCCCGAATTCATATGCTAATCATTACATTTTTTATAAAATTTACGTCCGAAAAAAAGTTCTCCGTAAAATTGCTTAACACGATTCTGAATGTTTGTCATGTTGTATAAATACACCGATATACTTTCATATTCTCATTAAAGTCTAAATTTTGTATGCTAATCATCACGTTTTTTACAAAATATAGGTCCCAAAAAAAGTTTTTAAAAAAATTGCTTAAAACGGTTCTGAACATTTGTCATGTTGTATAAATACACGAGACAAAGTTTCACATTCCTATTAAGGCTCGAATTCGTGTACTAATCATCACGTTTTTCCACAAAATTTATGTCCAAAAAATAGTTCTCCATAAAACTGCTCAAAATAAATCTGTATGTTTCTCATGTTTTAAAAATAATCGCACAAGTTTTAATTGTCCTTTGAAGGCCGAATCTATGTGTTAATCATTACGTTTTTTGCAAAATTTATGTCCGCAAAAGAATTCTCTATAAAATTGCTTAAAAAGATTCACTATGTTTCTCATGTTCTAAAGATACATTGCATATCGTTTCACTTGCCTGTTTGTGCCCGAATGTGTACTAATCATCACGTTTTTTACATAATTTAGTTCCCAAAAAAAGTTCTCCAAAAGTTGCTTAAAACGATACACAATGTTTGACATGTTGTATAAATACACCAAACATAGTTTTACATTCCCATTAATGTCCGAATTCATATGCTAATCATCACGTTTTTTGCAAAATTTAGGTCCGAAAAAACGTTTTCCGAAAAATTGCTTAAAATGGTTCTGAACATTTGTCATGTTGTATAAATACATGAGACAAAGTTTCACATTCCCATTAAGGCTCGAATTCGTGTACTAATCATCACGTTTTTCTACAAAATTTAGGTCCGAAAAATAGTTCTCCATAAAATTGCTCAAAATGAATCCGTATGTTTCTCATGTTTTAAAAATAATCGCACAAAGTTTTAATTGTCCTTTGAAGGCCGAATCTATGTGTTAATCATTACGTTTTTTTGCAAAACCACAAAAGAATTCTCTATAAAATTGCTAAAAAAGATTCACTATGTTTCTCATGTTCTAAATATACATCGCACAATATTTCATTTGCTTGTTTGAGCCCGAATTTATGTACTAATCATCCCATTTTATACAAAATTTAGGTCCGAGAAAAAGTTCTCCACAAAGTTGCTTAAAAAGATTCTAAATATTTTTCATGTTGTATAAGTACACCAGACATAGTTTCACATTCCCATTAAAGTCCCAATTCGTGTGCTAATCTTCACATTTTTTACAAAACTTATGTCCGAGAAAAATTTCTCCAAAAAATTGCTTAAAACAGCTTTGAACGTTTGTCATGTTGTATTAATACACTAGACAAAGTTTTACATTCTTATTAAGGCTAAAATTCGTGTACTAATCATCATGTTTTTTTTTTACAAAATTTAAGTACGAAAACTAGTTCTCGATAAAATTGCTCAAAATGATTCGGTATGTTTCTTATATTTTAAAAATAATCGCACAAAGTCTCACTCATCCTTTAAAGGCCTAATTCGTGAGTTAATTATTACGTTTTTTACAAAATTTATGTCCGCAAAAGAATTCTTTATAAAAATGCTAAAAAAAATCACTATGTTTCTGATGTTCTAATGATACATAGCATAACATTTCACTTGCTTGTTTGAGCCCGAATTCGTGTGCTAATCATCACGGTTTTTGCAAAATCTAGGTCCGAAAAAAAATTCTCCACAAAATTGCTTAAAAGATTATGAATGTTTGTCATGTTTTATAAATACACCAGACATTGATTTACATTCTAATTATAGTCCGAATTCATGTGTTAATCATCACGTTTTTTACAAAATTTAGGTCCGAAAAAAAAGTTCTCAAAAAAATTGCTTAAAATGATTTTGAACGTTTGTCATGTTGTATTAATACACTAGATAAAGTTTCACATTCCCATTAAGGCTCGAATTTGTGTGCTAATCCTCACGTTTTTTTACAAAATTTTGGTCCGAAAAATAGTTCTCCATAAAATTACTCAAAATGACTTGGTATGTTTCTCTTGTTTTAAAAATAAATGAACAACGTTTCACTTATCCTTTGAATCCCGAATCTGTGAGTTAATCATTACGTTTTTTACAAAATTTATGTCAGCAAAAAGATTCTCTATAAAATTGATTCTCATGTTCTAAAGATACATCGCACAACGTTTCACTTGCTTGTTTGAGCCCGAATGTGTGTGCTAACATCCCATTTTTTACTTAGGTCCGAAAAAAAGTTCCCCACAAAATTGCTTAAAATGATTTTGAATGTTTGTCATGTTGTATAAATATACCAGACATAGTTTCAAATTCCCATTAGAGTCCGAATTCTTGTATTAATCATCACATTTTTTACAAAATTTAGGTCAAAAAAATTGCTTAAAACGATTCTTTACATTTATGATGTTATATAAATACACTAGACAATGTTTCACGTTCCCATTAAGGCTCAAATTCATGTGCTAATCTTCATGTTTTTTTAACAAAATTTAGGTCCAAAAAATAGTTCTTCATGAATTGCTCAAAATGACTTGGTATGTTTCTCTTGTTTTAAAAATAATCGCATAAAGTTTCACTTCTCCTTTGAAGGCCAAATCTATGAGTTAATCATTACGTTTTTTTACAAAATTTATGTCCGCAAAAGAGCTCTCTATAAAATTGCTAAAATAATTCACTACTCTTTTATTGAACTATTAATTTTGACTCAATTTAAATTATTTAGTATTGTCTTATATAAAAATGTCAAAGTTACATGAAATATACTATAATTTGAACTATATATACTATATAATATATCAATGTGTTTTTTAATTACATTATCTTTTTTTGGTTGAATGATTAGGTTTATTATTGGATTAGATTTTAAATTTAAAATTTATTTACTTTTTATATTTTATTACTTTGGGTCACTTCTGTTACAAATAATTTTACTTTTACATATTTCAAGTAAAAAATATTTACCTTTTTTTAATTAAAAAACAAAATCAATTAGATTTATTAAAATAATTTTGTGGAAATTATTTATATTGACAATATTTTGTTAGCCTTGGACTGAGTTTATTGACCATGTGGGCAGCTTTGATTAGTGTTTTCTGGTCATCTTTTTTCCTCTTATTATTTGTGTTTTCATTATTTAAAAAAATATTATGCCCCTCCTAATGGCCAATTGGTGAGTTTTAGGTTAAAAATATTGAATTCAAATCATATCTCGTCCTTAATATTATTAAGAATATAAATTTATACTAATTACAAAAATTGAATTGAAATCTTATATATTTCATAAAATATAGTATTGCCACGGTTTAAATCCATTCTAACATATTTTGTAACAATATAGTTATAAATTTTATTTCAAATTAAATTTTGGTGAATACTTACAAACTTTCAAGCTAATTCTGAGTGAATATGTATAAAATGTTTTCTTTGTATAATATAATACAAATAAATATAGTCTTAAGAATAATATTAAAATACGTGTAAAACACTTTACTATTATTTTTTTATTTTTCTTTGTTATATTACAAATTTCTTTGGTAAAAGTTTATTTTAAGTATTATTTTGTGTGGTTTTCAAAATGCTCTCATTTTCTTTCACTTATTAGTCCAAATTCCCTTTCATAATATATATATATATATATATATATATTTTACTTTTCTTTGCAATCCCATTTCGCATAAGTTAGGTGCCATTGATAGACTATGCATCGCACTTGGAGAACGCTAATTCCACTCGAGCTCGTGACAAATAAAAAAAGAATATATATATCATGTTATTCTCTTTCTAGATGATTGCTTAGGAAGAAAGTTTTCCATTTGCCTAAGTGGATTGGTTGTTTGGGGAAATTGACTAGCTTCCTAACGCCACCAACGTTTTTCAATATTTGAGGCTTATTTATTAGTTATTACCAAATTTAATACATCTTCCAATAAATATTTTTAAATATATTTAAACTAAAAAATACAATTCAAAATACAATTTTCCATTTAGCCCAAATGTCAAATCCACACGTTGTGAAAAAAAAAATTACTTGCTAATGCCGATATAATTGAGAAATGTCTGTAGCCCGTATGGGCATAGCTCAGTTGGTTCTAGGGCTGCAGAGTTGGTCCCAAGAGCCAAGGTTCAAATCCTGACAGTGTGGAAATTTCAATCTCTCCAATGTGGGGGAGGTGGTTCCTTGTGCGCACCAGGTCTTGGCCTCCAGTCTGCAGGACCACTGAGTCACCATAATTTACATCCTCCATCTGGGCATCGGGCAGTCTGGTATTTTTCATTTCACTTGTTATTGGCAGTACTTATATTTTCAGTTTATGTTTCCGAATTTATAATAATTTATGAGTTTATGTATATTGGAACATTAAATTTTATTTTCGAACGTTTATGAAATATTTTGGGTGGTTCGTACGTTATTTGATAACCTAAAATTTTGCTTTATACTTTTCAATTATTGCCTATGCGAAAACAATGATTTGCTAGCTGACTAGAACATATATATTAGTCGAGAAACAATTTCGTGATTGCGCAAGAAGGGGGTTCCATTCCTTCGGAACAGGTAGTTATAGTTCCATTCCTTCGGATTCCATCGGGCTGGAATCCTCGGAATCTTTCAACGTATCAAGACCGAGTCCTCCTTTAGCTCTGGGTTCTCATCTATCTCCGAAAGTTATCTCTTTTTTTCGGGGTGGTAGATTGCAATTATGAATAGTCGATTTACCACTAATTTTTTTTTAGCGTCAAAATTTTAACCTATAATGAGGAGCCCAAAAAATGTGTAATTAAGGCCCGATCCATAGTAGAAGGCCCAGATTTGTTACGGATTCGGACCATGATCCATCAGAGAGAGAAGCCCACCAAATATTTTTTGTATGTCCATTTTTCAACCTTTATTTTATTTCTAAAAAGTAATTCTTCAAAGAAGAAAAAAAATTGATTTTCTACACATTATAAGAGAAATTAATTATAGATACTTATAAATTATTTTGATTTTTCTACTTTATCTATGAACTTTTACTTTAATTTTTTACGAATAAATTATTTTTGAATTATCATAAATATTAAATGTCGGCCATAAAAAGCTAAATTTTAAATATTTTTACTCCTGGTAGAAATTTGATATTTATATAGTAACAAAATATAATGTACGAGAGAAAAAAGAATAAAATAAAAATTTATAAATCAGTTAAGAAAAAATAATTTATAAGTATTTATGCTTAATTTCCCTCCTTTATAATATTTGTGAAACTCTGTCATCCTTATAATTTTTATGAGTATAATGAGATGTAGCCCAAAAATGGACGAATTAGGATGTAAGTGATATTAAAAATACTATTTTATCCTTTACAAATTAGTTTATTACAAATTTATTATAAACCAAACTCATACCCGATATATATAACGTTCTACTTTCACCCTAAATCAAACAAAGGGAAGTAAATGTGATCTACTTCCCTTCTACTCTGGCCAAACAATTTTGAATTAAATCACTATATTTTTTCTAGTAGAAATAAATTGCGTCATTCCTTCTCCCCTTTCTCCTCCGCGAACTAAACTAGTTCTAAGAGGAGAATAGTTGTTCAAACTTATAAAGAGTTTCTTTTTTTGGTAACTTGGTACTCAAGAATCACCGATTAATCCGGGAATAGAGGTGTAAATGAGCTGTTTATGAGCAGTTCGCAAGCCGCTCGGTCAAAGCTTGGTTCGAGCTCATTGTTGACTGAGTTCGAGTCGGCTTGCTAAGCAAACGAGTCGAGTTTGAACCTCATTAACACTGGCTCCATAGCTCATTTAACCTATCGAGTCAGAATATATAATATTTTTACTTTATTTTAATTATTATATATAATATATCTTTAAAAAAAATTGAGTTCGAGCTCAAGCCAAAATTAATAAACTCGATCGAGCTCGACTCAGCTCGTTTACATCCCTACTTAGGAGGAATCAGAGGGCACAAAACCTCAAACGGTAGCACTAGGCTGGTATGCCACATGAAACCGCTTCCGTATATCTCGAACCCAAGACCTCTCACTTCACATGTTCAGGATTAGATCTAAATATGCACGTGAAGTTATACAAGATTAAACATGGGATTCAATATTAGACTAAGCTAACTTTAATACCATGTTCAAAATGGGCTTCAAAGATGGAGGGCTGAGGTCGGGCAAGTGCAGACCCGTTGAAAACCCATGCATAAGCATATAAAGAGTATAATTAATTAAATAAATTAACAATAATAAATCATATTAATTAAAATTCCAAAATATTTTTCTCAAATATATTTAATTACTTGTAATATAAATATAAAGGATCCCTCCACACGTCTCCAACGTGTTACATATTAGCCAGAAACATCTGTGAATTTTCTGAAATCAAACCCTTATGTCACCCCCCATCCACCTCTTCATACACGTATATCTCTTCATGAATTAGGCAGCCATGGAAATTAAAACTAATTCTCAATTTTTAATTTTAATTATATATAATTAATTAATTAATAATCATCGTCATCCTATGAAGAAATCTCTTGATGGGCTGGTCTCAAAGTACGTAATATTATAATGCATGGCCATGCACGCTCGTAATATAAAGAAATGGCCAAAGATTTCCTCTGTCCACATGTTGGGTTTTCAGAAGAGTTGCCAACGTTAGAGAATGTGAACAGTTTATTAACAAAATATGTGTTGGGATTTCGGAGATAATAATAAAGAAGGAAAAAAAGAATAAGCCAAAACACTTATTTTTATTGAATTCGTCAAGTGAGAAGTCTTGAATTTTCAAGTTTTCTCAAGAGCGAGTTCATTTTGGATTTTCAACTTTGTATTACAGTTAATCTTATGTCCCGTAGACCTCCATCCAGCGATGGAACCATAATTAAAAAGAGTACGGACAAATGATTTCTCGTTCTATCTTGAGCAATATCGAAATACATTTACTCAACATATTTTCTAGCGAATGAAGAGCGACGGACCCCTTTCATATAAGCTAGTTAGTCGAGAAATTTTGAAAAAAAATTAAAAAATAAAAAAGGGATAAGCAAATTGTGTGTATGCTCACTTGCTGAAATAATATTCAAAGGTTGTTGGAGGAAATTGAACACCTCACAACAACAATCTAACGACATTTTTATTTTAAAAATTAAAAATTATATTTTTTTATGGAAAATATTTAAAATATATATATAACCTTAGGAGGGAGACAAATGTAATGACGTGGTGACTATTTATGGCAAGCAATTGTTGGAAGTAATTTCTTGAAGAAGTATTATGTTATGTAAGCAAATCCAACAATTCAATTTTTTATTTATGACGAAATTTATTTATATGGATTAAATAGTGAACAAGGGTTAGAGAAATCGCCACGGATGACTCGGAAAAAAATATATATTAATTTTTATTTTTGTTAATTTGTTTAAGAGATTTGATTGTCCTGTGGACACCAGACATGGTAGCATGGATAAGAGATAAAGATTATGATGGGCTTTAAATTTTATTATTTGATTATGTCTATATTTTTTTTTAAAAAAAAAATTTATTTGTTCCTAACATCAACAGCCCCTTAGGATAAATTATGTTATATATATATATATATATATATATATAGATTAGTTATTTTAAAATTTTAGGTAGTAAACTAAAAGAAAATGAATATCTACAAATTTTAAAAAATAAATGCTTATAAAGTTTTTTTTATAAATATTAAGCGCGACGGGGGAAGAGAATAGTTCTCGAATGGACTCTACGCTACCTTCTTTCTTCTTTTATTGAATTATTCCTTTTCATGTAAGACAAGCCATTCAAAAACTCCGGATAACTTCTAAGTCTCTTCTTTTATTGAATTATTCCTTTTCGCATAGGGCAAGGCATTCAAAAACTCCGGAAGACAAGGCATTCAAAAACTCCGGATAACTTCTAAGTCTCTTCTTGCCGTTCAGACTTTCTTTCACGCACTGAAAAAGGCAGATGCTTTGCCTCATATTTTCAGAGTTTTTAGTTCCTTTCTCTACTTTTAACTTCTCGTGAGTCTTTAATTCTGTCCTTGACTTACCACCAACTTTAAAATATGGACTTGGAAATAATAAGTAAACGACCTCTTATATTAGTGACAAAATAACATATCTATCATCTAAAATTGTTTAATACTTCTTCTAATATATATTTTTTACAACACTTATTTTTTTATAATAGTTTTATAAAAAAATCCTATAAAATAAAAAATTAATATAAAAAGAAAGTGTATTAGAGAATGTAGTAAAAGATATATTAGGAGATTTATTAATTAGTTATAGAATAAATAGGTTCTTTTTTATCAAAAATTCAAAATTTATAAATGGTATGGCACCAAAATTTCACATTATCTATGGAACAAGGATTTTTTTTACTGTTAAAGCACAATTAATACTGTTTAATTAAGTTTAACTCAACTCATATTTGTGTGTCAAATTAGGACTCAAAGCCTTTGTTCCTTCTAAAACTAAAACACAATAAGGCTTCTAGAACACTAAGTACAAGGCAGATGTAGATTGAGGTCATTAACATCCAAAACAAGCAAATTGAGAGAGAGAGAGAGAGAGAGAGAGAGAGAGAGAGAGAGAGAGAGAGAGAGCTGTTTGACTTGTGAGTTAATCTTGAGTGAGAGGGATAAATAAATATTAAAGTATTTGACCAAATTTTCTTGTTGGCCAAAAGTGGATGAAATCAAGAACTTCAATTTCAAACCCTTTGAAATGGCTTTCTTGTGTAGTGTAATCGGAAAGAATCAAAATTATAAACTTTTTAAACAAGTAATATAAAGTTAAAATACGACATTAAATCGCTTCTTGAATAATTTGAACTTAAAATCTCTCATTTAACAGAATAACAGATGAAGATATAGGCGAAAATAACTTTCTTCTATTCATCTCGAGATTATTCACCTTCTTGACTCTTACTATATACACATAATATATATATAACAAAAAAATATATTTATTTACATTTCTTTGTTTAATTATAAATTATAATAAATTATATAATGAAATTTCTAAATATGGTTTGTTACTAACTAAACATCCACGTAAAGAGACATGTGTTTCATTCACTTTGCTGTCTAAGGGAAACAAATGAGAGGGAGTTGACTTGATCATATCACTGCTACGTGGATGGTCATAAATTGGCTGACTTCAAATCTCTAAAGCTGGAAGTTGTGGCCTCTATTAAATGTACACGTGTCTCTAGGGCTTTTTTATATCAAGATTTTATCTACACAAAATTGACTACCCTAAGAAACACACAATTTCTATTTTAGAAATTTATTTTGATCATATTTTTTTTTAATTAGAGATCTCAATGTTTCATAAAATTATAACATGAAAAGGATATCATTAATTAGTCTTATTAGTTATTATCATTAATTTTGATTTGAAAGATTGCATTCTTTAATCTTTAATTTAATTCGTAGAAGAATAATGGATTAGGCTTTGATAATTAATTAACTTGGTTTAGATAGCTATTGATTCACTTAAATCCTCTCTATTTTAATCACATTTAAATAAATTCGATATTTTCTTAATTTTTAATACAATCAAACTGTTTTTAGTTTGTTTTTAGTGTTTCTCAATTATTTTTATTTATTATGAACTTAAAAGTTTTAAAAAATTTAATCAAGTAATAATCAAGAATAATATGAAGGGGTTATAAATTATAATGAGAAAGTTTTTCTCTTATATAAAATTAGGGTTCTAAAGAAATGATATATTTTGTTTAATCCATCAAGGAAGTTTCACTTGTGATTTCTTCAAAGGAAACTTTGATATCCAATTTTCTCAGTTTTGTGTCAATTTCAGATGCCGTCTTTTGGAAAAATAAGGCCTTAAAATCTTGTCTCCAAAACTTGGACCTAATAAAGCTTTTCATATACTATATTTAATGAGGAATTATTGAATTTCTTCATGACTTATGCTGATGAAAGGAGGCCTTAATATATCTAGAAATTTTGTGAGGTCAAAAAGGGGGTTTTTTATTTTTATTTTTTTTGGATAAATAAAAGTTTTAAGAAAAAAATTAAATCATCAAAATATTTCCTTATAATTGGTGGGGGATCTAACAACCACACCAACCAATCAGGCTCTATGTTTCTAAGCCTTGATGCTGAGGTCAAACACATTAGTTAGTTGACATTTGTCATTTACCATTTATTCAAAAATTACCTTAATCAATATATGTCTTAGTTTTGAGATGTCTTAATTGTATTTATTTGTATTAATAAAAAAAATTTACATCTATTAATTGGTGTAAACCTAGTATCCTAATATCCGAGAGTTTTCAACTAATTCAATAGGAATTAGGAAGCACAATGCTCACAACTACAACATAAGGCTGAAAATCTGGTGTAAAATCGCGTCCAGATAATTTGAACTCAATACTTCTAACTTGGTACCGAAAAGGGCAAAATGCCCGATCCCGGATGGAGGATGTAAACCATGGTGATTCAACGACCCCACAAACTAGAAGTCCAAGACCTAGTGTATACAAAGAACCACTTCCCACATTGGAAAAACTGAAATTCTCACACTGCCTCTGTCAAAAATTCGAATCTTGTCTCTAAGTACTAACTCTACAATCCAAAATCAGTTAAGTTACGTCTACACTGACACTTTCTACACCTCCAACTTGACATGCTAGTTAAAGGTACTTAAAGAATGGAAGTCTTGCCATCGGACGACTATCCTATTACTAATTAAGAAAAATTATCATTAATATGACTTTCCATTTTTACCCTCTTGATTAAGATTAACATGATGATGAGGTGTGTATGTATGGGGGGTGGTGGGGGGGGGGCGGCGCCAAATCATATTGACTTACAATCTACAGTGATACTTGGCTTTCTCATCATCTATATATATTGGTTCCTCTCATAAGGGCCTACACAAGTTTTAACTTTAGCTCCAAAAGTTCATTTTGTCTTTCAAGAATTACATTAAAAAACAAACTCTTTCTTCTTCTTTTTTCTCTTCACTTGTTGAACTTCAAGAAAGTATGGGAAGATCACCATGTTGTGATAAAAATGGACTGAAAAAGGGGCCATGGACACCTGAAGAAGATCTTAAACTTATGCAATATATTCAAGCTCATGGACCTGGAAATTGGCGAACCCTCCCCAAGAATGCTGGTGAGAATTAATTTTATTATTATTATTTAATCATTAATAGGGTTTCTGGTTTAATTTTTTTATCTAATTATATTGTTGATTTTGATTTTGATCTGTATATTTAGGTCTTCAAAGATGTGGAAAAAGTTGTCGTCTTCGATGGACAAATTATTTGAGGCCTGATATTAAGAGAGGAAGATTTTCATTTGAAGAAGAAGAAACTATTATCCAACTCCATAGTGTTCTTGGCAACAAGTAAGATATTATCCCCGTTTTTATATAATTTGTCACTTTAAGATATGGCACAAAGAATTAGATTCAAAAGTAAAAAGACTAAATTAGCCTTTAACTGTCATTAATAGTTCTAATAAAAATTTCTAGACAAGTTTTTAATTCAAATAAGATAGGGGCATATATGAAATTGTATCATTTTATGTTCTTTTGATTTACTAAAACTGTAAATATTTTTAAAAAAATATATTTCTAAGTACAGATAATATAAAACGGAAGTAGTAACTTGTAAATCTAATTTCCACCATCATCAAAATCTTTTAGGCAAAAAAAAAATCTAATTTCAAGAATGAAAAAGTGGTTCTAGTGTATACCTACTAAAGTAATTAAAGATTTGAGAAAAAAAAAAAGTGTCTCATTTCTAATCCAGTTGGTTGTGATATTTTCTTTTATAATCTTTCAGAATATGGTATAAAAAATGTTTCAATTTTTACTTTAATATCTACAAAAACCCTAATTCTCTTTTGCTGTTGTATAGGTGGTCGGCCATAGCGGCTAGGTTACCCGGAAGAACAGACAATGAAATCAAGAATTATTGGAATACACATATTAGAAAAAGGCTTCTTCGAATGGGAATTGATCCGGTAACACATAGTCCACGCCTTGATCTTCTAGACCTTTCCTCACTTCTCAATTCAGCTCAAATTAATCTTTCAAGCTTGTTAGGGTTACAAACCCTAGTGAATCCAGAAGTTCTACGATTTCTTACAACCCTAATAGCATCAAACAACAACAACAATGAAGAAAACCCTGAAATTTTATTACAAAAATTGCAAGAAAATGATCATATTTTGAATCAAAATCATCATCATGCCCAAATGTTACAGAATCAAATAATTCCATGCCCAACATCCAACGAAGCCGTTTCATGTTCTCTAAATCATCAAATTCCATCAATGCAAATGCAAGAACAAACATTTCAAGAAATGTTGAATATTCCTTCACAAAATTATGTGTTTGGAATTTCTGATCAAATCTCTATTGAAAATTCAGCCTTCAATTCCCAAAACTTGAACTTGGATTCTGTTCTATCATCAACTCCTAATTTATCAAATTCCCCGTTGAATTCATCTTCGACGAATTTTGTTAACAGTAGCAGCACTGAAGATGAGAGGGAAAGTTATTGCAGTAACTTGATGAAGTTTGAAATTCCAGCAAGTTTAGACTTTGATGATTTCATGTAAATATTAGAGTTTTTTCCTTTTTCATAATGTAATTTTTTGTTTCTTTTAAAGTTTTGGGTTTGTATAATTTGAATGGAGCACTTGCTATGGTTTTTTGGTTTGTTCCATTCATATGTATTGTAATAATGCTTTGTTGATCTTGTTAATGGAGACTTTTTTTTTTCTTTTTTGTAATTTTTTGGTTTGTATTTCTTTTATTTTATATCATCAATCACCTCGACATATTTTTTTCTTTCAAAATAAATGTTACTTTAACAAACTAAAATAGTATTAAGTGATATTTTTTCCATATATATGTATCTATCTCGTTGAAATTAAATACATTTTTTAAAAATTTTTATTAAAATTATTAATGCCAGTTGAGTGAAAGACAATTTAATCATTCCCGGCTCTCTCTCTCTCTCTCTCTCTCTCTGTCTCTCTCTTTCCGCCATAGCCAGAAGAGGAGGAAGAAGAGAAAAAGAAGAAGAAAAGGGCATCGCAGAACTGTAAAGGAAGAGGAAAATATATATTCTGCGAATTATTTTTGGATTTATTCACCAAAAAAAAAGATTATTTTGGTTTTACAAACTTGTTCATTCCATGTCTTGGAATTCACTGATGGTAACTTTAATTTCTTCAGCTTTTCTTGAATTTCAGCTGTTGGATTAGTTTGTAATTTTTAAAGCTGTAGTTTTATATAGTTTTTAATTATTTGTAGTGCCTCTGTTGGTTCTTTCAAATTCATTTTCATGATTTAGCAGAAAAGCAAGAAGGCAATGGTGTTGTTTTCGAGTTCTGCAAATTTTTTCTTGCTAATTTTTTTGTTCATGAGTGTGTTCTAGTTCAACCTGAAAAGCTTTTTTTTTTTATTTTAAATATGGGTAAAAAGAGAAAATATAACTAATTTCTCTGAAATAATGATATAAATTATTTTTTTAATACTGAATATAAATATTATAATTTGAATAAGTTAAACAAAGTGAATTGATAATAGGGAAAATATATGAAATTTAAAGGTATACAAATATTGCTCCATTTCTCCCCATATTGCATGGGCTAAGATGTAATAAGAAAATGTTATTGATAAGAAAATATTGCCTATTTAATCTCTAAGATAGAATATATTTAATCTTTGTTTGGAAAAAAAAAATAGAGCTCTTTTAGGAGCTCTCTATAATAAGAGAACCGGGAGTAATGCTGCCGAATTATAAATGGATCAGATCGTTTACTATATCGTGTAATGTCTAAAATGTTTGAAGGATATTTAGTCTAAACAAAAAAAAAATTAAAATTTCGTATTATCGTGTAATGTCTAAAATGTGACGAAGAAAAAAAAAAGGTAAATTATAATCTTTCATCTATTGTTTGGGAAAAAAAAGGAAAACAGAGTGCGATTAATGCACAATAATCAATATCTTGAATTTCTAATATACTATTTTCGATCGTAAATATAAATTCTTTTAATTAAAATTGAATTGTCAAAATTATAAGTGTTTTTACCTATTTTTAATGTGTATTTATTGTGTAATTTATAATTATACTCTCTTTAATTCATTTATTATCTCTCTTTCTCCCTCTTTATTTATTAAGGATAAAATAACATCTTATATAAAAATTTACATTATTTTCTAAATCTTTAATTCATGTACAAAGTATAAAAAAACTTATATTTCTAACAGAATAATTATATTCTTTCAAGCATTTTCTTGAATTCTTGCATCGTAGTTACCTTAAGCATTACGTAAAACTTGAAGAATTCCAAAAAATTGGAAATTCTCCAAATTTTTCAAATTTCAAAAAAGTGCAATTTTGTCTAGACATGCCTTTTTTTCCCTTCATATAATCATATATCGAAGACAATTTTGGTGGAGAAGGCGATTTTATTGACCCAAAAAGAAAACAAATTATTGAAAGTCACTTTTAATCAAAAAAAAATTTTTTTTGCTGTCAATCAAATTATCAATGGTCGGAAAATTTTGGTCCCCTAACATTATTAATGATCATGTTTTAATTATCCACAATTGAAAATTTCAAGTTTCTTTTTATGGCCATATGATTTTTTTAATTTTTTTTTATAAAAGACATGTATTATTCAAATTTACATTGAATTTCTTCATGTTTCAATTCAAGTGGAAGAAGAAAAGATGAATGGAGAAAGGAAAAGTTTCCCACTCGAATTTGACTATATACCTCCAAAATGAATTTCATGATTTATAAAATTAAATTTAAAAAGTATTTGAAAATCTAAATTAATTCTCAATTCATTATTATAAGCTTATCAAAGTTAAATAATTTGAAAAAATATAATGTAAAAATAATTCAAAGTAAAATGTTTGTAGTAAAATATTTTTATTTTTAAAATCAATTTAAATAGACCCTAAGTATCACTAAAGGAAAAGAAAATTGAAGATAATCTGAATATGTATAATATTTTCTATAACATCATTTTGTATCTTTTTAATAGATAATTTTTATTAATAAATCCTATCGCTCGAATAATAATAAATTATAAAATTTTAAGAGATAAATTTTATTTTTTTAAAAAATTATAAAAAATGTTATAAATAAATATCAAATTATTTAAAAAGTCTACAAAATTCAACAATTTCTCATAAGGTACATAGCTAATAACTCAACCAATAGTTAATGTTCACATCTTTTTCTTCAACTTATTTAACCATATCCCAATAGTCTTTATTTTTTTCATGTACTCCCTCATTTTCATAAATATATTTATTCCCGTTTCAAAATATTTATTACTTTAATAAATCAAGATAATATTAAACGAGACCTTTTCATATATATCTCTATTTAGTTAGAATTAAATAATCATTGTAAAAGGTAATTTCGTCTATTTTATTTTAAATCTAACTAATTAATATGACAGATAATATGAAACCGAGAGATTAAATGGATATATTGTTGGCCAATCTTATCTAATCATATCATATTACTATATTTTTCTAGGGGACATGACGTGTGGCCGCAATATTGATAGTAATTGGAAAAAAAATAAAAGAAAAAATGAGGTGAATTAAGGTAGACAAACAATGTTAAATGACGTTTTTGTGTTCCTCAATGGTTTAAAGAAGCGTGTAATAATATAATTTAGCCAAATATATTTTGCATATGTAATGTATTTTTTTATTTTTTTTTAAATGTAGGATTATATAGTCCTTTTTTTTTAATACGAAAATGTAGGTTTATATAGTCAAATCATACATAAGAAAGTGTAAATTTGTTTCATCTAAAATTGACAGTTTATAATTTTATTATATAAAATGAATAAGAAATTAGGTATTTGTTTTCAAATATAATATTTGTTTGTGTTGAAAATGAAAATCTCACATTGGCTAATTAAATAAAATAATTACTATTTATAAAAACTTGAGTAGTCCTTCCCTCTTCTCTTGAGGTACCTTTTGGGGTGAGTTAGGCCCAAGCTCAAAAATTCTAACATGGTATCAAAGCCATGATGTTGGGCCACCCGCAAATGTCCAATCTGGACATCCTGCAGAATACCACGCTCCAAGCCTAATTAAAGAAAATAATTACTACTTATAAAGACTTGGGCAGTCCTCGGATGAACGTGTTTTTAACATCAATTGGTTATAGTTTAATTGGTAGTGCATGAGGTACTATAAATGGTATCATAACCCTCGGCCAGCAAGGCTAAAGGAGAGCGGTCAGTAGCCGACTTGGATGAGTCTAAGGAAGAAGAGAGTTCGTCAATAGAGGACTCTTCCTATTTTGCTACTGACTCAGATACTATCTTCGGTGAAGAAATTGAAGGGGCAACTTTTAACTATACGAATGCAAAGGATTGACCAGATATCGGTCGAAAGAAAGGAAGACAGGTATCCTGTCAGTCTTGTGAGTGATAATTAAGCTTCTCTCCCAAGATTTTCTCACAGTTTTATTCTTGATAAGAGTAATTGTTGTGAAGAATATTATTGGTATACATCAATTGTCTCGTGATTAAACTGCTATATAATATAACTGGTATTAAAAATGATTTAAAAATTTGAGGAATAATAATTTTGAGCTTTGCAAAATAATCACACAATTGATCAAGTATTCCATTTTTCTATTTTTCAAAAAAAAAAAATTAAACAAATAATGGTCTGTTGGGCCACAGGAAAAACTAGATAGGCTTCTAGCGGCCCAAGCCCAAATTTGATAGCTTAAGTGGCAAAGGTCCACTAGAAATACTCTTTTTTTTTTTCCTCTTTTCGACACTTACTATGTACTATTTAGTTCCACAAGAAGAAGGAGAAGTATATTCATTTACTTCAAAATTATAAATAATTTTTATTATATTTAATTTATTATTATATCTATTGTACAAAGTTATGAATATTATATATAAGGTAGAAATTTAATTTACGATAAATTTGTAATAAATTACTTTGTAAGATGATAGAATGGATCTTTTTAATATTATTTACGTCGCAATTTGTTCGTTTTGATAGGAGCTAATTTACTGACATGGAGGTGGAACCACCTCCTTATTTACATCCCTTCCACTTTTACATTGCAACCAAACGACGTAAATGGCTGATTTACATCCTCTCCTAAGGCTTAGTCTGACTCATCCAAATAATGAACTGATGATTTTCTCAAAAAAAAAAAAAAAATTTAAAAGTGCTAAATGTCACACACTTACTTTTTCTTGTAAGTAGCCGTGCGGCCTTAGCACTCCCGCAAATGCTAAGAAAGCCTTAACTTGCTCCTAACTTCAACGGCTAGATGAAAACCTTGGAAAGTTGTAGGCAAGAGAGAGTGTTTGTGAAAGGAAGCTTATATTGCTTGAAGGGAGCTTACAAGTCTTGGAACTCTAAGTTCTAATGTGTGTTGTGTGTTGTGTGAAGTGATGTTTTACAAATGAAGAGGGTGAGCCTATTTATAGGCAAGCACCTCCTCAATGGATGGCTACGATAATTACATGTGGCAACGATCTAACGGTTGCCTTCTACTATTCTAGAATATTCTACATAAATATCTAGCTATGGAGTGTTCTAGAGACTTCTAGAGGATTCTAGAACCTTCTAGAATGTTCTAGAACTTTGTGGGCTTATCTAAAATGTGGAGAAACCTCATATCTTGCAAGCAGGGCGTGACATAAAGCTCCCATTTGCTATATAGGCTATATTATTCCAAAGGATTAAAACTTTTGATTTTAAGGTCTATTCAATCGAATGAATTGTGCCTAAAATAAAGTCTGATGGATCGTTCCTATCAATATCAAATTTAGTACACACAAAAAATTTTAAAAATATTTTAGTTTAAAATATGAAAATTAATAAAAAAATAGAAATAGTATAACTTTTGCTTACATTTTATATATATTGTGTTTATATATATATATATATATTGTGTTTGTGTAAGAGAGATAATTGGAGTGGTTGCTATCATAGTGAAAAGCTCTATAGGAAGGCCTTTTATGAAGAAGGTTTGAAAAATACAAACAAAAATATATCCCTATCATTCAAACTTTTTTCCACCCACTCTCCCTCTTATCATTGTCAAATAATTCTTCTTTGTGGCCAACTTTATTTCATACTTTAAAACAAAAATTTTCATCATTAATTAGCCTCATTTGGATTGGATTTAAAATGCAAAAATTTTAATTTTATGTTAAAACTTAAAAATTTGCTCAAACTTGTATATTTATAATAAAAAGTTGTTATTAAAACAAAATTAATATTTGATAATAGTAAAATAAAATCATATTCCTTTATTGAATTATAACTATTATTTATTTTTATAATATTATAAATTATAACTAAATAAAAAACTCCTTTGTTTACCAAAAGAAGAAGGAAAAAAAGACCTCTTACCATATTTCCAAAATTATAATTTTTTAACCTTTTTATCTTCACTTTTTTGCTCAAATTCCAAAGTCTTGGCCTTGTTCATGTGTCTATATTAGTAGTATTATTATACCAAACAAAATTACGAAAAAGGGCATCCAAAGTCCAAATCCAATTTCCAAAGAAAAGAAACAAAAGGTGTTGGTTCCATTTCTCTCCCCAAAGAGCCTTTTTTCATGAAAAATATACATCTTTTATTTACTTTATAAAAGTCTGTCAAACTACAATTAAAGTCAAAAGTGATATTATTAATATTTAAATCATCACTTAATTTTACACTTTTTTTTTTTTGCCTTGAATTTCAATTCTTCTCATTATTTTTTTACCAACACTATCTCTTTTTCTTTTAATTACAAGGCCAATCTTTGATTTTAAAATCAAGGCACAAATATTTTATTAATTTTAAACTCTTTAATAATTGCTTTGGAACTCCTTTTTAACTAATTTAATTATTTTGAGAGTGGATTTTTAAAATTATTTTGGTTTATTATAATGTAATTTTTTGAACGAACAGAATCATATATCCATAGATAAATAAAATTACAAATTATCATCTAATTACATAATTTACTATTTGGCTTGAATAACAAATTAGTACTCACAATCGGCACAAATAATCTTTTTATACAACAGATATTCTTTATAATGAGATCTTTTAAATCTTAAAATAATATTAAAAATTTTTAAAGAATTTTAGAAACTTAATACTAATACAAACATTATTCCATTAAAATATGTACTTTCTATAAAAAAAAATTTTACTTTATTTATTTTTGGCTGAATAAATATGCATATTTTATGAGTTTTGGATATTCTCAAAAAAATATTAATCTAATTAAGCTTTAAGACATTCCAAGCAGTTGAAAATAGAATGTCTTGTTTTGGACTTTTTTTCAAGAAAAAATAAATTTAATTCCCAACCGTAAACAATATAATTAATTTCTTTGTCTTCTTGTTTGAAGCTAGCAATATTTTATAAATAAAAATTTATTTTTTAAATTATCTTCATAAATATATTTATTTATTTATTTATAAAAGGAAGAGCAATGGCATATAGGCTGTCATGCAAAATACTAGTAAGACAAAAGATACCTAACCACACGCTTCAGTCATGCATATACCGCCGATCACAAGAGTTTGTCAGAATAGTGTTGAATCCCCAAGATGCCCCTCTCTTTTCCCAAGCCTCCATCTAACGTGCTTTTATAAAGATGCCTTTTCCAAATCGTCATCCGAGGGTCAGATCAGGAACATAAAATATTCAAACAAATGCACAAAACTAATATGCGAATTTAAATGGTGTAGAGGGTCAATAAAAATAATTCGATAATTTATATATATAGTGTGAAAAATTATTTTTTTTTGCTAAAATTTATTTTTCTAACTCAAATCTTTCACATCCAATACAAATTCAAGATAGATATTGCATATTTTATAATTAAATATCGATTTTGATGTTAAAAAAAACTCAAAAATTACATTTTTTTTTACTGTCTAGAGTTTCTTTCAGTCCAACCTAGCGAAAAATTTGAAAGAATTTCGTCCAAGTTAGCGAAATTCATTTCAGTGGATATTTAAAAAAAACAGCTGACACGAGTTTCTCCTAAATGGGTGAATTCCTTAGAGAATTTCTCTCAGATGGGCGAGAGAATTTCATCAGGTTGGGAGAAATTCTCTAAGGAATTTAGCTCATCTGGGAGAAACTCAGCACAGGTGGAAAAAATATAATTTTGAGGGTTTTTTTATTTCAAAATCGATATTTTCTTGTAAAAAATAGTCAAAATTATCCATATCTATCTTGAATTTATGTTGAATGTGAAATATTTGAGTTTTGAGTTAAAGAAAATTTGGTCAGAACTAAAAATTTTGGCGGGAAAAAATGAATTTTTTCACTATACATATAGATTCCCAAGTTATACTTATTGACCCCATCATTTATTGAGTAACTCACTACCGTATCACACACTTCTACAAGTTAATTTTTACTCTCGAATAAGATTCAAAAACTTTATATTCGTTGTAATATACATGAAGTTAAATTCTAAACTATGTGTCCATAAATAGCTGAATTAACTAGAAAGACTCAGGGGTTGATTGGTTTGCTCTTCACCTCTCTTACTTTATTTTAGTACCAAAAGGTGAAATCCTCACTTACAGAGCCCTCACTAGACTACCCGACGTTCAAATAAAGAATGTAAATCATGGTGACTCAGCGGTCCACACTGTCAACTCTACAACTCAAAACCAACTAAGCTACGTTCATGCAATCACCACTCTTGCTTTATGTAATTGTATGCAGAGGCGTGACAAATATTTATGGTTCAAATAAGAACAATACTGATGAAAAATAACAAAAAAGAACATAATAAGTAAATTGTAATAAAAATTTGATTCATTAGAACCCCTTGAATCATTAGAATGGTTAGATACCTCTTTATGAAATTGAGAGTGTAATATGGATAAAATATTGTTTAAATTTTTATTTCAATTTTATAGAAATTAAATTATTTGTAATAAAAAATATAATTTCAATACTTGAGATTTTACATTAAGTTTCAAAATAAATTTTCATTGAGCCTTAATTATAAAGTTACTTACACATTGCTTTATGATAATGATAAAACAATTAGCAAATGCTTAAAAAGTTAAATATATTTTCCACTTTCCTCCCAATATCTTATTAATCAAAATAAAGTTAGAAAATAACTAGATTCATTAGAAAATAACCTCCTCCCATTATAAATCTCTTTTGAATATTTTCAATATTATGATATCCCCGTAGGAAGGGAACCCCATTCCGAGGATGTCGAAGGCATCCGAAAGAATGGAACTGCAGCTAATGTAACTTTGACTTCTTGTATTATATTCTATTCTTAACCCTCCCGGAGGGAGAAAACACACTTAATAACATCTGAATCGGAGGAATAGCGCGAACGAGGGCCAAGCTCTGGTTTGGTCCACCACCCTCAACTTTAGATGGAATTTAAAATGAGGTTTGGAATCCCTTTTGCTTCTGCGAAACTTGCAGCTACTGTAGCTACTGCAGCTAAGGAAGCTACTTGAGCTCCTAGGAAAGAAAGAATAATTTTTAAGTAAAAATACGGAGAATCAGCTTCCAAGAACGTAGATTTTGTATCATTTTTTATAATATCATAGTAAATTTTTTAAAAAAATATATGAAATTAATTAAATATTTTTAAAGGAATTTTTAAATACTTAGATTATAAGTAATTATAATATATTTTATAAGAATAAAATAGAAAAAAATATCCACCCCACCATCCCCACTAAACAAACCTTTTGAGAGTCTTTCTAATAATCATACAAAAGCAAGAAAACAGTTTCAATGAATCAGGAATGAAAAAGAAAAGGACTTCACAAGAGGACAATTCCTCAGACAACCTTTCCCTTTCACCTCTCTCTCTCTCCTCAACGAATCTCTCTCTTCCTCCCTTTTCTTGTTTAAAAAAGCAAAATCGCTTTCTTGGAGGATTCTTGTGCATACTAGTGTCTAGCTTCTAATATACAGGACTGTTGAGTTACCATGATTTACATTCTTCACTAAGTCGTCGGACAATCTGGTGTGAGCCATGTGAACGAGGTGCAGAATGTGAATCATGGTGACTTAATAACTTTTGATGCCCACAAGTAACCACCTTTACATTGAATAAGTTGAAACTCTCACACTGCGACTACCAGAATTTGAAGTAATTGAGTTATAACCATATAGCCCTCTTCCTCTTTTTTCTTCGAAAAACAAAAATTTTTTGCCCCAAAATATCATTAAGCTGTTGTTCAGTATTCAAATAGAAGATGTAAATTATACTGACTTAATAATCTTGCAAACTAAAAGTCTAAAATTTGATACGTATAAATAATCACCTAGTATTAAAAAGATTAAATTTTTTACACGTTACTATCAAAATTTCAAATTTACCTCTTAATCCCAATTTATCAATTCAAAATCAATTAAGTTTCGTCTATATTTATGGACACTCTCTTCTTTTCTTTTATTTTCCCACTATATCATCTCTCTCCTTCCACAACTCCCCCTCCCCCCAACACCCTTCCCTTCATGAATCATGCCCTTTCTTTAGTCTTTCCCTGTGGAAGAAATAATTTGCGTGAACCTGCTGCAGGGAGAGGAGCTTCTTCCTTCACCCTTTTCTCGAGACAGATCTCTCTCTCTCTCTCTCCTCTCTCTCACCACCTTCTACTTCTATCCATCATCATTATAACAAATCTGAACCAATTTCTTTCTTTTCAGTTGAAAAAAAAGTTTACCTCGACTTGAAATCTCCTTTTATCCATCTTTCATAGCTCAATCTGCCTCCCCAGAAACCAAGAACAGAAAAGGGAAGAAAATGATAACCATATCAGTGAACCCCAATGTGGAATTTCTTCTATTCAAAAAGGGGCATCCATTGAATCTTTCACTTTCTGCTGCGTTTTTATTTTTCATGATTATGGTCTTTCTTTTTGATATATCCTTTGCCGGTCTACTTTCTGAACCGGCACAGCCATTGAACCCTGGAGAATACTCTTCTTCAAATACAGTTCCAGCATTTCCGGTTCAAACACAAGCCCAAACGTGCAGATTAGATCTCTCGGCGGAGCTTTTCGGTGGAGTTAGCGCGGCTTGCGGTCGTGATTTAGACAGGAGTCGATGCTGTCCGGTTCTAGCCGCGTGGCTATTCGCGGCTCATGCTCATTCGGCTTTACAGATTAACTCGGCTGCCCCGCCTACGAGCTCTGATTTGCCGATGATGCCCGATGACTCTCAGAAATGCGTGAACTCGTTGCAGACTTCATTGTTAAGCCGTAATATTCATATTCCTCAACCTAATGCTTCATGCGACGCCGTTTTGTGCTTCTGCGGCATTCGCCTCCATCAAATCACGTCACTGAGTTGTCCGGCGGCGTTTAATCTGACCGGAAATAGGAATGCCACCCCTACCGCCGCCGTGAAGAATTTGGAGAAGAATTGCCGGAATTCTTCTTATGCTGGTTGCACTAGGTGTCTCGGTGCTCTCCAAAAGGTTAGTATTGTAATTTCACCTTCATTTTTTTTTCTACAATGAGAACTGAGATATGCCCTTTAACTGTATAACTGTTTTTTGTTCCCTTTTTTAGACGAATTTATATTAGAATTTCATCATAAATGCACATTCTCAATCTTTAAAAAGGAATTATTTGGAATAATAAATGTCTAAAAAAAATTTCACTAAATAAAAATTATTTATTTTATATTTTCATCCCAAAAATACCCCAATGTTTGTTATAGGAAGGTTTCTTCTTCAACATTGTAATCATACTATCTTTCTCTTTTCCAAAAAATAATAAGTAAATAAATAATTAGTGGGTGGAACTTTTTCCTTTGGTTTTTTAGGGGGGGGGGGGGGGGGTTGGTGAAAGGCTCTTTTATTTAAAAAAAAAAAAAAGGAATTTTGGTGAAAGGCTCTTTTTCAGTACTTTCCTTGTGTTTGTACCAAAGATAGTGTCCACTATGAGAATTACCCAAATTTTGCTACATTTTTCCACTTTTGAGCAAATTTCAATGCATCAATTGCAAGTATGAAATTTAACATTTTGAAGTTAATTTCAATTTCCTTTTGTAATTTGTCTCTTTTAGCTCAATAAGGCATTTGAATTTTGGTTTAATTCCCATAAATTAAAAATCAAGTACTTTTTTTATAAAAATAAAATAAAAAGAAAAAAGAAAAGAACTCATTTGTATTTTGAGAATGGAAAAATCTACATTTTTTTCTAAATGGTCTAAAATGGAGGGAGATGTATTTTGTGAAATTGAAGTCTGGATTGTTTGTGTATTAATTAATAAGTGGTAAGTATATGCTGAAAAATGTAATAATTTGATAAATAATATATATTTTTATATTTAAAAATTCAGAGTTAAGTAAAAAAGTTTACTTAAAATTAATTTACATTTAAATAGATCTTAAATAATTAAGTGATTTGTAAAAATTATTATTAAATATTTAATAATATTTGTTATCAAATACATTTCATTTAATAACCTCTTAACTAATTAATTTTAAAAAGTAAATTATTTTCTCAATCAAGGTCTAAAATATAATTTTCAATTCCTAGTCTAAAAAAAATAAAAAATATATTTTTATGTAAAACAAGAAAAATTCTAATAAATTAGAGTTATTGAAAATTGTAAAAAATACAAGACTTTTATTATATTTTTTCCATATTTACCATGTTTTTATTCATTTATTTATTTTCTATTCTTTATTTCTTTCTTTATTTATTAAGGGTATAAAGGGTATTTTGATTAAAAAGTTATATTGATAAATTCAAAATGATTTATATTTATAAAGTGATGTATTTATTTATTTATGATACATAGTGACTAATTTGTCCTTGAATTATGCTTTGTTTCGTAGTTAAATGGCGAGGGCAAAAATGGAACTAAAAGCAAAAAGGTTGAAGAGGAAGACGGGGGTGATCGAGTAAGCAAAATGTTGACTCGGGACTGCCAGCTAATGGGGCTGACGTGGCTACTAGCCCGCAACAAAACTGCTTATATACCAACGGTCTCCGCCGTACTGCGCGCCATAATGTACAGTGCACATCCGCCGCATGATGCAAAATGCAGCCCCGACCAAGAAAACATGCCCTTAGCCGTTGATTCACTTCAGTTTGAGAAATCTGAATCCTCGGGTTCATCCTCACCGTCCGTTTATTCCATTTCTCGGATTGCCACTGGCTTTTTGTTAATTACTCTCTTGCCCCTAATCTCTTAAAGGAGGAAAAAAATATATTACGGATTCAATTGAGTTGAGCCCCTGCTTTTTTTTTGTGCATGTGATGTGATATTGCAGGGAATTCACGTGAAGCTAGTTGACAAACTGGGGATGGGGTCATTTTTGTCCTTTTGCTCCTATTGTAAATTTCAGGTTACTTTCACAAGGGACTGTTTCTTTACTGGCTTAGTAGTGGTAGTTTTAATTTCTTTATTCAATTATTTTTTTCAAAAAATTTCCTACTTCATTTATCTCTCCTTCTTACAAAATTTGTCGAGAATTTCACATAGTACAATTAAGAAAAAAATTGCACAAATTTTTTATGTTGAGATACTTTTAAAGCGCGCGTTAAACTTGAGTTAAATTTTAATATATATTATTGTTGCAGAATTTCACGTTTTAGGTCCAGGAACTCAGATAATCAGTCTTGGACCTAAGGTAGTGTTTTGAAGGTCTCATATCGGATACTTAAAGAAAAAGCTCGAACAATCTTCTTTTCTTGAGTGCCTTTAAAATTAATTAAGTCAAAATCTAAATTTTAACGAAATTGTATATTAACTCCATCTTAACTTGAACTTATATTGTTTACTCTTAAGCCGTTTTAGAATATATATATATATATGTATATATATTAGAAAATATTATTTGCTTTTTCTAAGAATAAAAATTGGCTATAAGTAGACTTAAATTATTTTAAGTTTTTTTTCATTTTCTGCATAAACTTTATTTTATTTTTCATATTTGTAATCTTTTATTTTATTATAAATGTCAAATATTTTTACTTTAGAATATTTGACATTTTCGACAGCCTCATAATCAACTGAGCATGGTTACCCTACAAAAGCAGGGTTACCCTACATATTATTATATTCTCTATATAATAATACATACACAAAGAAAAGAACAAAAACAAACACAAGGAAAAGTTTCAAAGCAAAGATGCTCCAAATTATTGGGCAATAATGCAACTTTTTGATGCCCCACCAAAAACATGGGATTTTCAAAATATTTATTTTGGTACCCAAAAAATTAAAAAAAAATTGCAATCCTTCATTTAATCTTGTAATGAATAAAGAAAAATAAAAATTATGTATATAATTCTTTTCTTGAAAAAGTTATGTATATAATGAAAGATTAGTGAATAGTTCATGTTTATGTATAACCTATTTTTCTTCAAATAAATTCTTATTCTCAAGAAAGGTCAATTTTGTTTACTTATAATCCAATTTATTTAATTACTCATATTTTTTTTACTTGTCACATTCTATTAGCTTCGTTTTTTTTACTTATCACATTGTAGAAATAATACACCATTTAATGGATTTTTTTTCTTATTAACTTCCTATTAAAAACAAATTTCAATCTCTTTTAACTCTTCTCACATAGAAACTTATAGAAATAATACTCACAAGAGAGAAATCTTGAAAGACATTAAAAAACATCTAAAGCTTCATATTTCTTTTAAAAACGTGATATTTAAAATACGACAATTAAATAAAAAGAGAGCCTGAATTTCTTAGTTTTTTGTGTTAATATGGCAATTCAATGGATGTGATTATCTTGGACCAAAAGGCGAAAACCCTCGCCCTCAGGGCCCCCACCAAACTGCCCGACGCCCAGGTGGAGGATGTAAATTATGGTGACTCAGCGGTCCTGCAGACCGGAGGCCAGACCTGGTACGCACAAGGAACCACCTCCCTACACTGCCGCTCTTGGACCAACTCTGCAGCCCCAGAATCAACTGAGCTAATGGATGTGATTATCTAAGCATGAATCTTTTATGTGGGTTTTTTTTTTTTTTTTTACATAACAATGAGAAGCATAAAGTTTTGAAACTTTTTGAGATTACTCAAAATTCGAAGAAAGGGGAGATTCCCCATGAATAAGTATGTTGGTCGTATAGTTTTAGGAGAAAAATATTTTTTGGAAATCAAAATTTGATATTATTTAATTGAAAAAAAAAAGAAAAATCAGATCTCTAAGCATTGAAAATTGGGATAAAATAATTGGTGGATGAATAAAAGAGTTATATTCACACATGTTTTGGGGAGAGAATCACGGTTGAATGTTTTTGTCTCTATGTTCATTGGATTGTTTACAAGGATCAATAAGTCATTTCGGGCTAACTCTAGGGGTACAAATGTAAATTCAACTTAATATATCTTCCTCAATCACTCATTATGTAACATTTTTTTTATAACATTTCAATATTACCATTTACTCCCTCCCTCTATTTCATATTAATAAACATACTTTTTCCGTTTCAAAGTATGGGTAGATAAATCTAACTCGGAAATATGAATGTATAGCGCGAAAAAAATCATTATTTTCTCTTATCTTCCCAACTCTTTCTCTTCTACACAATTTCTCTCTAACTTCTTCTTCACTCTAAAACTAAAATCTTTAACATTGAACTTGAATTGGAGGTAGATATAGATCATTATGAAGAATTTGTAGAAGAAAATGTCAATTTAGAAGTAAGAAAAATTGAAATTTTCTTTTTTTCACTCGGATCGCTCGGATGGGCCACCCGAACATTAGCGGATCGCCACACATCCGGGTTGCCGGCCGGGCGACCCGAGTTTTTTTTTAAGGAAGAAAGAATTTTTGTAGGTATTTTGGAAAACTTGAAACATGAATAACTCTGCGATCGGAGGTCGGAGGTCTGTTTCACGCGTATGACCACTCGTTTTGATGGTTCTCGTAAAGATAAACGCAATGGCATCGTCGAAAAAGTGATCCGGATGCATGAAATGGACCTCCGATCGTAGAGTTATTCATGTTTCAAGTTTTCCAAATACCTATAAAAATTCTTTCTTTTAAAAAAAAAAAAAAAAAAAACTCGGGTCACCCGGGCCGGTGACCCAGACGTGAGCCGGTCGCCTAGGCCGGCGATCCGGATGTGTGCTGGTCGCCCATCTGGGCAATTCGCTCATGTTCGGGTCGCCCGTCCGGGTGATCCGAGCCCAGTTTTGAAAAAAAAAATTTCAACTTTTCTTACATCTAAATTGATATTTTCTTCTACAAATTCTTCATAATGATCTATATCTTCTTCCAATTCAAGTTCAATATTAAAGATTTTAGCTTTAGAGTGGAGAAGGAGTAGAGAGAAGTCAGAGATAAACTGTGTAGAGAGAGAAAGAGGAGGAAAAATAATGATTTTTTTCGCACTATACATTCATATTCCCAAGTTAGATTTATCGGCCCCCCAAAATATTTATCACTTTAATAAATTAAAGGAATATTAAATAAAAGTTTTACGCATATATTCTTATTTAGTATTATGAGAATGATATAATATAATAAATACTGAAAAATAATTCAAATAAATTTATACTATATTCTAAATAAATGATAAATTAGTTAAAGAGGAAGAAGAAGTAAGAGAGGATTGATTTATTTTGGCCCCCAATTTTTTAATTTATTCTAGTACTAAATTTATGGTTTGAGAAAATATTGGGTTTGACAATTTTGCCCTTCTAGGGCCATCGTGAGTTGCCAGATTCTGCCACTTTTGTGTATGAAAAATGCCCCACAAGTGTTATAAAATTTTATAAACTTTTTATTCCAAAACTTTATCTTCTCTCTCCTCTCTCCATATTTTAATATTTTATCAAATATGAATAAATTTAGATTTTAAAAATTATTAAATAGCGATACATTAAATGAATAGTGATTTTTTTGGAGAAAAAAGTTTTAAAAAGAAATCACTTTATAATATGAAACTTCAGTATTGGGCTCAGTCTAACTGGGTATCTCTCAGCCCAACAAGATTCTTCAATTTTATGTACACACTCTCCCCCACCAAACGAAAAAAAAGCTTTTCCAAGAGACAAGAATCTCAACTTATCAAGGAAGGATAGGAGGTATAATAAGGCCTCCGAACAATGTCACAAAAGTAGTATGTGACTAAACCGTTTTTTGAGTGACTTGATATATTAGATCCTTCAATAAAATATATTATAATATGAAAAAAAATATGAGAAAATGTGAGATGAGTCATCTAATACAGTCTTCTAATACTTTTTATAGTACAATTTAAATTAAAGGCATGTTACAAAAAGAATGTCTTAATAGATGTACTAAATGATCCTAAGTGGTCACATTGATTGAATCAGAACATAAATCTAGGCCAAAATCGTTTAATACACCAAAGTCTTATAGATAGGGTATTAAAATATGTATTAGAAGATCTTGGGTGCCTATACTGTTCCGGTTAAAAATATAATGAGTTTTAGACTTGGACAAAAAGATCGATAATGCGTTAAGTCTCCTACTTGGGGAGTACGTTCGCAAGAATGAAACTCAAAGGAATTGATAGGGGCCCGCACAAACGATGGAGCATGTGGTTTAATTCGATGCAAAGCGAAAAACCTTAAACCCTCTTGAAAGAGAGGGGTGCTTTTGGTACCGTGGACACAGGTGGTGCATTGGTATCGTCAGCTTGTGCCGTAAAGTGTTGGGTTAAGTCTCGCAACGAGCGCAACCCTCATGTTTAGTTGCCATCGTTGAGTTTGGAAGGATTTTGAAAACAAGACAGTTTTTTAACTACAATACTCTTCTTACCTTTTATAAATAGGAAAATAGATAAATAATGATAGCGAAATAAATTAATAGAAAAATATTTTAAATTCAATAAATATTTTATTAAAAATTATAAAAACTTTTATATAAAATCCTTTACATTTTTTACCGGAAGAGTATATTTTATAGTTTATTCCTTTCTTTTCATCCCTATTTCTTAAGAGCTAGTTCCATTCCTATTCCAATACTTTTCTTGCATTTGTTTCATAGGAATAATAAGTAAACCAAACTTTTTTGCTGCTTAGATTCAAAGCAAAAAAAAAGTTCTAGCATTATTTATGCCTTAGAAAACATATTTCTCCTTATAGCGTCTCTAAGTTTTCCTTCCAAGATCATAGGAGATGGAAAAATCAAAACAATTTTCACCTGATCATGATTGTTTTGATGATGCAGATGATGATAAAAATCAAACTTCAATACAAGAAGGGAAAATAAAAGATGATCAGAGTAGAAACTACTCACTCTGTGAAAAATTCCGGTCCATTGAAGACGATGTTCTTAAAGAGATTTCTAAAGACGGAGATGAAGAAGAGAAGAAGGAAGTAAAGCTAAAATTCGTGAGGCGAAAACTCAAGAAAGTTAACAGTTTAATTCAGCAATATGACAACAAAAGGGAACAAAAAATGGACAAAAAGAGTTCGTTTTCTCAAGATCAATGGCATATAGAACCGCGTTGTGGAAAAATGTCCAAGATTTGGCAAGAAATGGAACTTGAGAAACATATTCTTGATTCTCCTATGATGCGTAATCTGCAGATAAGTTATGATGTTTTACCTAGTCTTTCAAGGCTTAATTTACTTCACTTAGCAGTTTTTCCAGAAAAAAAGGTGATAAAGAAAATGCCATTCATATATTGGTTGATTGCTGAAGATTTAGCCACTAAATCTGCTAAGAAAACGGCACAAGAAGCCGGTGAAGAAATCATTCAGGATCTTATAGGTAAGTGTCTAATACAACCTTGGTACAAGAATGGCGAAAGTAATCATAAATCCCTTATTAATAACTTCACTTTGAATCCATGGATTCGTAGAATGTTGATCTCTGAGGCTAAAAAAAAAGGGTTTTTTGATTTTGACAGCAACGGGAAACTAGCTAATAACTTCAGTAAATCTCAATGCTTATGCTTATGTTTAACTAAGGATAATAACTGGTCTTTAACTAATGATAACCTTAAGGAACTAACAACAATATTCAATGTCAATGAAAAGTGTCTTAGTTTTAAGGAAAGATTCTTCATAGAATGCAAGAAGCTTAAGGTTCTTCAGTTAGGAAGGTGGAAAGCTTCACCTCATCATCATATTGAGGTGAAAAATAACAAGTTCTTGGATGAATTAAAATTTCTAAACAAATTGAAGTATCTTAGCTTAAGAGGGATTTCATTGATTTCTAATCTTCCTTCATCTATAACTGAGTGCCGAAATCTTGAGATACTAGACTTAAAGGCTTGCCACAATTTGGAGACATTACCATACTATATTGGTTCATTGAAAAAACTTACTCATTTGGATATGTCTCAATGTCATTTGCTTGAGAATATGCCCCATGGACTTTCCAATCTATCTTCCTTGCAAGTGCTAAAGGGCTTCATTCTCGGAGTAGAAGAAAGTGCCACCAAGCTGAAAGACTTGGCCGTGTTGAAACAGCTTAGAAAGTTGAGTATACTGACAACAAGAAAAGCAGGATTACAACAGGCAAGTTCTGAAGTAAAGAGTTTTTGCGCTAAGTCTGAAGCAGAAAACTTAAAGAATTTGACTATTACATGGAGGATGGATAAGACAGATGAGCAGGAAACGCTTATTAACTATGAGATTGATGATAAATTTCTTCACAAGTTAGAGAAACTAGAGCTGAGGTGCTATCCTCATAGAAAGACGCAAACTTGGCTGCAGGCAAGTTCTTTGAAGAATTTGAAAAAGCTGTATATCAGGGGAGGAAAACTTGAGGAGCTAAGTTCGGATGAATGGAAATCAGTTGAGATTCTTCGTTTGAAATATTTAAAGAACTTGGACGTTGATGCATTCGATGTGAAGAAAATGTTTCCTAACAGCCTTTATGAAGTCTTAGAATGTAAGAAATCTGGAAATGTATAACTAGGTTTGTATCTGTTTTACTTTGATATGATTTTAATTCGCACATTCTTTGATTTCTAATTTGTTGTAGAAACTAATTACTATTACAGAAGCTATTTACTATTACAAGCCAAAAACAGAAAGAAATACCAGCGGAAGAAACAAAAAAAAAAACTTATTTTATTACACAACCTTCCTCTCCGATCAAACAAAAAGCCAATAAAACTTCAGGGCTGTAAAACAATAACCAGTTAATAGTAATAATCGAAAATAAGTGAAACAAGGAGAAACACTTACCGCAGCCGCGGACAATGACCGCCAGTGGGAATGGTGACGAACCAAGAAAGAAAGGACGCCGAGCAGTGGCTGAGTTGTACAGACCGTGTCGAGGCGTTGCCGGTAAGTGACAAGAGTCACCGGTGCCACACCCTCTCTCTCTCTCCCTATCTCTCTTTCTTGCGGCTCTCTCTCAAACACACCAAGTAAAAGATCAGACGATGATCCAAGGAAGCCGATGGCAGTGACAACGTCGCAGGAACCCGACAAGTGGAGGAGAGCAGCGGCAGAAGCGCGGAAAAGAAAGGTAGCAAACAAGTCGCAAACCCAACAGTCAAGAACAGAGAAAGAAGACGTAAAAGAAAAGAAGAAGAATGATTCCCAAGAGAAGAAAAACGGCTACACAGGAAACGAGGGGAGAGAGGGATTAAATGGGAGAGACACCAACTGGCAGCCTGGGTGACCCGGCATTTCTTGACCCAGTCAAATGGACACCTATTCTCTAGTTGAGGTCCAATTCATCATTGGGTGAAAGATGGACTGGAAAATGAAAATATTGGGAAGACTTAAGGCCCACAAAGCCTAAATAATTCATTAGAAATGCAACGAGTATGACCAACGGATTCACAACAACATTTCATCAAAAAGTATCGTTTAACAGATAATGGAAGTGTTCGAAAGTGGTACTAAGCTAAGACTAATTCGCTAATCATAAGCAGAATCCTAAAAGAATTTAACTAAGACAAATGACACAACCAGAAGTCGTATTGATTGCAAGATGGCGATCCCAATTACCTTGTTGCTTCAATATAAAACAACTCCTCGGTCACAATCACCATGCTTAAGGCTGTTTACGAACCTTTGCCGATGAGCCATAACCAATCAAGAGTAACCCCTGCAAATATACCTCCTACAAGAAACAACACGAGTATATTACCCAAGGCATTCTGCTCCGGTCCCTGTAGAAATCAGACTTTTCGATTAAAATTCTGCAGAAAGATTCAAGATTCTTAAGAGTAACTTTGTAGGCTCATTAAAATATCACAAACCTTGTATCCTTTTGGAGCAGATGTAAGGATACAGACAGTGAGATAACCGTTACTCAGTCCTAAGAAGGATGTAAGAAGTATCATCCATCCCTGATCACCATACTTTGCTGTGAAATAGAAGGCTGGTACGAGTAAGAAACGAGAAAGAACTGTTATTGTAAGTCCCCTTCGAGATTTGAGCTTTATGCATTCCAAAAGCGGTACATATCTTCCTATGAGATCCCATACATTATACATCGCAATCAAGACAAGAGCGTACCTGAAGTTACATATTTACGGGTGCTTTCAGTAAAAGATAGCGTATTAAACTCTATAAAGAATAAACTCTATAAGCATACCAGGCTCCCAAGCTGTGTGATCCAGTATCCTCAGATAAGAATCCAGGGAAAATTGATAATGTTAGAGCATATATCAAGAACATGTCCAAAGCATAGTCTATGTTCTGAAGAAATAATTGTTTGTTGCTCAATCTTTCCAGTACGATGGGATCCTGAGCTACCTTCAATAAGATCAAAGGAAGTTAAAAAAAGATACAGATTATCGTTCGAAGTAGAGGAGTTCACCTTATCGGGCTGATTATGAATTCCCCCGGCAGCAAGATCAGCTGACACGGTCTTTGATCCCTCGGAGGCTGCTTTAGCGCGATAGTATTTCACAATTGGCAGCTTAGGGAAGACAAGAGCATAAAGTAGGATGCAGAGAAGCTCAAAGAATGATGAGATAGCAAAGAATAGAACTGCAGTAGAGAGAAGTAATATCACAGTTGAATAAGAAAGGGAAAGAAAATATTTGCTAAACAACTGGATAGATGAAGCTTGAACATACTGGCTCCCTTTCGAAGACCATCTCTAGAATTCTCAAAAGCTGCTTTTGTGATCAATCTTAAAGCTGATGTAAGTGCACCTGATGCAGCTAATCCAGCTAGAAAAGACTAAATGATTCAGATGAAAATAACGCGTTTTGTCAAATTCTAAACGTAGAAGAAAAAATGTAAAACGAAACTGCAGAAGCATATAAGCAGTGATTCAGAACATAACTTGAATGAACTCAGGTAGCATAAATGAGAGGTCTCCAACCATTCCGCCTTGTACATGAGCATCTGCAACTCCAAAGGCACCACTAATACAACAAATTCCAATAAATGTCCCAATACCTCCTCTCCCGGATGTGGCTAAATCGAGCTATAACAAAATGAATTTGGAAATCCAAATAAGAATATGCAATGAAATTATGTCATATGAATTTGAATTAGTACTTACAATAAGCACCAAAAGTGTGCTAATGAAAAAGAGACTGTATCCAAACAGATTTCGCTTCCTGGTATTGATTTTTTCATCATTGTAAGCTAGTATTGCCAGTGTTCCGACTGCAAATGGCTGATATACAAGAGTAAGGACTCTTGAGGGATGGTATCGCTGCACAGAAATGGAAACAGAGGCTTAATCAAACAAAAGAATCTGTCTCTATATTATACTATCCTTGAGGAAGAATCAAAACAAAAATTGTGTTAATGCTTGTTTAGAATATTGCAAATTACCGGAAATAAGTAGCCATAGTAATCCACTATTGTCAACATACTATTCCAAGAGAATAGGCATCCATTTCCGAGAAGCCAACAAACTAGCATTGCAGTGTACTTTCCCTACCAAATTCAATCAAGAGTAACATACTGAGAGTAAAGATTCAATCATTAAAAACATAAAAAAAAAAAAAGGAATATATATATATAATAAATTGTTTGTCTCAAACCTCAAGCCTAGCTGGAGGCCCATTTTGATTTGGATTCTGCATATTTTGTGCCTCTCAGGAAGCTATCTGAAAGTATTATAAAGGATCAGTAATAAACCTTTGCTTAAATTTATAACTCAACACAACTAAAGCTGCTATATTTATGGCGGATAATTCCATAAAAACAAAAAGAAAAGTACTAATTTCTCCTCATTCCTTCTACCCCTTTTAATATTGATCATCATAGAACCATACTTTCAAAAATCCATCCAATTATTGTAATGAAAGATTCTTCCTTTTTTTGTGTTTGCATTTAAAGAATAGAACTTTGGAACATAAAAAAACATTGAAATTTGATACAATTGTTAATGAATTTCTTCTTCTATTGAATACATCATAATAAAGCACGATCAATAAAATCCATTAAAATCAAAGACGGAGAGAATTATTACCTTATTGTCTGCAGATTGAGAGAAACTGAAAAAGAAAACTCTTGTCCCGGAAGAGAAGAGAGTGAGAGAAGAAGAAAAAGAAAAGAGCGCACGTATCTGAAGGCGGGTAGAGAGAGAGAGAGACGTGTTCAACTCTTTTATATGCATGTGGGAATTTGAAGAAGATTCAAAGAAATCCATGAATATGAGGAATCTAATCACAAAGCTAACTTCTCATGCAACTTGGAACCTCCGCTAATTTATTGGAAGTGAATTACAATAAATATATATATGTATATATAACAAGAAACAAATTAAAATACTTAATTAAATTTTTATTATGCTAGATAGCATGGGACACTTTCAACATCTTACTGCAAAGTGTCACATTTGAGATCATTTATTACATTTTTAAATATTATTTTTTTCTTAAATTTTATTTTTTCTTTAAAGTTTATCTTTTTTTAAAAAAATTTTATTAAAAATATTAATGTTATATAATATAAATTTTCACTATAAGCCGCAAATGACGGTAATTAGCGACAATATACTGACGAATAAGATGATTATCGTTGTCATTTAAGAGTTTTAAAAAAAATAGAGGGAAATTGCGGGCTAAAAAAGTAACGGCTTGATACCCGACGATGGAAGTCGTTGGTTGAGCTTAGTATTGATGGACTTTCCAAGAGCTGTCGACCATCGGTGAATGGATATCACTTCCAACGACTTTACCAGCAGGCTACGTGCATTTGATCGATAGTAAATTTTTATTTACCTATAGTTTTACCAGCGGGATTTTCGCCGATATTTTTTTGTATTATTTTATTGACGGCGTGATCGTCGATAATAACTGTAAATATATTCAAAATCACGCAAAACCTTTTCCTTCCCAAATTCATTTAGCAACTCTCTGAAAACCGTCCTAATCCCTCCCACACCCGCACTCACCGGTGGCATCCCCCCTCACTGATGTCTCGCCACCCGCGGCGAAGCTATCTCCGGTGCATCCCCTCCCCCCTCCCCTGTTGCTCTCTTCTTTCTCTCTTATTATTCTTTTTTTCTTCTTCTCTCCTATTCTTCTTCTTCTTTTTCTTCTTCTCTCTCGGAAATTGTTGCCTGCTATTGGTCGAAAACATCCTCTGCTGTCAGAACTATATCCTCCTGCTATTGCTGTTATTGAGAGGGTACAGATACTTATGATTCTATAGGTTAGGCTTTTAGGAAAAGGGTTCCACTTCTGATTCTGTTCCAGTCTAGTAAGAACCAGCTCTTTCAATTTAAGTGTAGTTGACGAAGGTAGCTCATCACACCTAAACAAGAGTTTAGGGCAGCTTTCTTGACTTTCTGTGTAAGAGCCCCGCAAGGAAGCCCCAAAATGCTCAGTTATTTGGATTTTTTATTATTAATTATGTTAGTTTGATTTAATTAATGATGTTCTTATTATGTTTTCAAGATTAATAGTACCTATAATTAATTAATGTGATAGTTGAGAGAACCTGAAATCTTATCTGATCATCTCTTGTATTATGGTTGTTGGGAGTTTTATATAATATACCTATAATTACTGGATTGAATTGCAGACATATTTTTAATCCCTGAAAATTATTTAGTGTATTAAATCGTTCCTTAGGTAATTTTGACTCAAAAACTTCTTACTTGACATGCCATGTGAAAGATTTAAGTGAATGGAGTCAAGCCATTGAAATACGCGCCTCTTATCCATTTATACCCCTCATTTTGTAAAACAACTTGTCCATATATAAGTCGAAAATATAGACAATTTATGGTCTTAAAAGGAAAAAAAAAAAATATTTCCAGTAAAAAATATAAGCCGTTTTACATTTGTGCACAATGATCAAAGGATTTAAAAATAAGAAAACTTTTAAACTACAATATCATTTCTACCCCTCATAAATAAATAAACGGATAGATAGTAAGAGTAAATAGGTAAAAATATAGATAAAAATAAAAAAAATCAATAAATACTTATTAAAAATTGCAAATGACTTTATAATTTTTACCACCTATTAACCCTATAAAAAAACTTGCATTCTTGACGGGAAGTAATAATACGAATAATAATAATAAGAGGGAAAATAATGGATTGAGGGAAGAGATTTCAATATTAATATGTCACATTGATTTACAAATAAAATCATATTTTACCCATTTGTACCATAATAATTTGATCTAAATACATGGTTAAAAATAATTGTATCACACAAAAAAAAAAAAAAGAAAATTGATAGATTGCCATTGTTGTATTTGCAACCCTACATCTTGTTTTCTCTACACAATTTAAGATCATTCTATGAAACAAGATGTTGATAGAGATATCTAAACAAAGGCAAAAACTGGCAATATAGGAGGGAACAAGGAATGAGTTTTGAGAAAATTTAAGCCCACCATGGAGCTTCCCCTGTTCTGAAATCTGTTTCCACCCATGGAACAAAGACAACCTTGTCCGTTTCCGGGTCAACATCGGCATGAGCCAATGCCAGAGACTGTTACACAGCAAAAGCAAGAAATAATATATCATTTCACTTCAGATGAAGAAAGAAATGCGCCTTGCTAGATGATCAGAGGCAGCAAACACAGACAGAAAGAAACTTGGAACAATGCATTTGGTTGGTTATCTTCATCGCGCATATTGCACGATTTAGCTAACTGTTAGTGTTCTGAATGTATATCGTTGAAAACATTATCGGGGGTAATGAAACTAGCCTCGGCATGTAACATGCATGAATGATCTAATAACTTGAACTATAAACAGCAATGGTTTTGTGATGATAGTTTGGTTGAACTTACCAGAGGTGCAGGTCCTCGAACGACTCTTCCTTGGTTGTTGTATTGAGAACCATGGCATGGACAGATGAACTTGTTCTCGGCAGTATTAAACGGGACAACACAACCAAGGTGGGTACAAACAGCATTGATACCATAGGTCGCAAGAGTCCTGTCGTTTTCCACCACAAGGTATGTAGGATCTCCCTGAATTCAATTATAAGCCTCAAAGTGAAAATGATGATCTGATCTATCTCCTCAAATCCATATTCAGTTTGAATGAACAATTACTTGCATTTTCATGTCAAAGATTAAGCCCATGGTTATGAAATTCGTCCTCAAATCCAACAAAAAGATGAACAAGTAAGTACCTTTAATCCTTGAGAAAGGGTTCGGTCACCAGGTCCATGGGTTTTCAGCCATTCAGATGCAAGAATATCATTGCCCAAGGCATCCTTGGCAATGGTACCACCACCAGAACCACCCCCACTGTTTACATGTTTAAATCGGAAAAAGAAGGTATGGATCAGTACACAAGCAATGTGAAGATTGGAAGACCAAGAGAAACTAGAGAATTGCAGTCAATTTTCGCAAAGCAGATTATCCTGTGCCGATCATTCTTCTTTTGGTTCAATTCTATTAAACGGGGTTTCAAAATATTGACACCAGGTTTAAACCATTCAATCCTAATAAAGAAGCAGCATTTGAAAACAATATTCGCCAGATACAAGAGGAAGAATTATGGTTAGCTAAAGAATTGCGTCAATTTTCAGATCCCTCCCACTGAAGAACCATGGCAACCTTGGACCGATACATAGCAAGGCAGAAAACAAACCATTTCCTTCTATGGGGAATTCTTCCTTACCTTCTACGGATTAAATAACTAATTCATGCAAATTGCAGAAGTATTAAGCAACAACATACCAAAAGCTTAAGTATTCTTTCTGGTTCGAAAATTTCACATTCAAACCAGAGATCAAATCTCTAAAACTAGTACGCGTCGAATGTTACAGACACAAATGGAAATTCTTTATGTGAGGTAGGATATTTACTTATGAATCTTTCACAGTCATCTAAAGAACAACTCACATCATTTCTTCAATAAGATGATCATTGCCATCAAAATCTCAGCTTAGAAGTGATAAGATATTTTAATCTTAATAAAAATGTGAACTTTGTATATGTAGCCATGGATCTTGCATCTTAGTCTCACTTCTTTAATGGCCAATGAAATAATAATCATAAATGCTCTTCTATTAATAACTTATCCAGTTTCTGAAGCAAGCCATTCTCTTGAACAGGAAACTACAGATTTCCAATCCAGAGGATTTAAAATCTCAATTTTCTGAGGAAACATAGTGTTAAAACTTGGACTTGGGCCTAATTCATCCCAAAAACTCGAGAGGTGATGATTGCTCAAACTTTATAAATTCTTTAATTAGTGGGAATTGGGATTCTCAACATATAATTTACTTAAGCAATTTATGAAATTAACTAAACCATTAACCAACCAGCAATGCTAATCACATTAAATTACATCCATCAAAATCATTCATCCCCAACAAAAGATGGAATTAGGTAGAAAGAATTCAATCAAAGAGGGAAAGAAAGTACATACCCAGGTGGGACAAAGAAGCCAGCATAAGGAACCAACATGAAACCGGTAGGAAGTGAAATAGCACCCAAAAGAAGCCAGTTCATGAGCTGCCTCTTGCCCATATCTGGCACTCGATCATCAGCAGGTACACTTGTAGCCATGCAAGAAACCTTCATCTTCCTGCCCTTTCCCATAGCATGACCATTTTTAATGGGTTTCACAAGCAGAGCCTGTGAAGGCGCATAAATTCCACTCTTGCTCGAGCATAACTAAAATTCAAGAAAAGCCCAGAAAAGATTAGACAATATCCTCAAATTTTCTGCCTTTTTCAACTAGACAATCCTTTCAGCTTCAATCTATAACTGGGAGATTCAAGAAAAGAAAAGCCCATGATGAATTAGTGAAAAATATAGCTAAAGTAAAAGCAATATGATGAAATTACCTGAGAAGGAGTGATGGGGGAGAGAGTAGAAGAAGCCATTGCTGGGAGAAAGAATGATCTTTGAGAAAATTCTGTATGTAGGAGTTGGGAGGTATGGATTTATGATGGGCTGATAATATTGCTTGTGTCCACCACATTTTTGATTGCCACTTACAAGTTACAAGATAAGGCAGTGTCTAGTTCAGCCACATATTTGCTCTTGGATATCAAGATCAATTTTTTATATTTCTCAACAAAAAGAATTCTTCTTTTTTTTCTTCGGATAATAAAACCTAAACAAAAAAATCTCCTAAAAAAAAAAAACTTAGACCAATTTTTTTTTTTTTTAAAAAGGGATCCTTGGATCTCTTTTTTCTTTAAATTTTTCGTTTTTATTAGAATTCAGAGTTACCTATGGTGAACTCAAAAAAAAAAAAAAATTTTAACTATGATGAGAGAAAGAATAACCTTATATATATTTTTTCGGAATAAGAAGACTAAATATTGATATGAAATAGGTAAAAATGTTAGATTTTTTGACTTAATTCATACATGTATTGATTAATTTAATTATGTATTCATTATTATATATATTTTGAGACCCAATTAAGGTAATCTATATAAATATAGATAGGTAGATCTGTCATATTAAGAAAATTGTGGGATCTCTTTATAAATGTGTAGAAATCTAGGGGACGTATTGCAAAACTATGATGGGCTGGTTAGCAAATACACCTATATATTAAGGTTATGGTCCCTGATTACACGTATGTTTATATCATTAGCCTCCTCTAAAAAGTCTCAAAGAGAAAACGACTGCGTACGTAACAATCAAAAGAATTAAACTCGATTTTCAATCTCTCAATCACCATGGATCAAGGAATATGTTTCGATTATTTATTCTAAATAATCTGTTGATGAAGGTTTAATTCTTGGGATTTATTTAAAAATCATACATTAGTAAATTTAAAAAAATACTAAAATTAATAATAAAAATAAATATATAATAATTTTTATCGCAAAGTCTTATTTGCCGTATTTGAACCATGTTGATAAAAGACAGTTAGATTATTATTTCTCTTAAAAGCAAGTAATTTACAAAAGCTCGTAAATTGTTTAGTCAAAAGTCGATTCGAATTTGCTGTTGGCCGAACTCGAACCAAGTTAAAACCGATTTATTAAGCAAACGAACCGAGTTCGAGCCTCATTAACATTGGTTCGATGACTACTCGAACCTATCAGTCAAAATATATAATTTTTTTACTATATTTTAATTATTATAAATAATATATCTTTAAAAAAATTGAATTCAAACTCGAACTTGAACCAAAATTTTAAAACTTGAGTTGAGTAAGAAAGTGTCGAATCGAGTTCGAGTTTATGTAAGCTCGAGTTCGACTCGACTTGTGTACTCTCCTGTACTCAATTATTGGAGTTAAATGGTTACTTTTTAACATCGAATATTGCTGGTATTGCTCTAATTTCATGAGAGTATTTTATCATTCACGTTGAATTAAATATATACTTTTTTAACTTATAAAGTAAAATAATACTAACCTCTACCAATGTAGTATTAGAAACTAAACAACTTAACGTTGCTACCATTAAGAAATTCTTTTTATCCGAAAAACAAATAATTACTAATAATGCAAGACATTGTAAGAATTTCAATCTCTCTCATCAATGTAAGGTATGATTTCTTATGCACACTAAGTTCTAGACCTCCAATCTACAAAATATTGAATCATCATAATTTACATCTTTTACTTGTACGTTAAACAGTAAAAACTGCAGCAGGAGAATGGTAAAAAAAAACTCCTAATGGCAAAAACATGTGCAATTTATAGGAAGAAACATAGCCTAACTACTAGTGCAATCATGAATATCATCAACAACAAAAGGTGCACCCATCCCATGTATTTTGTTGAAAGGTAGGTTTTTATCACTTTTATGAATGCAAATAAATTAAAGTGAAATAGAGAGGGGAAAAAAGAATGGTAGGTAGATTTATCACTTTTTTAAAATTTTGTAATTTTTATTAAAAACTAATACATATTTTTCTATGGCCTTATTTTTTATTGTTTAAAATAAATTACTTTTTGCTTATTTTAAATTGTAAGTTATTTTTGAATCGTTCTCAATTAATTAAAATATTATTTTAGTTTAAAATAAATTGAAAAAAAAATAAAAATTATATACCTACACTATAAATTTACAAGCGAGCTGACAATTTTCTTTTTTTTTTTATCTTTTACAATTGCCAAACAATATTATATATATATATAACATAAACAATTATATCAATAAAAAGATAATAACTTAATTAATAAATATTTTTATCAAACAAAATATTTTAAATTTGATTCATATTTCTTGTCTTATTTTTTGAAAGACACATTTCTTGTCTTGAATTGCGTAATATTGGCATTCAAATATCACTTGAATATGTAATATAGCAATTATTTTGGAAATATAAAAATTTTTGGACAAGAAAATTAGTTGAAAATCATTGCAAAAATTTATATTTTTATATAAATTAATATTTCTAAAATCAAGATATTTTTAATTTTAAATACCTAAACTCCCCTTTTCTTTTTCTCCCTCCCTTCTTAAAAGTATAGGACTATATAATTTTAAGAATAATAAATGAAGGTATGTTTGAAAAAGAAGCATTAAATTTTTTTAAGAAAAAGAAAAAAATTTTATATATTTAATTTTTAAATATTTTAAAAAATTTTATATTTTCGACCGAAGATAGTAGTATTTTATTAAATAGGACATGTATTCTTGTTAATCCATTTGGCTAAAATTGTAATAAATCTACAATTCAAAAAAAAAAAAAAAGAAAAGAAAAGGAAAATGAAATTAGAAATAGAAGTTTCGGAAACGGGAAACCCTTCCTTCTACGAAGACAAGAAACGCGACTTTTTAAAAAAAATGCACGCTGCCCAAACCGGAAGCAACTCGGCTCTGGTTCATATAAACCGGCCGGTTCAACTTGAGTTTTAAAAATGGGAGTTGCCACATTTTCATTTTCATTACCCATTTCCTAAAATCAGAGAAAATCTCAGATCTCACTGAAAACCCTCGTCGTGATCTACACGTCTGTTTCTCTCTCTCCCTCTCTTCATTTCCTTCCTCCCTTGTTTTGGGGGGAGTCGATCGCCGGAGATTCTTTTCCGATATAATCTCGCCGTCGCTTTCAATCTTTCATCGTGAATTACTGTGTGCACAATCTTTCTTAGGTGCTTTTTTTGTAACTCCAACTTTGAATTCATTTCATTTCTTAGCTGATGAATAGCTGTAATTAGTTTAAGTGAATTGAAAGTATATTTAATTGATCAAATTATGATTTCCATGCCGGATGTGTTCAGAGATTAAGTCTTCTTGTTTTGTAGGCCAAGTGTCGCTGCCGAATTCATTGGAATTATGTTGTAGGTTGTGAAGGTTGCAATTAGATTTCTTTATCTTAATAGTTTGAAGATTGCCTTGAATTTGTTTGAGTTGTTCTGTAATATGATTGTTAATGTATAGCTATGACTTGCTTTTGATATTATATAAATTGCTGTAGTTTACAGTTAATGGTGTGGTGTTTGGCAGATATCCAGAATGGAAAAGTGTTAGCAAGTAGTTATGCCAGTACGTTAGTGTTTTTTTTATGCTGTACTGAAATTGGTCATGGATAACTTATTCCTAAAAATTAAGGCTATCTTTATTTTGGACCAATTAATTGTGATCTCCATCATAAAAATTGATGTATGTTATTCTGCCTTATATTCTCTAGGAGATGGCAGAAGAACCTAAGAAAGATAGTGGAGATGTTGACAGCAGTATGTCAAGCTCAGTCACAGAAACAGAGATGAATAAAACAAAGAAGAAGAAGAAGAAGAAAGGAATTTTCTCAAGGATTTGGAATGCAATATTTAGATCACATGGCGACGATTTTGAGAAAAGACTGCAGCATATATCTAAGGAAGAAGCTGCTGTTCTTTCAAGAATTAGAAAGCGGTCTCAAAATTGGAGGAGGATCACAAGGCATTATATTTTACTTTCTGTTCTTTCGGAGGTAAATTAGCTCAATATTATATTTTTTGTTAGGTACTTTGAAGTCAAATGATTTTGACTTGAATTTTTAGAGTTTGAAAGCTTTGTGATAATTTGTTGATATTGTTTTTGTGGCTCTCACTTTGCTTTTGATAGACCATGCTTATGTCGAATTTCAGAACTATTATCCAATATAATTGCAGCTACTAGGATTCAGTCTACATGTGTGTATATGCATTTGTATCATTGGGTCTTGTGCAATTTCTGTTTTATCTATTCTTGCTTTGATGTTTTCCTTTCATGCTTTTTCTTTTAGAAATGCTTTGATTTTTTACTTGGGGGGAACGAAAACATGGATTTGAGTCTTCAACATTTATTTTACTACCAACCGTCCTATCTTAAGTCTTCAAACCTTCTTAGGCTGCTAGTTAACTTCGTTGTCTCTTTGAAGCCTGCTAGTTGAAGTGCTAATGTCTTTTCACTTCTCTAATGCAAATAATTTTTTCTTGCTTCTTATTGATATTTTCCTGTCCCTGTTAGTGTTCATTTTTTCCGTACCAACTGCCTTAGTTCTGGACTTCTATCGGAGGATGGCAACAGAAAGAAATGATGAAAATACTCCTTTTATGGATTTGTCAATCATTTTATTTCTTATATTTATCTTTCTGGTTGATGCAAGAATGTTTTTCTCTATTTACACCTCTTTATTTATGTATAGGAATAAATCTTGTTGCAAAATCACTTTCTTTTTCTTGTGTAATTGCAGTGTTTTCTAGTATTCTTTAATTTTAAAGCTGAATTCACTAAAGGCCCTCTATGTTGCTCGAATAGAATATTGCTGTTTCATTTGTTCTATGAGTATTCCCTTACATGGTAGGTAAATCCTTCAATGTTGAGCATTCAGCATTCCTGGACCCATGCAGAGTTTCATTTTGCCTCTGATTGATGCTAAAATGGTTTTGCTTGCATGTCAACATCAGACTTTTGTTTGCAAACAGAGCCATAGAAATTTGTTGTTATGTTATAATACAAAATAACATAAAAATATATTCTATGCTTTAAATTGCGAGTTTCTTGTCCAGACAACTTAGAAATGTGTTATAATCTTGACATCAGGCATTGTTTCTTTTTCGAGACTTTTGCTCTGTGTTAGAAGTAGTATAAAGTTATTTCTTTCTTTTACTTAACACGTGCAATAACATAACTATGGAAAACCCTATGAATTTAAATAATAAGGCTGGCAGGGGTTAACTTGATGCTTTCTCATTCTCTCTCTTTCTCACACACACACACAGATAATAGAGCAGTTTCTTTACATTCCCAATATTCTGGATAAGGCTATTTTATGCTGTTAACTTTGGATTTGCGTGTATAACCAAGCTGAAATTAATATCACATTTTGTATTAGATTGCAGAGGCGGATTAATGATATACTTTGGCCATGAAATTCCGTATCCTATCCTGAATAGACTATGCCATGAGATGTTTTGCCCAATTTAGATTTAAAAGATATGCCACCGATGCATTGCGACTCCAAATTTATTTACTGGGAGCCTAGTCTCAATATGTGCTTCTGAATTTTATTATAGATGAATAATGCTTTTATTAAAAAATGATGCTGCAAGCATATACCTTGGCTTATACGAAAGTAAGAAGGTATCATTGTAACAATGTTTTTCTTTTGATGAAATATAGATTGATGTGATTGGTCCAATTGATTACTAGAATATGAGTTACTTCAGCTTCATTGCTTTGCTTCTATCACCACTTATGCCTTGGAAGTAATTGTTTAATTTGGCTACCATACAGGTAATTGCAGTGGGTTATGCAATCATGACTACAAGAACTCCGGATTTGAACTGGAAGATGAGGGCATTGAGAGTTTTGCCAATGTTCCTTTTGCCAGTCCTATCTTTTCTAATTTATTCAACACTTAGTAGCCTCAACAAGATGTGTAAGTATTTGAAGCTCCTATACAGTAAATTGCCTGTGACTTCCACCTTTATTTATCCCAATTGTCACACACACGCACACAGGTTTTTTCGAAGGAGTGGGGGCGGAGGGGGAGAGAGTAGAACATATCTATCATTTCACCATAGTCTTGTGCAGTATAGAATATGTTAAAAAAGCCACTACTGTTCCAAATTTGAATTTGGAAAATGTCGGTGGTGCACCGAGGCTAAATAAGAAGCATGAATTAGTGAAAAATTGGAACTTCTGAGAAATTCAATATTTTCAAAATCTTCATGTGTTTACTACCATTTCAAGTTCTGCTGCAAATACAATCATTGTATGGATACATATTTTTTGTTCTATTGGTGAATACAGATTTATACTATATGCCATGTAAACTCATAATTTCCTTTTTGTTTCTGTATCTCAAAGGGATTGATCAATTTTTGATCTAAACTAGATCATATTTGGGATCAAAGTGCTACGATATGTTGTTTAGAAAGTTGAGAAACTAAGTTAATAAATAATTGGTTTTCGATTTCTGCATCTCAAAGGGACTGATCAATAGATCTTCCAAAACTTTACAAGGAGTTAAGACTCTCATTGTGTGTCATAAATGAATACTTAAATGCTTTGGAAGTATTGTATTTGCAGAGAAAAGGTATAGAGTATAGTTAAGTTGAAATAAGTCAAATTGTTTACTTTCCTTGCCCAATTTTGCAATAAAACAAGTGCAGCCAAAAAAAGCGACTTCAAAATATACTCCTTGCTTCAAAATTGAATGCCTTGGTTTTATCTTGTGTAGTTCAAAAATGAATGTCCATCAAAAACTAAACATATACTACATTTAATCTCCCATGTGTAACCTCTTTAATTGTTTAGGAATATGGCTTCCTTGTTAATGCATGTGACCTACCACTTCTTTTATTAACAAGTCCAATCTTTTAAATTGTTTATGGTCAAAATTTCACATAAGTTTTGTGCCAAGCCAATATAGGACATTCAATGTTGGGTGAGGCAGTTATTGTTGTGAGATATATTTGCAACCAATTGGAAGTCCATTGCTGTTTCTCTGACAGAAACCTACTTAGTACAACTGAAGTTTTTGCTAATGATGAATATTTCATGAACCTTAGTGTTCTTGCTCGGTGTTATCCCAATACATTGTTAATGATAAGTCCTTGTTGCTCCCATGAAATGGTAATTGGAAAGAAAGATTTCTTTAAGATACTAGTTTATAGTTTTGACTTTCTACAAATTAGTCATTCTGTTTGCATAATGACTACTAAGAATGCAATTAAATTATTTAAAATTACCTCAAGAAGCTTCAGGACTTGAGAGAGAAATTTTGGTTGCAATTAATTAGGCAAGTTTATTTCTTGAAGTCACTTTTGTAATCTATTTATATTGCTTTTTGTATTTGCACTGGTTAAAATATAAAGTTATCCTTCTGAATAACAATGAGAATACACAATAATGGATTGATTTTTGGGGAAATAAAATGTATTTTCTTACTTTTCCCCCCTATTATTGAATGATGAGCAGGGATGTTGGTGCTTGTTTTGCCACATATGATACATGTGCAATCATAATTATAAAATTAGATTTTTAGTTGTTACCTGACATACTCACTTTGACAGTTGATCGGAAGGACCAGAAAACTCTGGAGAGGCTTAGAACCGAGAGGCAAGCTAAGATTGATGAACTCAAAGAGAAGACGAATTACTACATCACACAGCAGCTCATTCAGGTGATGAATTTTGTGTTTGATTTGTTAATTTGTGTTCGATTCGTTAATTTGTGTTCCATGCTAATGCATGTAGGTATTGAAAGCACAAGGTGACATACCCTGTAGGCTGTTCCTTTTCTCCCCCCAAGTAGATTGATGAAATTCTCGAGTAGCTTTTAGTTGTCTGAGTTTGTCTTTTTTCTTTTCATTGTAGTTTCTGTCTCTTCATTTATGTCTTCATGCTAATTTTTGCCTTAAATGCTTTCTATTACCCCCTAAAATGCAGAGGTACGACCCTGACCCTGCTGCCAAAGCTGCTGCTGCAACTGTCCTTGCATCAAAATTGGGAGCAGACTCTGGCCTGAAGGTCTATGTAGGAGATGATTCCAAGTCAACTACTACAGGAAAAAGCAGTGATGTAGAGATTGTGCCATCTACGGGACTTCGGAATAGGAAACAGTTGCAGACCAGAGCCAGCAATGCAGATAATACAGCATTGCATCCTCTTGAAGAGGAAATGCTTCGTCAAACTGGATTTGATGCCGCTGATGTTTCTCAGCAAAGCCAGCTGGTTGTTGAGCATCGTGATCCAACCAGCGCAAGTACAACTGATGGTGGATGGCTAGCTCGAATTGCTGCTTTACTTGTAGGAGAAGACCCAACTCAATCATATGCACTAATATGTGGCAACTGTCACATGCATAATGGTAAATAAGAATATTATCATCACATTGATTATGCTCAATACGAGTTAACACCTTACACCTTTTCTTCTTCTCCAGGACTTGCCAGGAAGGAGGATTTCCCGTTCATTACTTACTACTGTCCTCATTGCAAAGCCCTAAATCAGCCAAAGCAACAAGTTGGACGAGTTTCTGAATCCAATTCTCTTCACATGAGTTCCTCCACAAGTGTTGTGAGTGATGCTGATGTAACGCAGAATGCTCGTGTTTCCTTGACTGAGACAGTATCTGGAAGCAATAGTCCGGCAACTCCTGCTGCAAGTATAGCAGAGGCTGAGAAAGTTCCCTCCGGCACAGGTAGTTAATATCAGCCCAGTCTGTGGATGGATTTTCTATTTATTTTCCCTTCATGGTACCGGTGAAAGGCACATTATCATCTCTATTATACATATAAAGGCAAATATCAAGGTCTGGCGCATGATCGCGATGCAAACATCAAAGTTTTCAGATGCAAATATCAAGGTATTTTTCCAGTACCTATGAGTGTAGTGTATGTGAGCAATGTAACACCACTCTATATGGACTTGGTACGAGGTTCTGGTTACTTTTTTTTACTGAATACTTGGCCTAGAAGCATGAAGTTTTGTCTTTCGCGGCATTTGATACAATATTTGGCAAATTTTATTGGCGAGAACAAATTTAAAACTTGCATATAATCTTTACTTTTGAATATAAAAAAGGCAGACTGGCCGATTTCAAGAAATAATATGAATATGTGAAAGAGAATTGGCAAGGAATTTGTGTCACTGCAGATTGTAAAGTAACTGTGGTGTCTACATATTCCATAAAGAAGCAATAATGGAATGTACGTTTGGAGTAGATTTTGTCGCAATAAAAAGAAAGGTCCACTTCTTCGACCTATAGTTCTGATGAGCAGAGAGCAATCAAAGAGAATAAGTAGTCATAACATAAATACAATTATTATGTTTCCAGTACCAAAAAAGTAAAATCCTTCGTCTTTATCAGACTGTCCGATGTTTAGATAGAATGTGTAAATTACGATAATTTAACAATTGTAGAGGTCGAAATTTTACACGATTGTTGACAAGATTTGAACTTTCATCTTGATCCAATTTTGCAATTCTAAAATTAGTTGAGTTTCGTCTAGTATAAATAATTTTTGAACAATTAATTTTGACATATTATTTATTATGTAGTGGAATCTGAAAAAAAATAATTATGCTCAATTCGTGCTCATCAAAATAAAGTCATTTTTACATTTATGCTTTTGATTATGTTGTTATTAAGGGTGAAATAAAAATTTATGAGTAATTTAAGAAAAATATAAATGGTTGATGTGCAACTAAAAAAAGTAATATCGAAAAATCTACCTTGATGCGCAATCTTCCTCATTTAGATACTTTTGCCTGATATATTAAACGAAAAAAGTCAATTAAGAAACGCTTTAATTTTGAATGTTAACTTTGTGCTGTTGTTTTGTGTTGCTGTTTGAGGGATTCAAATCGAGTCATTTAGGCTCCTAAACAATAATACAACACTGGTATGCGATATTAATCGTTTACTGAGTATTTCAAATTCATAATTTCTCACTTAAAATATCAAATATGGTATCTTAAGTGAAAGAAGTCGCTTTTTCTTGCTTTGTTGGGTAAGCTTTCTCTTACACCAATGCATGGAGAGAGAGAGAGAGAGAGAGAGAGAGAGAGAGAGAGAGAGAGAGAGAGAGAGAGAGAGAGAGGGGAGAGAGTCTCCATATGCAGTGTATGCAAAGTAAGCAGAGAAGATTGGAATACAATTAAAGCTTCCAAAAAGGAATAGATAATTAAAAGAATAGGTGAAGAAGAAGAGAACGTACGAGATGGGCAATCTCCCTAACATTAACAATAAGAAAAAAAAAATTAAAAAATAGGGAACACTCTTCCAAAGGCACATTTCGAACTAGTAAATGAAACAAATTTATTAACACCTGTTTTTGGCTTCTTCTCATTTCCCCATTCCATTTTTTTTTTTTTTTAAATTTATTTTTTGTGTCTCTCCTCGGGTCTTAACATTTGTTTATTCTTTAGTTCCCTTTTCTTATTACAATATGGGACTTTAATATTAATCTTATCTCCCTTATTCTCAATTGGAATCCAATGAAGCATTCTCAATTGGAATCCTCGGGTTCATATTATCTGTCACGTTAAAACGTAAATATAGTATTAATAAAAATAATTAAGTTGTGTTAATTTGAAGTTAAATTGCTCTTTTTTTGAAATGTAAGTTTATTTGAATTGTTTTTAAGTTTTTTATTATAGTGTAGCATTCCTATAATACTAAATAAGAGTATATATGTAAAACTTTCATTTAAAACACTATTGATTTACTAAAACAATAGATATTTTGAAACGGAAAAAGTATGTCCATATGACAGTTAATATGAAACGGAGGTAGTATTTTATACTCTCTTTGTTTGTCGTCTTAGGATAAAACATAAGAATTAAGAAAATAATTTAGTTATTTTTTACTTTTCATTAATATTTAATGTATGAAAAAATATATCGTGGACTAAATATATAATATATAATATCTTAAACTAAATTACCCTTTGATAGTCATTAATATATATGAAAAAATATCATTTAATATTTTCTTGATTTAGTAAAGTGATATCAATGGCGGAAACCTGAATATTGGCGGGCGAAATATAAAATTATACTATTTATTTATCTTATTAGGATAACTCAACAAGTTTGAGGGGTTTAGAGAGATTTCTAAAAGAAAAATAAAAATTTAAAGAGGTTCATCGTAAACATTATAAAAATTTTTGAGGGACAGGGGGAGGGAGGGGGCGGGGGCTTGTCCCCATCCATTGCTGTAATTCTGTTCTTGAGTGACATATATTTTAAAACGAAAAAGTATGTTTATGCGACCGTTTCTTTGAAATATTAATTCGTTAACCTTCTATTTTTCCAAAAGAAATTCAACATTTAGAATTTATTTTTTTCATTAACTAGTAAATATGAAAATTTCACCAAATCAATCATAGTGATTAGCTCAAGAGGTTTAAATATATATTGGAGTACTTGTGTAGATGCTGCCACAAGCATGCTTTGTAATTCCTTTGACTAGTAGGTCATAAATTATAAAAAAAGAAAATAGAATTAATAATTAATAATAAATGCAAAAAATCATTTCGATACCTCATATCAAAAAGGATTTATACTTTCCTTGCTCTAAAGCCAGGCACACTTTAATTTAATTATTTTGGGTACATAAGAGAGAGCATCAACATTTTCCCCTTTAATCCCTCTCGGAAGAGATTTGAGCTGCAGGTTACAGTAATTGTAAGAAAGGTACGGCTTTTATCCTACTAACCTATTATGTGCCATATATATATATGTACATATAATGTGCAATATGTGTTGGATCATTTCTCTCTTTAAAGATGGTTAAGCTTTCTTTAGGGCCATAATTATCATTCAAGAGAATTCCATTTGAAACAATAAAAATCAAAATCAAAAGACATTAGGTCAAAATATTCAAAGGATTTGTGAGTTATGTCAAAAAGTAGTTTTATTTTTGGTAATGTGGGCCTAGACCATTTTAAGAATGCTTCAAGAAACAATTATTCTTCAGCTTTTTAAGTTTTTTTTGCACTAGGATAATAGGATTCTCCCTTTTGTGTTCTTGTGAATTAACATTTTCTCTTCTCTTACTTATAGACATAACTAGAATAATTAAAGGAAGAAATTTCATATAAAGAAAATTTTTAAAAAAGAATTAGTTATATGGTATAGCCTTATATATATATATATATTATTTTTACTTTTCTTGTTCATATTTATAACCAATAACTTTTATTTTATCTTTTTAGGCATGAATTATTCTTCACATAGCAAGTTTATAATAATTTAATAATTTTACGATAAAATCTTGTGCATGCATTTTTTTTTTTATAATCTAACTTGAAGGATTTAGTTATTTTTATCATTCAACTGGCAACATGTGTAATTTATACGTGCAATAATGTATCAAATTCTGTTGTAAAATAATTAAATTGCTATATATGCAATGATAAAATGAAAGTTCATTGTTATATAAGAAAAAAGTAAAAATAGCTTAAAGCTATATATTTCTTTTTTTAAAATATCAAAAGGCAAACTTAATTAAAAAAATATCTATTCTATGTATTCTTTTACACCTTTGGAATATATAGATGAATTTACTCATATTAATGTATAAAGGATTTGTGTAACGCATTTTCTCTAACATACGTTAATATAGATTAACTTTTTAATTTAAGATATAAGTTTCTTTAAAATTCAATAATTTTTATTATGTTTTTTGATTTATAACATTCATTCCATTTAAATAATATTTTTATTTATATATAATAACATTTTATCCGTATGCCATATAAGTACACGTTAGACAAACACATATATAAATTACATTGCGAACCAATTAATATTTGAATCAACCCAAATTAATTGAACTAATATTAATGTTGCTTAAAGATTTTGGCATAGGAAGGGGACCATAAAAATGGTTAGGTTTCTATAACAATGCATATGAGGATTAAAGCAGGCTAGCCATATTTCTTCTGTTTGGCAATATATTAAAAGTTTCTATACCTCTGTCTCTCACAGTCTGTCCCTTCAAAATTATTGTTTGTAGTACATAAAATTGCAATACTAATTTGATTTTATGTACTTGAATTTTTTTGCTTCACTTGGAATTTTATTGTACTTAAATCTACTAGTTCATGATTCATTTATGTGTAATTAATTTGTGCTAAAAACTAGAGGAAGGGAGATTTTGATTCTTCTAGCTAACCATTGTTTTAATTTAACTAACAATATTGTTTGTTATTCAATATAAACTTTTAGAAGTTTGAAGTCATTTTTTTCTTTTATTGATTCAAAAGTTTTAGATGGAATCAGATCTTTAATTTTGAAGGGACTAAAAATCCCGATAAATATAAAAGAAAAATAGCACTAATCTTGGTTAACAAAGTTTATAATTAAGTTTGTAGTTTACATGTATTATTATTAATTAATTTAAAGAGGTCATAAGAAATTGTAATATATATCGCAATATAATAGTTTAATAAAAAGTATTTCTAAGTCTTAATTAAATCACATCTTTTCTCATGTAAAAAAATAATTTTCACTTCTATTAAAGGTATCTATTAAAATGGTGTGAAAAATATTTTTCTTCAAAATTTCAATTAGAAACATTTGGACAAAAAACAACTAAGAGAGTCACAAGAAATTAAATTGTGTTTTTGTTTATCATGACATGCATGGAATTTTCATAAACAATAATGTGTCTATGCATAATTCAAATGGAAATTTTTGGCAACTAGTCCAAGAAAATTTTTCTTTTTTTTTTTTTTGAGAAAAAAATGGAGAATAAATTGAAATCTCAATTTTCTTACCCTTATGGTACCATAAAAAAATATTTAGCCAAAAAAAAAAAAAAGTAAAAAAGTCCTCTCCAAAGTGTACAACAATATAGCTGTACATGGTTGTTTTACATTGAAAAAATTCATGGTTGAAAATCTCTACCTTATCCAAGTGTAACCTCCCCTCCCTCAACCACCCCCTTAGACCTCCCTAGTCAAAAATTTTTACATTTTCTAAGGTTAAATGTTAGAATTTTCGGGTTTGAGTCTACCTTACCTTAAAAGGTACCTCAAGAGGGGAGGACTGACTCTAATACCATGTTAAAATTTTTGAGTTTGGACCTAATTCACCCTAAAAGGTACCTCAAGAAGGGAGGACTGCTCAAGTCTTTATAAGGAGTAATTATTTTATTTAATTAGCCGATGTGAGATTCTCAAATATTAGATAATCACAAACTATATTATTAAATCTAATGGTGTGAATCTTTTTCCTATATCTAAAGGGTTTGCATTATAGAAAAACTAACAAGAAAGAGATGATGAACTTTGAAACCTAACCTTATGACTTAGTCCAAACTCAAGGTATCTTACTCATTGACTTTTGCCACTCCAAACCCCAAAAAATTTTAAAAACTTTCATTTGAAAAAACTAGGATATATATTATATAATTAGTGCCTACTTATTTTCATGCATAGAAGTTCCTAAACATTTTGTCCTATTGATAATCTCCTTACAACTAGTGAGAAAAGAGCCATACATTCAAAGACATAAAACTAGGCTGTCAACTCTGCCAATAGTTTTAAAATACAATTTAGTAAGGTTTTAGATTTGGAGGTTTTCATTTGTAAGAGAGGGACATTAGATTTTATAAAACTTCTTTCATTTTTGCTTTAGTTGTTTGTTTTCATGTGAACTTGAAATGTTTCAAACTTTGTTTGTCTATGATCTTGTCCTATAAAGGTGATAAATAACTTATAGGGTTGTGGGTATAATACTAGCTAGCAATGTTATATTTTTGAAGCATAAAAATATCAAAAATCAAACTCCATACAAATTTTATCATCTAATTCTTGGAAGGCAAATGAAGAAAATGTAAATGTTTACATGTAGAATCACTCAATACTTTCTTCTAACGATGTTTACATGTAGAAATAATAATGATGATAAAAAAAATTTCAAAAGGCATTCTGGTCTACACAAGAAAAAAAATATAAACTTTTATATCTTTTTAAAAATGTATGATGTTCAAAATGTGACAACTAATAAAAAACGGAGCGAGTAAAAGTTAAATTTCAATAAATTAGTAAAAAATATTGAACCCTAAAGAAACATAGGCTCCAAATGGATTAAGGTTTGGTTTGAAAACTTTTTAAATTTTTTACACTAGGTCTCACATTATTCTTCTAAAAAAATTTAAAAACTCAATGAAAAAAAAAACTTTTTCCAAGTGAAATATATATAATATTGTTAAAAAGTTTCCTTTGTCTATGAAAATTCCATGGAACTTTAAAAAACAAAAGGAGAAGAAAAATTCAATGTAATCATATTATTTGATTAGGGGAAAGTTCTGAAGGCGAAATCTTCAATCAGGATAGACGTATATATATAACAAGATCTTTTAGACGTATATATGTAACAGAATTTTAACGAAGTAAAATAACATAACTAATCTTAAGATAGACCGATCTTTATAATATTTTAATAAAAAATTATCTCACACAAAATTCGAACTTGTATTAGTGGAGGATTCCTTTGCACATCACCTCAATGCTTTCCGATTCAGCTATGCCTATAAAGGCTCAATGGAACCATTCTTGAGCTGACATATCTTGATGGACAGTGGACACACATATATTTAAAGTCCATCCATAGAAACCATCTCTCAATTTTCCTTCCCAATGATAATAGTATAACAAGTGAACTCTCTCTCTCTCTCTCTCTCTCTCTCTCTCTCTCTCTCTCTCTCTTTTTCTTCCCTTTTACAATGTAGTCTTCTCTTTTCTCTTCACTTCCCTCATCAAAGCTTCAATGGATTTCGACCTAGAAACCCCATTACCAATTTCCCCTGAAAGATTGGCTTCTCTGTTTGATATTGAATCTGATCATATTCCTTCTTCATGTACAAATTATTATAGTTTTCGAGGCAAAATTGTGTCATTAATCTTGCATTTTTCTAGAAACTTTGATGATCCTTTCTTATCATACCTTGCCATTAATTATCTTGATCGATTCCTTTCTGTTCAACCCATTTCTGTGAGTAAAAAATTCTTTTTTACCCTTTTTTATTTTGAATTTTGATTCAAGATTGGATTTTTATTGATGCCCAGAAATTGATTTTTGTTAAAAATCTTGTGGTTTTTAATAATGTAGGAAGAGAAGAAGCCATGGATTTTGAAACTGGTTTCAGTTTCTTGTATTTCATTAGCAATGAAGATGAGAAAGACAGATTGCTCTATTTCTGATATTGAGGTTAGTAAAGTAATTTCAACTTCTTAAATTCAATTTTAGTTGAACAAAAAAGTTTTAGGATCAATATTGAGCTAATTCACCCTAAGAAAAATGGGAAATACAAGAAAAAAATATCTCTTGCCCTAGTATTGATACAAAAGTAATGACAATTTAGTCATTTTGCCGGGGTAAAAATGTTATTTTATGTCCTACACACTTGTATTAATAGGGAGGCAAAAAATATTTTTTCCTCGTATTTTCAATTTTGCCCTTATTGAGCTGACAAAATATTTAGCTACATAGAATTGTTGTGGATCAGCATTGAGCCAGTTCAATATGGGCAAAGTTGGAAATACAAAGAAAAAAAAAAGTAACTCTTAGCTCTCTATTAGTGCAAATATGTTCCTCTTTGATTTAATTTAAGTTAAACAAAAAGTTTTGGGTCCAGCATTGAAACAGCTCAACAGGGGCAAATTTGGAAATACAAGAGAAAAAAAATATTTCTTGTAATCTCTTCACTCATGGACCATGTACTACATAGGTTGTATTACGTCACTTCATTTTTTTTACTATATTTAATACAAGTTACATGATGCATGAGTAGAAACATAACCGAGTCCATAATTGAAATTTTCCCATTTATATAATTATATCCCGTCTAAAATAACTTTTTTTTTTTTATGATTTTAATTGACTCAATATTGAACTATATATCACTACGCGATATTAAAAATGTAGAAATTTATATGGAGAATTTTATATATATATATATATTTTGTGCAGCATGATGGTGGTATTATATTTGATTGGAAAAGTATAGAAAGAATGGAGTTGTTGATTCTTGATGGTCTGAAATGGAGAATGAGGTCAATTACACCATTCTCTTTCATCAATTTCTTCATCTCTTTGTTCAAATTCAAAGACTTTCATTCAACAAATGCACTTAAAGCTAGAGCCACTCAAATTATCATCAAAGCTCAACATGGTAATGTTACATCTACTTTCATTTATTTCTACTACTACTACTTTTCGTGGTACCAAAAGGCGAAAACTTTTACCTTCAAGACCCTCATCAGACTGTTCAATCCCAAATGAAGAATGTAAATTATGGTGACTCAGCGTACTGTATTTATTTAGATTGCTATTTTCTCTTTTTTGAGTTTTAAAATCATTATAATCCCCTCCCCCCCCACCCCCTTCTCCCCTAAAAATAATAGCAATCTAAGTACTGTGTTCCCTGTCATATTTTGAATATCACATAATTCAAGAAAATATGAAAGTTTATACAATTTAAGAAAATATGAAAGTTTTATATTTTTTCTTTTGGAGTGGAGAAAAATGCCCTTCAAATAATCTCTCATCATTGTGTGTTTTTTTTTTAACAAATTTCATGTGAAAAGAATTAAAATATATTAAAATTTATTTTTTTATGATGTATAATTGGAAAAAAATTGTTAAAAATGCATTTGGATTGTATCTAAAAATGAAAAATCTTTTTGTTTTTCAGTTTGAATCCTACAGCATCTCTCATATAAAATTTACATTTTATAAAACTCGAGTAAGTAAAGAATCTTAATTTTTTTTCATTTTTAAATACAATCCAAATGCACCTTAAAATATCGCGTTATTTTTGTAATGCGATAAGTAAAAAAAAAAAAATACAACAATTATTAGAATGTGACAAATAAAAAAAACGGATCTCTGCTTCTTTTGGGGTGGAATTACTAACTATGCTCAAATCCCTTTGTTTTGTAGACATGATCAAGAATTTCAATATTCATAATCTTCTTTTTTCTGAATTACAGATATAAAATTGTTGGATTTCAAGCCATCAATAATCTCAGCCTCAGCACTTCTCTCTGCATCTCATGAATTATTTCCATTACAATTTCCATCTTTCAAAAATGAAATCTTGAATTGCTCATTTGTAAATAAGGTAAGAATCCCACAACTTTTTTTCCTTTTGTTTTTAGTCCAAAAATTACAATTAATTATAAACTGACCCCAATAGATGTAACAGGAAAATTTTGTCAAATCTTACAATGTGGTACAAGGGATAGCAATGGAAGGTTATAAGTCAGTTTTGGACATGATTTCTAGCTCAATTACACCATCAAATGTGCTTGATTTGTATTGCTCTTGCACATCAAGTTCAGATACTGAGCAGAGGAAGAAGAGGAAAGAGGCTGACGGAGGAAAAGCTAAAGCTGTGACGGTCACAACACTTGGGCCGGGAAAAGACTTGAAAAGAAGAAAGATTGAGGGGTTTAAAAGTCAAAAAATATATACTCAGTTGTCACAGACTCAGCACTGTTAATGCTCTAGCTAAGTTGATCGAGATTTGAAAGAGTAAAAGAGAAAAAAAAAAAAAAATTGCTTTGCAATTATTTATTATGTTTAGCTAGTCATGTTTAAAGACTTTATTTTAATACTTTTTGCCTTTAAATAATTTTCAAAAGAGATAATATTTCTCAAGGACCGGATGCGTAATAAATTTTTTGTAAAAAAAAAAAAAATTTTATTATGGATTCAATTCATAAGTAGCAGCAAGAATCATCGATAAGAATAATTTATAAAAAAAGTGAGCATGAATCTCTTTGATAGTATAAAGCTTATTAGGATTTTCTAATATATTTTTAAATTACATTTACTTACAACACTCTTTTTATAAAATTTTTCTTAATAAATTATATAGAGAAAAATAAACTTCAAATTTCAAAAGACATATCTGAGGAGAAAAAGTACGAGTAAAGAAAGTATAACAGAAAACATATTAGAACATATATTACATCACGTTTTCTACAAAATTTAGGTCCCGAAAAAAGTTCTCCACAAAATAACTTAAAATAAATCCGAATGTTTTTCATGTTGTATAAATACACCAGACAAAGTTTCACATTCCTATTAATGCCCGAATTCGTGTGCTAATCATCATATTTTTTTTCAAAATTTAGGTTTGATAAAAAGTTCTCCATAAAATTGCTTAAAATGACTCGGTACGTTTCTCATGTTTTAAAAATACATCGCACAAAGTTTCACTTATCCTTTGAAGGTGGAATCTGCGAGTTAATCATTACGTTTTTTTAAAAAATTTATATCTAAAAGACAGTCTTGGTAAAATTGCTAAAAATAATTCACTGTGTTTCTAATGTTGTAAAGATACATCGCGCAACGTTTCACTTGCCTATTGAAACCCGAATTCATGTTCTAATCTTCACGCTTTTTACAAAATTTAGGTCCGAAAAATCTCTCCGTAAAATTGCTCAGAATAATTATGTATGTTTTTTATGATGTATAGATACATGACACAATATTTCATTCGTCTGTAGAAGGCCGAATCCGTGTGCTAACTAACGTTTTTTTTTTATTTTAAAATTTAGGTTAGAAAAAAAGTTTTTCATAAAATTGCTCAAAATGCTTTAATATGTTTCTCGTTACGTAAAGATACATTAAACAAAGTTTGACTTGTACGTTAAAGCTCGAATTAGTGTGCTAATTATCATGTTTTTACAAAATTATGGTGCGAAAATAGTTATCCTTAAAAATGCTAAAAACGATTCTATATGTTTTTCATGATGTATAGATACATCGGAAAAAGTTTCACTTTCCCTTTAAAGCCCGAATTCGTGTACTAATCATCACATTTCTTTAAAAATTTTTGTCCAAAAAATAGTTCTCCATAAAATTGCTCAAAATAATTCTGTATATTTTTCATGTTTTAAAAATAATCGCACAAAGTTTCACTTGTCCTTTGAAGGCCGAATCTATGAGTTAATCATTACGTTTTTTAAAATTTTTTTCGGCAAAATAATCCTCTGTATAATTGCTCAAAATGATTCACTATGTTTCTCATGTTTTAAAGATGCATCGTACACAATTTCACTTGCGTGTTGGAGCCCGAAGTCAGGTGTTAATCAATACGTTTTTTGAAAAAATTTGGGTAAAAAAAATACTCCTCCGTAAAATTACTCAAAATGATTCTGTATGTTTTTTATGCTGTATAGATACATAGGTACAATGTTTCACTTGTAAGTAGAAGGCAGATTCCGTGTGCTAATCATCATATTTTTTTCAAAATTTAGATCCCAAAAAATGTTTCTCATAAAATTTTTCAAAACGATTCTGAATGTTTCTTATTACATAAAGATATATCGCACAAGGTTTGACTTGCCCGTTGAAGCCCGAATTTACGTGCTAATTATCACGTTTCTCACAAATTAAGATCCAAAAATAGTTATTTTAAAAATTATTCAAAACGATTATGTATGTTTGTCATGTTGTAAAGATATATCGTATAATGTTTCCCTTTTCCGTTAAAGCTTGAATTCGTGTAATAATCATCACGTCTTTTACAAAATATATGTTCGGAAAAAAGTACTCCACTAAATTCGAGCGGTTTTCATGTTTTATAAATACACCAGACAAAGTTTCACATTCCTATTAAAGCCCGAATTCGTGTGCTAATCATCACATTTTCTTCAAAATTTAGGTTCGATAAATAGTTCTCCTTAAAATTGCTCAAAATGACTCGATACGTTTCTCATGTTTTAAAAATACATCGTACAAAGTTTTCACTTGTCCATTGAAGGCGAAATGTGCGAGTTAATCATTACGTTTTTTTTTTTTAAAATTTATATCCGAAAAACAGTTCTCTGTAAAATTGCTAAAAATGAATCATTGTGTTTCTAATGTTGTAAAGATACATCACACAATATTTCACTTGCCTATTGAAGCCCGAATACGTGTGCTAATCATCACGTTTTTTTACAAAATTTAGATTCGAAAAATATTTATCCGTAAAATTGCTCATAACAATTCTGTATGTTTTTCATGTTGTATGGATATATGGCCCATATTTTACTTGTCTTTAGAAGGCCGAATTCGTGTGCTAATTATAAGTTTGTTTTTCCAAAATTTAGGTCCGAAAAAAAGGTTTGACTTGCCTGTTGAAGCCCGAATTCATGTGCTAATTGTCATGTTTTTACGAAATTAAGGTCCGAAAATAGTTATCCTTAAAATTGATTAAAATGATTCTTTATGTTTTTCATGTTGTATAGATACATCGGACAAAGTTTCACTTTCCTGTTAAAGCCAGAATTCGTTTGCTAATCATCACATTTAAAATTTTTTTTTTCCAAAAAATAGTTCTCCATAAAATTGCTCAAAATAATTTTGCGTTTTTCTCAAATTTTAAAAATAATTGCACAAAGATTCACTTGCCCTTTGAAGGCTGAATCTGTGAGTTAATCATTATGTTTTTACAAAAAATTTTTTCCGCAAAACAATTCTCTATAAAATTGCTCAAAATGATTCACTATGTTTCTCATGTTTTAAGGATACATTGCACAACGTTTCATTTGCATGTTGTAACCCGAATTCGTGTGTTAATCACCACGTTTTTGAAAACATTTAGGTCCAAAAAATAATCTTCTGTAAAATTGCTCAAAACGATTCTGTATGATTTTTATGTTGTATAGATACATCGGTACAATGTTTCACTTTCAGTATAATGCAAATTCCGTGTGCTAATCATCACATTTTTTTCAAAAATTTAGATCTGAAAAGAAATTTCTCATAAAATTTTCAAAATGATTCTGAATGTTTCTCATTACATAAAGATACATCGCATGAGGTTTGACTTGCCCGTTGAACCGAATTCATGTACTAATTATCACGTTTTTTTTTTCAAAATTTAGGCCCGAGAAAAAGTTTTTCATAAAATTGCTCAAAATGATTTAATATGTTTCTTGTTACGTATAGATATATTGCACAAGGTTTGACTTGCCCGTTGAAGCCCGAATTCATGTGCTAATTATCACGTTTCTCAATAAATTAAGGTAAAAAAATATTTATATTTAAAATTGCTCAAAACGATTCCGTATGTTTGTCGTGTTGTAAAGATACATCGTATAATGCTTCGCATTTCCGTTAAAGCCCAAATTCGTATTTTTTTGAAAAATGCACGTCCAGAAAAAAGTACTCCACTAAATTACTTAAAATAAATCCTAATGTTTTTTATGTTGTATAAATACACTAGACAAAGTTTCACATTCCCGTTAAAGCCCGAATTCGTGTGCTAATCATCACATTTTTTTCCAAATTTTTGTCCGATAAATAGTTCTCCATAAAATTTCTCAAACTGACTCGGTATGTTTCTCATGTTTTAAAAATACATAGCACAAAGTTTCACTTTTCCTTTGTAGGCGGAATTCAATCATTACATTATTTTCAAATTTTATACCCGAAAAATAGTTCTCTGTAAAATTGCTAAAAATGATTCATTGTGTTTCTAATGTTGTAAAGATACATCGCACAACGTTTCACTTGCCTGTAGAAGCCCGAATTCGTATGCTAATCTTCATGTTTTTTACAATATTTCGGTTCAAAAAATATCTCTCCGTAAAATTGATCAGAACAATTCTTTATGTTTTTGATATTGTATTAGATATATGGCACACTGTTTTACTTGTCTATAGAAGGCCGAATCCGTATGCTTATTAGCACTTTTTTTTTTTAAAATTCAGGTTTGAAGAAAAGTTGTTCATAAAATTGCCCAAAAACGATTCAATATGTTTCTTGTTATGTAAAGATACATTGAACAAGGTTTGACTTGCCTGTTGAAGCCTGAATTCGTGTGCTAATTATCATGTCTTTGCGAAATTAAGGTCCAAAAAATAGTTATCCCTAAAATTGATAAAAATGATTATGTATATTTTTCATGTTTTATAGATACATAAAACGAAGTATCACTATCTCGTTAAAGCCCGAATTCATCTGTTAATCATCACGTTTTTTATAAAATTTAGGCCCGAAAAAAAGTTCTCAAAGAAATTGCTCAAAACAATTCTGAATGTTTTCATGTCGTATAAATAAACCAAACGAAGTATCACTATCCCATTAAAGCCTGAATTCATCATATTTTTTACAAAATCTAGGTTTGTAAAAAAGTTCTCCAAAAAAATTGCTAAAAACGATCCTTAATGTTTTTCATGTGGTATAATAAACCAAAGGAAGTATCACTTTTTCCCATTAAAGCAGAATTCGTGTGCTAATCATTACATTTTTTACAAAATTTAGGTCCGATAAAATGTTCACCAAAAAATTGCTCAAAACAATTTTGAATGTTCTTTATGTTGTATAAAAAAATAAAACGAAGCATCATATTTCCATTAAAGCCCGAATTCATGTGCTACTTATAACGTTTTTTTCAAAATTTAGGTCCCAAAAAAACTTCTCCAAAAAATTGCTTAAAAGGATTCTTAATGTTTTTCATGTTGTATAAATAAACAAAACGAAGTATCACTTTCCCATTAAAACTCGAATTCGTGTGCTAATCATCACGTTTTTTACAAAATTAAGGTTAGAAAAAAAGTTCTCAAAATGATTTTGAAAGTTTTTCATGTTGTATAAATAGACTAATGCAGTATCACTTTCTGATTAAAGCCCGAATTCGTGTGCTAATCATCACGGTTTTTACAAAATCTAAGTCCGAAAAAAAGTTCTCCAAAAAATCCTCAAAACGATTCTGATTTTTTTAATATTGAATAAAAACACAAAACGAAGTATCACATTCCCATTAAACCTCGAATTCTTGTACTAATTATCATGTTTTTTACAAAATTTAAGTTCGAAAAAAAGTTCAAAAAATTGCTAGAAGCGATTTTGAAAGTTTTTCATGTTGTATAAATAAACCAAACAAAGTATCACTTTTTCCCTTTAAAGCTCGAATTCGTGTGCTAATCATTACATTTTTTACAAAATTTAGGTCCGAAAAAATGTTCACCCAAAAATTGCTCAAAGAATGTTTTTTACGTAGTATAAAAACACAAAACGGAGTATTACATTCTCATTAAAGCCCGAATTCGGGCGCTAGTCATCACATTTTTCCAAAATTTAGGTTCCAAACAAAATTCTGCAAAAAATTACTCAAAAGGATTCTTAATGTTTTTCATGTTGTACGAATAAACCAAACGAAGTATCACTTTCCCATTAAAGTCCGAATTCATTTGCTAATCATGAGGTTTTTTAACAAAATTTAGGCTACAAAAAATGTTCACCAAAAATTGCAGAAACTGATTCTGAATGTTTTTCATATTGTATAAATAAACCAAACGAAGTATCACTTTCCCATTAAAGCCCGAATTCGTGTGCTAATCATCACGTTTTTTATAAAATTGAGGTCCGAAAAAAGTTCTTTCAAAAATTGCTAAAAACAATTCATAATGTTTTGAATGTTGTAGAAATAAACCAAACGAAGTATCACATTCCATTAAAGCACGCATTCGTGTGCTAATAATAACGTTTTTTACAAAATTTAGGTCCGAAAAAAAGTTCTCCGAAAAATTACTCAAAATGATTCTGAATATTTTTCATATTGAATATATAAACAAAACGAAGTATCACTTTCCCATTAAAGCCCGAATTTGTGTGCTATTCATCATGTTTTTTTAAAAGATTAGGTCCGAAAAAAAGTTATACAAAAAAATGCTCAAAATGATTCTGATTGTTTTTCCGTGTTGTATAAAAACACAAAATGAAGTATCAAATTCCCATTGAAGCCCGAATTCCTGTACTAATCATCACATTTTTTTTAAACAATTTAGTTCCCAAAAAAAGTTCCCCAAAAAATTGCTCAAAATGATTTTTAATGTTTTTCATGTTGTAGAAATAAACGAACAAAGTATCACTTTCTCATTAATGCCCGAATTCCTATACTAATCATCACATTTTTTACAAAATTTAGGACCCAAAAAAAGTTCTCCAAAAAATTGTTCAAAATGATTCTTAATATTTTTCATGTTGTATAAATAAACCAAGTGAAGTATCACTTTATCATTTGAGCCCGAATTCTTGTGCTAATCATCACTTTTTTTGCAAAATTTATGTCCGAAAAAAGTTCACCAAAAAATTGCTCAAAACGATTATGAATGTTTTTCATTTTTAATAAAAACATAAAACGGAGTATCACTTTTCCATTAAAGTCCAAATTCGTGTGCTAATCATTACGTTTTTACAAAATTTAGGTCCGAAAAAAAGTTCCCCAAAGAATTGCTAAAAACGATTCTGAATGTTTTTCATGTTGTATAAATAAACCAAACGAAGTATCACTTTCCCATTAAAACCCGAATTCGTGTGTTAATAATCATCACAGTTTTAACAAAATTTAGGTCCGAAAAAAGTTCTCCAAAAAAATGCTCAAAACGATTTAGATTGTTTTTAATGTTGTATAAAAACACAAAATGACGTATCATATTCTCATTAAACCCCTAATTCGTGTTCTAATCATCATATTTTTTACGAAATTTAAGTTCAAAAAAAAGTTATCCAAAAAATTGCTAAAAATGATTCTGAATGTTTTTTATGTTGTATAAATAAACTAAAGGAAGTATCACTTTTTCCCATTAAAGCCCGAATTTGTGTGCTATACATTATATATTTTACAAAATTTAGGTCCGAAAAACTATTCCACAAAAAATTTGTTCAAAAAGATTCTGAATGTTTTTTATGTTGTATAAAAACACAAAACAAAGTATCACATTCTCATTAAAACTCGAATTTGTGTGCAAATCATCTTGTTTTAATAAAAATTTAGGTCCCAAAAAAAGTTCTCCAAAAAATTTCTCAAAAGGATTCTTAATATTTTTCATGTTGTATGAATAAATTAAACGAAGTATCACTTTCCCATTAAAGCCCGAATTCGTGTGCTAATCATCATGTTTTTTACAAAATTTAGGTCATTAAAAAAGTTCTCCAAAAACTTGCTCAAAACGATTCTAATTGTCTTTCATGTTCTATAAAAATACAGAACAAAGTATAACATTCCCATTAAAGCCCGAATTCGTGTGCTAATCATCATGATTTTTACAAAATTAAGGTCTGAAAAAAAGTTCTCCAAAACAATGCTCAAAATGATTCTTATTATTATTCATGTTATACAAAAACACAAAACGAAGTATCACATTCCCATTTAATCTCGAATTCCTGTGCTAATCATTGCATTTTTTACAAAATTTAGGTCCGAAAAAAAGTTCTCTCGAAAATTGCTCAATACAATTCTGAATGTTTTTCATGTTGTATAAAAACACAAAACGAATTATCACATTCCAATTAAAGCCCGAATTTGTGTGCTAATCATCACGATTTTTACAAAATTTAGGTCCCAAAAAAAGTTCTCCAAAAAATTGCTTAAAACGATTCTTAATCTTTTTCATATTGTATAAATAAACCAAACAAAGTATCACTTTCCCATTAAAGCCCCAATTCTTGTGCTAATTATCACGTTTTTTTTACAAAATTTAGATCCTAAAAAAAGTTCTCCAAAATATTGCTCAAAATAATTATTAATGTTTTTTAGGTTGTATAAATAAATCAAACGAAGTATCACATTCCTATTAAAGCCCGAATTCTTGTGCTTATCATCACGTTTTTTACAAAATTTAGGTCCGAAAAAAAGTTTTCCAAAAAATTGTTCAAATCAATTCTGAATGTTTTTCATATTGTAAAAAATACAAAATGAAGCATCACATTTCCATTAAAGCCCGAATACGTGTGCTAATCATAATGTTTTTTACACAATTTAGGTGCCAAAAAAAGTTCTCCAAAAACTTGCTGAAAACGATTATTAATGTTTTTCATTTTGTAAAAATTTACCAAAAGAAGTATCACTTTCCCATTAAAGCCCAAATTCATGTGCCAATTATCACGTGTTTTTACAAAATTTAGGTCCCAAAAAAAGTTCTCAAAAAAATTGCTCAAAACAATTCTTAATGTTTTTTAATATTGTATAAATACACCAAAACAAGTATCGCTTTCCCATTAAAGCCTGAATTCGTGTGCTAATCATCACCTACGTTACAAAATTATGTCTAAAAAATAGTTTTCCCAAAAATTGCTCACAATGATTCTGAATGTTTTTCATGTTGTATATATACACCAAACGAAGAATTATTTTCCCATTAAAACCCGAATTCTTGTGCTAATCATCATGCTTCTTTAGAAAATTTAGGTCCCAAAAAAAGTTCTTAAAAAATTTTTTAAACACGATTCTTATTGTTTTTCATGTTGTATAAATACACAAAAAGAAGTATCACTTTCCCATTAAAGCCTGAATTCGTGTGCTAATCATCACGTTTTTTACAAAATTTAGGTCCGAAAAAAGTTCTACAAAAAATTGTTCAAAACGATTTTGAATGTGTTTCATGTTGTATACAAACACAAAATGAAGTATCACATTCCCATTTAAGCCCTAATTCATGTGCTAATCATAACGTTTTTTACAAAATTTAGGTCAGAAAAAATCTTCCCCCAAAAATGGTTCAAAACGATTTTGAATGTTTATAATGTTATATAAAAACACAAAACGAAGTATCACATTCCCATTAAAGCTCGAATTCATGTGCTAATTATCACTTTTTAAAAAAATTTAGGACCCAAAGAAAGTTATCAAAAATATTGCTTGAAACAATTCTTAATGTTTTTCATGTTGTATAAATAAACAAAACGAAGTATCACTTTCCCATTAATTGCCGAATTTGTGAGGTAATCATCACGTTTTTTACAAAATTTAGGTACCAAAAAATGTTCTCCAAAAAATTGCTCAAAACAATTCTTAATGATTTTCATGTTGTATAAATAAACAAAACAAAGCATCACATTCCCATTAAATCCCGAATTCGTGTGCTAATCATCACGTTTTTTACAAAATTTAGGTCCGAAAAAAAGTTCACAAAAAAAATTGCTTAAAATGTTTCTGAATGTTTTCCATGTTATAAAAAAACACAAAACGAAGTATTACATTCCCATTAGAGACGGAATTCGTGTGCTAATCATCACGTTTTTACAAAATTTAGGTTTCGAAAAATGTTCTCCAAAAATTTGCTGAAAATTATCCTTAATGTTTTTTTATATAGTACATATAACCAACCGAAGTATCACTTTCCCATTAAAGCCCGAATTCGCGTGCTAATCATCACGTTTTTTACAAAATTTATATCCGAAAAAAGTTCACAAAAAAATTGCTCAAAACGATTTTGAATATTTTTCATGTTATATAAAAACACAAAATGAAGTATCATATTCACATTAAAACCCGAATTTGTGTGCTAATTATCACTTTTTTTACAAAATTTAGGTCCCAAAAAAAGTTTTCCAAAATACTGCTCAAAACGATTCTTATTGTTTTTCATGTTATATAAATAACAAAATGAAGTATCACTTTCCCAATAAAGCGTGAATTCGTATGCTAATAATCACATATTTTACAAAATTTAGGTCCGAATAAAAGTTCTCCAAAAAATTGCTCAAAATGATTCTAAATGTTTTTCATGTTATATAAAAACACAAAACGAAGTATGGCATTCCCATTAAAGCTAAAATTCGTGTGCTAATCATCACGTTTTTTACAAAAATTAGGTCCCATAAAAAGTTCTTAAAAAAATTACTCAAAACAATTCTTAATGTTTTTCATGTTGTATAAATAAACCAGACAAAGTATCACTCTCCGATTAAAGCCCGAATTCATGTGCTAATCATCAATTTTTTACAATTATTTAGGTTTGAAAATTAGTTCCCCAAGAAATTACTCAAAACGGTTGTTAATGTCTTTTATTTTTATAAATAAATAATAAGAAGTATCTCATTCTCATTAAAGCCTGAATTTGTGTGCTAATCATGACGTTTTTTACAAAATTTAGGCCCAAAAAAAGTTCCCCAAAAAATTGCATAAAACGATTCTTAATGTTTTCATGTTATATAATAAACCAAACGATGTATCACTTTCGCATTAATGCCAGAATTTGTGCTAATCATCACGTTTTTTACAAAATTTAGGTCCTAATAAAAGTTCTCCAAAATATTGCTCAAAACGATTCTTAATGTTTTCATGTTGTATAATAAACAAAACGAAGTATCACATTCCCATTAAAACCTTAATATGTGCGCTAATAATAATGTTTTTGTACAAAATTTAGGTAGGAAAAAAAGTTCTACAAAAACATGCAAAAAAACGATTATGATTGTTTTTCAATTTGTACAAAAATACAAAATAAAGTATCACATACCCATTATAGCTCGAATTTGTGTGCTAATCATCACGTTTTACAAAAATTAGGTCCCATAAAAAGTTCTCCAAAAAATTGCTTAAAATGATTCTTAATGTTTTTCATGGTGTATAAAAAACCGAACGAAGTATCACATTCCCATTAAAGCCCGAATTTGTATTCTAATCATCACGTTTTTACAAAATTTAGGCCCGAGTATATTTCTCCAAAAAATTGCTCAAAAAAATTCTTAATGTTTTTTATGTTGTATAAATAAACAAATCGAAGTATCACTTTCCCATTAAATCCCGAACTTGTGTGCAAATCATCACGTTTTTTACAAAATTTAGGTGCGTAAAAAAGTTCTACAAAAACATGCTCAATACGATTCTGATTGTTTTCATGTTGTATAAAACCACAAAGCAAAGTATCACATTCTCATTAAAGCTCGAATTCGTGTGCTAATCATCACGTTTCTTTACAAAAATTAGGTCCCAAAAAAAGTTCTCAAAAAAATTGCTCAAAACAATTCTTAATGATTTTCATGTTGTATAAATAAACTAAACGAGGTATCACATTTCCATTAAAGCTTGAATTTGTCTGCTAATTTTCACATTTTTATAAAATTCAGGTAAGAAAAAGAGTTCTCTAAAAAATTGCTCAAAACGATTTTTAATGTTTTCCATGTTGTATAAATAAACAAAACGAAGTATCTCATTCCTATTAAAACCCGAATTTGTAGGCTAATAATCACGCTTTTTACAAGATTTAGGTCCCAAAAAAAGTTCTCCAAAAAATTGGTCAGAACGATTCTTAATATTTTCATGTTTTATAATAAACCCAACAAAGTATCACTTTCCCGTTAAATCCCGAATTCATGTGCTAATCATTACGTTTTTTACAAAATTTAGATCTGAAAAAAAGTTCACCAAATAATTGCTTAAAATGATTCTGAATGTTTTTCATGTTAAATAAAAATACAAAACGAAGTGTCACATTAACATTAAAGCCGTAATTCGTGTGCTAATCATCAAGGCTTTTTACAAAATTTAGGTCCCAAAAAAAGTTCTCCTAAAAATTGCTTAAAAGGATTCTTAATGTTTTTCATGTTGGATAAATAAACCAAACGAAGTATCACATTCCCATTAAAACCCGAATTCGTGTGCTAATCATCACGTTTTTTACAAAATTTAGGTCCCAAAAAATTTCCCCAAAAAATTGCTTAAAATAATTCTTCATGTTTTTTATGCCGTATATATAAACTTAGCGAAGAATCACTTTCCCATTAAAGCCCGAACTCGTGTGCTAATCATCACGTTTTTTACAAAATTTAGGTCCGAAATAAAGTTTTACAAAAACATGCTCAACACGATTCTGTTTGTTTTTTATGTTGTATAAAACCACAAAACGAAGTATAACATTCTCATGAAAGCTCGAATTCGTGTGTTAATCAACACGTTTTTTTACAAAAATTAGGTCCCGAAAAAAGTTCTCCAAAAAATTGCTCAAAACAATTCTTAATGTTTTTCTTGTTGTATAAATAAACTAAACGAGGTATCACATTTCCAATAAAGCTTGAATTCGTGTGCTAATTTTCACATTTTTTACAAAATTTAGGTTAGAAAAAGAGTTCTCTAAAAAACTGCTCAAAACGATTCTTAATGTTTTCAATGTTGTATAAATAAACAAAACGAAGTATCTCATTCCTATTAAAACCCGAATTTGTAGGCTATGCATCATGCTTTTTACAAAATTTAGGTAAAAAAAAAAGTTCTCCAAAAAATTGCTCAGAACGATTCTTAATATTTTCATGTTGTATAATAAACCAAACAAAGTATCACTTTCCCGTTAAATCCCGAATTCGTGTGCTAATCATCACATTTTTTACAAAATTTAGGTAAAAAAAAAACTCACAAAAAAACTGCTCAAAATTATTCTGGATGTTTTACATGTTATATAAAAACACAAAATGAAGTATCACATTCCCATTAAAGCCGGAATTCATGTGCTAATTATCACGTTTTTGGCAAAATTTAGGTTACGAAAAATGTTCGCCAAAAATTTGCTCAAAAAGTTTTCTTAATGTTTTTCATATTGTACAAATAAACAAAACAAAGTTTCACTTTTCCATTAAAGCCCGAATTCATGTGCTAATCATTTTTTTTTCCAAAATTTATGTCCGAAAAAAAGTTCATCAAAAAATTGCTCAAAATGATTTTGAATGTTTTTTCATATTATATAAAAACACAAAACGAAGTATCACATTCACATTAAAGCCCGAATTCGTTTTTTACAAAGTTTAGGTCCCAAAAACAGTTCTCCAAGATATTGCTCAAAACGATTCTTAATGTTTTTCATTTGTATAAATAAACCAAACGAAGTATCACATTCGCATTAAAGCGTGAATTTGTGTGCTAATAATCACATTTTTTACAAAATTTAGGTCCAAAAAAAAGTTTTTCGAAAAACTATTCAAAATGATTCTGAATGTTTTTTGTCTTATATAAAAACACAAAACGAAGTATCACATTTCCATTAAAGCCGGAATTCGAGTTCTAATCATCACGTTTTTTACAAAATTTAGGTCCCAAAAAAGTTCTCCAAAAAATTTCTCAAAACAGTTCTTAATATTTTTCATGTTGTATAAATAAACCAAACGAAGCATCACTTTCCCATTAAAGCCCAAATTCGTATGCTAATCATCACGTTCCTTAAAAAATTTAGGTCCAAAAAATAGTTTTCCAGGAAATTACTCAAAATGGTTCTTAATGTCTTTCATGTTGTATAAATAAATCAAACGAAGTATCTCATTCCCATTAAAACCCGAATTCGTGTGCTAATCATCACGTTTTTTTTCAAAATTTACGTAAAAAAAAAAAGTTCCATAAAAAATTGTTCAAAACGATTCTTAATGTTTTCATGTTGTATGATAAACCAAACGATATATCACTTTCCCATTAAAGCCCAAATTTGTGTGCTAATCATCACGTTTTTACAAAATTTATGTCCCAATAAAAGTTCTGCAAAAAATTTCTCAAAACGATTCTTAATGTTTTCATGTTCTATAATAAACAAAACAAAGTATCACATTCCTATTAAAGCCTTAACATGTGTGCTAATCATCACGTTTTTTACAAAATTTAGGTCCGAAGAAAAGTTATACGAAAACATGCAACGATTCTGATTGTTTTTCATGTTTTATAAAAACATGAAACAAAGTATCAAATTACCATTATGGCTCGAACTAGCGAGCTAATCATCACGTTTTTACAAAAATTAGGTCCTAAAAAAGTTCTCCGAATATTGCTTAAAATGATTCTTAATGTTTTTAATGGTTTATAAATAAACCAAACGAAGTATCACATTCCCATTAAAGCCTGAATTTGTGTGTTCATCACGTTTTTTAAAAAATTTAGGTCCCAAACAATTTCTCCAAAAACAATTCTTAATGTTTTCTATGTTGTATAAATAAACGAAGCAAATAATCACTTTCTCATTAAAGCCCGAACTCGTGTACTAATCATCACGCTTTTTACAAAATTTAGGTCCGAAATAAAGTTCTACAGAAACATGCTCAACACGATTTTGATTGTTTTTTATGTTGTATAAAACCACAAAATGAAGTATCACATTTCCATTAAAGCTTTAATTCGTGTATTAATCATCACGTTTTTTTACAAAAATTAGGTCCCAAAAAAAGTTCTCCAAAAAATTGCCCAAATAATTCTTAATGTTTTTCTTGTTACTGTTAAAACCCGAATTTGTAGGCTAATCATCACGTTTTTTACAAAATTTAGGTCCCAAAAAAAGCTCTCCAAAAAACTGCTCAGAACGATTCTTAATATATTCATATTGTATAATAAACCAAACAAAGTATCACTTTCCCATTAAATTCCCAATTCGCGAGCTAATCATCACGTCTTTTACAAAATTTAGGTCCGAAAAAAAGTTCACCAAAAAATTGATCTAAATGATTCTGAATGTTTTTCATGTTACATAAGAACATAAAATGAAGTGTCATATTCCCATTAAAGCCGGAATTCGTGTGCTAATCATCACGCATTTTAAAAAATTTAGTTTACGAAAAAAGTTCTCCAAAAATTTGCTCAAAACGATTCTTAATATTTTCATGTTGCATAATAAACCAAACAAAGTATCACTTTCCCATTAAATCCCGAATTCGTATGCTAAACAACACGTTTTTTTATAAAAATTAGGTCCGAAAAAAATTTCACCCAAAATTGCTCAAAATGATTCTGAATGTTTTTCATGTTATATAAAAACATAAAACGAAGTGTCACATTCCCATTAAAGCCGGAATTTGTGTGCTAATCATCACATTTTTTAATTAATTTAGGTTCCGAAAAAAGTTCTCCAAAAATTTGCTCAAAACGATTCTTCATATTTTTCATATTGTACAAATAAACCCAACAAAGTATCACTTTCCCATTAAAGCCCGAATTCGTGTGCTAATCATCATGTTTTTTACAAAATTTATGTCCGAATAAAAGTTTACCAAAAAACTGCTCAAAATGATTTTGAATGTTTTTCATGTTATATAAAAACAGAAAACGAAGTATCACATTCATATTAAAGCCCGAATACGTGCTAATTTCACGTTTTTTACAAAGTTTAGGTCTAAAAAAAAGTTCTCTAAAATATTGTTCAAAACGATTCTTAATGTTTTTCATGTTGTATAAATAAACCAAACGAAGTATCACTTCCCCATTAAAGCGCGAATTCGTGTGCTAATAATCACATCTTTTACAAAATTTAGGTCCGAAAAAAAGTTCTTCCAAAAAGTACTCAAAATAATTCTGAATGTTTTTCATGTTAAATAAAAGCACAAAACGAAGTATCACATTTCCGTTAAAGCCGGAATTCGAGATCTAATCATCACGTTTTTTACAAAAATTAGGTACCAAAAAAAGTTCTCCAAAAAATTTCTCAAAATAATTCTTAATGTTTTTCTTGTTGTATAAATAAACCAAATGAAGTATCACTTTCCCATTAAAGCCCGAATTCGTGTGCTTCACGTTCCTTACAAAATTTAGGTCCGAAAAATAGTTTCCAAGAAATTACTCAAAACGGTTCTTAATGTCTTTCATGTTGTATAAATAAACCAAACGAAGTATCTCATTCCCATTAAAACTTGAATTTGTGTGCAAATCATCACATTTTTTACAAAATTTAGGTCCAAAAAATGTTCCCCAAAAAATTGCTCAAAACTATTCTTAATGTTTTAATGTTGTATAATAAACTAAACAAAGTATCACATTCCCATTAAAGACTTAATATGTGTGTTAATCATCACGTTTTTTACAAAATTTAATTACCAGAAAAAGTTCTTCAAAATATTGCTCAAAACGATTCTTAATGTTTTTTCATCTTGTATAAATAAACCAAACGAAGTATCACTTTCCCATTAAAGAATGAATTCGTATGCTAACCATCACATTTTTTATAGAATTTAGGTGCTTAGAAAAGTTCTAAAAAAAATTGCTCAAAATGATTCTGAATGTTTTTTATGTTGTATAAAAACACAAAACAAGTATCACATTCACATTAAAGCTCGAATTCGTGTGCCAAGTATCACATTTTTTACAAAGTTTAGGTCCCAAAAAAAGTTCTCCTAAATATTGCTCAAAACGATTCTTAATATTTTTCATGTTGTTTAAATAAACCAAACGAAGTATCACTTTCCTATTAAAGTTCGAATTCGTGTGCTAATAATCACATTTTTTTTACAAAATTTAGATCTGAAAAAAAGTTCTCCAAAAAATTACTAAAAATGATTCTGAATGTTTTTCATGTTATATAAAAACACAAACGAAATATTACATTCCCATTAAAGCCGGAATTCATGTGCTAATCATCAAGTGATTTACGAAAATTAGGTCCCAAAAAAAGTTCTTAAAAAAATTGCTCAAAATAATTCTTAATGTTTTTCATGTTGTATAAATAAACCAAATGAAGTATCACTTTTCCATTAAAGCCTGAATTCGTGTGCTAATCATCAAGTTCTTTACAAAATATAGGTTTGAAAAATAGTTTTCCAACAAATTACTCAAAACAGTTTTTAATGTCTTTCATGTTGTATATATAAATCAAACGGATTATCTCATTCCCATCAAAACCCTTATTTGGGTGCTAATCATCACGTTATTTACAAAATTTAGGTCCCAAAAAAAGTTCCGCAAAAAATTGCTCAAAATGATTCTTAATGTTTTCATGTTGTATAATAAACCAAACCATGCGTCACTTTCCCATTAAAACCCAATTTGTGTGCTAATCATCACGTTTTTTACAAAATTTAGGACAAAAAAAAATTTCACCAAAAAATTGCTCAGAATGATTCTTAATGTTTTTCATGTCATATAAAAACACAAAACGAAGTATCACATTCCCATTAAAGCAGGAATTCGTATGATAATCATCACGTTTTTTACAAAATTTAGATTCCAATAAAAGCTATCCAAAAAATTGCTCAAAACGATTCTTAATGTTTTCATGTTGTATAATAAACAAAATGAAGTATCACATTCCCATTAAAGCCTTAATATGTGTGCCAATCATCTCGTTTTTTACAAAACTTAGGTCCAAAAAAAGTTCTACAAAAACACACTAAAAATGATTCTGATTGTTTTTCATGTTATATAAAAACAAAAAACGAAGTATCACATTCCATTATAGCTCGAATTCGTGTATTAGTCATCACGTTTTTGACAAAAATTAGCTCCCAAGAAAAGTTCTCCAAAATATTGCTTAAAATGATTCTTAATGTTATTCATGTTGTATAAATAAACCAAACGAAGTATCACATTCCCATTATAGCCCGAATTTTGTGTGCTAATCATAACGTTTTTTACAAAATTTAGGTTCAAAAAAATTTCTTCAAAAAATTGCTCAATACAATTCTTAATGTTCTTTATGTTGTATAAATAAACCAAACAAAGTATCACTTTCCCATTAAAGTCTGAATTCATGTGCTAATCATCACGTTCTTTACAAAATTTAGGTTCGAAAAATAGTTCTCCAAGAAATTACTCAAAACGGTTCTTAAAGCCTTTCATTTTGTATAAATAAACCAAACGAAATATCTCATTCCCATTGAAACCCGAATTAGTGTGCTAATCATCACTGTTTTTACAAAATTTAGGTCCCAAAAAAAGTTTCGCAAAAAATATCTCAAAATAATTCTTAATATTTTCATGTTGTATAATAAACCAAATGATGTATCACTTTCCCATTAAAGCCCGAATTTGTGTGCTTATCATCACGTTTTTTACAAAATTTAGGTAAAAAAAAAGTTCACAAAAAAATTGCTCAAAATGATTCGTAATGTTTTTCATGTCATATAAAAACACAAAACGAAGTGTGACATTCGCATTGAAGCTTTAATTTGTATGCTAATCATCACAATTTTTACAAAATTTATGTCCTAAAGAAAGTTCTCCAAAAAATTGCTCAAAATGATTCTGAATGTTTTAATGTTTTATAATAAACTAAACAAAGTATCACATTCCCATTAAAGCCTTAATATGTGTTAATCATCACATTTTTTACAAAATTTAAGTACCAAAAAAGTTCTCCAAAATATTGCAAAAAACGATTCTTAATGTTTTTTCATGTTGTATAAATAAACCAAACGAAGTATCACTTTCCCATTAAAGCCTGAATTCGTGTGCTAATCATCACGTTCTTTGCAAAATTTAGGTCCGAAAAATTGTTTTCCAAGAAATTACTCAAAACGGTTTTTAATGTCTTTCATGTTGTATATATAAATAAAACGAAGTATCTCATTCCCATTGAAACCCTTATTTGTGTGCTCATGACGTTATTTATAAAATTTAGATCCCAATAAAAGTTCCACAAAAAATTGCTCAAAACGATTTTTAATGTTTTCATGTTGTATAATAAACAAAACGAAGTATCACATTCCCATTAAAGCCTTAATATGTGTGCCAATCATTACGTTTTTTTACAAAATTTATGTCCGAAAAAAGTTTCTACAAAAGACATGCTAAAACGATTCTGATTGTTTTTCATGTTGTGTAAAAACGACAAACGAAGTATCAAATTCCTATATAGCTCGATTTTGGTCGCTAATCATCACGTTTTTTACAAAAATTAGCTTCCAAAAGAAGTTCTCCAAAACATTGCTTAAAACGATTCTTAATGTTATTCATGTTGTATAAATAAACCAACGAAATATCACATTCCCATTAAAGCCCGAATTTTGTGTGCTAATCATCACGTTTTTTACAAAATTTAGGTTCGAAAAAATTTCTCCAAAAAATTGCTCAAAACAATTCTTAATGTTTTTTATGTTGTAAAAATAAACCAAGAGAAGTATCACTTTCCCATTAAAGCCCGAACTCGTGTGCTAATCATCACGTTGTTTACAAAATTTAGGTCCGAAAAAAAGTTCTACAAAAACATACTCAAAACGATTCTGATTGTTTTTCATGTTGTATAAAACCATAAAGCAAAGTATCACATTCTTATTAAAGCTCGAATTCATGTGTTAATCATCACGTTTTTTTACAAAAATTAGGTCCCAAAAAAAGTTCTCCAAAAAATTGCTCAAAACAATTCTTAATATTTTTCATGTTGTATAAATAAACTAAACGAGGTATCATATTTCCATTAAAGCTCGAATTCGTGTGCTAATTATCACGTTTCTTACAGAATTTAGGTCAGAAAAAGTGTTCTCTTAAAAATTGTTCAAAACGATTCTTAATGTTTTCCATGTTGTATAAATAAACCAAACGAAGTATCTCATTCCTATTAAAACCTAAATTTGTTGGCTAATCATCACGTTTTTTACAAAATTTAGGTCCCGAAAGAAGTTCTCCAAAAAGTTGTTCAGAACGATTCTTAAATTTTTATGTTGTATAATAAACCAAACAAAGTATCACTTTCCCATTAAATCTAGAATTCGTGTGCTAATCATCACGTTTTGTACAAAATTTAGGTTCGAAAAAAACGACACCAAAAAATTGCTCAAAATGATTTTGAATGTTTTAATGTCATATAAAAACACAAAACGAAGTATGACATTCACATTAAAGCTTTAATTCGTGTGCTAATCATCATGTTTTATGCAAAATTTTGGCCCCAAAAAAAGTTGTACAAAAAATTCCTCAAAACAATTCTGAACGTTTTTCATGTAGTATACGTAAACCAAAGAAGCATAACTTTCCCATTAAAGCCCGAATTCGTGTGCTAATCATCATGTTTTTTTGAAAAATTTAGGTCCGAAAAAAAGTTGTACAAAAAATTTCTCAAAACCATTATGAATGTTTTTCTTGTGGTATACATAAACCAAACAAGTATCACTTTACTATTAAATCTAGAATTCGTGTGCTAATCATCACGTTTTTTACAAAATTTAGGTTCAAAAAAAACGACACCAAAAAATTGCTCAAAACGATTCTTAATGTTTTAATGTCATATAAAAACACAAAACGAAGTATGACATTCACATTAAATCTTTAATTCGTATGCTAATGATCACGTTTTTTACAAAATATATGTTAGAAAAAAAGTTCTACAAAAAATTGCTCAAAACGATTCTTAATGTTTTCATGTTGTATAATAAACTAAACAAAGTATCACATTCCCATTAAAGCCTTAATATGTATGTTAATCATCATGTTTTTTTACAAATATTAAGTACCAAAAAAAGTTCTCCAAAATATTGCTAAAAACGATTCTTAATGTTTTTTCACGTTGTATAAATAAACCAAAAGAAGTATCACATTCCCATTAAAGCACGAATTCGTGTGCTAATCATCACTTTTTTTTTTACAGAATTTAGGTGCTTAGAAAAGTTCTCTAAAAAATTGCTCAAAATGATTCTGAATGTTTTTCATGTTGTATAAAAATACAAAACAAGTATCACATTCCCATTAATGTCCGAATTCGTGTACTAATCATCACGTTTTTACAAAAGTTAGGTCCGAAAAAAGGTTCTCTAAGAAATTACTCAAAACGATTCGAAATGTTTTTCTACCGTTTTTCTTGTGGTATGCATAAAGCAAAGAAGTATCACTTTCCTATTAAAGCCCGAATTCGTGTGCTAATCATCACATATTTTGCAAAAATTTAGGTCCCAAAAAAATTACTACAAAAATTCCTCAAAATAGTTCTGAACGTTTTTCAATTAGTATACATAAACCAAAGAAGTATAACTTTCACATTAAAACCCGAATTCGTGTGCTAATCATCATGTTTTTTGCAAAATTTAGGTCCGAAAAAAAGTGGGACAAAAAATTTCTCGAAACAATTATGAACGTTTCTCTTGAGGTATACATAAACCAAACAAGTATCACTTTCCTATTAAACCCCGAATTCGTCTGCTAATCATCACGTATTTTGCAAAAATTTAGGTACGAAAAAAAGTACTACAAAAAATTCCTCAAAACAATTATGAACGTTTTTCATGTAGTATACATAAACCAAAGAAGCATAACTTTCCCATTAAAGCCCGAATTCGTGTGCTAATCATCACATTTTTCGCAAAATTTAGGTCCCAAAAAAAGTACTACAAAAAATTCCTCAAAACAATTCTGAACGTTTTTCATGTATTATACATAAACAAAAGAAGTATAACTTTCCCATTAAAGCCCGAATTCGTGTGCTAATCGTCACGTTTTTTTGCGAAATTTAGGTCCCAAAAATATTTCTCCGAAAAATTCCTCAACGACTCTGGACGTTTTTCTTGAGGTATACATAAACTAAAGAAGTATCACTTTCCCATTAAAGCCAGAATTCGTGTGCTAATCATCATGTTTTTTGCAAAATTTAGGTCCGAAAAAAAGTTGTACAAAAAATTTCTTAAAACAATTATGAACGTTTTTCTTGTGGTATAAATAAAGCAGAGAAATATCACTTTCCTATTAAAGCCCGAATTCGTGTGCTAATCATAATATATTTTGCAAAAATTTAGCTCCGAAAAAAAAGTACTATAAAACATTCCTCAAAACAATTCTGAACGATTTTCAAGTGGTATACATAAACAAAAGAAGTATAACTTTCCCATTAAAGCCCGAATTCGTGTGCTAATCATCATGTTTTTTGCAAAATTTGGGTCCCAAAAAAATTTCTCCAAAAAATTTCTCAACGACTCTGCATGTTTTTCTTGAGGTATACATAAACTAAAGAAGTATCGCTTTCCCATTAAAGGCCGAATTCGTGTGCTAATCATCATGTTTTTTGCAAAATTTACGTCCGAAAAAAAGTTGAACAAAAAAATTCTCAAAACAATTATGACCGTTTTTCTTGTGGTATACATAAAGCAAAGAAGTATCACTTTCCTATTAAAGCCCGAATTCGTGTGCTAATCATCACATATGTTGCAAAAATTTAGGTCCGAAAAAAATTCCTCAAAACAGTTCTGAACGCTTTTCAAGTAGTATACATAAACCAAAGAAGTATAACTTTCCCATAAAAGCCCGAATTCGTGTGCTAATCATCACGTTTTTCGCAAAATTTAGGTCCAAAAAAAGTACTACAAAAAATTACTGAAAACAATTCTGAACATTTTTCATGTAGTATACATAAACAAAAGAAGTATAACTTTCCCATTAAAGCCCGAATTCGTGTGCTAATCGTCACGTTTTTTGCAAAATTTAGGTCCCAAAAAAATTTCTCCAAAAAATTCCTCAACGACTCTGGACGTTTTTCTTGAGGTATACATAAACTAAAGAAGTATCACTTTCCAATTAAAGCCAGAATTCGTGTGCTAATCATCATGTTTTTTGCAAAATTTAGGTCCGAAAAGAAGTGGTACAAAAAATTTCTCAAAACAATTATGAACGTTTTTCTTGTGGTATACACAGAGCAGAGAAGTATCACTTTCCTATTAAAGCCCAAATTCGTGTGCTAATCATCACATATTTGCAAAAATTTAGCTCCGAAAAAAAGTTCTACAAAAAATTCCTCAAAACAATTCTGAACGTTTTTCATGTGGTATACATAAACAAAGGAAGTATAACTTTCCCATTAAAGCCCGAATTCGTGTTCTAATCGTCACGTTTTTTGCAAAATTTAGGTCCCAAAAAAATTTCTCCAAAAAATTCCTCAACGACTCTGGACGTTTTTCTTGAGGTATACATAAACTAAAGAAGTATCACTTTCCCATTAAAGCCAGAATTCGTGTGCTAATCATCACGTTTCTTACAAAATTTGGGTCCGAAAAAAAGTTGTACGAAAAATTCATCAAAACAATTATCAACGTTTTTCTTGTGGTGTACATAAACCAAAGAAGTATCACTTTCTCATTAAAGCCCGAATTCATGTGCTAATCATCACATTTTTTGCAAAATTTAGGTCCCAAAAAAATTTCTCCAAAAAATTCCTCAACAACTCTGAACGTTTTTCTTGAGGTATACATAAACTAAAGAAGTGTCACTTTCCCATTAAAGCCTAAATTCGTGTGCTAATCATCACGTTTTTTGTAAAATTTAGGTCCGAAAAAAATTTCTCCAAAAAATTCCTCAACGTATTTGAACGTTTTTCTTGAGGTATACATAAACTAAAGAAGTATCACTTTCCCATTAAAGCCCAAATTCATATGCTAATCATCTTGTTTTTTGCCAAATTTGTGTCCGAAAAAAAGTTGTACAAAAAATTTCTCAAAACAATTATGAAAGTTTTTCTTGTGGTATACATAAACCAAACAAGTATCACTTTCCTATTAAAGTCCGAATTTGTGTGCTAATCATCACGTATTTTGCAAAAATTTAGGTCCGAAAAAAAGTACTACAAAAAATTCCTTAAAACAATTCTGAACGTTTTTCATGTAGTATACATAAACCGAAGAAGTATAACTTTCCCATTGAAGCCCGAATTCGTGTGCTAATCATGACGTTTTTTGCAAAATTTAGGTCCATAGAAAAGTGCTACAAAAAATTCCTCGAAACAATTTCTGAACGTTTTTCATGTGGTATGCATAAACCAAAGAAATATAACTTTCCCATTAAAACCTTAATTCGTGTATTAATCATCACGTTTTTTGCAAAATTTATGTTCGAAAAAAATTTCTCCAGAAAATATCTCGAAGATTCTGAACGTTTTTCTTGTGGTATACATAAACCAACGAAGTATTTCATTCCAATTATAGCCCGAATTCGTGTGCTAATCATCACGTTTTTTGAAAATTTAGATCCGAAAAAAAGTTCTCCAAAAAATTGCTCAAACGATCCTTAACGTTTTTCTTGCTGTATACATAAACCAAAGAAGTATCACTTTCCCATTGAAGCCCGGATTCGTGTGCTAATCATCACGTTTTTTGCAAAATTTAGGTCCGAAAAAAAGTTGTACAAAAAATTCCTCAAAATAATTCTGAACGTTTTTCATGTAGTATACGTAAACCAAAGAAGCATAACTTTCTCATTAAAGCCCGAATTCGTGTGCTAATCATCATGTTTTTTGCAAAATTTAGGTCCGAAAAAAAGTTGTACAAAAAATTTCTCAAAACCATTATGAACGTTTTTCTTGTGGTATACATAAACCAAACAAGTATCACTTTCCCATTAAATCTAGAATTCATGTGCTAATCACCACGTTTTTTACAAAATTTAGGTTCGAAAAAAACGACACCAAAAAATTGCTCAAAACGATTCTTAATGTTTTAATGTCATATAAAAACACAAAACGAAGTATGACATTCACATTAAATCTTTAATTCGTATGCTAATGATCACGTTTTTTACAAAATATATGTCCGAAAAAAAGTTCTTCAAAAAAATTGCTCAAAACGATTCTTAATGTTTTCATGTTGTATAATAAACTAAACAAAGTATCACATTCCCATTAAAGCCTTAATATGTATGTTAATCATCATGTTTTTTTTTCAAATATTAAGTACCAAAAAAAGTTCTCCAAAATATTGCTAAAAACGATTCTTAATGTTTTTTCATGTTGTATAAATAAACCAAAAGAAGTATCACATTCCCATTAAAGTACGAATTCGTGTGCTAATCATCACATTTTTTTTTACAGAATTTAGGTGCTTAGAAAAGTTCTCTAAAAAATTGCTCAAAATGATTCTGAATGTTTTTCATGTTGTGTACAAAACAAGTATCACATTCCCATTAAAGCCCGAATTCGTGTACTAATTCATCACGTTTTTTACAAAAGTTAGGTCTGAAAAAAGGTTCTCTAAGAAATTACTCAAAACGATTCGGAATGTTTTTCTACCGTATAAATAAACCAAACGAAGTATCACTTTCCAATTAAAGCCCTAACTCGTGTGCTAATCATAACGTTTTTTATAAAATCTAGGTCCGAAATAAAGTTCTCCAAAAAAATGTTCAAAATGATTCTGATTGTTTTTCATGTTCTATAAAAATACAAAACGAAGCATCTCATTCCCATCATGGCCCCGAATTCGTGTGCTAATCATCATGTTTTTTTACAAAATTTAAGTTCGAAAAAAAGTTCTCCAAAAAAATACTAAAAAATTTTGTAATGTTTTTCATGTTGTATAGATAAACCAAACGGAGTATCACTTTTCCATTAAAACCTAAATTCGTGTGCTAATCATCACGTTTTTTACAAAATTTAGGTCCGAAAAAAAGTTCCCCAAAAAATTGCTCAAAATGATTCTTAATGTTTTTCATGTTGTATAAATAAACTAAACGAAGTATCACTTTCCCATTAAAGTGCGAATTCATGTGATAATCTTCACATTTTTTACAAAATTTAGGTTCGAAAAAAGTTCTCCAAAAAATTGCTCAAAATGATTCTAAATATTTTTATGTTGTATAGAAACAGAAAACAAGTATCACATTCACATTAAAGCCTGAATTTGTGTGCTTCATCACGTTTTTTCCAAAATTTATGTCCGAAAAAAGGTTCTTAAAAAATTGCTCAAAACATTTCTGAATGTTTTCATGCTTTATAAATAAACAAAACGAAGCATCACTTTCCCATTAAAGCCGGAATTCGTGTGCTAATCCTCACGTTTTTTACAAAATCTAGGTCCGAAATAAAGTTCTCCAAAAAAATGCTCAAAACGACTCTGATTGTTTTTCATGTTGTATAAAAACAGAAAGCGAAGTATCATATTCCATTTCAGCCCGAATTCGTGTCCTAATCATCATGCTTTTTACAAAATTTAGGTCCGAAAAAGTATTCTCCAGGAAATTACTCAAAACGGTTCTTAATGTCTTTCATGTTGTAAAAATAAACAAAATGAGGTATCTCATTCCCATTAACACCCGAATTAGTATGCTAATCATCACATTTTTTTAAAAATTTAGGTCCCAAAAAAAGTTTTCCAAAAAATTACTCAAAACGATTGTTAATGTTTTCATGTTGTATAATCAACCAAACAAAGTATCATTTTCGCATTAAAGCCCGAATTCGTGTACTAATCATCACGTTTTTTTACAAAATTTAGGTCCGAATAAAGTTAATCCAAAAATTGCTGAAAATGATTCTGGATGTCTTTCATGTTATATAGAAACACAAAACGAAGTATCACATTCCCATTAAAGCCGGAATTCGTGTGCTAATCATCACGTTTTTTACAAAATTTACGTCCTAAAGAAAGTTCTCCAAAAAATTGCTCAGAATGATTCTTAATGTTTTTTATGTTGTATAAATAAACAAAACGAAGTATCACTTTCCCATTAAAGCCCGAATTCGTGTGCTAATCATCACATTTTTAAAAAAATTTCTGTCCAAAACAAGTTCACAAAAAAATAGCTCAAAACAATTCTGAATGTTCTTCATGTTATATAAAAACACAAAACGAACTATCACATTCCCAAGCCCGAATTCGTGTGATAATCATTACGTTTTTTACAAAATTTAGGTCCCAAAAAAAGTTCTCCAAAATATTTCTCAAAACGATTCTTAATGTTTTTTATGTTGTATAAATAAACCAAACGAAGTATCACTTTTCCATTAAAGTGCGAATTCATGTGCTAATTATCACATTTTGTACAAAATTTAGGTCCGAAAGAAAGTCCTCCAAAAAATTTCTCGAAATGATTCTGAATGTTTTTCATGTTGTATAAAGTCATAAATCAAGTATCACATTCCCATTAAAGCCCGAATTCGCGTGCTAATCATCACATTTTTTACAAAATTTAGGTAAAAAAAAAAAAAGTTCTCCAAAAAATTGCTCAAAAAGATTCTGAATGTTTTTCATGTTGTATAAATAAACCAAACGAAGTATCACTTTCCGATTAAAGCCGGAATTTGTGAGTTAATCATCACGTTTTTAAAAAATTTAGGTACGAAAAAAAGTTCAACAAAAACATGCTCAAAACGATTCTGATTGTTTTTCATGTTATATAAGATATTAAGGTCCAAAAATAGTTATCCTTAAAATTGATAAAAACGATTCTATATGTTTTTCATGTTGTATAGATACATCGGACAAAGTTTCACTTTCCCGTTAAAGCCCAAATTCGTGCTAATTATCACTTTTTCTTAAAAATTTTTGTCCAAAAAATAGTTCTCCATAAAATTGCTCAAAATAATTTTTTATGTTTCTAATGATTTAAAAATAATTGAATAACGTTTCACTTATTCTTTGGAGGCCGAATCTGTGAGTTAATCATTACGTTTTTTACAAAATTTGTCCGCGAAAAAATTCGCTGTTTAATTGCTCTAAATGATTCACTATGTTTCTCATGTTTTAAAGAAGCCCAAATTCGTTGGCTAATCTTCACGTTTTTTACAAAATTTAGATCGGAAAAATATCTCTCTGTAAAATTGTCCAGAACGATTCTGTATATTTTTCATGTTGTACAGATATACCTCACAATGTTTCACTTGTCTGTAGAAGGCCGAATCCGTGCGCTAATCATCACGTTTTTTTAAAAATTGAGATATGAGAAAAGGTTTCTCATAAAATTTTTTCAAAATGTTTGTGAATGTTTCTCATTACGTAAAGATACATCGTACAAGGTTTGACTTGCCCGTTGAAGCCCGAATTCATGTGCTAATTATCACGTTTTTCACAAAATTAAAGTCCAAAAATAGTTATCTTCAAAATTGTTCAAAACTATTCTGTATGTTTGTTATTTTGTAAAGATACATCGCATAATGTTTCGCTTGTCCGTTAAAGCCCTAATTCGTGTACTAATAATCACGTTTTTACAAATAGTAGGTCCGACAAAGAGTACTCCACTAAATTACTTAAAATAAATCCGAATATTTTTCATGTTGTATAAATACACCAGACAAAGTTTCACATTACCATAAAAGCTCGAATTCGTGTGCTAATCATCACATTTTTTTCAAAATTTAGGTAAGATAAATAGTTCTCCACAAAATTGCTGAAAATGACTGTACATTTCTCATGTTTTAAAAATACATTGCACAAAGTTTCGCTTGTCCTTTGAAGGCGAAATCTGCGAGTTAATCATTACATTTTTTTAAAATTTATATTCGAAAAACAGTGCTCTGTAAAATTGCTGAAAATGATTCACAATGTTTCTCATGTTTTAAAGATACATCGCACAACGTTACACTTGCGTGTTGAAGCCCGAATTCGTGTATTAATCATCACGTTTTTAAAAAAAATTTAGGTTCAAATATAGTTCCCCGTAAAATTGCTCAAAACGATTATGTATGTTTTTCATATTGTATAGATACATCGTCACAATATTTCACTTGTCAGTAAAAGGTAGAATCCGTGTGCTAATCATCATTTTTTTCTATATTTATATCTGAAAAAAGTTTCTCATCAAGCTGTTTAAAATGATTCTGTATGTTTTTCATTACATAAAGATACATTAAATAAGGGTTGACTTTCCCGTTGAAGCTCGGATTCATATGCTAATTATCATGTTTGTCAAAAAATTAAGGTAAAAAAACATTTGTCACTATGTTTCTCATGTTTTAAAGATACATCGCACAATGTTTCACTTGCATGTTGAAGCTGGAATTCGTGTATTAATCATCACGTTTTTTAAAAAATTTAGGTCCAAAAAATAGCCCTACGTAAAATTGCTCAAAACGATTCTGTATATTTTCCTTGATGTATAAACACATTGGCAGAATGTTTCACTTATCAGTAGAAGGCAAATTCCATGTGCTAATCATCACGTTTTTTTTCAAAATTTAGATCCGAAAAGAAGTTTCTAATAAAATTTTTCAAAACGATTCCGAATGTTTCTCATTAGATAATGATACATCGCACAAGATTTGACTTGCGTGTTGAAGCCCGAATTCATGTGCTAAGTATCACGTTTCTCACAAAATTAAGGTCAAAAAATAGTTATCTTTAAAATTGCTCAAAAAGATTTTATATGTTTGTCATGTTGTAAAGATACATCGCATAATCTTTCACTTTTCCGTTAAAACCTTAATTGGTGTGCTAATAATCATCACGTTTTTTGTAAAATGTAGGTCCGGAAAAAAGTTTTCCACAAAATTACTTAAAATAAATCCGAATTCTTTTCATGTTTTATAAATACATCAGACAAAGTTTAACAATCCCATTAAAGCCCGGATTCGTGTGCTTATCATCACATTTTTTTTTTCAAAATTTAGGTTCGATAAATAGTTCTCCATAAAATTGCTCAAAATGACTCGGTACGTTTCTCATGTTTTAAAAATACATTGCACAAAGTTTCGCTTGTCCTTTGAAGGCGGAATTTGCGAGTTAATCATTATGTTTTTTTAAAAACTTATATCCGAAAAATAGTTCTCTGTAAAATTACTAAAAATGATTCACTGTGTTTCTAATGATTTAAAGACATATCGCACGATGTTTCACTTGTCTGTTAAAGCCCGAATACGTGTACTAATAATCATCACGTTTTTTTACAAAATTTAGGTTTGAAAGATATTTATCCATAAAATTGTCCAAAACAATTCTGTATGTTTTTCATGTTTTAAGATATATGGCCCAATGTTTTCACTTGTCTTTACAAGGGTGAATCCATGTGCTAATTATCACTTTTTTTAAAGAAAATTTAGGTCCGAAAAAAGTTTTCATAATGTACTCAAAGCGATTCAGTATGTTTCTCATTACGTAAAGATAAATTTCACAACATTTGACTTGCACGTTGAAGCCCGAATTTGTGTGCTAATTATCATGTTTTTATAAAAATTAAGGTTCGAAAATAGTTATCCTTGCGTGTTTAAGCCCTAATTTGTGTGTTAATCATCACGTTTTTTAAAAAATTTAGGCCCAATAAATAGTCCTCCGTAAAATTGCTCAAAACGAATTTGTATGTATTTCATGTTGTATAGATAAATCCGCACAATGTTTTACTTGTTAGTAGAAGGCAGATTCCGTGTGCTAATCATCACTTTTTTTTTCTTCAAAATTTAGATCCGAAAAATAGTTTCTCATAAGATTTTTCAAAACAAATTGTATGTTTCTCAATACATAAAGATACATCGAACAAGGTTTGACTTGCCCGTTCAAGCTGAATTCATGTGCTAATTATCACGTTTCTCACAAAATTAAGGTCCAAAAATAGTTATCTTTAAAATTGCTCAAAACGGTTCTGTATGTTTGTCATGTTTTAAAGATACATCGCATAGTGTTTTGCTTTTCCGTTAAAGCCTGAATTCGTGTTCTAATTATCACGTTTTTAACAAAATGTAGATACGGAAAAAAGTTCTCTACAAAATTACTTAAAATAAATCCGAATGCTTTTCATGTTTTATAAATACATCAGACAGAATTTTACATTCCCATTAAAGCCCGAATTCGTGTGCTAATCATCACATTTTTTTCAAAATTTAAATCCGATAAATAGTTCTCCACAAATTCGCTCATAATAACTCGATACGTTTCTCATATTTTATAAATACATTGCACAAAGATTCACTTGTCCTTTGAAGGCGGAATCTGTGAGTTAATCATTACGTTTTTTTTTAATTTATATCCGAAAAAAATTTCTTTGTAAATTTGCTAAAAATGATTCACTGTGTTTCTTATATTGTAAAGATACGTCGTGCAACATTTCACTTGCATGTTGAACCCCGAATTCATGTTATAATCTTCACGTTTTTTGCAAAATTGAGGTTCGAAAAATATCTCTCCGTAAAATTGCTCACAACAATTCTGTAAGTTTTTCATGTTGTATAGATATATGGCATAATGTTTCACTTGTCTGTAGGAGGCCGAATCCATGTGCTAAGTAACACTTTTTTTTTTCAAAATTTGGGTCCGAAGAAAAGTTTTTCATACAATTACTCAAAACGGTTCAATATGTTTCTCGTTACGTAAAGATACATTGCACAATGTTTGACTTGCCCGTTAAAGCCCGAATTCATGTGCTAATTATCATGTTTTTAAGAAATTAAGGTCCGAAAATAGTTATCCTTAAAATTGCTAAAAACGATTCTCTATGTTTTTCATTTTGTATAGATATATCGGAGAAAGTTTCACCTTCTTTTTAAAACCCAAATTCGTGTGTTAATCATCACGTTTTTTAAAAAATTTGTCCAAAAATAGTTTTCCATAAAATTGCTCAAAATAATTATGTATGTTTCTAATGTTTTAAAAATAATCATACAGAGATTCACTTGTCCTTTGAAAGCCGTTTCTGTGACTTAATCATTACATTTTTTACGAAAAAAATTTCCACAAAACAGTTCTCTATAAAATTACTCAAAATTATTCACTATGTTTCTCATGTTTTAAAGATAAATCGCACAACGTTTCACTTGCGTGTGGAAACCTGAATTTGTGTGTTAATCATCACGTTTTTTAAAAAACGATTCAGTATGTCTTTCATGTTGTATAGATACATCTGTAGAATTTTCCCTTGCTCAGTAGAAGGCAGATCCTGTGTGCTAATTATCATGTTTTTTTCAAAATTTAGTTCCAAAAAGAAGTTTTTCATAAAATTTTTCAAAATGATTATGAATATTTCTCAATACATAATAATACATCACACAAGGTTTAACTTGCCTGTTGAAGCCCGAATTCATTTGCTAATTATCACGTTTCTCACAAAATTAAGGTCTAAAAATAGCTATCTTTAAAATTGATCAGAACGATTTTGTTTGTTTGTCATGTAGTAAAGATACATGGCATAATGTTTCACTTTTCCGTTAATACCTTAATTCGTGTGCTAATCATCACATTTTTTGCAAAATGTAGGTCCAGAAAAAATTTCTCCATAAAATTACTTTAAATAAATCCGATTTTTTTTTCATGTTATATAAAAACATCAGACAAAGTTTTACATTCCCATTAAAGCCCAAATTCGTTTGCTAATCATCACATTTTTTTCAAAATTTAGGTCAGATAAATAGTTCTCCATAAAATTGCTCAAAATGACTCAGTACGTTTTTCGTGTTTTAAAAATAAATCGAACAAAGTTTCACTTGTCCTTTAAAGGCAAAATCCGTGAGTTAATCATTACGTTTTTTTAAAAATTTATATCCGAAAAACAATTCTCTGTAAAATTGCTAAAAGTTGTTCACTGTGTTTCTATTGTTGTAAAGATACATCGCACAACGTTTCACTTGCATGTTAAGCCCGAATATGTGTGCTAATCATCACGTTTTTTACAAAATTTAGGTTCGAAAAATATTTATCCGTAAAATGGCTCAGAACAATTATGTATACTTTTCATGTTGTATAGATATATGGCCCAATATTTCACTTGTCTTTAAAAGGACGAATCCGTGTGCTAATTATCATTTTTTTTAAAAAAAAATTTAGGTTCGAAAAAAGATTTTCATAAAATTGTGGAAAACGATTAAATATGTTTCTTGTTATGTAAAGATACATTGCACAAGTTCTGACTTGCCCGTTGAAGCCCGAATTGTGTGCTAATTATCATGTTTTTACGAAATTAAGGTCCGAAAATAGTTACCTTTAAAGTTGCTAAAAATGATTCTGTATATTTTTCAGGTTGTATAGATACATCGGACAAAGTTTCACTTTCTCATTAAAGCCCGAATTTGTATGCTAATGATCACGGTTCTTTAAAAAAATTGGTCCAAAAAAAAGTTCTCCATAAAATTTCTTAAAATAATTATGTACATTTCTTATGTTTAAAAAATAATCGCACAAAGATTCACTTGTCCTTTAAAGGCCGTATCTATGAGTTAATTGTTACGTTTTTTACAAAAAAAATTTCTGCAAAATAATTCTCTATAAAATTGCTAGAAATGATTCACTATGTTTCTCCTGTTTTAAAGATACATAGCACAACGTTTCACTTGCGTGTTGAAACCCGAATTCGTGTTAATCATTACGTTTCTGTAAAAATTTAGGTAAAAAAAATAGTCCTCTGTAAAATTACTCAAAACGATTCTGTATGTTTTTCTTATTGTATAGATACATAGGCAAAATGTGTAACTTGTCAGTAGAAGGCAGATTATGTGCTAATCATCACTTTTTTTCAAAATTTAGATCCGAAAGAAAGTTACTCATAAAATTTTTCAAAACGATTTTGAATGTTTCTCATTATATAATGATACATCGCAGAAGGTTTGACTTGCCCGTTGAAACCCGAATTCATGTTCTAATTATCACATTTCTCACAAAATTAAGGTCTAAAAATAGCTATCTTTGAAATTGCTCAAAACGATTTTGTATGTTTGTTATGTTGTAAAGGTACATTGCATAATGTTTCACTTTTCCATTAAAACTTTAATTCATGTGCTAATCATCACGTTTTTTGAAAAATGTAGATCCGAAAAAAAGTTCTCTACAAAATTACTTAAAATAAATCTGAATGTTTTTCATGTTGTATAAATATACCAGATAAAGTTTCGAATTCCCTTTAAAGCCCAAATTCTGCACTAATCATCACATTTTTTCCAAAATTTAGGTATGATAAATAATTCTCCATAAAACTGCTCAAAATGACTTGGTATGCTTCTCATATTTTAAAAATGCATCGCACAAAGTTTCGCTTGTCCTTTGAAAGTGGAATCTACGAGTTAATCATTAAGTTTTTTTAAAAATTTATATCCGAAAAACAGTTATCTGTAAAATTGCTAAAAATGATTTACTGTGTTTCTAATGTTGTAAAGATACATCGCACAATGTTTTACTTGCCTGTTGAAGCCCGAATACGTATGCTAATCATCACGTTTTTTATCAAATTTAAGTTCGAAAAATATTTATCCTTAAAATTGCTCAAAACAATTATGTATGTTTTTCATTTTGTATAGATATATGGCCGAATATTTCAGTTGTCTTTAGAAGGCCGAATCCGTGTGCTAATTATCACTTTTTTCTAAAAAAAAAATTAGGTCCCAAAAAAGTTTTTCATAAATTTGCTCAAAGCGATTCAATATGTTTTTTATTACGTAAAGATACATTTCACAATATTTGACTTGTCCGTTGAAGCCCGAAGTTGTGTGTTAATTATCATGATTTTACAAAATTAAGGTCCGTAAATAGTTATATTTAAAATTTATAAAAATTATTCTATATGTTTTTCATGTTGTATAGATAAATCAGACAAAGTTTCACTTTCCCGTTAAAGTTCGAATTCGTGTGCTAATGATCACGTTTTTTAAAAAAAATTTTGTCCAAAAAAAGTTATCCATAAAATTTCTTAAAATAATTTAATATACTTCTCATGTTTTGAAAATAATCGTACAAAGATTCACTTGTCCTTTGAAGGCCATATCTGTGAGTTAATAATCATTACATTTTTTACAAAATTTTTTTTCGCAAAACAATTCTCTTTAAAATTGATCAAAATGATTCACTATGTTTCTCATGTTTTAAAGATAAATCGCACAACGTTTCACTTGCGTGTTGAAGCCTGATTTCGTGTGTTAATCCTCACATTTATGAAAAAATTTAGGTAAAAAATGGTCCTCCGTAAAATTGCTCAAAACGATTCTGTATATTTTTCATGTTTTATAGAAACATCGGCATAATGTTTCACTTGTCAGTAGAAGGCAGATCTCGTGTGCTAATCATCACGTTTTTTTTAAAATTTAGATTAGAAAAAAAGTTTCTCCTAAAATTTTTCAAAACGATTCTGAATGTTTCTCATAACATAATGATACATCGCACAAGGTTTGACTTGCCCGTTGAAGCCCTAATTCATGTGCTGATTATCATGTTTCTCACAAAATTAAGGTCCAAAATTAGTTATCTTTAAAATTACTCAAAGCAATTTTGTGTGTTTGTCACATTGTAAAGATACATCGCATAGTATTTTTCTTTTCCGTTAAAACCTTAATTTGTGTGCTAATCATCACGTTTTCTACAAAATGTAGGTCTGGAAAAAAGTTCTCCACAACATTGCTTAAAATAAATCCGAATGTTTTTCATGTTGTATAAATACACCAGAAAAAGCTTCACATTCCCATTAATGCCCGAATTTGTGTGCTAATCATCACATTTTTTTCAAAATTTAGGTTCGATAAATAGTTTTCCATAAAATTGTACAAAATGACTCGGTACGTTTCTCGTGTTTTAAAATTTCTCAAAATGATTTACTATGTTTCTCATGTTTTAAAGATGCATCGCGCAATATTTCAATTGCGTGTTGAAGCTGGAATTCGTGTGTTAATCATCACGTTTTAGAAAAAATTTAGGTCCAAAAAACAGTCCTCCTAAACTGCTCAAAATGATTCTGTATGTTTTTCATGTTGTATAGATACATCAGCAAAATGTTTCACTTTTCAGTAAAATGCTGATTCTGTGTGCTAATCATCACGTTTTTCTCAAAATTTAGATCCGAAAAGAAGTTTCTCATAAAATTTTTCAAAACGATTCTGAATAATTCTCATTATATAACAATACATCGCATAAGGTTTGACTTGACCAATAAAGCCAGAATTCCTGATCTAATTATCACGTTTCTCACAAATTTAAGGTCCAAAAATAGTTATTTTTAAAATTGCTCAAACGATTTTGTATGATTGTCATGTGTAAAGATACATCGCATATTGTTTTACTTTTCCATTAAAACCTTAATTCGTACGCTAATAATCTTTCCGATTTTTAGTCTCACTTTTCTTTTTCTTCTGTCCTAAATTATAGTCTCATTTCCTTTTATAAATGATAGTTAATTTTTTAATATCCTATTATACCCCTCATTATTATACATATTAACTACTAAATATTTCCACTTCCTAAGAAATAAAATAAAACATATATTGCTCCAATAACTTCATAAGTATATTTTGTAAAGTTTCAAGACAAAAAGTCATATTTATTTAATATTAGAGAAGAGTATAAAAAAAATCAAAATAAAATTAAATAGTCTAACTAAATTCTTAATCGGTGTAAAAATTAAAATGGGACCAAAATTTGAGACCGAGGGAGTGTATAATTATGATATTAGGTCGCATATTTCAGATGTTAAATATCTTGATTTTGCATGTGAATCATATTTTTTTTATATATGGAAAAAAGAATACATTTAACTCAAGCCTTTTTACATTTTTATTTATTTACCTCTGAATTTTTTTTTAAACATAAATATTTCACTGAGACATTTTTAACTATTTTTTGAAAGAGTAAAAGTTCACTTTCATGAAGCAGCTGAATCCATTGCCGTAGGTGACTGGCTAGTGGCTGTGCTGCAGCAGCAGAAGCAGAAGCAGAACGGGGCCTCCATTGGAGAGCGACGGTAGCTTTCGCCTCAAAGAACTCAACATGAAAAAGAAAGGCTTAATAAGAGGCTTTCTTCTCTAACTCTCTAGTGGTAGTGGATGACAGTGATGCAAAATTACATAGAGAAAGAAGGAAGGGAACTTAACAGTCTTTTTCTTTTTCTTGTTTTTGTCATTAAATATTTACTGTCTTTTGACCATATACTATTTACTAAAAAGAAAGAACGGGAAAAAATATGGCCCATGAGTGTAATTTAGTTGCTGCAGAATTGGTTCTAAGATTGAAGGTTCAGATCTGGACAGTTACAGTATAGTATTACCTCCGATCAAGTATATAGGTACTTTTGAATTTTGTACACGGATTAAGAATGAAGAAAACAGTGCAATTTTTAAAATAAGATTTCTATTTTACCCTCAATAAATAAAGAGAAAAAGAGAGAAAGGGAGATACATAAATGAATTAAAGATGGTAAAGTTGAAAAATAGACAATAAATACACATTGAAATGTATAAAATGACTTATAATTTTGACCATTAAATTATATCCCCAGCAGAGAAAAGGGCTGTAGGTGATATTTACGACCGAAGGTAGTAGTAATAAAGAAAAAAGTAAAAATAATTTATGACTAGAGATAATAAATATCTAAAAAGTAATTAAAAATTAGAAAATCAATGAGGGCTTTGTTGGTAGGAAAAAGGTAGGAAATGAACAATAAAGAATGAGATAAGAGGCATGTGTTTTGATAGGGTGATCTTCCATTATCATATTAAGTAAGAGGTCTTGAGTTCATGTCACCCGATTTAATGTCACATGTCAGTCTAGTACAGTTCTTTGGAAGTTTAGTGTTCTCTGATCCCTTTCGAATTCCGAATTCGTGGATGATTCTCGTATGGCCGGATTAAAAAAAAATAAAGGATGAGGAGAGAGAAGTGAAAACAAAAGTTTATTTGTTGCTCTTGTGTATGAAACTGTGTGTGGGGTGGTTTGCAGAAAGACAAAATGTGGATTTGAAGTGTTGGGTTGAATTGGAATGCCTTTTTGTTCACTTCACTACTTTTTCTTTTTTTAGATCAATTTTTGTTCACATCTCCTTGAAGAACACAACTAAAAAGAAAAAAGAAATGGAATAGGTTTATGGGGAAAAAAAATTACAGAATATTTTAATATGCTGTTCTTGGTTTTATTTGTATTTGAGGCCCTATAATATTCAACGAGTAGTTATGCTATTTTACAAGTACTATTTTTTTTCCCTAAAATAAGAGCAGGGTATTTTGGTATTTTAGTAGTTAAAAATAATTTATCTTGTAGTTTAATTATCAAAATATGAGAGTATAAGGATTAAAGAATAGATAAAGGTTAATTAATTAATTAATAGGGTCCTAGATGTTTCTTTAATAAATTGAGCTAGAATATTTAATTAAGAGTTAATTACATTTTTTCTCTTGAGATTTGTTCAAAATACCTTTTCATTAATCTATTTTGTATATGTTCATATATTCATAAATAACTTTGTTTTTGAGGGATATTCATAATTAACTTATTAATCTCTATTACTAATTTCAGTTAAAAAGATTATAAAAAATACGATTTGGTCGCAAAAAGATTAATATTTTTGTAAAATAATATTTTTATATATAATTCTTATTTGCTATCAAATATTAAAACTATAATACTCTTGCTAATAAAATTTTTATTATTATTTGAATATATGACAATAAATAAGAAACGAACTCGCAAAATGATATTTTAAGACGATTTTAAACTATTTACTTCAGAATCACTGTGTTCTGATAATTTTTTTAAATAGAAAGTAGTAGTATAGATTAATTACCTTTGAAAATATAAACGGTAAGAATGTATTTATAATTTATTCAAAATGGATCGGAGAAAAAAATGTAATTAACCCTTAAATTAAATAGAAAAACACCATTGCAAGATTAGAAAAAGAAATTCAAGAAGCAAGAACTTGAAAGAGTACTCCAAGAACTCTAGGGTTGTCAAAGAAGAAAAGCAAGAAGAAGATGATGAATTCCCTAAACGGCCCATCAACTTTCTTTAGTTTCATACACTTTCTCTCTTTCAAAAGAAATATAATCACAAAGGTCCTTGATCATTTCCACTTTAGGAAATTGATTAGTTCATTTTTCATTCATCAACTATTAGGATTTGCCGCCTCAGTCAACACCACCTCTTTTTTAGGGTCCCTCGCTACCTACGAGCCAAAAAATGGAGGTATCCACGCCACAAGTCATCCCCGTATTTTGCCACATACGTGGGTTCACTGCTAGTTGTTTGAATGTAGAAGGGAAGCCTGCCATGGCACTTTACAAGTATGTCTGATAAGGTCAATGCCAGACCGTGCGGCCTTATGTAATGATATTTCTATGCTTTTTCTCTAAGTTGAGCTCCAAAGTCTGGATTTCTTCCTAAAGCCACGGCTCCTAAGTGATAAAAGAAAGAAGAATTAATAAACTTAAGATTTCATAGTATAGAAATACATACTCTTTTCCATACGATAAGAAAGGTACCTCCCAACAGTCCTGGTTGTTCCGCTGGAAATGGCACCTAGTACATAGTCTTTCTCTTGCTCCTACTATCCAGGGAAGACTTTCGTACAAAAATAAGAACCCAAAGACAAAGCTATGGTCCCTAGTAGGTTGGGGCGAAAACTTATTAGGACATCTTTAAGTGTTCATCAACTTCACAATTTTACTACCTAGATTATAAGCTGGAATCTAGCTGGAACTTCTGGTGCAACAGTATTTAAATGCGAAAACAAATTTTATAAATATTTTTCATAAATTGATAATAATGGATGGGAACACATACATTTTCCCTAATTTAAAACAAAAAATAAGTTTGTCAAAAAACAGTAAAAAAGAAGTAAATCGATTTTCTCAATTTTAAATTATTTTATCTTTGTGTATGTATAAATTATTGAAAAATTTTGTTGTGGACAGATGCATATCCTTAGCCTTGGACCATGTAGCTTGTATTAAGTACATCATCTTTATTGTTAAGGTGGTAATGTGACTTAATACAAGCTCACCCATGGACTATATAGTTTGTATTAAATCATATCACTCTACGTAGTGTTTTTAACTTAATATAAGCTACATAATTTATAGGTAAAAACATAAATCGGATGCATAACAATTTTTCATATTTTGACCCTTTTCCTTCCTTTTTTCACATTGAATTTATCATGGACCAAAAGGGAACAAAAAAGAAAGCTGGATCCAAAAGCAAGCCCAAGCCTCATACTTCTTTGATTGCCATATAAATTGGGCCTTCCTAAAAATAATTGGTCTACTTCAAGAAAAAAAATGGTCCCAATGTATTAAAGATCAAACTTGACCCATCTATTGTTAATTTGACACATGTAAAGCTCAGTAAACTTGGATGGGCTTTGACTGTCCTACTTTATTTACCCATAACAAAAATTATCCACAATTTTGGTCTTATAATTATTTATTCTTTTCGAATTTAATCTTATATCCTTTTACTTCTTTTAATTTGAAAATTATTTATTTGGTTTGAATTTCGGCCTCTGCCTTCATTTGTTCATTTTAATTTAATAACTATTTGTGTTTGATATTTTTATTATAACGGTCCCAACAAAGCAAAAGATGATAAAAATATTTTTAGATAAATTTTAAATTGGTCCCACTAAATATATGATCTTATGTAAATTGAAAATCTCAAATGATAAATTTCTTTAAACAAAATCCTTCAAAAATGTTAAAAAAAAAAAAGAAAGAAAGTATCAATCAAGTACTCACTTCACTTTTGTAAGGATTTAAACGGCCAACATTCAAATAATCAATCTCATTTAACTTATTTGGAACTAAAATGTAAATTTCAACTTTCTAAACAAAAACGCCTAACAGATCATTTCAACATCTCAAATTAGGAAGCGGTAGTTCGACTTTACGAGAAAATAAGTCTTGGAAAGACTTTTTAGACTAGCAAGAGGCCTCTCTTGAAGGGACGGGCGAGTTACTTGCCGTCAGTGCAGTCAAAGCATTGTTTGAATAGTCTGCTACATTTTTTGTAATATTCTTTATAATATTTTTAATTAATTTAGTATATTTTATTAATAATATATATTAAATAAAAAATAAATTTTTAAAACATAAAATATATATTATAAAAATAAATATTACACCCGTCGTAACCTGGCAAGGAGAAACATCATTTTCGAAGCTTATTGCTTCATGTGCATGAATTCGAATATAATATGCAAAAGATCAAAAGGGTTTATTAGGGGAAGGTGATCATATTTTCTTTGTCAACATGTACATATAAAATTGAATGTACATTTTTGTATATCGAGAGTATGTTAATTAAAAATAACAATATTAAATGAGGCTTAAATTAAAAAAATAATTTATAATCGAAGATATAAGGAAAAAAAAAAGAAGGTAATTTAATTGGAAAATATAATATAATAAAAAATGAAGGTAATTAAAAGTATAATAGATTTATAAAAAAAAACCACTACTTATTATTATATATAAAATAACATTTCCTTCTATATTCATAATTTATTATTCAACTTGAAGATGAGACAAGTACCGTCTAATCTAATAGAGTGATTCATTCTTTAGATGTCTTTACTTGACATTTTAACATAAGTGTTACATACTAGTCTTATACTAATATTTAGAAAATTTGTATCTTTCGATTTTTTTTGAATTAGTCGATAATATTTGAATATCGTGCTATCACAGAGTAGGTAGAGACTAGAAACTTCAATGGAGCAGGGCTTGCTTGGCAAGACGTGAATAAACACCTAATAACCATTTAAATAGTGGGTAATCAAAATGACTTTTTGTTTTTAGGTCATAATACAAACGTGAGATTTCACATACGAAAAGGGAAATCCCCTTAAAAAATTCCTCCATTATTACTACTTTTGCAAGATTTATTTAAATAAGTGATTTTATTTATTTTTTATGTTAATAAATTAAAATTGTATATCTTAAACTGATATGTCGCGTCTAAATAAAGTTAATTCTGATAGAGAAGAGCATGTACGATTCGTATAGTACTAATTTTAAGAGTAAGATTATTAAAATGTGTTATTTAGTTCCTCTAAATATTTATCATACAATCAGATATTCGACTCATACTTATATATACAGTGGCAGAATCAGAGATGTAAGAATGGAGGTTTAAGTTTTGTACTATCTAATTACTAGACACAGGTCGTCAAGCAATAGGCGGATGGCGGCAAAGGGCAATGGAAGGAGACTATTGTGTTTTTTAGGATCAAGAGAAGTGAAAACTAAATTTAATTAGGAATGTAGGAATTATTTAGAGAAAAAAGAAAGTTTTAGATTAACAACATAAGAATTATCAGATTTGTATTCTTTGTTTAATAAAACCCTTAGTGAAACGATGTCATTTCTTTAAGTGTCTTTCAATTGAAAAAAAAATAGACAAAATGAAACGGTCTTTAAAAAATATATAAGAGTGCCAAAATTTGCCTAGAATTGCAACGTGGGTGCCTCGATTCTACCTTGAAGTACTGCCAGATAGGGTTGTAAATGGGGCGGACCTTATCCATATTCGAATAGGTCTAAGGTTAAAATTTTATGCCTACTGATCTGTACCCGTACTTGTATAAATTCTATTAAATGGGTTTAGACAAGATATGATGATACGCAGATTCGATTACCTGTATATCCGTTATAATAAAATAATATATATTATATTATTTTTATATTTTTTATTACTACATAATTTATACCTTTATCCTATTTGTGTATACTTGAACTTTTAATCATTTGGATTAGAGATATTAAAGGATTGTTTTTGTTGAAAGATATATTGATGAAATTATATTAATCATATTATAATTTTTATCTTAGGGATATACATTGTTTTATATATATATATATATTTGTTTAACAAGGGCAAAAATAGAAAATTAGCATACAGGTAATGATATAACCAAACTCACCCAAAACCCTACAAAGTCGGGTTTAAATCCATAAATTTTATACCCACAAGATCTGGATTTGAGTACATATTTCATTATAAGGATTTGAATCTAATACAGAGAGTACCGTATCTATCTGGACCCGTTTACCCCCTATTACTAGAATACACCATACTCTTGCATGGTATTTTTAGTCAGATAGAGAATCGACTAAACCCCTTGGTATAATGTTGGCCCGCCACTTTTGTACAAAGACCAACTATTTACCTCTAAAATTTGAAAGACATAAAGTAAGAGTTGGTTCTACTCGTGTGCTCAAACTTGTGGAAGTGTTCGCATACCCGGTTAGGTTGGTTCCTCTGCTTCGTTTAGAATTTAGGGTTTAGGGACAGAAAGAATATGTTTGGATAATTTTAGTAGGAAATTTAATACTATATGAGTCGTATGTACTCTTCTTCACTGATTTTAATCTCTAAGGTACATGATTTTAGTTTGTTAATTTAACAAAAATATAAAAATCACTTCTCATGATTTTTTAGACTTCAGTAAATAATTGAGGAATATTGTCTGGTTGCTGCCTTTTAAAATAAATTATCAACAAAAAAGATGCATTCTAGAATTATAACTAAAATGATTGACGTTTTCTTTTTTTGGAATCAAACCATTTTCATGATCATAAACATATATATATATATATATATATAATATAAAATCATTTTCATCTATTTATCTGGGCACATTTATAAAATGTGCGATTAGATCACAAATCATTGCTAAAGTATTATTAAATATACAAAAGTTAAGATTTTTTCACTAAATTATTAAGATTTTTGTTCTTGTTTAGGTAAAATTTATTCTCATCTTGATAAAGTTTATATTAATTCTATTACTAATATAACAAGTCCAAGTGTATCATTTTAAAAATTAAATAGAAAAGTAAATAATATTCAAATATAACTCTTTTAGTTCACATTACCTTTTCTTTTGGATGTTTTACAAGAATGGATTAGAAATATTCCCATAATGTAACTCAATTTATTTCTCTTGATGTAAATATTATACAATTTCTTTTTACCTAAAAAAGAAAATCCTTTACACATCTTATATAATATTGATTAGTTGCACATGGTTTAAAAAATACTCTTACAAGTGTGTAAAGACGGACTAAATGTTAAAATCATGGAATTGTTTATTGTTTTCATAGATATACAAAATCTAGTGGTCGATTAAGATAGAAGAAGATCACAGAGACTTCTTCGAAGTTCTTTCAACTATTATAATTTTGTTTTTACTTCGAAAAAAACTAATTTTATTGCATGCAAAAGGAAGTTTTTGTGACATATATATCACATGACCATTTGAATTTCAAAGTGTTCATATAGAATGTAATGACACTAGAAAAAAAAAATTAGATAAAGTTTAGATAGAAGAACCATAGTTTATTAATACCATAAAAATCTTTCTTTTGATGAGGATTTATGTATAGTGAAACTTTGTTTTTATTATGTCAATAATGTTAAAGTTTGTGAGCCTAACACCTAGTTTGATTAAATTAACTACTATGTGATTTGGACATATAATAGCATATAGGGAGTGAGGTTATAACTTATCTCTAGAGGGCCAAAATTAAAATACAAACATTGATGTATTAGTTAACTATAAATTAATTTTTTGTATCATTTAATTTTATTTTTATTTATTTTGGAAAATAATGATAAAAAATATACTAATTTTACACAAAATAAACATAATCTTATACCACATATAAAGAATAACTATTTTTTTTTTAAGGGCCGGCCTTTCATAGCTCTTTCTCTGATAGCATATACATTAATTACTTAGGAGAGTCCAGTACATTTTTTACTATATTTTTTATGTATCTTTTATAGTGATTTTATGAATAAGTACTGTTACAGATTCAATAATCCAAATCGCCCTATTTACTATTACAGTCCAAACAAATAGCAACAGAAAAAAAAATCTAATCTATTACAGAGGAGTTAAACAGAATGATTTGACGTTGCCAGTAGTCGTTGTCGGAGAAGAACAGAAAACGAGCACAAAATAAACATAATCTTATACCACATATAAAGAATAACTATTTTTTTTAAGGGCCGGCCTTTCATAGCTCTTTCTCTGATAGCATACACATTAATTACTTAGGAGAGTCCAGTACATTTTTTACTATATTTTTTAAGTATATTTTATAGTGATTTTATGAATAAAGTACTTATTCATGATTCAATAATCCAAATCGCCCTATTTACTATTACAGTCAAACAAATAGCAACGAAAAAAAAATCTAATCTATTACGGAGGAGTTAAACGGGAATGATTTGACGTTGCCGGTAGTCGTTGTCGGAGAAGAACAGAAAACGAGCACAAAATAAACATAATCTTATACCACATATAAAGAATAACTATTTTTTTTTAAGGGCCGGCCTTTCATAGCTCTTTCTCTGATAGCATACACATTAATTACTTAGGAGAGTCCAGAGTACATTTTTTACTATATTTTTTTAAGTATATTTTATAGTGATTTTATGAATAAGATCTTATTCTGATTCAATAATCCAAATCGCCCTATTTACTATTACAGTCCAAACAAATAGCAACGAGAAAAAAAATCTAATCTATTACAGAGGAGTTAAACAGAATGATTTGACGTTGCCAGTAGTCGTTGTCGGAGAAGAACAGAAAACGAGCACAAAATAAACATAATCTTATACCACATATAAAGAATAATTATTTTTTTTAAGGGCCGGCCTTTCATAGCTCTTTCTCTAATAGCATACACATTAATTACTTAGGAGAGTCCAGTACATTTTTTACTATATTTTTTATGTATATTTTATAGTGATTTTATGAATAAGTACTGTTACAGATTCAATAATCCAAATCGCCCTATTTACTATTACAGTCCAAACAAATAGCAACAGGAAAAAAAAATCTAATCTATTACAGAGGAGTTAAACAGAATGATTTGACGTTGCCAGTAGTCGTTGCCGGAGAAGAACAGAAAACGAGCACAAAATAAACATAATCTTATACCACATATAAAGAATAACTATTTTTTTTTAAGGGCCGGCCTTTCATAGCTCTTTCTCTGATAGCATATACATTAATTACTTAGGAGAGTCCAGTACATTTTTTACTATATTTTTTATGTATCTTTTATAGTGATTTTATGAATAAATCTCATTACTAGATCTAATAATCCAAATCGCCCTATTTACTATTACAGTCCAAACAAATAGCAACAGAAAAAAAATCTAATCTATTACAGAGGAGTTAAACAGAATGATTTGACGTTGCCAGTAGTCGTTGTCGGAGAAGAACAGAAAACGAGCACAAAATATATATAATCTTATACCACATATAAAGAATAACTATTTTTTTTTAAGGTCGACTTTCATAGCTCTTTCTCTGATAGCATATACATTAATTACTTAGGAGAGTCCAGTACATTTTTTACTATATTTTTTATGTATCTTTTATAGTGATTTTATGAATAAGTACTGTTACAGATCTAATAATCCAAATCGCCCTATTTACTATTACAGTCCAAACAAATAGCAACAGAAAAAAAATCTAATCTATTACAGAGGAATTAAAATGTAATGATTTGACGTTGCCGATTGTCGTTGTCGGAGAAGAACAGTAAAACGAGCACAAAATAAACATAATCTTATACCACATATAAAGAATAACTATTTTTTTTTAAGTAGGCACTTTCATAGCTCTTTCTCCGATAGCATACACATTAATTACTTAGGAGAGTCCAGTACATTTTTTACTATATTTTTTAAGTATATTTTATAGTGATTTTATGAATAAGTACTGTTACAGATCTAATAATCCAAATTGCTCTATTTACTATTACAGTCCAAACAAATAGCAACAGAAAAAAAAAATCTAATCTATTACAGAGGAGTTAAACAGAATGATTTGACGTTGCCAGTAGTCGTTGTCGGAGAAGAACAGAAAACGAGCACAAAATAAACATAATCTTATACCACATATAAAGAATAGTTATTTTTTTTAAGGGCCGGCCTTTCATAGCTCTTTCTCTAATAGCATACACATTAATTACTTAGGAGAGTCCAGTACATTTTTTACTATATTTTTTAAGTATATTTTATAGTGATTTTATGAATAAGTACTGTTACAGATTCAATAATCCAAATCGCCCTCTTTACTATTACAGTCCAAACAAATAGCAACAGAAAAAAAATCTAATCTATTACAGAGGAGTTAAACAGAATGATTTGACGTTGCCGTGAGTCGTTGCTTGGAGAAGAACGAAAAACGAGCACAAAATAAACATAATCTTATACCACATATAAAGAATAACTATTTTTTTTAAGGGCCGGCCTTTCATAGCTCTTTCTCTGATAGCATACACATTAATTACTTAGGAGAGTCCAGTACATTTTTTACTATATTTTTTATGTATATTTTATAGTGATTTTATGAATAAATACTGTTACAGATCCAATAATCCAAATCGCCCTATTTACTATTACAATCCAAACAAATAGCAACAGAAAAAAAAAATCTAATCTATTACAGAGGAGTTAAACAGAATGATTTGACGTTGACAGAGAAGAACAGAAAACAAGCACAGAAAAATATCCTCAGATTTGGAAGGACCTCACAAGAAGAGGATCTACTCTTCCCGGTTCTCTATCTCTCCATATTCCTCATGAACCGATCAAGCACAAGCCCGACAAAGCACCGGAAGAAGGCCGACGGCTGGCACAATGGAAGTGAGAAGTCACAGAAAACACAGACATGCTGCCGTTAGAAAGAGGCGTCCAAAGAGTAGAGCAGAAAGGAGGCTGCTCGAATTAGGGCAGCAAGAAAGGAGAAAAGAACAATATATAGCCCCCACTCAAGTCTCCCGACCCTGGGCATCTTAAGGATAGAAATTCCAATTCACTTGTGAGGTCTAGTCCATAATTCATTATAGGGAATAAAAATAGGCTGGAGAAGAAAATAAAATGTAGGCAATTGAGTCAAAATTGGCCTACAAATACTATAAAATAAAATAAAAGTAAAATCTTAAATTTTAAAAGATACTCTAATAAAAAATTTAATATTAAAGAAATTATATTTGAAAGTCTATGAATATATATAAATATATATTTGATGTTGAGTTTATAAGTGAGGAATATGAATAAAATGGATTAGTGTTCCATCAGTATCCTTAATCATCCCATTTCTCATGATTGGAGTACAATGATTTCTTGTGACTTTAACTTTTTTTTAAGAAGTATTATGTATTTTCTCATTTAATTCTACTTGTTTTAGGTCTTCAATAATATTTAATTGAAAAATTAAGTTCTTCAATTACGCAGCATGACGAAATAAATAAAATAGGTGCAAAACATATAAAAGTAATTGTTAGAAGTTTTGAGTTTGGGCCTAACTCATCCCAAAGGTACTTCAAGGGGAGAGGATTGCCCGAATTTTTATAAGGAGTAATTATTTTCTTTAATTAGCCGATGTGTGATTCTCAACAATAATTTATAAAAATAAAAAATAGTTTATAGTCATCAAAATTTAGTCACAAAGTGAAATTACATTGGGAACTAGATTGACAATATATCCTTTCAAAATTTCATGTGGAATGAACAAGAAGACCCTTATGTCCTAACTACAAAATTTTGACCTATGAATACTATTCCATCTCCAGCAAACCCTACTCATCACTGATGTTGACTTTTGACCATAGTCAACTGAACAAATGATTCAAAAGCATATGCCCAAAAATATAACAAAAAGGCACATATATAGATTATATAGAGATGAAAATAAAAACCTAAAAATAGAATAATATTTTAACTAGAACAGCTAATTGGTCTTTTTTATTAAATATACAAAGCGTTCAACTTCATGTTTGGGTTTAACTTATTTCAAAATGTATCTAAAAATCAAGAGTTCAATACTAAACATTTAGAGCATGAAGTAATTTGTAAAGACTGAATATCTTTGTGTGGCTTAACATGGATTGGGTGACTCTAATACCATACTAAAATTCAGATTTGAATCTAACTCATCCCAAGAAGTACCACAGGAAGTACAATAGAAGCGGAAGATTACTCAAGCCATTTGTAATGCTCTATTTTCATGTCTTCTTGTCCTTTTTTCTTTATTGTGTCAAAATTGTTTGAAAAGATCAACATCATGATAAAAATATGAAGTGAAAGGAACTCCTTCATCCATAGGTGGTAACTGATGATGATGATTATCCAAAACAAAGGGCTCATTCCAAAAACTCCCAAAAACTTCATCTAAATTGGTAACTGTTGAAGAAGTAATAGTAGTAGTAGAGCTTGTGGAAGGTGAAATTAGGTCATTTGGTTCATTTGTTAAAAAGGGTTCTGTCCAAAAACTAGAAAAAAATGCATCATTTGATGATTCTTGAAAATTTGAATCCTCAATTCTTGCTGCTGTTGTTGAGGGTAACATGGATGGTACTTGAACTTCAGTTGATAAACTCTCAAATGACTTAACAAATGATTCATCAATAACTGAACTGAAATTATAGCTTGTAGCAGAGGATGTTGATGAAATTGGTGTACTTGGGGAAACGGGTATTTCAGTCCAAAAACTTTCATAGAAATTTGGAAAAGATTCCTCTGAATTTAAGCTATTTTCTTGAAGACAAGTATCAACGATTAAGTCCATATTGGGATAATCAGTGGATACTTCTGATAAAGAAATTGAAGAATCTTGCTTGTCTTTTTGATCCATCACATGTGTATTCTGGGGAGTTGCATTTGTTTTTACCGTTGAATTTGGATCTTCTGATTTCTTGCACTTTTTCTTATGAGTGTGCCAGTAGTTTTTTATTTCATTATCAGTTCTCCCAGGTAGTTTTGCAGCAATCAGTGACCATCTGCAATTAGGACAAAAACAAAGGAAGCAAACATTTAATATCAACAAGATTAAGTTAATTTAATACCGAATATTCCACTGTAGATAAGATATATTCGCTACTCATGAATTCCTTGATTTGTATTAAGTCAGATACCCTTTTTGTTGATCATATCGCCAATTATGGTATAAGCATAGTGATATAGGGTTCAACATTCAATAGATTAATCTCTCAAATGAGGGACAAAATGGTTATTTTTATCGAAAAATTCAAGTACTAGCAAGGGACAAAAGGTATCGTTTTATTGTCTTTTCAAATTTACTCCCGATTGACTAGATTAATCTACTCAATATTGAGCCAACAATTATTATTATTAACAAACGGGTAATGTAGATTAGTACAAAGTGAGAGACACATAAATAGGGACATAGACCTCATTCATAATAGAATTTTCTTGTCTTTAATGCTTTCAATCTTTTTATCTGTCCTTTAGAAAAACACGGAATTCATGTAGTTTGGTTTGTATAGACTAAAATACCCTTCACTAATACTGTATTTACATTAATAGTTAATTTTGTATGACAAAAGAATTATCACATTGTTTTCATAATTTGACAAGTAAAAAAAAAAACACAGAAAATATAAAAGGTGATAAATAAAAAACCAAAAGAAATATATAACTACTTACTTATTCCCAAATTTTTCATGTAGTTTAATTAACATTTCCTCTTCTTCTTTAGTAAATGGTCCTCTCTTCAAACCTGGCTTGAGATAATTCAACCATCTCAATCTGCAACTTTTTCCACATCTTGCCACACCTAAAACCAAAACCAAAATGTATGATTAATTAGAAAAAAAAATGGAAAAAAAAAACTCAATTGAATCATTCAATATAGGAAGAAAATGTTAAAAAAAAAAAAAAGGTTGTCCTAATTAATTACCTGCGAATTTCGGAAGCTGTCTCCAATTCCAATGGCCATATCTTAGAATGTAGGCTCTCAACTTATTGTCTTCTTCTTCACTCCATGCACCTTTTCTTAGTCCATTTTTGTCTATTGAAGGGCTTCTCACCATTTTAGTTTCTTCTTTCTCTCTCTAAAATTTTGGACTTCACTCTAGCTAGTCAAGTAGTAGTACTAATGCTTCACTAGGGGTTTATATATGTAGCCAAAAAGCGTTAAACAATAAACAGAAAACGTGTTGGATTTTATAGAATATTATATTTTGTTTTATTTTTTCTAAGAAAACGTGTGTGTAAGTACAATGAAGCACACGCGGTTTAAGATGGTCAAACTCAAATACTAAGAATTAGGAAAGAGGAGTGATAGTTCCACATGAAATTTTTATACTAACAAGTGAGGTGATGACGTTAGTCCTTGTTCGTGGAATATAGCTTGGTGAAGTCACTATAATACATATATATATATATATAAATAAATATATATATATATATATAAATACATGTCGGAGAAAATCCCCTAATTACTATTACAAATATTATTATTATTGCAAATTCAACAAGAATAAAAATTACAGCGGAAGAAAATAAACAGAAAGATTTGATCTTTTTAAATAACAGAAATCACACAAAAAATAATCTACAAAATAATACTCAATTAGTACCAAATAACCCAAATAGAAATAAAGAACGATTTGCTCACCACTGCCAGCAAGCCGGCCAACAGAAAATCAAAATGTTAAGAAATTTAGGGCGCAGAGAAGAATAATATTGAATGCTTCACTTGATTGTATTCTTATTCATTATGATCTACTATTTATAGGCTACAAAGTATTCTAGTCCTAATCAATATAGGATTCTAACCAAACACAAATGGAATATTGCTATAATAATAGAATAATACAAAGTATTCAAGTTATAATTAATATAGGATTCTAACCAAATAATCTCTTATAGAATCCAAGATAATCTAAGAGAATCACATACTGATGTGATATCTCCAACACCCTCCCTCAAGTTGGAACGTGCAAAAATTACATGTCCAACGTGCAAATTGCACATCTGGTAGTCTTCCACCATCTGTCGTTGTGGTCTTTACCATCACTCACTGTCGCTATGGTTTTTGTCATCAATCGTTGTCGCTGTGGTTTTTTTTTTTTTTTATCAATCGCTGTCGTTGTGGTTCTTCCATCAGTCGCAGTCGTTGTGATCTTCTTTCATCAGTCGCAGTCGTTGTGATATTCGTCCATTAGTCGCAGTCGTTGTGGTTTTCTTCCATCAGTCGCAGTGGCTTCCGTAATCCATCATTGAAAATTCCTTTGATGTCGCTTTAGAGTTTTTTCGATAAAGCAACCATCAATATCCAATTTCAATTTCTAAATCTAGGTGCTTCAAATATTTGTCGATGAAGCTACCTGACTTGAATATGATTTATAAAAAAAAAATATAATCTCCTAAATTTTTATTGAAGCCTAAAAAACTTGTCCAAACTGAATGAAAAGAATTGTTCAACCTGAATGAAAAGAGAATAAAGTCATAGAAGTGAAAGATTTTTTTTTTCTTTTTCAAACCTGGCTCTGGCTCTGATACCATGTTAAGAAATTTAGGGCGCAGAGAAGAATAATATTGAATGCTTCACTTGATTGTATTCTTATTCATTATGATCTACTATTTATAGGCTACAAAGTATTCTAGTCCTAATCAATATAGGATTCTAACCAAGCACAAATAAGGAATATTGCTATAATAATAGCATAATACAAAGTATTCAAGTTATAATTAATATAGGATTCTAACCAAATAATCTCTTATAGAATCCAAGATAATCTAAGAGAATCATATACTGATGTGATATCTCCAACACCCTCCCTCAAGTTGGAACGTGCAAAATTTGCATGTCTAACATGCAAATTGCACATCTGGTAGTCTTCCATCATCAGTCGCTGTGGTTTTTACCATCACTCACTGTCGCTATGGTTTTTATCATCAATCGCTGCCATTTGTGGTTTTTATCAATCGCTGTCGTTGTGGTTCTTCCATCAGTCGCAGTCGTTGTGATCTTCTTTCATCAGTCGCAGTGGTTGTGATATTCTTCCCTTAGTCGCAGTCATTGTGGTTTTCTTCCATCAGTCGCAGTGGCTTCCGTAATCCATCATTGAAAATTCCTTTGATGTCGCTTTAGAGTTTTTTCGATAAGGCAACCATCAATATCAAATTTCAATTTCTAAATCTAGGTGCTTCAAATATTTGTCGATGAAGCTACCTGACTTGAATATGATTTACAAAAAAAAAATATAATTTCCTAAATTTTTATTGAAGCCTAAAAAACTTGTCCAATCTGAATGAAAAGAATTGTTCAAGCTGAATGAAAAGAGAATAAAGTCATAGATGTGAAAGATTTTTTTTTTCTTTTTCTTCTTCTTTTTCAAACCTGGCTCTGGCTCTGATACCATGTTAAGAAATTTAGGGCGCAATGAAGAATAATATTGAATGCTTCATTTGATTGTATTCTTATTCATTATGATCTACTATTTATAGGCTACAAAGTATTCTAGTCCTAATCAATATAGGATTCTAACCAAGCACAAATAAGGAATATTGCTATAATAATGGCATAATACAAAGTATTCAAGTTATAATTAATATAGGATTCTAACAAAATAATCTCTTATAGAATCCAAGATAATCTAAGAGAATCACATACTGATGTGATATCTCCAACACCCTCCCTCAAGTTGGAACTTGCAAAAATTGCATGTCCAACGTGGAAATTGCACATCTGGTAGTCTTCCACCATCTGTCGCTATGGTCTTTACCATCACTCACTGTCGCTATGGTTTTTGTCATCAATCGCTGTCGCTGTGGTTTTTTTTTTTTTTTTATCAATCGCTGTCGTTGTGGTTCTTCCATCAGTCGCAGTCGTTGTGATCTTCTTTCATCAGTCGCAATCGTTGTGATATTCTTTCATTAGTCGCAGTCATTGTGGTTTTCTTCCATCAGTCGCAGTGGCTTCCGTAATCCATCATTGAAAATTCCTTTGATGTCGCTTTAGAGTTTTTTCGATAAAGCAACCATCAATATTCAATTTCAATTTCTAAATCTAGGTGCTTCAAATATTTGTCGATGAAGCTACCTGACTTGAATATGATTTATAAAAAAAAAAATATAATCTCCTAAATTTTTATTGAAGTCTAAAAAACTTGTCCAAACTGAATGAAAAGAATTGTTCAAGCTGAATGAAAAGAGAATAAAGTCATAGATGTGAAAGATTTTTTTTTCTTTTTCAAACCTGGCTCTGGCTCTGATACCATGTTAAGAAATTTAGGGCGCAGAGAAGAATAATATTGAATTCTTCACTTGATTGTATTCTTATTCATTATGATCTACTATTTATAGGCTACAAAGTATTCTAGTCCTAATCAATATAGGATTCTAACCAAGCACAAATAAGGAATATTACTATAATAATAGCATAATACAAAGTATTCAAGTTATAATTAATATAGGATTCTAACCAAATAATCTCTTATATAATCCAAGATAATATAAGAGAATCACATACTGATGTGATATCTCTTATAGAATCCAAGATAATATAAGAGAATCACATAGAACCCAAGATAATCTAAGAGAATCACATATTGATGTGATATTTCCAACACAAAGAGATGACCGTGGAACACAAACTGAGGGGTTATCAAATCAGAAACAGTTGCCGAGTAGCGGCGTTGTCGCATCGAGACGATGATGGTAGAGAAATGTGATGATCGGAGTTATAACCCTCAGAAATGAACGTCGAACAGTTTTGTGAATATCTTGTACGTGAGGAATTTCGCCTTTTTGGTATAATAATAAAAACCCTACAAATGAATATATAATTATTTCGAACAAAAAGGAGCAATTGTCTAAAATGAATGTCCCCTCCATTGGTTGGTTGAGGATCTATTTGGGGATTTTAACTTTGTGTTTTCTCCCCATATCTTAATGTAATCATGAAATGGAAAAGAAGACAAACCAAGTAAAGGACGAGAAAACTAAGGAAAGCCTTTTCTGAGTTTGGTTTTCCATATATTTCTCAAAAGCACAAATAAAAAAAATAAATAAAAAAAAGTTAAGGTTTTGGGAGTCTTGTTTTCCTTAGAATTTTAGGGTTTCCGTATACTCAGAATTGTCTAATACATTCTCTATCATACCTTCTAATACACTTTTTTTAATATTACTTTCGTTTCATATTATCTGTCAGTTAAATATACTTTTTCCGTTTTAAAATATCTATTATTTTAGTAAATTAAAAGAGCATTAAATGCTATTTTTTCATACATATCCCTATCTTATTAGAATCAAACAATTGTCTAGAAACTCTCATTATAATTATTAATGACAGTTAAAGAATAATTTAGTTTATTTCTTTTTGAATCTAAACAACTTAATTATTTTCTTAATTCTTGTATCATGTATTAAAATGACAGTTAATATGAAACAAAAATAATAATAATTTTCTCTTAAAATTTTTTTTTCATTCTATAAACTTTATATTAATAAAATTATTATAAAAAATATACAGGAAGATGCACATAAAAAAGTCCAGAGGTCACTGAACAATTTATGATTCCGCGTGGAAGCAAGACGTACCAATCATGTTTAAGCATCATAACATATTATATATATATATAGATATATATAAGAAATAGCACGTGTGTCAAAGCTTTAAGGAAACAGGTAAGAATGAGTATTAAAGAATTCTTTTTCTTTTTTTTTTTTAGTATTTTCATTGGAACAGCATAAAGGTTTAATTTGTTTGATCAACTAAGTACAGCTTTTGTATTGCAGTTGAGACTTTTACGTAAAGTGATTTGCATAATAAATGCACAAATTGATGAAATTTTAATCATATTCATGGATGTGGAATTGTTAAAGGGAACCATAAGAAAATGCTAAATATGGTGAAATTTTATTGTAGTTAATGAATAATTTATATGTTCGTCATGTATATATTTTTGTTTTATATTAATTTTTATTTAGATATATTTTTTTGGTTTTAAAGTATTTGTTATTTTAATTTAGTATATTAAGGGAGTATTAAATAAAAGTCATATATCCCTTATTTAATATTATAGGGATGATATACTATAATAAATATTTAAAAACAATTTAAATAAACTCATATTTTTAAGAAATGACAATTTAGTCTATTTAATTACAAATTAAGACAATCTAATAATTTTCTTAATATATGTCTTAAGGTGACAGATAATATAAAACAGAGAAAGTAAATAATATTTGAACCAATAATATTACTAACATTGATTATTTTGAATATCAAAGTGGTCATAGAGAATGTAGAGCAATAGTTGAATAAATTAATAAACAAATAAATAATATATATATACTCCCTTCGGTAAAAAATATAAGAGGTTTTGGACTTATGCATAACAAGGGCACTGAAAATAGGCAAGTTTTGAAACAAAATACTCCCTACACCCTCAACAAATAAGAAGAAATATAAATAAGAAGAAATTGAATAAATAATAAAGAAATTGATTAAATATGAGAAAAAACAAAAATACTCATTAAAAAGAATTTATATTCTTGATCATATATATTTTTCATCAGAAGAGTATATATAATCAATTCAACATATATTTTTGGAATAAAAAATTCAATATTAATAAAATAATAGCATTATTTAAACTCAAAAGGACATCACAAAACTCAGAAATATTAAACTTGTCAAACTTAAAAAGAATTAACAAATGATTATGAAAAAAACAAAAAAGTCAAATATTCAACAGAAGAATGAGTAGAAGTGTCCGATTCCTTTCCTTGGTCAACGGTTTATCGAAGGATCTTCATGTTTTTCTTTTGGACCATAAAAAACTCCAATTTGTTTTTTCTGTTGATATTTGGATAATCATTTGGGATATAATATTAATTTGGAAATTGAAAAAAAAAAAACTTTAAAACTTGGATTCTATAATTGTCTCTATCATCATTCATCTCTATTATTCATTAGATCATAATTGGGGCATTTTGTTAAAGTACTATTAAGAAAAAAAAGTAGTTGTAATGAGAAATATGTTTTTAAATATTAGTATAATATTTATGTTTTTCTTAGAAAAATAACTTTAAATATATAATTAACTTTTATTCTTGATTATTTAATTCTTTACAAATAACATCTAGTTTTTAGACACTTATAATAAACAGTATTTCGGTGCATTATTTTTGGAGAAAGCAAAAAAGGTAATTTTTTTTAAAAAAAACTTTTTTTCTGAAATTTTTTAAAAAAATAAAACTATAACCAATTTTTTTCTAACGTGCTTCAATTGTATTAAGTATGTTTTTCAATTTGGGCAGCTCTTACTAACACGGTTTATTAGGATGGTCAAATTAACAGTAGAGTTTTTTTTTTTTTTTTTAAAGGAAATCAACACTAGGTATTAGGAAGAAGAAGTGACAGTTCAGTTCAACATAAAATAAATGTATAGACTTCATTTTTAAGTAATTTATGGAATTCTTTTTTCCTTTTTCTTTTTTGGTGTGTGTGGGTGGTTGGGTGGGGGGTGGGGGGAGGGAGGGGGAGGTAACTATAAAATAGAGCTAATTGAATTATAACACATGATATACTTGTGTCACGAAAGATGTGTTCTAGATATATTAAACCATAATACATAACTCATAGAGTTATAATATATGATACACGTTGCATTAATGTATCATAAAACTTGTATTCTGTTCCCGTCGAATCAAATACATAACTACTCATGTAATCATTATATTGGATATACGTTATATTGTGAACCGAGTACATGGTATAAAAACTTTTTATGTTCTTTATTTTTTTTTTCTGACTATATATTCTGTAATTTATTATTTTTAAGAGTTTTCTTCTTGTGCACTTGGCTTTCAGAGGTATTATAAGTTCAAGACAAGCCGCTATGGCGAAATTGGTAGACATGCTGCTCTTAGAAATTAGTGCCTAGAGCATCTCGGTTCGAGTTCTTTTCGTCAAGAAAAATCAAACAATTGTTCAATATTTGTCGTTCGAAAAGAGCTACTCCGAATCCGGGGATTATTTAGCTAATATGTTCACATAAGTAATAACTGTAAAAGGGCCTGAACAATTAGGAAATATTCAAGTACCTAAAAGAGCTAGTTATACCTGAGTCATTATCTTGGAATGAGTCGTAAGCTTCCCATCTGTTATGGCTCTTGGCCCCTTTATGACAGATATTGATGCTCAGACCATTTCTTCTATATTTTTTTAGAAAGGAAATTGATATATGACCTATTCGAAGCTGCTACGGGTATCCAAATGATGCACAATTATTTTCGTATCAAAGGAATAACTGCTGATCTACCTTATGGCTAGATAGATAAATGTTTGGATTTTTGTGATTATTTTTTAACGGGGTATCTGAGTCTTCTTTCCCTGACTTGTGATTCTTATAATCTTGTTGGAGAGCTTTTTTATGTTATTGGGAAAATATTTTGTTTTTGAAAATAAATTCGCATTTTAATATAATAATTTTCTTTTTTACAGTATTAAAAGTAAAAATAGTTTTGAAAAATATCTCTAAAATAACTTTTCAAAACTACTATTTTCAACTTTTTTAAATAAAAGCATAATGAATAGTCAAGAACAACTAAAGGAAATGTAATTTAAAATAGAGTAAATTACCGTAATTATTCATACATAATTTATATTTTTATGGTTTGACTTAAAAATAATTTTTCGCTAAATTTTTACCTAAAAATATTTTATGTATAACTGATAATATAAATTTATCTGTTACGCGATGAAATCCGACGATTTCTTTCATATGAAATGTACGTGCAACCAGTATGAGGGATACTTTTTGTCAATATGATTGAATATGTGTGAAAAGTTTTTGCAAGTTTGACTTTAAAATACAAATCAATTGTCTAATATATAGTTCTAACACAATATATTCTATTTTTCATTTTTTATATTTAATTATTTGAATAATTATATATTTAACATATTTATATATTGTTGCATTTTATGTATTATTTATAATTTATTTTAATATTAGTTAAAATAATATTTGTATGAAGAACGTATATCTTCCTTCATATGTGTAATAAGAAAAAGAAAATATAGATTCCAATCAAATGAAAAAAGAGATGAAAAAAATAATTTAAATATTAAGTTCAATATTAGAAGTTAATAATTAAATATTAGTGGAATTAGCTATATATACCCATAAATTATAGTAACTAATCTATTCATATTGATCAAAACTTTTTTTTTTCAAATTTTTATACACATGAATTATTTACAATCCTACTAATACGATAAATTATATTCAATATGGAGGTTCCTCACACATTTTAGCTATGCGCCATAGACGTGAACCATTTATTAAAGGCATTTTTTATTGTTAAAGTGATGAATCTTAAAAGAACTTAGCCGATGTGTACTTAACAATAATAGAGACGTGGATTGATTAAATGTCTCATTTTTAGTTTTATTTATATATTTATGGCTTAATAAGAGATTTATATATACTGACATATCTAAAATATGTTGAAAAAATCGTTGTATTAAGTATAATTTTTCAATCCTGCAAAGTTATAAATAGTTTATAATATAAAAGTTTGAGAAAAAAAATCTTTCGTTATAAATAGAAAAGAAACAATCTCTCTAAATGTCACGTTTGAGACTAGAAATTAGCGAAAACTACGTATCCCAACTTTTTTCAATGGTGTAAAAACTATGATTTGAAACCTAAACATGAAAACTGTCTTTATTGTTAAACATTTCAAAATTTCAAACTTTAAAATACATTTAGTTTTCAAACACCCCAATAAATAACATTTGCAACTCAAAATGCTAGTTTAAATCTTGAAAATACTTTCCTAAACGTCACTAAATCTCTTATTTTCTAGAAACACTGAAAAAAAAATAAAATCAACAAGGGATAAGACCTCGAAAGCTACATGCATTTTGTCCTTGCATGGACCGACCGTTTACTTAGCTCATAAGTCTTATTAGAAAAACTGTGGAGTCTTTACTTAGATTATCCTGGTCTTCCTTGACGAGTAAGTTGGAACTATTTTTTTTGGTTTTTGGCTTACTAGAGACTGAAAAATCACTTTTTTTATCGTTTTTTTCATCAGAATTTCTAGTTTGCACACTAGAGGAAAAAGACCACATGAAATTCAGGTGTTCAAATTATACATAATTTGTTGTCAAAACCAAAGAATCATAAGTACAATGTATTTAGACTTAATACTGTGCATTTTCTTGACATAAACCCTACTCTCAGGGCCATCATGATCTACTTAGATTTTTAATTAGAGTCCTAAATAATAGAAATTCAAGACTTCTTACTTATTTAGAATTATCTAATATATATTCAAAGTGTATATATTAGAGTTTAGGGCTTATATTTTATTCCATAGGATTTTTATTAAGGGGTTAATAAACTCAATTTGGGAATCTATATTTATAGTATGAAAAAATTCAAAAAATTTAATTTTTGAATGTAAAATTTCTTCAACTTTAACAAATCCTCTAAACTCTCTCTAAAACCACAAATTTCAACTTCAGATTTCGGAAGATGTGACCGTTGTAATTTGGAAAAAAAAAGGTTAATACATCGATCTATACTCATCTATTTACGTTTTTGTTGATTTAAAATTTGAAAATATACGTTGGATTGAAAAAAAAATTTGCTGGTTTATTTTTCTTGAAACTGTGCTGGAATCTCCCGGACCAGCAATTCAGGAGTGCTCCAATCGCTCGGTCCGGAGATCCACCCACTGTGGCTTCGCGCGGTCAGGAGATCCAGGTCATGGTGGCGCACCGGTTCGGGCAGTTGGACTGAGGTTTGACCGCCAAATTCTGGGCGAATGAATTTTTTTATATACTAATTCATACAGAAAAAACAAAAAAAATTAAAAATACATGCAATCGCCCAACTGGCCGAACCGGTCACCTCCCAATCACCCATCTGGGTGACCACACCTGTAACGGATCGCTTGATTAGGAGATTGTGAGGTCTCCCATTCGCCCTATCGGGAGATTGCATGTACATCGATGAAAAAAAAAACTAATTTTCCTATCTCAAAATCAATATTTTCTTACACAAAATCTTCATAATGATCCATATCTACCTCCAATACAAGTTCAATGCTAAATACTATAATTTTAGATTAGAGAGAAGTGAGAGAGAAATAAAGTGAGAGAGTAGTGAGAGAGAGGAAGAGTAAAAAATAATTTTTTTCGCGCTATATATATATTTCTGAATTGGGTTTATCGATCCCCTTTATTAGTAAAATTATTATAAATTATGTGTATTAGAGAATGTAATAAAGAATGTGTTAGACGATCACAGAGGTCTCGCCATCATATTATTACCTCGTTGTATATAAATATAATATTATAATGCCCGAAAAAGACATGAGAAATTTGTTGGAAGGATTATGCTAAACGATTCAACTTATAGGAGTCAATTTAATTAGTGCAAGATTCACATATACAAATACGTAGCATAATATAAATTTACTTGTACGGATATATTTTGAACAAATTAATTAATTCAATTTTTGACCTAAAAATTTGTATTTTTCTCTCTAGAAATTAGCTGGCCCGTCAGCAAAACATTGTAGGGTTCTATACAGTATTTATCTTTATTTTAAATAAGGACAACAAAAAAATAATTCCAATTGAGTTAAGTACTCATGTTACAAATATGATATACAAGTACTATTTGTCATCCTTAATTTATTTGGATTGCCTCACAAACCAAAAATATATATATATATATATATACATTTCTACTTCATAATTACAAATTTCACATTTTATTTTTACAAAAATCAAGAAACACACACTCTTGAAACAGAATTTAATTACATGGCAATTAATGTCAAAGAAAAGCATGGGACAACAGTTGAAAAATTGAATTTATTTTCATGGAAAACAAAAAATCTTACACTAGATTAAGACACAATTCTATTCTTCTTTTTTATTTTCCATAAAAAAGAAAGAATATAAACCTCCCCCCTAAAAAAAAGACGTTGGTCAGTGACAGAACTAGCTTCTTATTAAAGGGTTAGTCGCCCTTGTTCATCGTAAAATATGTTAAGTATATATATTTTAATAATGTCTAAAATAAAATAAAAAATTATTTATTTTTAATTTTGTTTTCTAATCTTTTAATTAGAAATGTTCATATATGATGGTTGGAATTTGAAATGTGAAAAGAAAACCAGTGAAAATCTCTAACTAACATGCATGAACTGTCATAACATGACACCAACGTGCATGAATTAATGAGTCTTCAATCAAACTTTAATAATCTAATTGGATTCTTTGCCCCTTCTAAGAACATCTCTAACTAACAAAATATATATATATATATATAAATATATCTTACTCCCTCCCCATACCCCACCCTACTTTAAGAAAAAAAAAAGCATTAATGCCATCAAAATTTCCTTTGGAAATGTTATAAGCAGGCAGATATTCTAATATACTTGTCATCACATTTTATTTTGTATCAAATTTTTCTTTAGAATCTTTTAAAATAGAGTTTATTTTTAATTTTATAAAATTTATTAATAAAATTACTATAAATAAAATATTAAAAAAAATTATAATATTAGAAGATATATTAACCAAATTAGCCGCGTTGTAAGGGCACTTATTGTGTAGGCCAATTTCAAGTACTCCCACACAAATACTATTTCCATTGTACCCAAAGTGGAAAAAATAAAGAGGATGGTACATCATAAAGAGATCTAAACAGGAAACTAGTGATTTCACTTGCGTATTTATTTTTTTTCTTGATTTTTTTTGAGGGAATAATTTATAAATGTAGCTAACTTTCTTTAAAATTTATTATTAATTGGTGTACATGTGTAAAAAATTATGATAATTGTTAAATAATTGAGTATATGAGAGTTTAGGTTTTAGAAGATGTGGAGTTCTTTGTTTTCATGCACATAAAAATACAAAGAATACATATATATATATATATATGTATGTATATAATTTGAATTGTTAGCTGATAAAAAAAAAATTTTGTTCACATAATCTCAATCTCGAGTTTCAAGTAACATCTTTTCAACCGTCAAGTTTTGTCTGAGAGAAAAAAACTAACGGTTCATTTCCAATCAAAGGTTGAGAGTTGAACTATTATATATAATATAAGGATAGGTTAACTAAGATCGTGAACCCTAAAGTAGGAGATTCGATCGTATAAGATCATGACTTTTTTTTTGGGACAAAAAACCCTAAACCTTTTGTAGAAAGAATACATATTATCCGAACTGATCTTTGTAAAAGCTTTATCACTTAAAAGTTTATTTACGGTTTATGGATCTTTCATAATTTATGACTTAGGTATCAAAATAATACAATAAAAATGCCACATAAAAAAGTACATTTTACCTTGTATAAATATATGTATATGTACTCAGTCTGCTTTAGGCGATAGAGCTCATAAGGAAATAAATTATTTCCACAGTCTACTCATCTTCTTTGCTCTAACTTAAGCGTACACCTTGTTGGCATAATAAGTTTGTATAGTACGTATGAATTCAATTCTTAGGCAGAAATTAATGAAACACATATTTGTGCTTGGACATAATTTTCAGCTTTATATCTTACAAAAAAGTCCAAACATCATAGATAACAACATAAATACTACTCAAGGCTCAGGATCGTCTGTATTATTTTATGTACTGCTTTTTTATAATATATTTTTCCTATTTTTTCTTTATAATTTATCAAATTAGAAAGTAGTACAGAGAGTGATACACAAAGTGGTACAAAAGATCGAAAACCTCTCTCTAGTGAAGGATAACACATATGTAGACTTCAAAATAGGTCGAAGAGATTAACATCATAATAATCTTTCTCCAAGGAAAAGGGCTCACTCCAAGAACTCAACAAGGCATCACCCCAATATGATTCTTCTTCATACAAATTGGTAACTGTTGATGAACAATAGCTTGATGATGAAGGTGAGGTTAGGCTGTTTGATGCATTTGATAACATGGGTTGTTCAATAGAGAAGCTCTCAAAGGATTTAACAAATGATTCATCAAAATTGATGCCATTTTCTGAAATAATCCAATCTTCAATTAAGGTATTTGGAAAAGGTAGTTCAGTAGTAGAAGCATCATCTGTACTAGCAGTAATCGCAACGTTCATTTGTTGATCAGTGTATAATTCCGGCTCATTTTGAGATTCTTGCTCATTTTCTGAAATAATCCAATCTTCAATTAAGGTACTCGGAGAAAATAGTTCAGCAGTAGAAGCATCATCTGTACTGGCAGTAATCGCAATGTTCATTTGTTGATCATTGTTAATTTCTTGCTCATTTTGAGATTCCTGCTCATTTTCTGAAATAGTCCAATCTTCAATTAAGGTACTCCGGAAAAATAGTTCAGTAGTAGAAGCATTATCTGTACTGGCATTAATCGCACCGTCCATTTGTTGATCAGTGTATGATTCTTGCTCATTTTGAGATTCCTGCTTATCTTCTGAAATAATACAATTTCCAATAAAGGTATTAGGGAAAAATAGTTCAGTAGTAGTAGAAACATCATTAGTATTGGCAGTAATCGCAACATCTATTTGTTGATTAGTGTATAATTCCTGCTTATTTTGAGATTCATGCTCATTTTCTAAAATAATCCAATCTTCTTCAATTAAAGTACTTGGGAAAAATAGTTCAGCAGTATTAGAAGCATCATCAGTACTGGCAGTAGTCGCAATATCCATTTGTTGATCAGTATATAATTCCTGCTCATTTTCTGAAATACTCCAATCTTCAGTTGAGGTACTCGGAAAAAATAGTTCAGTAGTAGAAGCATCATCAGTACTAGCAGTAATCGCAACGTTCATCTGTTGATCAGTGTATAATTCCTGCTCACTTTGAGATTCTTCATTTGTTTTTCCCATTTCTTGTGGATCCTTTCTCATGGACTTCCTTACATAAGAATTCCAATAATTTTTTATTTCATTATCAGTTCTCCCAGGGAGTTTTGCAGCAATGGCCGACCATCTGCATTTGGAAAACCCCAAAAGAGAAAAAAACAAAAAAGAACAAAAGAAGAAAGAAAATCTAACTTTAGTATGGGAAGTAAAAAAGAATGTCAACGCAATTCTAGCTCTCAAGATTGTTTAGTACAGTTTTTAAAACGGTACTAGAACAGTACTAGAAAAAATATTAAAAGAATCTAACTACAATTCCGATAAAAAAAAACCATATAAATTTAAGAGGTCAATGCATGTACCTGTTTCCGAGTTGATCATGTAGTTTAATTATCATTTCCTCCTCTTCTTTGCTAAATGATCCCTTCTTCAAACCTGGCTTTAGATAGTTTAACCATCTCAATCTACAACTTTTTCCGCATCTCTCTAAATCTAAAAAGAATTCGAAGTGTTTAATATACATATTTAGATCTCGTTCGATAAAATATAAATAAAAAAATTAAAGTTTGAAGGCTTAATATTAAAAAGAAGTGTATAAAGAGGAATCTGTAAATGATATATATATGTCACCAAATGACACTTTAAAAATCTAAAAGAAATAATAAATATGAAAGATAATGCTTGCCGGCAAATTTGGGGAGGAGTCTCCAATTCCAATGGCCGTATCTTAGAATGTAGGCTCTCAACTTATTGTCTTCCTCTTCACTCCATGCACCTCTTTTTAATCCATCTTTGTCTATTGAAGGGCTTCTCACCATTGTTTCCCTCTTCTCTTCTTTTTCTTAAAACTTTGGACTTTCACTTATTAATGGAGTCTATGGATAGATCAGTGAATTCTTGACCTCTTTATATATGTGGCTTATCAAAATTAATGCTTAATCTAAAAGCAAAAGCGTGTGAACTCGTTACAATTTCTTCATTGTTTTCTTCTATATTGTAGAAAACGTGGTCCAATCATTAATGCCCAACTGGGCGGAGCAGTTTCTTACGTTAGTGATGAGAAGAGCCACTCTATTTTGAGCCTATAGACTACTTTTTTTTCCCTTTTTGTGAGGGAACAAATTAGGTTTTTTTCTGGGTCTGGCCCACTCTAAAATACAGCGGACTGAAGTGGATTTTTTTTCTAGTTCAGGCCATAATGTAATGCACAATCGTTATGCGTTATCCTTAATCATTGCGTTAATCGCGTAAAAATCTGACGTAGATTCCAGCTGGCGCTGAACTGTAGATAACGCACAATGACTATGCGTTATCAAGCTTAATAACACACACCCATTATGCGTTATTAAGCTGACTGTGCATTATCATGTTATAAAAAAAAAACACCTAACTTTGTGTGGCCGCCGCTCCCCCCTCCCCCCCACCCTTCCTCCCCTTTTTTTTTCCCAGCTTATTTAACCACCCCCCTTTTTACTCTATTTCCTCCTTTCCTCCTTATTTCAGTAAAATTTCTCCATTTCCTCTCCTTCCCCCTTATTATTTTTCCAGCCTCCTTCCTCCTTCATTCTTTCTTCCTTTCTTCCTTATATAATTGTATAAGTTTTTTTTTTAGTAATTTGTTTAATGAATTGTTTTTTTTTAATGAAAATTTGTTTTGGAAAAACTTATAATTATATAATTTTTTTAAAAATATTTTATTTATTGTATTTAACTTATTTTGTACGTTTTCCTCTTATATTTATTTTTTTATTATTTTTTTTTATTATTATTTTTTCTTAACCGCGGTTTTTTTTCTTTTCGTTTCCTTACTTGGTTTAAGTTTTTTTATTTTTTATTTTTTCTTAACATATTTATCCATTTTTAGTGATTTTCTAAATTTTTTATTTTTTCCACCGAATTTTCTTCTTTTATACATAAACCCTTTTTTTTCCTTCTTTCCAAACCAATTAAAGCATTTCGTTTGCGGTTTTTGCAAATCAAAGTAAAAAAGCTATGTTTATACGGAAGAATTTGAACTTTCGGATTTTAACCCCATAACAAAATAAGAATATAATAAAGATACATAAACCTAATAAATCAATAATATAAATAGTAAAATGAATACTTAAAAATTTATTTTAAATTACATATAACTGTCAATTAAAAATAAAAAATTATATCTGTACAGCTAAGGCCAGTCGGATGGCGTGAATCGCACGGTTTTCTTCCCAACACGATGCCCGCGACCGAGAGCATCATGCCCCTCCTCTTCGTTAGACGAAGATGCCTGCGGTATAAGCTGATGTGGTGTTAATAAAACCGTCAGACGAATTATACATTCTCATATTTTCTACTCAATAATTTATACGAAATATGCAAAATAATAATCTAAATAATTTCTAATAATCGTAAAGTAAGGTAATAAAGTAAACATAATTATCGACATAAATTAAAGAAAATAATACATCACCCTAATATCACTTTTTAAATTAAAAAATAATTATATACATAAAATTATCACATTTGTACAAATTCATTAATAACAAACATTTTAAACATAAATGTAAAACCCATTTCTACAAAAAATAAATTAATTCAAGTTAATAGATAAAATTCATAAAAAACATTAACAAACAACAAATAACGAAATAATCACACTTAATATGTAAATAAACAAAAAAATTCTAAATAACTAAAAACTTACTAAAAATTTAAAATGCAGCTTTAGTAGCCATCGTACTTTAAATCCTTAATAGCCTTCGTACTCCAGAAAATCTCCAAGATTTACTAATTTAAACTGTAAATTTCAAAATAAAATACACATTTATTAGATGAAAAGAAATCAACACATAATAATAAGAAAAAAAATAGAGTAAAATACCTAGCAGTTGGCGGAGGCAGGAACAAAAACTTTTCTGAAGAAGAAGGATGAAAAAAGGAATTAAAAAAATAATTACGTGGTTGATAATGCACAACAAGTATGCGTTATGCCAAGTCATAACGCACACCCGTTGTGTGTTATGAGCCACATAGACTGATTAGCTTAATTAACGGATAACGCACAATCATTGTGCATTATGACCTGAACTGGAAAAAAAATAAAAACCCCACTTCAGTCCGCGGTATTTTAAAGTGGGCCAGGCCCAGAAAAAAATCGAACAATTAGAGTTTTGTTAAAAGAATAACGTTGAGAAACTTTTAATTTTAAAAATTAAGCATCTCATTTGGAATCAAACTATTATTTTTTACAGAACTTTAATTTAGATACATAATGTTAAAATTAAAAAAGTTTTTTAGTCGTCATTTTTTTAGAAAACCCTAATTTGATATTTATTTGTTAAATTTAAAGTTTAGACACTCAATTGACAATTCATTAAAAATAGGGGTATTTTTTAAATTAATCATTTACTGGGATTTGGACTTGTTCGGTTTGTACATGTACCTTTAGAGGTTGTTACCGACGTACAATAAGTACTTTTAAGTTTGGAAGATTGTCAATTAAGGAACTATTTTTTTTCTAATTGTTAATCGAAAATCAATTTGGGGTGAAGTAAATGTATAACTTTTAGAACTTATAATTAATTTTCATTTCAAGTTCACTCTTTACTTTTTTCTATATTTTCATCAATATAGGGATATAATATGCTTCCTTTGATTCGACTAGGTGTTCATCATTTTGCTACTTGTTTCCATCTTCAAAGTATTTGAACTCGGATTTGGTATGGCTTTTCTTCATATTTCTACATTTCTTCGTGACAATTTTCAAAGCAGTTAATACATCTATGGTTTAATATAGTCATCTTTTAAGGAATTAGATGATAATTTTGATAGTTTTTTACCGTTATGGTTCGAAAATTCAATAATAGCATATTTTTCTACCTAATGTGTAGGTTTACATATGTTACTTTGTGTAATCGTTCCTTTACGATTGTCATAATTTTTCAATTATTCTCTTCTAATATGTTAGAAAAAAGTTCTACAATAATTATTTTGATGGAATGGTTCAGGTCCATTTTATGTGAATGAATAAACTTTTTATTCAAAAAAAAAAAAAACTCTCTTTACATAAGAAGAAACACACATTGCTTGGATATTATTTTCAGCATTATATATCTTACAAAATGTCAAAAACATATATATGCAGACCTTAAAATAGGAAATGTTTCTAAAGATTTCGTCTTCTCATCATATCAAAATAGGTTAAAAAGATCATCAGCATCATAATCAAGAAATGAGGTAAAAGGATGACCTTCTTCCACAGGTGGTAACTGATCATGAATGCTTTGATTGTATGATGTATCCAAGGAAAAGGGCTCATTCCAAAAACTCCACAAGTCTTCATCTGAATTGGTAACTGAAGAAGTAGTACAACTTGTAGAAGAGGGTGAAATTAGGTCATTTGAGAAAAAGGGTAATTCTGTCCAAAACCTAGAAAAGAAATCATCATTTGATGATGATTCTTTTGAATTGGTAATTGAGGAATTAGAGCTTTGGGAAGGTGAAATAAAGTTTTTTGATGATGTATTTGATAAAATGGGTTCCATCCAAAAATTCTCAAATGATTCATCATCCAAACTAATGCCATTTTCTGAAATAATCCAATCTTCAATATTTAGGGTATTTTGTGAAAATGGTTCAGTACTAAAAGTATTATCAGTGGCAGCAATTCCATTTTCCATTTGTTCATCAGTGGATTCCTTCTCATTTTCATCCATAACATCATGCATATTCTGAGATTTTTCATTTGTTTTTCCCATTGCTTTTGGATCTTTTTTCATGCACTTCCTTACATGAGAATTCCAGTAGTTTTTTATTTCATTATCAGTTCTCCCAGGGAGTTTTGCAGCAATAGATGACCATCTGCATTGAGAAAACATTAATCAGTATTAAAACAAAATGGGAAAATGGCCTATTTAGACCTTAAATTTAAACCTAGACACCATATGGTCTTCAAAGTGTTCCCTAAACAATTTAAAACAATCTAATAAGATTCTTTTGTCGTCAAACATTTCACTTATGAGAAAAATATCACACAAGCAACTCACGTACAATAAACTGAAGAGTTAAAAAGGTATTATAAGTCACTCTATTAAAAAAACACACGTGATATGCGATTTTGGAAAAGCATTAAACTTAAGGAACTAAAATGGGCCATTTTCCCTATTAAAATTCTACTGTACAATTATTCAATGAAAGAGGAGAAAAGATCAAAAGAAACAAAAATGTAAGAATATGAGGTAACTGCATGTACTTGTTCCCAATTTCTTCATGTAGTTTAATTATCATTTCCTCCTCTTCTTTGCTCAATGATCCCTTCTTCAAACCTGGCTTTAGATAGTTTAACCATCTCAATCTACAACTTTTTCCACATCTAGCTAGACCTGAAAAAAAATGTGGAACTGTAAATATTTTTTCCTTTAAGGATTGGCATACCCATAGAACTAAAGTTTCACTTAATTATTAATTCTATAAGTTTCCATGATATAAAATTTTGGAGGTGTTTGTATTGAAAAGTATAATGAAAAGAAGTTTCCATAATATAACAAGTAAGAAGAAAAAAACATATGCATAATGGAAAATTGTAATAAGAAAAAAAATAGAAGGAATACAAATTAATGAGTTATATTTTATTAATAAAATTTAAACTTTAAAAGAAAAAACTAAATCATAAGAAGAAAATATATTAGAAATGATCCTCAGTGTAAATTAATTATGCCATTGTAATACATAAAATAACAAATCTTGTGTATATATCATGATGATCTAGACTTTCATTGCTTAGTGAAATCAAATATAGAGGAAATCAAACCTTTTAGGGAAAACTTGTGAAAAAAAACTGAGGGGAAAAGAATTTATAAAAAATAAGCTTCAAAAGTATTATAGTGGAAAATTTTAAGAATTTATATATTTACCAGCGAATTTTGGGAGTAGTCTCCAATTCCAATGGCCATATCTTTTAATGTAAGCTCTCAATTTGTTGTCTTCTTCTTCACTCCATGCACCTCTTTTTAGTCCAATTTTGTCCACTGAAGGGCTTCTCACCATTTTTTGTTGTTTGTTTCTCTCTCTTCTTTTCTTTCTCTTAACCTTTATTTATAATCCCTCAAATCCTTTATACTCTCCCTCCATTTCATATTAGCTGTCATCTGTACATATTTTTTTTTAATTTCTGTCATTTTAATAAATCAAGAGAGTATTAAATGAAAGTTTTACACTTATATTTATTATTAAGTATTATGAAAATGGCACAATATAATAAATGTTTAGAAACAATTCAAATAAACTTATATTCGATATAATCGTTTTCTTAATACTTATATTATATTTTAACGTGATAGATAATATGAAACGGAGATACTATATATATTTAAGCAAAAACATGTGAACTCGTTACAGCTCCTCTGGAAAACGTTGGCCAATTATTAATTCTTGCCCTCTCATGAGTTTGTAGATGCACTGAAAATGGACATACTGTACTGCATCTACACCGTTAAGAATGTAGAACAAAAATGTACGCCTTTCTAATTTTCTATACTTCTTAGGTTGGATCCCCTTGACATAAATGAAAAAATCATTAACTACAATAGTTTATAAGGTTATATTAGTCAATGTATCTTCAAAATTATTATTTTAAGGAAAATTAAGATATAGAAGAAAAGACTTCTATTTCACGATGTGTATAACTCATTAGACAATTACAAATATTAAATATGCGAATGAGTTAGTAGAAAGAGAGTTCGAGTATTAAAGACCTAAATGAGTTAATTAGTAGGGAAATATATAACCCAAAATCGTCTAATACATCTTCTAATACACTCGATAGTACATTTCCTTTAGTGGAAAAATTTCCCTTAAGTTTATCTTTTTAAAGTTTAGGGTTATTCTTTTATTCTATAGGATTTATATTAATAAAATTATTATAAAAGAGTTGTAATAGTGAGTGTAATAAAAGATGTAATAAATGGTATGGGCCGGAAAAGCACAAAAAGAGTGTTAATTTACCTTTTTATATATTAACACTCTTTAAAAAAGATAAAAATGCTCCTCTCTCCGATGGCACATGTAACTTACGTGCAAAAACTCACTGAATTTCAGCACATTTTTTATAATTTGATAGTATAAGTTGCATGTAAATTATACTTAGGTAAAATGTCAATAAAAAAATTATTTCTGAGCAAAATACGTAAAGCATAATATATATATATATATGAACATGCTTAGTTTTATAAAGATTCTTAACCTATTTTATCTTTTCAAATACTATTCAAAAACCTTGTGTTTAACCTATTGTATCTAGGAACAATTTTGTTTCATCATAAATGTTAAATCTCCTTTTTTTTTTTTTTTGTGGAATTGAGTAACTTAACTTAAACAAATTTTATGTATTGCTATACTAGTATAAATGTGAAGAAAAAAAACCCTTTGAGAAAAAAATTAAAGATTATTAAGGGTTCAGGATTTTGGGTTTTTTTAACCTCTTGCATATATATAAGGACAAAAGAGAAAGAGGTTAAAATATAATATAATATTAATATATTATTGCATATGTGCAATATTTTGTGTCAAATGACATAATAATTCAAGTAACGCAACAAGTAGGGTGCAAACGATACGGGTCGAGCTAAACTTTAACTTAATCAAGTCAAGCTTTGTTAAATTTTTTTTTGAATTTGAATTTCTATTGAATATCGAAGTTATTTTTTTAATGCTTCTTCTCGAACTTGAGACGAACATAAATTTTTTTTGTAATCTTTTTTCGAGTTTTTATTTTATAATCTTTAGTTTAATTGTGACACGCTTTTGTAGAAAAAATATGTGAATGATTATTTTTTAAAAAATATTTTGGCCTCATAAATAAAATAAAAGTATATAACACTAATTTATTGAAAATATAAGAGTAAAAAATAAATAAGTAAACTTAATTATAAATTTTTATTTGAATTATGGTTTTAAAAAAGTAATTAATATAATTAAATTTAGAGAAATGGTCCAAAAATGCTCGTGTATAATTCAAGTTTTGTCAATTAAGGACATTATTTATTTTATTAGCCACTTACGCCCAATAACTTTTTATGATGGTAAAAAATGCCCTTATTCGGTGGCTAGAAGTGGTTTTCAACCAATTCCTTTAACATGAAGTTAAAGTATCATTTCTAGTAAAGAAAAAATTATCCAACCACTAATCTAAATGCCAATCCAATGGAGTGGATCAAAATAACTTAGCAAGTATTCTGGTCGATTTATGAGTCGAGTTATTTTTGACTCATTCCAATTGATGGTTGGCGCTTAAATTAGTGTCTGAACAATTTTACCCTTACTTAAAAATTACATTTGAGTGTTACGTAAAATAAAATAGCATTTGATTTTCGGCTATTTTGTGTAATTTAAAAGATAAACCTCCAATTTTGTTTGAGAAGGAATACTAAAACTCTTTTTAATAAAAACCAAATCAAACAAAATCTTACAGTTGAGACAATCAAGTAAAAGTATAGAATAAAGGTACACATAAATTTATAGTGGTTCACTCTTCCAAAGAGCTTCATCCACTACCTTGAGTCAACACCTAAGGATTTCCCAAATCCATTATAATCCAAGTCTACAACAATCACAAGTTTGAGGATCACCCATCAGGGGTTTTGCAAGCAACCTCAATCCACAACACAAATACAATCAACACAAGATTGAGGATCACCCAACAACGGTTTTGCACATAACCTTAATACTCAACAAAATAAAAATCAAAGGATAACCCAAGGGGTTTTTCAACACAAACCTTTGATATTAATAAAAGAGAGATGAGTAAAGAACAATGTTACCAAATGAGCTTGAGAAGGAAAGATGCAACTCAATTGAATGCTTTTACAAGCTCCTCTTTACTTCTTCATTGATGGATGATCACAAATGAAGCTCCAAGAAAATTTTTCTATTTGTTTTTATGAGATGCAGATATTTGAAGCTCTTTAAATGTTCTAAAATGATCTCGATAAATTTTTCAACCAACCTCTTCCTTTTTTAGCTGATCAAAAATCAATATATATAGGGAAGAAAAAAAAGTAGCTGTTACTATGTGTAACGGTAATATTTTTCATAGTAAAAAGAAAAATCGGACGACCAATTTTCTTATACAAGAAAATCGGATGAGTCCTTTTCTAAAATAGGACGACCGATATTGAAACAGAAAGATTCGGACGCATCCTACAAAATTCGGATGATCTTCCTTAAAAATCATACGACCGATTTTTTTAAAGCTAGAAAAATCGGACGACCGATTTTAAAATAGGACGTCCGATTTTTCTCCGTTGGAAAAAGTAGGATGACCAATTTTAAAATCGGATGATCAGTTCTGAAAATCGGATGACCTTTTTTTAGAAGGATTTAAAACCCAGTTTTGCTTAAACAAAAAGAACTTTCCTTCACATTTCAAAACACTTCAAAACATGCATTCTTAATACTCTTTTAGAGATAAGAAAACTTTCGAAGGCATAAAAAACTCTATCAAGAATACTTGAATTTTTTAAGAATAGTTTATAGAAAGAAATTCATCCAAGGAGCTTCATACATGATCAACAATCAAAGATGAGAGTTAGGGAGTTTTATAAAGAAATACCTTAGCACATCCCTAACTAAGACATAAGTCTTCAAGGTATTCAACGCCTTGATCTTTTCTCCTTCATTTTGCCTTGATCGCCAAGATCTTTTGCTTCTAAGAGTGTAGCCTTGAGACTTCACATATGCTTCTTTTGTTCTATTGAAACTAAGCTTAATATTTCATCACATAAACATATGTTAATCATAATCAAAATCATATGCAATAATGCCCTTAGGGCTAACAATATTATATGAATTTGTTTATTTGTTGAGCTTTTGAGTTAAAAATTTTGAGCCTCACTCGTTACATTACTCGAGCGAGCTCGATTTAGAGTGGAGCTTAGTAAAACCTAGTTCGAACCTGGCATTGACCCGAGCTTTTTTTGCTTAGGTTTCGTGAAAGGATTGGTTTGTTTGAAACCTTAATCCATACCCTCCTATCTAGCCCGCTACACAAACACTTCAATTAAATTCGAAGTGTCACTCTCACATGTGAGGTTTTAAGCAATGTTGAAAAAAATAGAAGAGATCAAATCAGTCAAGCTATTGGTTCACTTGTTTATTGGTTAAACCGGTTAAACCAGTGGTTGAGTCAGATAACACCATAAATATATTAAAAAAATTATAAATATATATCAATAAATTCATTCACATACACATTATACATCAATTAGCATTAAATATAATTAAAGAATATTATAAACTTGTCTAAAAAATATATACAAATACATAAATTTTAGTGAAAAATTAAAACACTAAAAAAAGTTAAAAGCCGGTTCAACTAGTTCAAATGACTAATACGATCAGTCCAACCAGCTCGTTTAACCGATTTTTGACCAAGTTTGATAAGTTAAGTTGTCAACTGTTTTTTCTGAAAAAACTAGATTGGTCTATGATCCAATTTTCTGTTCGACTAGTTGAACCAACCGGTCATGTCAGGTTTTTTTCAACATTGGTTTTCAGTTGATCCTTACGGGTGGTCGAGCTGGTTTGATGACTCGGTTTCAAAGAAATTTAGCGAATATCAAGACCGTTTATTTGTTGTTGATTGTTAAACCTAATACTTCCTCCGTTGTTTTACCAGTCACATTTTGGACATCATACTGTTTAAGAAAGTACTTAATTTTAGATATTTTTTCTTGTATACACTAGAATGTTATTCAAAATTTTTTCTTTCCTCATAATTATTTATACTAATTTTCATGTTAGAATTTGTTATTAATGAAAATATATAATAGGAAACGTTCATTAATTATTGTTTTGGAACCATAATGTGACATGTATACAAAAATAAGGGAATTACCACAATGCGACAAGTAAAAAAACAGTAAGAATAAGAAACTATTGAGCACTAAAAAGGTGGTAAATAAATTCAAAAATTTAATCAATATTAATATATATATGTAAATGTATGTATATATATAAATATATGTATATATATGTATATATATGTACATATATACATATATGTATATATGTATAGATATATGTATATATATACATATATACACATATATATATGTGTATATATGTACATATATACACATATATATGTGTATATATGTACATATATACACATATATATGTGTATATATGTACATATATACACATATATATGTGTATATATGTATATATACATCCCGGGATCCTATTAGAAGAAATCCTTAAATAGTATCATGCAAGAATAAAGAATTATGCCTACATGGGGTTAAGTCTCAATTTTGTTGGAGTGAGATTAGGAAGGTGAATAGGAGAGAATGTAAATTATGACCTAAATATCCTATATGCATAGTTTGGTTGCAACGTAAAAGTGGATGGGATGTAAATGTAGAAGGAGCTCTCCCTCCACATCAGTAAATTAGAACCTCCCAAAATGGATGTATTGGGACGTAAATAATGTTAAAAAAACTATTTTATCTTTTATAAATTAGTTTATTACAAATCTATCATAATCTAAACTTCTAAACCATATATATAATATTACTAACTTTGTGTAATAGATATAATGAAAAACCATTTACCTTCCACTTTCACCCAAACCAAACGAACTCGTTCATGCCTATCAAACAATTTTGAAGTAAGCTCTAGTTTGATTCGCGAAGGGGTAAGGGGAGAGGAAGGGGGAAGGGAAGTGACACCGTTTACTTCCATTAGGGGAAGTATATTCATTTATTTCAAAAATTGTTTGGTAAAGATGTGATGGAAGTAAATCACATTTACTCCTCTCTATTTAGTTGGGATGAAAAGTGAAAAGTAAATAGTTTTTATTGCACAATGTTAGGAATATTATATATATATGGGTAAATTTATAATAAACTAATATGTAAGAGGATAAAATGGACTTTTTAATATCATTTATGTCTCAATCCCCCTCCTCATTTACATTCCTTCCATTTTTACGTTGCAACTAAACGACGTTAATAACACATTTACGTCTTAATTTACATCTTCTGTTATTTTCCTCCCTGATTTCATCCCAACCAAACTAAGGCTAAATAACTTTACTTTCTTTAACGGAAGTAAATAGTCTCACTCCCCTTCCCTTTCGCCTCTCTCTTTACCTCCCTGAACCAAACTAGGGCAAGCTAATTAGGAAAAAGGAAAACGGACAAAGTAAATATCCAAAAAATCACGGAATTTAATTCCTAAAAATAGTGCTGAGTACCATTAACAGTTACATAAGCCATCAATGCAAACCTGGGGTACAATATCGCAATTATCCTTTTTAAGAAAGAGAAAGCAGAAAACTTCGCAATCATGGATCAATTGAAAAGTTACAAAACTAAATTAGGTGGGAAGTAAAGGAAATAAAGGGTCTTTAAATATTTTTGCTCTTGCATGGGCCGAGTTAAATGGCTGCCACAAACTTTTTTTTTTAATGCACATGTAATTTTATGTTCATATGACGTAACAAATAAAAATTTTTGTCCTTTAGAAATTAAATTTTAAATTTTAGATAATTAGAATTGAGTTATTAGAAATTAAAATTAATTAGAGTTAAATTATATACTAATTCTCATTAGTTTTGATTAATTCATTTAAATCTCAATTTGATTTGATTAAGAATTTGACCATTTTACTCTTATTAAAAATTTCATGTAATAAAAGTAGTCGGAAATTACTCATTCTCGAGTTATTATATATTTTCGAGAATTGTAAAATGTTATTGAGTATAAATGTTTAAGAAAATAAATAATATTTTTGAATGAAAAAATGTAAATTAGTTGGGAGTATTTTTAACTAATTTTTATAAATAAATAAATAAAAATAAAATCATAGGAAAATTGTACACCTGGAAACCATGTAATGCAATGAAATGCAAAAATGTCAAAACAAGGCAAAAAGAATATTTCCTCAAGAAAATAAAAAACAAGAAAGGCAAACGAATAAAATCAGAGGAGTTTAAAGAAATGGTCACCTTGTACCCCTACATCCAACAACATTCCTCTGTTCCCTTCTATATATATTTATGCCTCTCTCTCTCTCTCTCTCTCTCTCTCTCTCTCTCTCTCTCTCTCTCTCTCTCTCCATTATCCTTTTTTTTTCTTTGTCAATTATTAGGTGTGTATATGTATAGACTCCCTCCATTTCAAAATAAGAATATTTTTAGTTTGTTTCATAATAAGTGCATTTTTACAAATTTTAAATATATTTCCTTTGTTTCATATTATCTGTCACATTAAGATATGATATAAATATTAATAAAATGATTATATTTTCTTAATTTGAGGTTAAATAGACAAAATTGCCCTATTTTGAGAATGAGTTTAATTTAATTATTTGTAAGTATTTATTATATTATACCATCCTATAATACTAAATAAGAGCACATGTGTAAAACTTTCATTATTCTATTGATTTACTAAAGTAACAGATATTTTGAAACGGAAAAAGTATATTCAAACGACAGTTAATATAAAATGAAGGGAGTACAATTTCTTAAGAAATTAGAAGTGCACATTTCAAACGAGAGAAGTAAGGAAGCCTAAGAATTTTCAGCAGAAAATCCGCAACCAGTAATGGTGTCAATTGCTTTATGTTGTTTTGTTGCTTATTCACCCGACACATTGTTATTTTATTTATATCTTTGTAATAGATAGTTGAGTTGGGTTTACTTTGATTCTATACATCTTGTTCTGCTACAGAGGGTATTAGACCAAGTGCTTCCAGTCTAATATGCATATTAGACATTTGAAATCTTGGATTGTGCAAGATGGTTTGACTGTTTTTGGGAAACAATTTTGAATATTTGAAAAATATACAAGTATTTGAAAAAATCTATTTATGTTTCTAAGAAATTTGAGTGTGTTTTATGATAAAGCAAGTTGAAAAATAGGACAAAAGTGGCTTCGGATGTCCAGACCTAATGGAATTCTACATATTTGATTCTTGAGTATGCATTATCTCTTAAAGAAGTATTTAATCGTCTTGCACGAATTGATAAAGATTATAAGTTTTGTGCCACTGAGGATTAAAAAAATTTGTTGAGGTAATTCATGGATGTTTGAAGATATTTTATGATTGTACTAATCATTATAGCGGAAGAAATTTTCCAACTTCAAATATCTTCTTCCCTGATTTGTGTAAAATCCAACTTAAGTTGAGGGAATGGGAAAATAGTAAAAATTATTTTCTTAAAGTTATGTTTGGTCTTACGAAAGGAAAAGTTTGAAAAATATTGGGAGAAGTCTTGTTTGGTTTTACATATTATAGTTGTGCTTGGTCCCAGGTTTAAAATGAGTTTGGTAGAGTTTTTTACTATGATGCCATTTATGGTGGTGATAATTATCGTTATGTTGAAAGAGTTAAGACTGTGTTTCAAGATTTTTACATTGAATATGGTGGTCAAGAAATCTATGTAAATAGTAATCATCCCTATCCCATATATAGTGGACGAGTATCGGAAGATAATTATTCTGCCTTTCATGAATAGTATAAGACAAATAAGTTCACTACTATTTGTATGTATCGAAAGAGTTAAATAGATATTCAGAAGAGCATGTATTTCCTATGAATTATGTAAGGACCTAATTACTATTACACCCTCTGATTACTATTACAAATCAATAAAAGAATAGAAAGGCAGTGGAAAAATAAACATATTCTATTACAGTAAAAAATATCCTTCTTCCTTTTCCTGCTTCACAGCCTGTTCAAGCCAATCAGCAAGACCAAAAATAAACGCAATAACCGTTAAAAAGAAAATGAACCATGAATCGGTAAGGGGCACTTACCTGTCGCTGCGGTATCGGAACCGCCAGTGGCATACAACGAGACTCGAAGGCACCGAGCAGCGGTGTTGAAAAGACGACCTCGTCGAGGTGCCGGCAAGACAAAAGGTATCAACATTAACGGTAAAAGTCACCCTCGGATTCGGCCTCAAACAGAAAAGACCACCGATGCTCACCCTCTCTCTCACCCTTATGGCTCTCCTAGAAAAAGATCAGAAATGACCAAATAAAAACAACACAGAACCACCGCTTTCAGAGACGGTGTAACAGAGGACCGCGAAGGACACCAAAGAAGAGCAACAGACACGGTAAGCCGAGGTAAAGAAGGAAAAAATAAGAAGAGACAGAGACGACTCTCAGGAAGGCCGAGAAAGAGCAGAAAAAGAGAAGAAAGGAAGAGTCTGAAAATGACTCTAGAACCGAGGAGGGAGAGAAACATAAATAGATCAAGAGTCACAATAGAGAGAAGAGTTTTATCTGTTTATCCATATCTCCATATCTCCAAAGTAATCTTAGAAGACTTTAAGATTTATCAAGAAGTCTTGAAGAATATAAAGATGACTTGGAGATAAACAATGAAGAGTTGCGGCTGATGTTGAAAAGTTGATTGTGAGTAGAAGATCTTCTCAACTTAGAGTTTCATTGCAGCTATTTATATGGATGTTTTGGACACATTTCTCAAGAAATTAGGAGTGTACATTTCATATGTGAGAAGTGAGGAAGCTTAAGAATTTCCAGCAGAATGCTTATTCACCTGACACATTGTTATTTTCTTCTTATCTTTGTAATAGATAATTAGGTTGTGTTTACCTTAATTCTAAACATTTTCGATAGATGCCGAGAGGATTAGACCGAGTGTGTCTAGTCTAATATGCAGCTTAGTTGTTCAATTGAACTTGTGTTGCTTGTTGGGCTTTAGGCTATTTTTTATATTCACCTGATTTAGTGGATTGGGCCAAATGATCATGGCCCCACAGATGTAAGCATAATCGTTCTAAATCAATTGTAGGTAATATTGGATTTCGTCTTATGATCGTACTCGTCTATTATCTCAAGATTCTGATCAAGATTCTCAACTTTGATAAAGGTATTTATCCCGTGAGTGATGGATAATCATTCTTCGTGAGTGATGGGTGATCACTCCTATTGGTAATGGTCGATTACCTATTTTTTCTATTTTATTTATAAATTTAGAATTGTAATGCTTATCCCGTGAGTGATGGGTGATCACTGCTTATTGGTAATGAGCAATTACCTATTTTTTGCTATCAATCCCGTGAGTGATGGGCGATTACCTATTTTTTGCTATTTTATTTGTAAATTTGGAATTGTAATGCTTATCTCGTGAGTGATGGGTAATCATTCATTGTGAGTGATGATGATCACTCCTTCTTGGTAATGAGCGATTACCTATTCTTTTGATATATTATATGTAAATTTAGAATTGTTTGAATGTCTTTTGTACATGCAATGAATCTATTTTATGGACGAAATTCTGGCAAAATTTTCTTTTCCTCCAGCCCCCCCAACCTTTTTGTTCTAGTTCCGTCCCTGACTATAAGGCTAGCTATATGCGCATTCCTTAACATCAATTGGTTTTAGGGCAATTGGTAGCACCTGAGATCCTACAAGTGGTATCAGAAGTCACGGGTTCCATTCTCAGGAGAGCAATTGCTACTGAAGGGAAAAAATTTTGTGTATATCAATTGTTCCGTGAGGAAAATAAAGAGGCCACATCATAGTCTAATCTCGTGGGCGCTTGACTCTTTCAATAAAATAGTGGGTAGAATATTACAGAAAATGGCACATACGATCCAAACCAACGTTTCGAAGATTTAACGCCACCTAAGTTAAATGACTAACAATCTATACTTACTAAACACCATAGTCATATTTTTCGGAAACCTCAAACTCAAACATAGGCTGGCAGTTTGTAATACATTTTTCAGCGGTTTTGTTCATTTCTTAGTAATATATTTCTAGAATTCTCTCATTTATGTCCATTTTATTCATTTAAATTTTCTTTCAGCTTTTACCCTTTTTATTTACAATTCTCTTTAGTTTCAAATACTTTCTCTTACATTGGCTATTTAAAGAAAATAATTAATCTTTATAAAAACTTGAACAGTCCTTCATTCTTGAGATACCTTTTGAGCTATATTTTGGGGTGAGTTCTCACATCGGCTAATTAAAGAAAATAATTATTCCTTATAAAGGACTGTCCAAATTCTAACAAAAACAAATGCTTTCTTCCTTTCTTTAAAAAAAATAATTAATAATCTCTATTCCTATTGAGAGTCACAAATCAGTTCCTTCTCAAGAATTTGATTACTTTATCTAATTCATCCTCAAGTGTTATCCATCTCATTTCTTTCCCATTCAAATTGTACCACTGAGATCTAGCTGAAAATTTTGGTGCAATAATATAGATATATACTCCAATGACAAAAGAGAAAATGGATATATATATATATATAATAAATTAGATGTAATTGTTACTTATGAGTTTCATGGGGCTTCAATTCCATTGATAAAACCAAGTCTTAAATTAAAAAGAAAAAAATCCTTCTTCAAAGTTGGAAGAATTCCAATATTGGTCATAATAAGATGTATCTAAAACAAAGGGCTCATTCCAAAAACTCTCTATCGATTCTGCAAATGAAATTCCATCTTCTACAACCCTTTTGGAATTTAAACTTGTTGCTGTTGTTGAAGATTCAACTTCAGATGATGATGATGATAATGATGATTCAAAACTTGAAGATTCCAAAACTTGTTGACTGACTTTGAATAATTGATGATGATGATGAAGATCAGTTGCCAGTCCATTTGGATTCTCTTTTGTTGGTTTTTCAACTTTCTGAAATCGTTTCTTTAGAGTTGTATGCCAATAATTCTTGACTTCATTATCAGTTCTTCCAGGTAATTTTGATGCAATTTCTGACCATCTGATTATTGAGTGCACAAAATTAAAAGTAGTCTTCAGTGGAAACTTTTTTTGGCCAATTTGTTCATGCAGTCAACATAAAGTAAAGTTAACAGTAATAAGACTATCACAACTACACTTTTCTTAGTAGAATTTTCAGAATAGAGATTACATCAATATTAATCGGATTAAAACATAACCCTATAAATAGAAAATATAAATCTTATAAAAGGCTATAATAATCTATTTAATGCAGGACTTGATCACATTGTTGTCAATTACTTTAATAAATTATCTTTAGCTTTGGATCTAAGGTATAAGATATTTTAAAATTATTTTCTATTGCTAATTAGATTTTATTTTAGGTTAAAATTTGAAAAAAAAAAACTAATTTTGAAAATGTTTTTTGAAATTACTTTTGTTTACGAATTCTACAAAAAAAAAAAAAAAGAATATTTATTATAATTTTTAAAATAACTTTTAAAAATATTCTTTTCCAACAACTTTTAAAAAATTCCAAAATCTAGAATTTTCATAAATTTGTAATGAAATAAATCAAGTAGCTTCAAAAACCTTATGATTTACCCACTAAAGAATTAATAGCATCGAATTATTGTTATGTTTCGAAATATGCTTACACGTACTCTAATTAATATTTATTTTATACAAGATTTTCGATAAAATTCATTCTAAAATTTCTAACTTGTCGTTTTATTTAATTTTTTCAAAATTAGAGAATAAATCTCAAAATCAAATACCTTCCCATTTATCTTGCACGTAGGTAATAATAGGCTACTATGGAAATAACTTATATGAAAAGCGAACAATAAAATAAAAAACTTCTAATAACAACATTTTCATATCTTGTCTACTTAATTAATTATAGTTTATTAATTTGTTGCATAATAGTGAGAAATATATAAAAAAAGAAAAACATTTTTATCGGCATTACATAACATGCAATATTAATTAAGAGGGTTAATAACTTGATTAGATGATGTTTTATACCTATTCCCAAGCTTTTCATGCAATGCAATAATAAGATCCTCTTCTTCTTTGGTGTAGTTCCCTCTTTTCACCCCTGGCCTAAGGTAATTCATCCATCTCAGTCTACAACTCTTCCCACATCTTGCCAAACCTGCAAAAATGAAAAATTATAGAATTAGAATTCAAAATATAAATATATCTATTCAAAATATAGACATGTATAAGAGCGGGAACATGTGCATATGATTTTTAGAGAGAGACAGTGAGTCTAAATTCTAGAGGAAAAATGACATGAAGTTTAGAGAGAGAAAGTATGATATAAAAATTTCTATACTGTCAATTGAATAACTCAAAAACATTTCCCCCTCAATGAGCCAAACATAGACCGGATGGAATTTTTAACTTTTAAAAGTTACAATTTATATAAAAAAAATTTTAAAATATTAGGGACGATCAGATTTTGAAGAAAAAATATTAATAAAAGAAGTTACTAACCAGCATATTTAGGCAGCTGCCTCCAATTCCAATGGCCATATCTTTCAATATAGGCTTTAAGCTTTCTATCTTCTTCTTCACTCCAAGTACCTTTCTTGATTCCATTTTCATTAATAGAACAAGTTCTCACCATTTTCTAATTCTAATATCCACTCTTTTCTAAAGCTCAATTCTTATATATAAATGCAAAGTGAGATATTTAAGCTCACTTTTTGACGACAAAATATGGTCAATTTTCTTGGACAAAACATTATACAAAGTATGCTCTAGTGAACTTCCTTGAACAATCTTGTGAACTTCCAAAACGATAGTTTTATTTAGAGAAAAAGATAGTTTCTAAAGAGTTTGTTTAAGAAACTTTTTTTTTTTTTAGATGTCCATTTTAGAAAAGGACATTGTGGTTGTAGAAATTTTTGAATGATATGAAACGGTGAAGAAAAATCATATGGTCCAAGAGATTTTGATCAGTTCTTGACCGTATAGTATATTTTTTATTATATTTTTAAATACATATTTTTACTAAATATATTAAACGATTATAAGCGGATTTCCACAAGTGCTATAATATGGCAAGAATTTCAAGAACTACTTCAAATTTTTTTTCTTTTTCTTATTTTCTATGTGAAGGATAATGACATTTATTCAAATTTTGGCTCAAAGAGGTATCCGACCTTTCATCAAATATTGATGCTTTATTTAATATGTAAGGTTAAGGTAAGTCGTTATGATTCAACTAGAGGACGTATAATCTTTTGGCTCAACTTTATCCCAGTTTTGTCGAGGGAAATTTCCCCTTGACAGCGGTATATGTTGTATATGTAAATCACGATTGTGAAGTATATAATAGAAATACAAGAAGGGTTGAACTTATAATAGTTTATGAATAAATAATCGTCGAGAATGAAGAAGTCAATTTAGATTTTCGTATCCAATTGAATACCATCCTTTACTAATAAAATAAAAAATAAATTAAAAAGAAAAAGAGACTACCATCCAAATAATTGTATTTTGTCACCTCTCTATTTTCTACTAGTTAGTGGCTCTTTCAAACTATAGGGGGAACTTAGTGGAGACAAGGGGCCTCCCAAGAAAAAAAAAAATTATGCATTACCAAACGCCCCTTAAAGAAAATTTATATGTATTATGCGTTACTAACTTCATAATAAGAAATTTAAATATTAATTCTCTTCAATTAAGGAATTTTGAATAAAATTTTTAGTAATTTTATGCTACACTTTTTATTATAATAATTTTCTTTTATAATTTATATTTTTTAGAGTTTTGTGTGTGGTTATTCTATAAGATTTAATAATAAATATATTATAAAAAGAATGTGTATTAGATCATTTTAATCACTTATTACAATTTAAATATACTTATTTGATGTTAAATTGAAAAAACTATCCCATTTTTTTTTTAAATAGTATAACTCATAGATAAGACCGATACTAATATTTCCTAAAAAGGACTAATATTATCAAAATAAATATTTAAAATAAAATTAAATGACCTCTAAGTTCTTTTTTTTTTAAAAATAAGGTAAATTATTAAAAAGAATTATTAACTTAACTCCATCAAAAATTTTGCTCAAACTTCGTCAATGAGTCAAACACTCCAGAGTCCTCATCTAGTCATTACAAGAAATTTCTGGTTAATTAATTAATTAATTACAATATAGTTTAATATTTTCCTTAGTACTAAATTTATCCATTCAAGTTCTCAACCAAAAAAAAAAAGAAAAACTTTATCCATTCAAGAGAAAGGAGTCAACTCTATTCAACAGGTAAGGTTCTTGGAAAAGACAAATGTTTTTTTTTTTTTTTTAGGAAAAATCCCCCTCATTGAGAAGAACTTCTATCCAAACTAGGAAATCAGAGATATCACATATATTTACTCGAGATTTTTCTTATATTTTTTAAGTACAATGTTATTTGAGTTAATAATAATAATAATAATAATAATAATAATAAGAAAAACAACAACCACGACAACATTTGGGAGTGGTTAACCTGCATCAGCTTGAACATCTCCCGTCACATATTTTTCTTTAAAAAAGAACCAAGATATTTACATAAAATGTTTCATTTTTAAAAGAAAAAAATTCAATTTACTCAAAAAAAAAAAGAAAAAGATTCAATCTATTGAATCAGAAAGAAATTTCTGAGAAAAAGACGTTGCATTGAACAAAGAAACGAGGAGAAAATAAGGAAGAAGATTAGGTTTTTTTTCTTTTTTTTAATGCAATAGGTGTCGCATTTTATAAAAATTATATTATAATAAAAATAAATTATTTAAGCATAACCCTAAACTAACGGAGACAACAAACTTATTTGAAAAGAAAGATAATTCCTACATTTAACAGGAGTCGAATCAAAACCTTTTAGTTAAAGTCTATTTACATAATATATTTATGGTTTAATAAGACACTCACTCATAATGTTTAAAATAAATGTCTCTAAACTCTAAATGTCCTTAAAAACATATATTAGTGCGTTATAAGCGCCTCTATAAGTCTAATTTATTGGATTGAGCAAGAAGCTATTCCACCGTCACAAATACCACGAAATTTGCAAAAAAAATAAAATCGTTAACGATACCGCTCTTAAAAATCACCTTGTAAACTTGAGAATAACTCCTTATAAACAATTCTTTCCTCTTGAATAACCTTTCGGATAAAGTTAAATACAAACCGTTTTTAACCAATTCTACTTTAATATCAAATGTCTTATAACGTCTCCTTGCCACTAAGGACTTACTCCTTCGACAAGGAAATAAACCGAGTAAAATTCTCCTTCTTTTTCCCTCTCCCATATCAAGAATCCTACAAGTAGTTTCTTGTGTACGTTACGTCTTAGACCTCGGTTGCAAAACCATTAAATTACTATTATTTATATATTTCACCTAAGTATCAGATAATCTGTTAAAGATATAATATCAGACGTCTTATAAAGTCTCCTTGCCACTAAGGACTTACTCCTTCGGCAAGGAAATGAACAGAGTAAAATTCTCCTTCTTCTTCACTCTCCCATACCAAGAATCTTACATGTAGTTTTTTGTGCACGTTACATCTTAGATCTTCAGTCTACAGAATCATTAAATTATCATTATTTATATCATTCACCTAAATATTGAATAGTTCATTAAAGATGTGAGGGTGAGAAATTTCGCCTTGTGTACCGGAATCCTACACCAAGTGACATTCAGATCTTGGGTGATTTCGGTCCTACTACACCTTGGCCCCCTGTGAGGCCCAGTTTTTAATGATTTAGAAATTCTCTAAGCCATTCAATAGTGATTCATTATTATTTGTATAAAGTATTATTGACCCACCACGCTACTTCTAAGAAGTGGAGCTCTTAATAAACACCCAGAATTTTCTATAACATTTTCTGTAACATTTTCCTTTTATAGTATGTTTTTCCTTTTAGGGTTTACCCTTTTCTCTTAGAGTTTATCTTTTATTTGGTAGGTTTTATTAATAAAATATATCAAATTAAGAATGTTACAGAGAGTGTTACAGAAAATGTTACAAAGAATCTGAACCGGTTAATAAGAACTGATCCATTGGCAGCCTAAAAACTCTACTTGGGCTTGAAGGGTGTCACTGAATGAAGAACGGGCAGGCTAATCCATGAGTAAGAATTCAATCGAATTATTTAATACATATTTTAATATATATTTTTTAATACGCTTTTATTAAGAATACTAATTTAGTTTACAGAGAAAGATGGGGAGGGACTAACGGATCTAGCAAGTTATTAATATAGGCACAAAGTATATCTAGATAGAGTTTGAATATAAATTTATTATAAGACTTAAATTTAAAATTTATATTTTTAACTCAAACAATTCATATTAGTAACTTTCATAAATTTAACACTCTCATCGGTACATAATATATAAGATATTTTAAGGTATAGCCCTCTAATTAATAATAAAGGTCCTTTTCAAGTTATATGTTTTTCATAATAATTTTTATGTTGATTTTTAGTTTGTAGAGATTTTTATTCTAGTCAAACGGTTGATAGGATTATCATACCTGTATAAATGTGAGAAGTATACTGAATGAAAACAAGAGCTTAAATTCAAAATATTTTCTAAGTTTTCTTCATGCACTGGCATTAGGGTTCTAATGTAAATGGTATATATTGGAACTTTTGCTTTATTCAATATAAGAAAACAACATTAAAATTTTCTACTGCAAAGAATTAATTTTAAAAACATACCTGTAGGCTTTTAGGCTTATTTTCTTCCCAATATTGTTCATTTTTTCAGCCCACACTTTTTTTCCTATGATGATCCATGGGCCTCAGCAAAAGATTAGGTGGTTTGTATTGCACTGGTCAGAGATACCGGACCGAGTCGGACCGGGCCAACTCGGACTGTCCGCTGTGACTTGACCTATTTAACTACTCTCCCCTTCTCGGTAATCCACATAGCCTACTCTTCTTTCCTCTCTGTCTCTTGGAGTGCTGTCTCCGTCTCTTCTTCTTCTTCTTCCCTTTCTTCACCGCTGCTTGCCGCGTCACTGCTCTTCTGCGGCCTTTAGTCTTGCTTTGACACTGTCTTTACTGTGTGCGGCAAGGTCTTCGGTGATTTTCACCGATCGTCATTTTTCTGATGAGTTTTTGACAAAGAGTCGAAAGGGTGAGAGAGGGAGGCACCAGTGAGTCTTTCCTTGATTGAGGCCCCATAAACTGAAGGAACCCCGATTGTGCCATTTTTGTGTGCCACCGGCGTCTCGACGCGGTTCGTGACCATTCACCGCTGTTCTGCGTCGCCTCGGCCTCGGTGCAGTCTCTCTTCTGCCAGCGGAACCAACCTGCGGCGGTGGGTAAGCTCTTTTTCTCTTTTGGTTTATTTTTTTAGTTTTACTAACAATGGCTTGTGCAGTTTTGGCATTCTCGATCGGCTATAACCGAAAGGTTGAGAAGAGGAAGAAGATAATATTTTCTTTGTAATAGAGTTAGGCTTTATTTTCCGTTGTTTTATCCTGATTAATTGTAATAGTAAATAGAAGTTATAATAGTAAATAGGTCCTATAATACCCAAAGTTTAACGTCATTGTCAATTAGATATTCTATCCTTTAATTTTCAAATTGTAAATTGTGTATCCAAATCAAGTTTCCGTCTAATTTTTAGTTACTTGGTTTTATAAAACGAATATAGCATTTTAAGAATTTCTAATATTAAAAATAAGCAAAATTACTCATATTTTTAAGGTTGACATGTTAGTTTCAAAATTTTTCAATATTATTGTAATGATAAGAAATTAATTTAAGTACCTAATTATTGAAATCAAAAAACAAAATATCTAATTGACGTTAAAAACTTATAGAAATATACTATAATGCATATTAAATATATATATAATATTACATATTTTGAGCAAGAAATCCTTTTGAGAATATGTGGTGCCAATTGCGAACAAAGAGGTCATATCTTTTACAGAATATCAGAATTATGAAGCTCATACCACATATCTTGACAAAAGTGAAAACGAAAAATCAGAAACCCTTGTCACATATATAATCCATAAATATAAAAGGATACAAAAACAACTTTTTAAAGATAAGGGGACCATAACATTTCTTCTCACTAGGGAACACTAGTGAACGCCACCTATTACATATATATATATATATATATATATATTTGGGGGGTTGGGGGAGGGGGCGTTTGAAAGAGTACAGATTTTCGACCACCAGACAAAATAGTACTCCTTTCTCATCTCATAATTTCAAGATCCTCTTAATTATTTCACACCTACTAAGATTTCTAAAAGCAAAGAATTATACTCTTATTTAGAGCCATTGTTTAAGTGTCAATAATCTCGACACTTTCCTGCTTAAAGGTTAGAGATTCAACATTTACTTAATTAAAAAATTTATTTCTTTTTTTATAGAATTATCGTCTCTCTTTCATTTAAAATTATACTTAATTAATGTAATTTTCATAATGTACGACACCTCTTCCATGTAGAAGAAAAAAAGAGGAAAAAAACCTTTTATTTAATAAATATATACATATATTTTTTTTCATCTTTACGTATCTTTTTATTCATTTAATCATCCTAATTCCTATCTCTCTATTTAGGGCAAGAATCTGCCCGGTGATCATATTCACTGCATTCAAAGCATATTAAATGAAGGCTTATTTAGTTACGCTATGACGACTAATAAAAAAGAAGCTTACTTTCCTGGAGACTAGCTGGAACGTAGCGAATGCTATCTCTTATCTTATTTCCTTTTTCTCTCGTTCTAACAAATCTAGGATTTCTCCTACTAGGTTTCAGTTGGAATCGATGGGGGTGATGAAGTTCACTCATTAGGACGAGGCCGATACGATTATAAGGGTATAAAAGACACTTCAATTTAAAGATGGTCTTATTTTTAAAATATTTAATTCTTGTGCACAAGTTCAAAATAGCTAATTATATTTCTGATCGGAGGTAATACAAATTTTCTTAAAAAGTGCAAAGTATCTAAATTACCTTATATTATGAAAATTCAAAAAAAAAAATATCTTAATATTTTTATTTGTCACATTCTACTAATTTCTATATTTTTTTTACTCGCTACATTGTGAAAACAATGCATATTTAATTAACTTTTTCCCAATCTACCATCCCATTAAAAAAAATAACCTCAATATCTTTTACTCTTCTAACCTAGAAACTTATAGAAATGATAATGACACGATAGAAGAATTTGAAAAATATTTTAGTACAAATAAAAGAAAATCTAAAATTTCTTATTTTCTTAAACAATGTGATCCGAAAATGTCACCACCGAAGAAAAGTTGCCAAGTCCATCATAATTTTCAGCTTCATTTCATGAACTTAGCATATATTATATATGTACAAACACTACCTTGTGATGGTTACCAAACCATGGTATTAAAATTTTCCTCATAAAATCCATAAGAGCAAATAAATTCATCACTACCACTAAAAAGGGAATAATTAGGTGGAATATAATTATTATTTATGTTGCTGTAAAAATAATTGTCTGTCAAAAATGGTTCTGTCCAAAAACTTCCGCTTGAATATTCTTCAATTATCTCGGTTGATGATGATGATGATGGCAATGATAGAACTTGTAGTGAAGAATTTTCACACGGCTTCTGTAGCAGTGAAAATGCAGAACTTTCTAGAATTTCCTGAACAACGGGAACTTCATTAGAAGAAGAAGAAGGGTTTTCATTTTCTATTGCCATTTTTCTTCTCTTTCGAGTCCTTTGACGTTTAGAATGGGATTTATTAGAGCTTCTTTTTGATGATGATGTCTTGTTTTTTGAGGTTTTCTTGAGGGAAGTATGCCAATGGTTTTTTATCTCATTGTCTGATCTTCCTGGTAGATGAGTTGCTATTATCGACCATCTGTAAGATATTAAGAATAAATGTAAGAATATATTTCCTTGTCTAAATAAATATATATAGGGAAATATTTTGAAAATTATTATTATTATCTATAACAAATTTACGTTCGGCTCATTTTGTACATAAATTTTTAGTTTAATTCTCTGTAAATATTACAAAATTTTTAATTATCATAAATCACGACACTATTATATACATTTAGCATACATTTTATATGTGACTTGAATTTCAAAGTTAAAATAATACATTAATTGCAAGATGCATTTTAATAGCAATATAAAACTAATGCGAGGTTAGATACTTTTAAAATGAAAAAATCGCGTAATGTATATAAAAAAAATGAAATAAAAACGTAAATTTATTTTATTGAGGATAATAATGGATATTTTTGCTTTATTTGTTTATATTTGTTTAATGGGCATAGGATTACCTTTCTTTCATAATATATTTTTCTTAAAATTTGGGCCCTATTTAATGTTTGTAATATAGTAATTTAAGTCTAATATATCTAATAGAAATTCTTGAATGATAAAAAATATTTTAAATTAGAAAATTAATAATATATGAAATTTTCACATGGAATACATGTTAAAATTAAATGCAAAAAATTGTTTGGACACGTGTTTGTAGGAAAAAAACATGGAAAAATTAATTAATATTGTACCTGTTCCCTAATGATTCATGCAGTTTAATGATAAGTTCATCTTCTTCTTTGGTATAATTCCCTCTTTTAAGGTTTGGTCTAAGATAATTCATCCATCTTAATCTGCAACTTTTTCCACACCTTAATAACCCTGTAATTCATCACAAAGACAAATAGTTTGTAAAAAAAAAAAAACTTACATAAAAAGAAATAAAATTACCATAGTGAATAGCACATTGTAAATGTTGTAAAATGTTTAGTTAAAATATAAAGTTGTGTATAATAACGTCTCGTTAAAAATTTTGAATCAATTTATATCCCGAGTAGCCCTTTTTAGTGAGGTTCCGTCCATGATTTCTCTTTCCATAGATATTTGCCTAGTACTTACAGTTTGGTTCTATATATTGAAAGGCGAAACTTTTAATCTTTATAACTCTACCAAGTTGCCGACGTCTAAATGAGAGATGTTAATCATGATGATTTAATGATCTTACGAACTAGAAGCTCAGGACTTGGAATGCATAAATAGTCACCCCATATTGGAGAGTTTAAAATTCTCACGGATTTGAACCTTAAAAACCTCAAAACTAGTTAATTTACACGTACTATTCCTTTCTTTATTATTTTTTTCTTTTTTGAGAGGTATTCGATTCATTAATTTAAATTATCAGTAAATAAGAATTATTTTCAGAATCCATATTTCCATCCCAAAAAAAATTCCAAAAACCCCAAAGGATACATTTTGTTACTGAAAAAAGAATTCTTAATTTCAAATGAAGTACAACAGAAGAGCAACTTCAAGTAGAAAAAGGACATAAAGCAGCCATTTTTTCTGCAATGAAAAATTCTTGAGAGAAGTTTTTAAGGATAATTAAGGATCTTTTCTTTTTTTTAACTGAAATTCTTACCAGCAAATTTGGGAAGCTGACGCCAATTCCAGCAACCATATCTGGTAACATAAGCAATTAACTTTCGATCTTCTTCAGCTGTCCATGTTCCTTTTCTAATTCCAGATTTATCACAGCAAGGAGTCCTCACCATTTTTTCTGGGTTTGTTTTTCAAGAAAAATTTCAAGATTTTTTCTTTTTTAAGTACAAAGTGAAGGGGAAATTCAAATGAGAAACCCTTTTATATAGACTTGGAACGATTTGGCCCTTTGAATTGGAGTCAAGATTAGTCTACAAAAGTAAGACAAGTAAAACGTGTTACACATGTTCATACAAAATTTTTTCACACTTAGGGCCTGAAAATGGAGTTCCAACCAAGAAGCTTCATTTCTAACTTTTTTTTTTCCATAAATCTTGAAACTATTATATCTTGGCCTTGGAAATATATTGGGATAATTTATGGATTTCGTTTTTTTATTTGTCACATTGTATAAATTTTTGTATTTTTTATTTGTCACGTTATAAATAAAATGTAATATATGATAAACTTTTCTCCCATTATACCTTTCTATAAAAAAAAAAAACAAATTTCAACGCTTTTAAGTTTCTAACATTGGAACTTTTAGAAATAATAATGAGGAGAGAGAGAGAGAGATTAATTTGAAAGGTATTCTAGTGTATATAAGAAAAAAAAACATATAAAGTTCTGTATTTTCTTAATGAATATAATGTCCAAAATGTGACAATTAATAAAAAAATGAGGATATTGAAATATAAATCATTTTAGACTTCAGTATAAAAACTAAGAATATTGAAAATAAAACAAGTTTTAAAACAAAATATTCTTGTAAAGACAAAAAAAAATGTAATATATACTCATTAAAAAGTGTAATATAACTTATATTCTTAACCATCTTATAAATACTCTAAAATAATTTATATTTCCGACTGGAATAGTAGCTCGATTAGTACAACTTCTTTATCTGAATTCTTTTACAATTAGGAGGTTCAAGTGAACAAGACATCTATGCAACAAAAGTCGACTACTAACTTAGTATTTCTTAGGGAGTTTTATATTCTTCTTCAGAAGATTCTGAACTGAATTTATTAAGCCAAATTAAGGTCCAAACACTGGTTTTTTAAAAAATAATAATAAAAATAAAAAAATAAAATAGACCTATTAATTGATTGAATTTTGAAGACATTCAAGGGTACAAGGCAAAATTATAAGGCCTAATTACTATTTTTCGACCAGTCCATGTGAAACTATATGGTTCATTTCATGGTACACATCATTTTCTATATGTTTTTGTTCAAAGTTTTGATTCACAAAAGAGAGGGACAGCACAAAAGTTTTGACTCTGCGAAAATGTATGTTATATAAGTTATCAATCGATATTCTAGATGTGAATTAAGGAAAATGTATACTTTTAAAAGAGAAATTATTATAAAGAAATGGTAATAATGAGGATTTTGAATAGTAAAAAAGAAGTGAAAATCTTTGTAATATTACCTTTACAATATTTAATTCTTCGAATTTGTTTGTTAAAGATTGAATTATCTTTTTATGATTTAATATCTAAATACAAGAATAGTATAATAGAATATTATACAGAAAATGTTATATGAGATCATACTGAAAGATTAATAAAAAGCATATCGTGGAATGCATCAATGGTTGAATCTATATTAAAAGACTTTGGCTATATTCTCTCTCAATAAAAATAATTAGGTAATCAATATTTAAAAAAGTCATAATCTATCGTATTTCTTAACTTAGTATTGACAATCTTATTTTCTAATTTAATATTGATAATATTTTGTTGGAGATATTACATCAGTATGTGATTCTCTTACATTGAGGGAGGGTGTTGGAGATATTATAACTTGAATACTTTGTATTATACTAAGGATACTTTGTAGTCTATAAATAGTATATCATAATGAATAAGAAGACAATCAAGTGAAACATTCAATATTACTCTTTTCTGCGCCCTAAATTTCTTAACATGTGTATAGATGAATAATTTGAATAATGATGTTCATGCATTTCTTTAAAATATTATTTTTTTTAAATAGTTTTAAATTTATTGATATTGAATTATTTATTTTAGATATTTATTAACTTAGGCTTAATTGATTGGGCTCAAATAACAAAAATGTTAATTTTGAAGAAAATAAAGAAAAAATGTTCATTTTGATCCTTAAACTTTAATCAAATTTATCACTTGGTCCCATAACTTTTCTTTTTCCAGCCATTATGATCCTAAAAAATATGTATTACAACCAAACTAATCTTTTAATCCTATGAAAGACGAACCACTTTGATTTATTTGTATTTTTGAAGGATCATAATGGCAATTAAAAATTTGTAAAACCAAACACTAATGGATCTAGCACAAATTATTAGTGAGGGCACGAGGCATATTTAGATAGAGTTTGAATGTAAATTTATTATAAGATCTGAAATTTGAAATTTCATTTTTATCTACAACAATTCTTATTACTACTAACTTTCATGAAATTCAACACTCCCATTATTACATAATATATAAGATATTTTAAGGTACATATATACTCCCTCTAATTCACAATAAATGTCTTTTTTTCAAGTTATGTTTTGTTTCATGATAAGGGTTTTAATTTTTTTAAAATAACTACTTTCTAAGAGCATTTATTACTAAATTTTTTAATTTTATCCGCTTTTTCTCCTTATTTATTTATCTGATCTCTATTTCTTATATTTTTCTCTATATATTTATGAAAGACATATAAGATAACTTGTGTAAAATACTTTATTGATTTCAAAACATCCGATATCTGTACAACGAGTTAGAATGATACTTATCTTTAATCAGATGGAGTATTCAAAATTTATGTCATACCTTTAATTAATAAGAAGAGTTAAAATATTTAATAATTAAAACTAAAATTTATTTACAAAACAATATAAATAGAATAACAAATTTTAAAAGATATACACAATTTTATAAGTAAAATTTTATCAAAAAGTTAAAATATACTATATACTTTATGGGGTTTTCACGTGCTAGTAGGGGCACATGTCCCAACTTAGATCCGTCTACAAGATTAAGTGATTAAATTAGTCTAACTTTTAAGTATCAAAATGGCAATTTTTTTTAAATGAATAACTTTTTTTATATAGGAAACAAAATAATTTAAAATTTTGAGAGGGGCAGCTGGTCCACGTTCGTGGAACCCTCTCTATAAGATGTGGGACTCAAAGTGAAAAATAATTTTTTTTAGAATTAAAGGATATCCAAATATGCCCAAACAAAGCTAAATACTCTTATGTATACGTTTAAATTTTCTCCCAAATAACCAAACTAAAAACATGCATTTCCTCAAATAAAAACTAAAAAATATTCCAAGTATATCCGAATTAATACCACTTTAGTAAATAAAAACACAACATGATTCTTCTCAAAAAGGAAAAAAATATAAATATTAAAATTATTCATAGCCATTTATAAGTCAACCAATGCAATATTGAAACTTTGCATTTAGCTTTTAATTGCATTTTCTTTTAATTTCTTTTTTGTGTGGTGCATATAAGAGAATTATAAGACCATACAAGTCTTTCCTTTAGTCCCTTTCATGAAAAAAAAGAAAGCAAGAACACTTTCCTTTTGTATTATATCTTCATCTTATGGTTGTGGTTTCAAGTATTTCTTATCAAGAGTTTGATTTCCATTAAAATTGAGATACGATTCCGTGTATCATTTTATGTACCATATTTTTTTTATAATATATTTTTAAATTTAAAAAAAAAAATATCAAATTAGAAAGTATGATAAAGAGTGATACACAAAGTGATATAGAAAATCTGATCCCATTAAAATGTGATCTCAATATTTTAAAATTTTGTATTTTTTTTCTCACTTTCCCTCATCAATTCCCTACATTTTTGTTCATTAATTTGAGATACTTTGTTGGAAAATATATATTCCATTTCTAAGTTTGATTTTCTACTAAAAGAGTAACGGTTATCAATTTATTTAAAAGCAATTTGATGAAAATGATAAATTTGATTGGAAATCCATAAAAGTGAATCAAGTTTATACTAGTACATTATACTACTTTTAACCTGAGGCATACGTTAATATTAATTATTTTTTATTTTAAGATATAAATTTATTTAAATTTTATAAGATTTATTATGCTTAAAATATCTTATATAGTACATTTTATTTTATATATTTTATGTATATTAACGTGTGCTTCTAAAACATACGTAAGACGGACTCTTTGAACACAAATTAAAGGCGGACAAAAGTAAGGTCAAAAGTAAAGTAAAAAGTTCATTTACTTTATCTTTTTAAGCACAACATTTTGGAAAATGCTAAACATTTATGAGTGGGACTAATTGTAGGAAAAATTTCTTAAAATCAATAAAAAGCCAAACACTTTGATAAGGGAATAAATGGCTAAAAGCCTTATGTTCTTTAAGCCTAAGGAGAGTATGTTTTAACTCTTATGGTTTTCTTTTTGCATTTTTTTTACCCAATTAAATTAATTTAATAAAATCTAAAAAAAATACAAGGTTTATGTTACTTCCTTTTCAAGATTTTAAGACTTTTAAGATTAATTGATATCAAATTTTGTGAACACATTGAGTATCAAATTTTAAGACTTTTCAATGTTACTTCCTTTCATTTGATAAAGACACCATTCAAAATGGTGACCTTAGTTTTGGGGTATACTTGTAGGAGTTTACTTTAGTTTATTACTACTCTCTTTGTTTTTTTTTTTTTTTTGCTAGTAACATTCTACTAGTCCACAAGAAGAAAAAGTCTAAATTTTATATTTTTTTACACGATATAATACCTAAAATGTGATAACTAATAAAAACGAAATGAATTTTACTTTTTTTATCCCATAAAAACGGTCCTAATTTCTTTTTTCTTTTATCCCAAATTATGGTCTTATTTTCATTTATATATGTTAGTTAACATGTTAATTTTCTTGTACGCCCCTCATTATTTTGCATCTTAATTATTAAAAATTTTCACTTCCCAAAAAATATTAGTAAAACGCACAATTTTAATAATCTTATACCTATTTTTGTAAAGTTTAAAAACACACTTCTTCCAAACTAAGCTGCTATTTAAATGCACCTTGTTTTAATACTAATGTACCTCTGTCATAGCTCATTTTCTAGCAAAAATCGTTCTTAATACTTATGTAACTCTAACATAAACAAAAAAATATATCTTCTGATATAATTCGTGCTATTTTTTTTTATATTAATAATATATAAACCCTTTTTCCCCTAAAAAAAAAGGCACCTTGTTTTTGGTGGAGGTCACTATTGAATAATTGAAAAGTCATTTCTTGGACCAAAAGGCAAATCCCTCGCCCTCAGGGCCTCCACCAGACTGCCCGACGCCCAGGTGGAGGATGTAGTGCGCACAAGGAACCACCTCCCACATTGGAGAAATTGAATTCATACACTGCCGCTGCCAGAATTCAAAACTTAGCTCTTGGACCAACTCTGTAACCTCAGAACTAACTGAGCTACGCCCATGTCGGCATTGAAAAGTCATTCCTGCTTCTATATATGTTGTTAGATATATTCCCCTTTCTGTTGCAATCCAAAGAGCAACTTTGTTATCTTCTGTTTTGTTTCTATACATTTTTTCAACTGTTTCAATTTTGTTTTCAGAATGATATATATATTAATTTTTTTTACATTTTAATTACAATCCATTTTAATCAATATAAATATGAGAAAAATATACATTTTTTTTGTTTTTTAATTAAATCATCACAACCACAAGTGTATTATTATAGTCCAAAATTTAGGAATATAAATGGAACATTTTCCATTAGTTAAACTTTTTTCCCAATATTCACAATTGGAGAAGTACTATATATGTATCCTAGGAGAGTAAAAATTGGTCAAGAAACAATCTAAACAATATATATTGTGTTGACCCAAAATAATTATTTTCGACCCTAACTATTTCTGATTAAAAATTAAACTCTATAAGTACTGCAAAAGGCGAATTCAGTCTAACCCCAAGTACTTAACAGTCACGCTCTACGTGGGATCTGTAAATTGAGTCTAGAAAAGATGTGTACTCTTAGTTAGTGACTGACTCCTCTCAGAAGTAAAGAAAAAAAAGAATGTGTGTGGTCCAACAACTTGACCATTTCATTTAGAATTCTCCACATGACACGTCAAGTGAGAAGTCTTGAATTATGTTTGGAATTAACCAATGATTCTCGTAATATCGAATTACCAAAAAACTTATTTAATTCAAATTATACCAAAATTTTGTTGATTTTTTGGACGGTGGATTCAAAATACCTACTAATTTTCATAATCTATATCCATCTATGTCCCAGCTCTCCCCAAGTTCATGTAATAAATCCAAAAGTGGGGACGTTTCTGGCACTCAAATCCTCTGTAACATTTCCTGTAATATTTCCTTTCATAATATGTTTTCTTCATTAGAGTTTATCCTTTTTCTTTAAGGTTTATCTTTTATTTGGTAGGTTTTATTAATAAAATATACCAAATTAGAAATATTACAGATAGTATTATAGAAAATATTACAGAGTATTTGAACCGAGGTTTCTAAGACACCTCATAAATACTTAACAACTTAATAGGCAAAAATTAAAGTAAAAGAAAATATGTCTATGTTTCACACCTGGTCTGAACAAGACCTAATGTGTTTTGATTTTTGAACCACGAAGATCTTTTGGCCATTAATTCTGGTCGGACCCCTCTTTTTAATTTTGTCGAAAGAAAAGAAAGATGCCAAATTTATTTTCACACTTACCTTTTGTCCCATTGTTTTCCTTTGGATTTATACCACCAATGATTTCTTTGGTTTACTCCATTTTTGCTTTTGTTACAACCACCCATAAAAATGCTTACACAGCATGGTTAAGAGGCTGATTATCCATGGTGATGTCACTAGATGGTGATGTCACTAGAAAGTTTTCAATTAATTTAAGAGAAGATAATATAAAATTATTTAGGGAATAGAATGTTTGATTAATTCAGTAGAGATTGTACAAGACGACGATGGTAGCATAAAGCTGGTTAAGGAAGGGAAACCTAGCCATGCATTGGGGTACCACCTCATTGCCGCTTGTATTATATTTCTGTTATGATTGGGACTGTAAATGGATCCAGACGGGTACAATATTCTTTGTACTATATTCAGACTCTTATAGTGAAATATGAACCTAAATTCATATCCAAACTCATTACGTATCTTGAGTAGAATCTGAATATACTCGTGCTCATCTGCCATTTTTCTATTTAGTTATGATCACTTAGAAAAAAAACAGGTTTGAAGTTTGATAAATACGGGGAGAATGAACATGTAATGAAGAAACTAGATGAGGTTATTCTACGTCTATAATGAGGCCTATCAAACTTCAAGGACAATCTTGTTGTTTTACTCGGTGTTAGCTCAAGGGTCAGTTATGCTTTGTTGATTTTGATGATGAACGAAATCGGTTTGACATGTTTTAACTTTTATTTTATTTTTTTAAATCAGGTGTCTCTAGTTCAGTTAAAGTTTAAGTTTAAGTTTAGCGACAACAAGAGCAAATAAGAATTAAGTGCTGAGTTGGAGATTTGTAGGGACTATAGAGTATACACGAGCACCAAAAGAGATGATTTTTCTCAAAAAAACAAAAATAAGGCACTTATCCTTTGTATTTGTGCTCCCTTCTCTCTCTCTCTCTCTCTCTCTCTCTCTCTCTCTCTCTCTCTCTCTCTCTCTCTCTCTCTCTAAGTTGAACATCTAAACGTGGCTTACCTTCAACTTTTTGAGAGTTAGACCTTATTTGATAAAACTGAAATTGAAGTTTAAAGTATGAAGTGTTTAAGTTTTGAATTTTAAATCTTAATTCTGAACGTTGAATTAATTAATAAGCACTAATTATATGAAAAACATGTAATTATTTGACAAGCAATAAGCATATATCCAAATTTCATAGTGAAACTAAAAAAATTTACTTAAAATTTATAACTACAATTAAGCACATCTCAAATAAGTGATTTATAAAAACTGTTATCAAACGTATTTAAATATTAAATATTTAATAATATCTATCATCAAATACATTTAATTCAATACGCTCTTAACTAATTAATTTTAAGTGATAAATTAATTCAATAAATAAGACCTTACATAATACATTTAGATTGAGTTTAAAATCCAAAATTCTTTTATTTTTTATGTTTTGAACCTGATTTTTTCCAAAAAAACAATTTACTTTACACGAATTTCAAGTAAAAAGTCTTTACTTAATTTTTTTCAAAATTAAATCCAATCCAAATCCATTTTCCTTGCCTTGTAAATGTTGTTGAGCTTCTCATGGGACTGTGGCCCAATAATACAGTTTCTGGCCCATTTATGGAAGGCTTGCTTGGGTCGAAAAAATGAGAATGTTGCGACCCGACTTGAAACCAAATTCATTTTAGAATTTATCTTTTAAATTCTATATAATTTTTATTAATAAAACTATTATAAATAGTGTGTACTAAAGAGTGTATTAGAGGATGTAGTAAATGAGCCTAATCGGTTTAAGAAAGGCAATGTTAAAGTGAACTTATCAAATTGAATTCCAACTGCTTCCGTTTTTTCGACTGAAATCTTCTAATACACTCTTTAATACATATTTTTTATAATAGTTTTGTAGCACAAAAAATAAACCATAAACTTTAAAAGATAAACCCTAAAGGAAGGTTACTATCAAAGAAAGTATACTAGAGGGTGTACTAGATGATCTTTAGTACTTTTTACTTGTCACGTTGGGGTTATAAGGTAATATTTGTTGAATTTTTTTTATTATATCCTCTCATTAATAACAATTTTCAATATTTTTTTATTCTTCTAACATGGAAACTAGTATAATAATAGTAACGAGGAAATAGAAGATTTTGAAAGGCATTCTAGTCTATACAAGAAAAAATATTTAAAATTTCGTATTTTCTTAGATAGTGTTATATCCAAAATGTGACAAACGAAAAAAAACAGAGGGAATAATATTATGAACTTTTGTAATAAAGTTCATAAAAAAAAAATATATCCCCTCTCTTTCAAAATAAGTAGTATCTTTTTAGAAGTTAAATTTTGTTTTGTATAAGCGGTTTGGATCGTTTGTACCAATTTCTGTACCATTCACTATACCACTTCCTATTTTTAGTATATTTTATTTATAAAAATTATAGAAAAAGATAAACTTTAAAGAAAAAATATATTATAAAAGAAAAGTGATACACAAAATGGTACAAACGATTCTAGGTACATAATAAGTGTTTTTTTACAACTAACAACAAACATTTATTATACTTTCTTTAATTTTATCCTCCTCTCTCTTTATTTATTTCTTTTATCTCTTTTCTTTTATATTTCTTTTTCTATATTATGAAAAATATATAAATAAAATGTGTTTTTAATGTCAAAATCTAATATTTATTTGATAAGTTAAAAAGAGACTTATTAAAAAAAACACTAAAGATAGCACTTAGCATTGAGGATTAGCTACAAATTTGTAAGTTCCGATGAAATTAAATTAGTAGATGGCATCCCAAAAGCATTTTTCTAGTAGACCTTGTTACATACAAGAAGGCTTTTTGTCTTCATTTTCTAGAAGATACGAAAATGACATTCTTGGTACCAAAATGCGAAATTCCTTGTAGATTGTCCGACGTCCAAGTGAAAGATGTAAATCATGAGTACCGGAGGTCAGGCACTGGTGCGCATAAGGAACCACCCCCCACATTGGAGAAGTTGAAATTCACACACTGTCGCTATCAGCATTTGAATCTTGGATCTTGATACCAACTCTGCAGCCCCAGAAACAATTTAGCTACGCTCATGCAGGTCCCAAGTGACATTCTTTCTAAGTTTTAAGGTGGGGTTCGTTATTCAAGATGTACGATTCTGATTAATTTGGACTTGAATTATAGAACAGTCACAAAATTTGATTTTTATTTAAGAAATTAGATTTAAAATTTTAGATTTAATTTATATTTACACGCACTTGTAGCATTTGGCATGTAGACGTATATGCATTACTAAAATTAATAATATGTGTGCTATTATATACTCTCTCCGTTCTATAAAGATAGTTTTATTTCAATTGTCAGATAGATTAAGAAAAAGTTAGTTACACTAACAAATTTTTGTTTCTATTATACCCTTATTTAAATACTTCCTCCATTTCATATTATCTGTCACATTAAAACATAACACAAGTATTAAGAAAAATTTTCGAGTGTGAACTTATTTGAATTGTTTCTAAGTATTATATTGTACCATCCTATAATAACTAAATAAGGGTAAATAAGGGTATATATGTAAAATATTTATTTAATACTCTCTTGATTTACTAAAGTAATATTTTAAAACGGAAAAAAAATATATATATATATATATACTCCATTTGTCCTCAAGAAAACAACCGAAACACTGGCATTTGCCTGCCGGCCTATGCAAGAAGGAAAAAAAAAAAAAAAAAAGGAACCTTTCTTTCATTTTTCTCCCTCAAAAATTCCACCCCTTTTTTTGTCACTCTCTCTCTCTCTCTCTTCAAAACGGCCATATTTATTCCATACTTCTTTGAAATATTAACGAAACAATAATAACCCAACAAAAATGAAGAACAGATTTGCCCTCTCATGTTTTCGACCCTATGGAATCGAAACAGAAGACTCTGATATTGCAGTTTCAAATGAAAAGAAGAACGAAAAAAAGATTATTCCTCGAAGAAGAAGTTGTTCAAGAAAAGCCCTTTCTCCTCCTTCTCTCAAATCCCTCTTACTCGGGACTTCACCGGTAAATCAATCAAAATTCTCTCTTAACCCTTTTTTACTTTCATTTTTTTTTATTTGACACTTTATTTTTACTTTTATTTGTGGAAATACAAAATTTTTAATAAATTCTTTTCCGAATTACACTCTTCCATTGAAAGTTCAACCCGTTCTTTAGTATTACATGTATTATTATTGATGTGAAGGATATTTTAGTTTAGGTGAGAAAAATATATAGATTTTTTCTTGGATAAAACTTAGTTTTGATTATTTTTATGTGTTCTATAGGGAATTATGATTTAGTTCACTTCTTTTTTTTTTTTTTTTAATCTAGAAAGATTAATTGAAAGAGGGTTGAGTTCTATTTTTATGGAATGATATAATTATAGCAGTCCATTGAATTATACCACTTTTATTTATATTATTTTCTCATTTTTTTTACTTGTTACATTTTAAAAATAATACAATATTTAATGTTTTTTTTCATTATATCTCCATTTAAAACAATTTCAATTTGTTTTAATCTTCTATTTTTTAGGTAGAAACTTGTAATGAGAAGGAAGAGTTTGAAGGACATGTTTATCAATAAAAAAATATTTAAAAATTCTTTATTTAGAAGTAAAAAGACTATAAATATGCATAAAGTGTGAAAAATAAAAAAAAATACTAAGTTTTTGGATTATAAACCTAATTTTGATCATTTTCTATTCTTTGTTTTCAACAGGGAATTAGGGTTGGTGATGGAAAAATTCGTCAAATAACATTCTTACAAGGCAATGAAAGTACAAACATGATCAACAAGGGATCAAACGACGACGTTAATGATCAACAAGTTAATTCTTCATCTTCATCCTCTTCAACAAATTCAACTACCTGTTCTACTACAAGTTCTTCTTCAACAGAATCAGAAGATGATCCAAAGATAGTGAAAAAAAGGACATTTTCAAGATCAAGATCAAATTCATTTGATCAAAAGAAAAGGCCAAAAACAAACCCCAAGAATAACACTTATTGTTCAAAACAAGATTTAGATTTTTTTGCCCTTTATTTGATCATTTTAACTTTAATTGCCAGAATTTTATTGGGCAAAGTTTTGGCTATAATATTTATATCATTATTTCTATACATTATCCCAAAGGCAATGAACTCTTCTTATAAGGCAATGGGGAAAGAGAAGACATCAAAGGAAGAAAAAGAAGAGAATCATAATGGAAGGACTGCTTTTTTTATGTGAAAAAAGGGAATGAATTTTACAATTATTTCTCTGTCTAATTTAAAGCTTTGGCTTAGAGTAGGAAATGAGTGTTAAATTCATCTCATTTTCAACTATTTTTGGGAAAGGGTGCATCAAAAGTATTACTGGTATTTACAACTCTTCTTTAATGTGTGTAGTACGATCACCTGAATATATTTTTTTTATTCAAAAAAGTATCTCTCGCTTTTTTCTATATATCTTACCTTATTGGAATTATATAATTATCAAGAAATTTTTATTAGAATTATTAATGAGAGTTAAAGGGTAATTGGGTCTATTTCTTTTTTAATTTAGACAATGTAATTGTTTTCTTAGTTATTGTGACATATCTTAAAGCGACACTTAATATGAAAGGAAGATAATATTTTCTTTGACATCAAAATTTGTCTTTTTTTTGGAGTTTTATGATAGTCTATTTATGAGCAACGCTAAACGCTTTAAAATTGAGGCGTTTTTGTCTAAATTAAAGGGTAAAAGGGTCTTTTTTTACGCATTATGTACTTATAACAGTAAAGGGACAAAATATATTTTTCTTTGATTTTCCAATTATGCCCTTTGATTAATTTTTTGCCTCAACCTTGAAGCCGGTCTTTCAAGTGATTTAAACTAAAAATGTCTCGACCTTAGACAACTTTAATCCTCAACAATATATCGAAGATAAAAAATAACATTTAATCTTTATCTTATCAAATAAATAATTCATCACCCTTGTGTCGTCTTGATCTAGAGTTCTTGATTGTTTCATTTTCATGAATTTCACGTCCTTTATTGCCAAACCCAAACCTTTCGCAAATCAAAATAGGTCGCCTCCCGCCTCAGCTTCGCAGATGGGAGGAAGGCGTGAATTACAAGTCGGACCAATTTGCGAATAGAGCGAGCTCTCGCTAGCTCGTCCAGTGGAAAGAGTTCCCTCCTGGTTCTCATTGGCATAACGCTCTAATTCGACTAGCTTGAGAAAGTTGGGAACCGTCAGTTACCTTTTGAATCAAAGAGTAGGGATTTCTTTTTACTGGGATTTCCTTAATCATAGCCGAATCCCTCTTCCCTTGCCCCCAAAACATTTGGAAGGAATGCCGCCCTTAGCGACCTTTAAGTGCCTTCGAGACCAAGAAACTAGTTCTTCTTTTTTAGTTTACATATGGTGGTGTTGAAAAAGTTTATGATAATATGCTTATCATTTTGTATTCTACTTTATACCTTTCTCTAAAAGCATTTTTGGGCACATCTCTATTATTATATGCTTGCAAACTCCCATAGTTTTGGCCAAACATATCACCTATTTGCCCAAAGATACTAAAATAATAATAATAATAATAATAATAATAATAATAATGCAATCTTTAAAAATTGCTAGGAATTGTATAATTGATGTATAACTTGGGAGAATGGGGACAGCCTAAGATCTTCTAATCACTAGTATATATTCTTTGGTATTATTGTTTAGTATATTAATTATTATAGATAGAAAAATATGATTAGTTCAAATGCATTAGTTCGGTTTTTTTCTACTGTTAGCCTTTTTTTCTGCAAAGACTACTAAAGTGGGCCGCTAAACATATCATATGTGGTAGATAACGCACCTGTTTATTATTTGCCACATCATCCTTCTATTTATTTTTTTTAAAAAAAAGTCTTGTAACAGAATTTGAACTATTGACCTTATAAAGATTAAAATATAAAAGACTTACCAATAGACCACCATAAAATCTTATTTAATAAGTGCATGGGATTTTATTTAATAATAACTTACTTACTTATTCCAATATTTACCAACTTCAATCATTTGAATTTTTAATTAGAGTAAAATTTTCGTTTTGTGGTTGTTCCACCCTGCTTTGGCTCGAATGAAAGACTGCTCCTCTGTTTAATTTTCAAATTGGTGCCATAATTTTTTTAGTTAATAAGAGAGAAAGTATTAGAAGATTACAAAAACGTAAATTAAAAGGAAAATATGACGTTTTTGTAGGAACGCTTGGTGGAAACTGCCTTCAGTTTCGACGCGTAGATCTTGAAAAAGTACACAAAATGCCCACAAGAATCGCCTTAATCAGACGTCCGAATACAAAGTTATATCCCGTCAAAGTTTTCTACTATACGAGATAATTTTTTCCCTCGAAACACGTTCGAATCACTTTTCAACGATGCCATTACGTTTATCTTTACGAGAACCATCAAAACGACTGGTCATATGCGTTAAACGAACATCCGATTGCAGAGTTATTCATGTTTCAAGTTTTCTAAAATTCTAATCAACATAAAAAAATAAAAAATAAAAAAATTTGATGTGGCTGATAACGCACAAACGTTATGCGTTATCCGCCACATCGGCGGATTAAGGAAAAAACTTGAATTAAGTGATCCTAATTAATAACTCACAATCATTATGTGTTATGACCAAATTACGAATAAAACAAATTTAGGGCCACTTTAATAGCTTTTTCAGAAAAAAAAGACTAATAATAGAAAAAAAAAAAAAACCATCATTTCCCTTAAAATAAAAAATGGCAAAAATAAAATTATTTTTCCATAACTAATATATTATCACCTCACTCTTTTTATGGTTTCTTGCTCTTCTAATCTCAGCCATTTTTTATAATTACAGGTGGAAGAAAGGCTATTATCTACTGAATTTTTTAATATTTTTTTATCAACCTACTAAATCTTTAATTGAATTAATAAATATTTAAAAAAAAAACCTATTATTTTTTACTTTAGCACTTTCTCAGCACTAAAGAGGATATTATTGATTTTTCCACTTCTTTTTCTTTGTGCAAATAATTTGGAGGAAATGCTATTTAAAGGTTTTTTTCAAAGAAGAAAAAAAAAAACCTTTAAGTTTACATGCAAGCATAAATCAATAAATGTATACGCACATGATTTTTTATTTTTTTTTCAAAATAAATAGTTATATTAAACAACATAAAATAAATTACACGAACGGATAAAAGACAAATTCTTAATAACTATGATAATAAACAAATTCTTTTAGAAATATAGTCCAAGAAATTACACGAATGAATAAGAGACAAATTCTTTAAGTAATAAACAAAATTTTTAGAAATATAGTCCAAGAAAAGCAAAATAATTCACTTTTTTCTTTTATTATAAAGAGAACCTTCTTCATCAACATAATGAACACCTCTAAATTCCAAACCACTATAAACACAAAATCAAAATGGAAATATTGCTTAAATACAAATATCTATAGCCTACTGCAGAATTAGAGCTATGCATTAAGGCAAAAATCCAAAACAGATCATTTCTCCTCTAAGGATCAAAACCTTTTAGATGATGATGATGATGATGACTAAGAACTTGAATTCTTGCTTTGCATTTGTGAAGTTTGGTTGGATGATGATGATGATGATTCAGTGAAGAAAACTATGTGTTCTTGATTCTCCACAAACACTAAAAGCGATCGCGGTAACACAGGCAATTTCACATCCAAGATACCCTCAAGGATTTGAACTACTTGACCCATTGATGGCCTATTGTTTTCATCATCTTGTATGCACCAACAAGCAATTTTACATAATCTTGAAATCTCTTCTTCATCAGCTATCCTATTCAATCTAGGGTCCAATATGCCAAGTATGTCACCTCCATCCACAACAACTTTTGCAGCCCAAGTAGGAAAGAATGTTGTCGTTCCATCTATTGAATGCTCAGAGTTTCTCTTACCGGAAATGAATTCAAAAAGCATCATTCCATAGCTGTAAACATCAGCTTTGGTTGATATTGCTACTCCTGATATCCATTCCGGAGCAAGATATCCTCGTGTTCCCCTTATAGTTGTTAGAACTCGGCTAAAATCACGCCCCATTAGCTTTGCTAGACCAAAATCTGCAACTTTAGGACAGAATTTAGCATCTAGAAGAATGTTTTCTGGCTTTATGTCACAGTGAATGATGCAGCCCCTACATTTCTCGTGGAGATAAGCCAAGCCTCTAGCTGTTCCAAGAGCAATTTGGTACCTTGTTCGCCAGTCCAAGACCTGAGAATCGTTCTCATGGAAAAGATGAGCATCTAAAGAACCATTTGGCATGTACTCGTAGACCAACAATTTCTTAGTACCCTCAGAGCAAAATCCACGAAGCCTTATGAGATTCACATGTTGGATTGTCCCAATTGTGCTGACTTCTGTTCTGAATTGCTTCTCTCCCTGGCTGATGCTTTCTAACTTCTTCACCGCTATGACACTTGAATCGGGCAATGTACCTTTGTAGACAGAACCAAAACCTCCCCCTCCTAGTTTCTCTGAGAAATTCTTGGTTGCATTCTGCAACTCTTTGTATGTAAATGACACAAGTGGGTCCTCAGCAGCTGTTCCACTTCCAACAAGTCTTCTTTGGCGCCGCCAGATCACAAGCCAGATAACACCTATGAGGACCACAGCAAAAGCAACAGATCCCAAAACAGCACCTATCACAATCCCTTTGTTATCTTTTGCAGTTGAAAATTCAGAGGTAGCAAGTCTGAGATAAAGTTTCCTTCCAATATTACCATCTGCTGTAGAAAGTTTTTGGAGATTCAAGAGTTCCCCGTTCCAGATTGAACATGCATTGCTCTCATAAGCATAAGCAGTGCAAGAGCAACTACTAAGACAGGCAGACTCACATTCTCCAACACTTCCAACTGCCACGGCCTGAGAATCCTCGGGTAATCTCATCTGATCCAATACCCAGAACTTGTCTCTCTGCCCTCTACTACTGCTATTATTTTCGCATTGCAGCTTTGTGACTCTTACACAGCCACCAGAAAAATCATTCCTATTCCAGTCCTCATCAGAATAACGCTTAAAACCAGGCAAACAATCACAGGATGGCAATGAATTCTCGTTACAAATCCCAAATGCACCACAATAAGCATAAACATCACACTGTTTTCTTGGTTGTGCCCAAAACATACTCCATGGCTGGTTACTATCCAACCACGTACGCTGCTTAATTTGACCAGAGACATCCATTACGAATCTAGTTATGATTGCCGGGTTATACAAGATATACGTAAGATAAGTCTCATTCTCATTATCAACAAAGCTAAAATTATATATAGTGTTTCTATTCAACTCAGGTATTGAGCTGAAAATACGCCCATTCCACTCTCCACTACTCCAGTATAACCTAGTCTTATTCCACTTCATAATACATTCCTTTTTGTCTAAGAGTAACTCAAGGGAGAAAAGCCCTGGTGCAGGATCTTCAGAATTTCTCCAAGAAGTAAGCAAGTGCTTTGTCTTTGTAATTTTGTTATATGAAAGTTTAGCACCAGGTAACAATGTATCAGTTGGGTTATCAAAACTTTGCCAAATTGGTGTTTTAGAATTAATATTTTCCAACCCATCAATCAACTTAAAATTCCCATCATCAAGAAGAACAGCCATCAAAGAAGTTGAATTTGTGGAGGTTACATTAGTAGACCAAATTAGAGTATTAGACTCATCCAAAAGAACCAAATTTCCATCTTGAATCTTGAGATGTGATGAATATTTATCAGATACAGGATTAACTCTATTTGCAACCCAAACAATAGCATGCTCTCTAACTTTCTCATACCATATGCCAATATAATAATTGGAAGACTTACCTGGTTTAAAGAAACCAAGCTTAAAGTTCCCACCTTTAGAAACAATGGTTTGATCCCCAGAAAGAGATTGATTTGCAGAAATACTATCAGCTGCAAAAACAAAATGGGCCATCAAAATAAGGCATAATAGAAGCAAAAAATACATCAAATAGAAGCTCTTTCTCATTTCCATGGCTGCAACTAAAAATTGAGTCTTTGCCCTCTTCAGAAAATGCAAAAAGATCCCTTGAGCAATTGGCTTTTGGTCTTCTCTTCAAGTCAACTAGAGTAGAAATATCTTCTCAAATCAAGTTCGACATTGATTGACTGCCCCCATCTCGTGGACCCTTTGGAATTAAGCGTCTTTTTCTTCTAACAACAACTTTCGCCATCCCAAAATTCTCACACTGTTCCGGTAAATCTGACTCCTCCCGCGTTGAACATTGAATATTGGAGCTTCGTTGGACTCTCATTCTTGCGCCAGCTATCATCTCCCTTACCTTTTGGAACGGGGCTGTGCCCATTTTTTTTTTTTTTTTTTAAATCAGTCCATTTCAATTTAATTGCAGCTTGTATATAATTTTTCACTTTTATTATTAACTCAATATTTGAAACTTATCAACTAATCTAAAAGGAATCGAAAGACATAAGCTTGAGGAATTGTGTTATCTAACTGTACACTTCTTGTCAAACTGTTTAAACATCTGTTGCTTTAATTGTAAATAAGAGAATTTTCAGAAAAAGTTTATAATAAGTAAAAGAATATTAAATAAAAACTTTTTACATATACTCAATATTCTCATAAATTTTTTAATATTTAGGTATAATTTAAATAAACTTATATTTTCACAATTTAATTTAAAATTTATAACAAATTCACATAAGTAAAAAGGTAAAGTACTTTGACATATAACTTTAAAAAATAAGCATTTTATTCTAATTTTGTTACACAAATCCGTTAACCCGAACCCTCTTATTTACAATTACAAAGCCCGAATGAAACACAACAGAATATCTATTCTATTACACAGGTAGATCAACGATTGCTTTTACAACCGTTGCGTCTTCGTCGTCACAAAGAAAGAGTCGCCATGGAAACAATCAGGAGAAGATCAAAAGAATCGAACAGTCGAAAGCACCCTTAAAAATTTGGAGGAACCTCACACAGAGTAGAAATCTCTCACTCAGTCCTCTACTTCTCAAAATAACCGTGCGAATCAGTCAGACGGAATGTCGACAAGGCGATGATAGACAGGTCGACGAACGGCGCAAAGAGGTCTCGAAGAATATAGACCAGTCGAAGGGTCGGCTATAGAGAGAAGAGAGAAGGAGGAGAACGAGAGATTATATAGAGCCATCCAAGTCACTTAAGCCGGATCGGGTAAAGGAAAAAGATAAATCCTTAAGAAAAAAATATATTATTAAAAAAAAACGGTACATAGAGTGGTATACAAAAGAGTACAGTGGATCTGGGCCTTGAACTCACTGCCATAATATCAAATTCAACCATTTTTGGCCAAATCTTGGAGAACTTGTCCCTCTTTAGTTGCTTGCTGCTGCTTCCTCTGCCTCATCACTTCTGCAAATAAACAAAAATCACCATATAATGCCAAAATCGTAAAAAACAAGAAAAAAGTACATTGGTCCCCTCGCTCTTTTGCGCAGAAAAGACTATTCTGCCCTCATTGAGCCATTAATATTGACTCAATATTGATCCGTTTATCACTACTCTAAAAAAATATCATCTAAAAGAATCAAGATTCATATGAAAAGATGCAATAAACCATATACTTGAGACATATTATATATATTTGTGTGATATGTATATAAACAATGCCCAAGAGCCTTTCTTTCTCTCAATGGAGCAAGATAAACAATGTCCAAGTGCCTTTCTTTTATATTTATTGCATTTACATCAAAGAACTTAAACAAGAAACCCTCAAAAAGTTATCATGCATTCCATTTATTTCCCAACAATATTAAATGCAGATAAACTAACTACAATAACCCAGTTGGAAATTGTTATTTGAGTTAAAAATATGAAATTGCTCAAAGCAAAAGCAAAACAAAGATCATGTGTTCTTAAGGGATCCATACCTTTTCATGATGTGGTACTATTGGAAGTTGGTGAAGAAAGATTAATTCTCGCCTCGCGATTGTGGAGTCTGGCTTGATAATGGTGATTCAGTGAAGAAAACTATAGTTTCATGGCTATTCCCAAACAGTTGGAGCGATCGTGGTAAAGGAGGTAAATTCACATCCAAGACTCCCTCTAGGATCTGAACTACCTGACCCATAAATGGCCTATTGTATTCATCATCTTGGATGCACCAAATAGCGATTTTACACAATCTTGAAACCTCTTCATCATCAGCAATCCTGTTCAATCTTGGGTCTAGTATATGGAGAATGTCACCTCCCTCTACAGTAGCTTTTGCAGCCCAAGCAGGGAAGAATTCTTTCACTCCCTCGATAGAATACTCTGTGTTTCGCTTCCCAGAAATTAATTCAAAAAGCATCATTCCATAACTGTAAACATCTGCTTTGGCTGTTATGGCTACTCCTGATATCCATTCTGGAGCAAGATATCCTCTTGTTCCCCTCATAGTTGTCAGAACACGACTAAGATCACGCCCCATGAGCTTTGCCAGACCAAAATCTGCCACTTTGGGACAGAATTCAGCATCTAATAGAATGTTCTCTGGCTTTATGTCACAGTGAATGATGCAGTTCCTACATTTCTCATGGAGATAAGCTAAACCTCTTGCTGTTCCAAGAGCAATTTGGTACCTTGTTTGCCAGTCCAATACCTGAGAATCGTTCTCATGGAAAAGATGAGCATCCAAAGATCCATTTGGCATGTACTCGTAGACCAACAACTTCTTATTACCGTCAGCACAAAATCCGCAAAGTCTTACCAGGTTAATATGTTGGAGTGTCCCAATTGTGCTGACTTCTGTCCTGAATTGCTTATCTCCCTGGCTGATGCTTTCAAGTTTCTTCACAGCTATGACACTTGAATCAGGCAATGTCCCTTTGAAGACAGAACCAAAACCTCCTCCCCCCAATTTCACAGAAAAATTCTTGGTAGCATTTTGCAATTCTTTGTACATAAATGCCACAAGCGAACCGTCTACAACTTTTCCAGTTCCATGGAGTCTTCTTTGCCATCTCCAGATTACAAGCGAAATCAGACCTAGGAGGACCGCAGCAAAAGTAGCAGAACCCAAAACAGCACCAATCAGAATCCCTTTGTTATCTTTTGCAGTTGAAAACTCAGATGCAGCAAGCCTGAGATGAAGTGTCCTCCCATCACCATCTTCAGCAGAAAGTTGCTGCAGATTCAAGAGTTCCCTATTCCAGATTAAACATCCATTGCGTTCATAAGCATACGCTGTGCAAGAGCAATTACTCAGACAGGCAGACTCACATTCTGCAGCACTTCCAACTGCCACAGCCTGAGAATCTCCAGGTAATCTCGTGTGATCTAGTACCCAAAACTTGTCTCTCTGTCCTGTAGTGCTACTATTATGTTCACACTGCAGCTTTATCTCCCTAACACAGCCACCAGAAAAATCGTTCCTATTCCAGTCTTCAACAGACTTGCGCTTAAAACCAGGCAAACAATTACAGAATGGCAGTAAATTCTCATTGCAGATCCCAAATGCACCACAATAAGCATAAACTTCACATTGTCGTCTTGGTTGTGCCAAAACCATATACCACGTCTTTGTACTATCCAAACATGTGCGCAGCTTAAGTTGCCCCGTAACATCTATTATGAATCTAGATATGGTTGATGGGTTGTACAAACTATATGTAAGATAACTCTCATTTTCATTATCAACAAAGCTAAAATTATATTTAGTGTTGTGATTCATCTCAGGGATTGAGCTGAAAGTATGCCCATTCCATTCTCCACTACTCCAAAATTGTTTAGTCTTGTTCCACATTATAACACATTGTTTTTCATTTGGGCGTAACTCAAGAGAGAAAAGACCTGGTGCAGGATCTTCGGAATTCCTCCAAGAAGTAAGTACCTGCTTTGTCTTGGTGATTTTATTATATGCAACTTTTATACCAGGCAAAGATGTATCCGTTGGGTTATCAAAACTTTGCCAAATTGGTGGTATTGAATCAATATTATCCAACCCATCAATCAATTTGAAATTCCCATCATCAAGAAGAATAGCCATCAAAGAAGTTGAATTTGTGGAGCTTATATTAGTAGACCAAATTAGAGTATTAGACTCATCCAGAAGAACCAAATTTCCATCTTGAATCTTGAGATGTGATGAATATTTATCAGACACAGGACTAACTCTATTTGCAACCCAAATAACAGTCTGCTCACTAACTTTATCATACCATATGCCAATATAATATTTGGAAGACTTACCGGGTTTGAAGAAACCAAGCCTAAAGTTCCCACCTTTGGAGACAATGGTTTGATCCCCAGAAAGAGATTGGTTGGCAGAAATGGTGTCTGCTGCAAAGGCAAAATGACCCATCAGAAAAAGGCATAATAAGAGCAAATAATCCATCAAATGGAATCTGATTCTTATTTTCGAGGCTGCAAAATTTCTCAGCTCACAAGATGGTTACAGCAAAGAAGAAGAAGAATGTATTTATTTGGCCAGAATACCTAAAATTTGAACAGTGAGTCTTTACCCTCTGTAGAAAATGCTGAAGAATCTTGAGTGATGCTACCACTTTTTGGTCTTCCACTTAAGTCAACTTAGAATGAAAAGTCATCTCATCCAGGTCCAGTGCCCCTCTGTGGGCGGGAATCAAGATTCAACCCCAAGACTCAGTCACTTGGAATCCAACCCAATTACCCAACCCACCCTTCTCCCCTTTTGCCCAACAGATCAGAATCCTCCAATTCAGAAAATGAAGACTGAAGCTCATGTGCCCTATATTTTCCTTTTCCTGCTCCATTGGTCTCTCGCTACCTATCTCGTCTCTTCTCTTCCAGAGCAGAGAGAAGAGAAGACTGTAAAAATCTATTGCTTGAGCTCAAACTGGTCTTTTTTTTTTCTTTTTTTTTTTTGTAGGAAATAAAGCAAATAAATAAATAAAAGCGTAAATTTCAAAAAGGCTAAATGGCAGGTTTTCCCCGCAAACATTTTTAAAAGTAAAATAGGTCCATAAACATTAATTTGTTACTTTTGGTACCGAACATCTTATTCTTGGTAGAATAGCTTTCATTAGCAAAAATTTAGGACCTCCAAGTTGTATTCTTTCTACATAGAGTTCAAAGCAATCCAAGGATTCTGTACACATTTGTAAGCCCATTCTAAAATGACCTTCCTGCAGTGTTTCAGTTTTAATGAAACAAAAGTTCTCTACAGTAAAATAAAACAAAATATAGTTATAGGGGGAAAAAGAAGGAGAAGAATTACTTTCTGCAATAGGTCAAAAAAATACATTTTTATCTTTGCTTGGCGCCTTTTGACACTGAAACAGGGCATAGAAGCCATAAGCTGCTGAAGAACATTGCAGTTACATAAACAAAATTCAGCTAATTCATCCATTTTCCATTTCTCCTCCCATTAACAGTAACACTACATCAACATAAGGACAAACTGAAAATGAGAAAGAACATACAGATGCAATATATTTAATTTCACAGCAACAATAAATACAGATAGACACTTCTGAAGGATGTTAGGGTACATTATCTAATAATAAAAAGCAAACAAACTAACACCAACCTAGTATAGAAACTTCCACTCTTGAGTCACAAAACGGAAATGCTTAAATCTGATATCTATTATCCATTGCAGAATTAAAATGTACATTAAGGCAAATGAAAAACAAAACCAAGTAGCCTTCAAGGATCCAAACCTTTTGATGATGTGGTACTTTTGGAAATTGATGAAGTCGTGGAATTCTTGCTTTGCGTTTCTGAAGTCTGGTTAAATGAAGATGATGATTCAGTGAAGAAAACTATATGTTCTTGATTGTCCACAAACAATTGGAGAGATCGTGGCAACGGAGGCAAATTCACATCCAAGACTCCCTCAAGAATCTGAACTACCTGACCCATTGATGGCCTATTGTTTTCATAATCTTGGATGCACCAGCAGGCAATTTTACTCAATCTTGACACCTCTTCTTCATCAGCTATCCTTTTCAATCTAGGGTCTAATAACCCAAGTATGTCACCTCCACCTACAACCACTTTTGCAGCCCAACTAGGGAAGAACTGTGTCACTCCATCAGTAGAACGTTCTAAGTTTCTCTCCCCCGAAATGAATTCAAAAAGCATCATTCCATAGCTGTAAACATCTGCCTTTTCTGTTATGGCTACTCCTGATATCCATTCTGGAGCAAGATATCCTCTTGTTCCCCTCATAGTTGTCAGAACTCGACTAAAATCTCGCCCCATGAGCTTTGCCAGACCAAAATCTGCCACTTTGGGACATAATTCGGAATCTAAAAGGATATTTTCTGGCTTTATGTCACAGTGAATGATGCAGTCCCTACATTTCTCATGGAGATAAGCCAAACCTCTTGCAGTTCCAAGAGCAATTTGGTATCTTGTTTTCCAATCTAATACCTGTGCATCTTTCTCTTGGAAAAGATGAGCATCCAATGAGCCGTTTGGCATGTAATCATAGACCAACAACTTCTTGTTACCTTCAGAGCAAAATCCTCGAAGCCTTACGAGATTAACATGTTGGATTGTCCCAATTGTGCTGACTTCTGCACGGAATTGCTTTTCTCCCTGGCTGATGCTTTCAAGTTTCTTCACAGCTATGACACTTGAATCAGGCAATGTCCCTTTAAATACAGAACCAAAACCTCCTCCTCCCAATTTCAATGAAAAATTCTTTGTTGCATTTTGCAAATCTTTGTAAGCAAATGCCACAAGCAAACCCTCAGGAGATTTTCCAGTTCCAACAAGTCTCCTTCGGCGCCTCCAGATTACAAGCCAAATGAGACCTATGAGTACCATAGCAACAGCAACAGATCCCAAAACAGCACCTATCACAATCCCTTTGTTATCTTTTGGAGTTGAAAACTCAGAGGCAGCAAGTCTGAGATTAAGTGTCCTTCCCCTACCATCTTGTGCAGAAAGTTGCTGCAGATTCAAAAGTTCCTTATTCCAGATTGAACATCCATCTCTTTGATAAGCATACGCGGTGCAAGAGCAACTACTCAGACAAGCCGACTCACATTCTGCAGCACTTCCAGCTGCCACAGCTTGAGAATCTTCAGGTAACTTCATCTGATCTAACACCCAAAATTTGTCTCTCCACCTAGTAGTAGTGCTATTATTTTCACACTGCAGCCTTGTCTCCCTCACACAGCCACCAGAAAAGTCATTCCTATTCCAGTCCTCATCCGACTTATGCTTGAAACCAGGCAAACAATAGCAGAAGGGCAGTGAATTCTCATTGCAGATCCCAAATTCCCCACAGTAAGTGTAAACTTCACATTGTCCTTTTGGTTGTTTCCAGAACATATTCCACTGCTGAGAACTATCTAACCATATGAATGTCTTAATTTGTCCCGAAACATCCATTACCATTCTAGCTATGTTATCCGTACTATATGTAAAATAAATCTCATTTTCATTATCTTCATACCTAAAATTATAGCGATTATCATTCCCCAACTCAGGCACTTTGCTGAAACCACGGTTATTCCAAGCTCCACTAGTCCAATATTGCTTACTGTGATTCCACCATATGACATATTCTTTTTCATCTGGGAGTAACTCGAGAGAGAAAAGACCTGGTGCAGGATCTTCAGAGTTCCTCCAAGAAGTAAGTATCTGATTTCTCTTTGTAATTTTGTTATACGAAAGCTTACCACCAGGTAACCATGTATCAGTTGGGTTATCAAAACTTTGCCAAATTGGGGGCGTTGAATTAATATTTTCCAACCCATTAATCAATTTGAAATTCCCATCATCAAGAAGAATAGCCATCAAAGAAGTTGAATATGTGGAATTTACATTAGTGGACCAAATTGGAACTCTAGACTCATTCAAAAGTACCAAATTTCCATCTTTAATTATGAGATGAGACGAATATTTATCAGAGACTGGAGTAATTCTATTGGCAACCCAAACAATAGTTGGCTTACTAACTTTCTTATACCATATGCCAATGTAATAGTTTGAAGACTTAACTCCTGGTTTGAAGAATCCAAGCTCAAAGTTCCCACCTTTAGAGACAATGGTCTGATCACCAGAGAGGGATTGGTTTCCAGAAATGGAATCAGCTGCAACAGAAGAAAGATGGGCCTTCGGAAAAAGGCTCAATAAGAGCAAATAACACATCAGGCGGAAACTGTTTCTGGTTTTCATGGCCTCATTGGTTTTGGGAGCAGACAAGAGGTAATAGAAGAAAGAAGAAGAGGAAGAAGAAGAAAAAGGATAGAGTTAGTTTTTAAGAACACCTGAAAATGAAGAATGGTCCCTCTGTAGAAAATGTGAAGGAGCTCTTGAACTTAACAAAGATATTATTTATCTCCAGCTCTAGTCAACTTGATTATTCAATGGACAATTATGTCCTTGGATATTATCTTTGATTTTGGACCCACCAAACAAGTTAGAAAGACACTTTGAGGCTCAACTTGGATAGAAATTTAGTTTGAAAAATTTGTGTTCTCTTCTTAGATTTCATAAAAGTTAGGATCGGTTGAAACAGGAGATATGAGACCCGTAGTGAAAAATTGAAATTTTTTTCAAATTAAACTGCAACCCAAAAAGACCCTGAATCTTTTATTATATTTTCTAATATATTTTATATAACACTCCTTTTTATAATAGTTTTTACTTAGAATTTATCTTTTAAAGTTTAGATTTATATTTTTTATCATATATGATGTATTAATAAAATTGTTTAAGAGGGATATTATAAAGAAAATGTATTGGAAGACGTAGTAGACTATCCAAAGTGCTAAGAAAAAGGATGTATTTTCCATTTTCAAAAATGAGGGGGAAAAAATCAGAATGCACAGTAGAAATGAATGATAATTCCTTTGTATAAAAAAGGATATAAATCAGAATGCATAAATATCATATTCATTGTTTAATTTTACTTTGCCTTACCAAATAAGGTATTTAGATATCCAAACTTTGGAGATGGAGATATTCATTTTAAATCACACATAGACTAAATCAAAATTTAAGGATTCCCATATACTTTATGTGAAACTTCTCTTCTTCTTTTTTTAATACACTTTCTCTTTCTTCTTATTCTTTTTCTTTTGTTTTAAAAAAAAAAATAGTTCGAATTAAAAGTTTACCCCTTTCATCTTTGCATTCCATTAAAATGCTCTATGCAACTGTTCAAAAATTTGAGTAAAATGATGGTTCAAAACTACAGTTTACGTAATATAGATTTTAAATTGATTCACATTTTCATCTCTGCAGAAAAATACTTAGAAAAAATTAGAATGAAAATTCTTCAATTTTTCCTTCTTTTATCTTTTTCATGGCACTTTCCATTTACGTTAACATTTGAACCCAATATAGAAGAAAAACATTGTTCATTACAAATAAGGGATATTTTAGTCATTCTAGGTGCCAAGCAGAGGAGTGGAACAGCTGGGGAGTGGGTCAAACATGTGCACTATATGTAATGAAAAGTCAAAATATTGACCAAAAAAATTGAAAAGTCAAAATATTGATAAAAAAATTGAAAAGTCAAAATAGGCTTGGAGGTATCATTAGTATTCTGTTTTCTGGGAATCCTTTAAGAAGACTTTTTTTCTTTTAGGGGAAGAAGACATTTTTTTACTTTTTCTTTTTCCTTTTTTTACTCGAAAAAATCCTTTCTTTTTCCGTTTATTTTTTTAAATTAAAATATATATGGCTTCATCCAGAACGGAAATCTCTACTTTTATATTGTTATACATAAGAAGTAAATTAGATATATAAGCAATGAACAACAAACAAAACACATGTTAGAATTGTGACTTAACACACCTAAAAACATAACTAAATCATCTAAAACAATTAGAGGTGTTTAACGGATATATGAACACAATTAGTTCTCCCAGAAGTCCTAATTTAACAAAAAAATTAGTTAGTTTCTAGACTGTTTTGTTTTGTATTTGAATCACATTTTCCACCCGGAATAGAAAAATAAATAGCAGCTAAATCACAGGTCAAAGCCTCCTCCAACAAACAATTTTTTCCTTCCCTAGATAAGTTCTTAAAAATAATTATGACAGTCAAAGATTAGTTTTAGTATTCAAAATATTCTGAGTTATTTTTTAAAAAAACTAAAAATGAAAGGATTGTCCTTGGATCCCTGACTTGACTTGGGGTCAGGATCATTATAATTGCAATTAATAAGTCTTTAGCTTCCAACTTACACTAGAAAAATAAATGCCGGGCAACCGCTGCCATAGTCGGATGCAATCATGACCATTGGATTATCAAGAAAAATATTACCGACTGTCAATTATTCGGCCCCAACAAGAAATTAGTGCTACATGATTGAAAATGCATGATTGAAAATGATTTATCATATACTACCTCCGGTTAGAACTATAAGGGGTTTTAGACTCATTGAGGATAGTAAAAAATATAAGGAGTTTTACATTTTCAATAAGCATTTATTGAACTTTTTCTATCTTTACCCATCTTTCTATTCATTTATTTCACCCTCACTATCTATTTCTTTCCTCATTTATGAAGGATAGAAAGGGTATTGTAATCCAAAAATTGTCTTTTTCCAAGACCCTTAAATTATATGCAAAGGTCTAAAACCCCTTATATTTATGACTGGAGGTAGTATCTTGTAATTATTCGTCAAAAAAATACCTTATAATTATTTGTTCCTGAAAAGAATACATGCTACTGAGACATTATATCGGTTAAGGACAAGTAAATAAATTGGACTTCCTATTCTACGAAGATTGTATTTGTATACTATCCCAGCGATCCTCTTTTTATAATAACCATCTAAACACATTTCCGAACTTTTCGGATTCCACCACAAATGAGATGGTTGGAACTAATACTTTTGAAGAAAAATAATTTTGAGACCAGATTAAGATTAAATGAATAGTTTTGAGAGTAATTTTACAAATTTCTCTAGTAGAAAATGCAGTGCATGTAACATATTCAATAGGAGAATACAAGTCAAAATGGACAATGCAATAGCCCAAGAAAAAAAAAATGCTTAAATGCTGTGTATATTTTCTTTAAAATACAAAAGTTGTAACATTATTGGTGTAGATTGCATCATCGTAAAAAATTCAATATATGAACTCTAATGAGGGAATAATAAACCATTAGAAAGAAGTGTAGTCATAGACTATGCAGGAGTTGACCCCAAAACCTTCTAGTTATTGATTATATACAATGCAATAAAACATTAACCTAAAAATTGGATAAGAACTTTGATAGTAAAGTTTATTCAAATAGAGAATGAAGCTGTCAGCAATAATGGTTCACTATTCAACTGGTATGTACATACAGTCAGCTATGTCACTTGTCCATATCCACCTACTCACTCAGCTTCACCAAGTTTTTAGGGAGTTGTTACTGGGTAACTAACCTGCAGGAGTTCGTGGAGTTCTTAATTCCTTATAGGCGTTAGTGGTACCTGTTCTTTTTTCTAGCGATTAGTTATTTGTTATTCTATAACTAGGACAGTTTATGGATGTAGTTAGTGTGCCAATTGACTATCAATAATATTCCAGAGTTCTTCCTTATTTTCTCTTGTTTATTCCTCCTTAATTTATTTAACATTGGTATCAAAGCCCTGTGAGTGAATATACACCAGTTGTGAGGTCTTCTGTAAGAAATAGTAGTTTTTGTACTCTGTTCGCGACATAAGTAAATCTCGAAGGCCAATAAAATTTTGAACAACCATCAATTCCATGCTTTGATGGTCACTATGAGATGATTTTGGCTAAATCTCTAAAGCACACATGAATAACTAGGTGCACGCATAACCTATTTGTGCAAAACCAGTGATGAACAGCAAAATCGTAAGATATAATATGAATGGTAAAGTCACAAAATTAGAATAAGAAATTATTGGTTCATAGAAGCTATATGCTTCACCAATTACACCGTATGTTATACTTTATTGTTCTATTTTTTGTCCATAGTCCAAAGACACTAAACCTATTGCATTAGTAACCATGGAAATAAGCTTCAGAAAGACTCAAACTCTGTTTTCCACAAAATCTTCACAAGTCCAATTTTTCTTCTAACCATGCTGCACTACCTTGCACTATACACGGCTTATAGCTTATTTTTTGACAATATTCCCTTTTATTCCTCAAAAGTTGTTAAACTTAACTGCTATAAATATATGGGATATAGCAGCATTTGAATTATAGCACTTATTTAAGAAAAGCTATGTCTCTCTCTCTTGCTCTCTCCTTTTCTCTCTAAGCTGGGTTAGATTATTTATCAGACACAGGACTAGCTCTATTTGCAACTCAAACAACAATCTGCTCACTAACTTTATCATACCATATGCCAATATAATAATTGGAAGACTTACCTGGTTTGAAGAAACCAAGCTTAAAGTTCCAACCTTTGGAGAAAATATTTTGATCCCCATAAAGAGATTGGTTTCCAGAAATGGTATGTGCTGCAAAAGAGAAATGAACCATCACAAAAAAAAACAAAAAAAAAAGAGCAAGTAAACCATCAAATGGAATCTGATTCTCATTATCAAGGCTGCAAAAATTTGTCAGTTCACAAGAAGAAGAACAGATTTATTTGGCCAGAACACCTAAAAATTGAACAGTGAATCTTTGCCCTCTGTAGAAAAATGCTGAAGAATCTTGCCACTTTTTGGTCTTCCACTTGAGTCAACTTAGACTGAAAATTCATACCGCATCCTGGTCCACTCCACTGCCCCGCCATGGATGGGAATCTAGATTTAACTCCAAGACTCCGTCACTTGGAATCCAACCCAGTTACCCAACCCTCTCCCTCCCCACCGTTCTCCCCTTCCCCAATTGGAACAATGATTATCAAAGCTCATGTGCCCTATATCTTCCTTTTCCTGCTCATTGGTCTCTTCCCTTCTACAGCGGAGAGAAGAACAGAGAGGACTGTAAAATCTATCCATCTCACAGCCTTCACACTACTGCTTGAGTTCGAACGAACTGGTGCTTTTTTTGGTCCTTTCCTTTTTTTTCAAAAAAAATAAATAAATATTAATTACATTTTTTCCTCAAGATTTGTTCAAAATACTATTTCATCCCTTTATTATGGATATATCGCAAATATGTTCTTATCGTTTATATTTTTATAATTAATTAATCTATATTATTAAATTCAGTAAAAAAATTATAAGAAAATAATGATTTGGTAATTAAAAGTTTAACTTTTCAAAAACGCCATTTTCATTTATATATTCATAACTAATTAATATATTACTAATCAATAAAAAAATGATCAGAAAATAACGATTCAGTAGCTAAAAGTTTAATATTTAAAAAATATTATTTCACGTTTCTAATTTTTATTTATTACAACAACATATTTAAGACCTTAATACCCTAACTAACTTTTTTTGGTTAGTCTAATTTATATAGTAAAAAATATTAATTTTCTAATATATGATAATAATAAATAAGAAACAGACTTATAAAATATTATTTTATAAAGATTTTAAATTTTTTAACAAAGAATCGTTGTTTTTTATGAAAAAATTTTTATTGAGATGAGTAATAGTGATTAATTAGTTAGGAAAACATAAATGATAAGAGTGTATTTATAATTTACACAAAATAAAAGAATAAAATTGTAATTTAAACAAACGACAGTGGAGAATTGTAATAAGCCCTTAAACAAATAAAGCAAATAAATAAAAGAGTAAATTTCAAAACTAGCCCCTTAACTATTTTTGTCTCACAAAAAGGTCTCTAAACTTTATTTTTTATTAATTACAATCCATTAACTATTTCGTTTCTATAAATTAGAGGGTATTTTGTCATAAACCCTCTAATTTATCCACAAACGAGTAAACAAAACTGATTTTTTTTTTCTGCAATAAACCAAAAGTATACATATTTATCGTAAAGCTTCATCATCATATACCCAAAAAAAACCTCAAAAACTTATCATAATAACACTTATTTTCCCAACTAAAACTAATGCAGCAAAATGCAAAATGCAAAACACAATCATATTTCCTTCAGGGATCCAAAACTTTTGCAGATTCAGAACTTTGCATTTTTTCTGAAGTCTGGTTTGATGATGGTGATTCAGTGAAGAAAACTATATGTTCTTGGTTGTCCACAAACGCTTGGAGAGCTCGTGGCAACGGAGGCAAATTCACAGGCAAGACACCCTCAAGGATCTGAACTACCTGACCCATTGATGGCCTATTGTTTTCATCATCTTGGATGCACCAGCAGGCAATTTTACTCAATCTTGACACCTCTTCTTCATCAGCTATCCTTTTCAATCTAGGGTCCAATAACCCAAGTATGTCACCTCCACCTACAATCACTTTTGCAGCCCAACTAGGGAAGAACTGTGTCACTCCATCAGTAGAACGCTCTGAGTTTCTTTGCCCCGAAACGAATTCAAAAAGCATCATTCCATAGCTGTAAACATCTGCCTTTGCTGTTATGGCTACTCCTGATATCCATTCTGGAGCAAGATATCCTCTTGTTCCCCTCATGGTTGTTAGGACTCGACTAAAATCACGCCCCATGAGCTTTGCCAGACCAAAATCTGCCACTTTGGGACACAATTCAGCATCTAAAAGGATATTTTCTGGCTTTATATCACAGTGAATGATGCAGTCCCTACATTTCTCATGGAGATAAGCCAAGCCTCTTGCAGTTCCAAGAGCGATTTGGTATCTTGTTTTCCAATCCAATATCTGTGCATCTTTCTTCTCGAAAAGATGAGCATCCAATGAGCCATTTGGCATGTAATCGTAGACCAACAACTTCTTGTTACCTTCAGAGCAAAATCCTCGAAGCCTTACGAGATTAACATGTTGGATTGTCCCAATTGTGCTGACTTCTGTACGGAATTGCTTTTCTCCCTGGCTGATGCTTTCAAGTTTCTTCACAGCTATGTCACTTGAATCAGACAATGTCCCTTTAAAGACAGAACCAAAACCTCCTCCTCCCAATTTCACTGAAAAATTCTTGGTTGCATTTTGCAAATCTTTGTAAGTAAATGCCACAAGCGAACCCTCAGTAGATTTTCCAGTTCCAACAAATCTCCTTCGGCGCCTCCAGATTACAAGCCAAATGAGACCTATGAGTACCACAGCAACAGCAACAGATCCCAAAACAGCACCTATCACAATCCCTTTGTTATCTTTTGGAGTTGAAAACTCAGAGGCAGCAAGTTTGAGATAAAGTGTCCTTCCACTACCATCTTGTGCAGAAAGTTGCTGCAGATTCAAGAGTTCACTATTCCACAATGAACATGCATTGCTTTCATAAGCATAGGCGGTGCAAGAGCAATTACTCAGACAGGCAGACTCACACTCACCCACATTTCCAACTTTTACCACAGCCTCAGAATTTTCAGGCAATCTCATCTGATGCATTACCAAAAACTTGTCTCTCCGCCCTCTATTAATTGTGCTATTATTTTCACACTGCAGCTTTGTCTCCCGTACACAGCCACTAGAAAAATCGTTCAATTTCCAGTCCTCATCAGACCTATGCTTAAAACCAGGCAAACAATCACAGGAAGGCAAAGGATTCTCATTGCAGATTCCAAATGCCCCACAATAAGCATAAACTCGACACTGCTGACTTGGTTGTGCCCAAAACATATTCCACTGCTTGGCATTATCTAACCAGTCTAGCTGCTTAAGTTGCCCCGTGGTGTCCATTGTGTATCTAGATATGATTGCCGGGTTGGTTACACTAAATGTAAAAGAACTCTCATTTTCATTATCAACAAAGTTATAATCATATACAGTTTTGATATTCATATCAGGAACAAAGCTAAAAGACCTCCCATTCCATTCTCCAGTAGTCCAATATTGTTTACTCTGATTCCACTTTATAATGTATTCTTTTCCATTTGGGCGTAACCCAATAGAGAAGGGACCAGGTGCAGGATCTTCAGAATTCTTCCAACAAGTAAGCAAGCGAACAGTCTTTGTGATTTTGTTATATGAAACTTTACCACCAGGCAACAATGTATCAGTTGGGTTATCAAAACTTTGCCAAATTGGTGTTGTTGAATTAATATTTCCAAACCCATCAATTAATTTCAAATTCCCATCATCAAGAAGAACAGCCATTACTAAAGAAGATGAATTTGTGTAGGTAACATTAGTGGACCAAATTGGAATTCTAGACTCATTCAAAAGTACCAAATTTCCATCTTGAATTGTGAGATGTGATGAATATTTATCAGAAACAGGATTTACCCTATTGGCAACCCAAACAACAGTTTGCTTAGTAACTTTTCCATACCATATGCCAATATAATATTTGGAAGAATTACCTGGTTTGAAGAAACCAAGCTTAAAGTTCCCACCTTTGGAGACAATAGTTTGATCCCCAGAAAGAGATTGGTTTGCAGAAATGGTGTCTGCTGCAAAGGAAAAATGGGCCATCAGAAAAAGGCATAATAAGAGCAAATAATCCATCAAATGGAATCTGTTTCTCATTTTCAAGGCTGCAAAAATTTCTCAGCTCACAAGATTAATAGATTTATTTGGCCAGAATAACTTGAATTCCCTCTGTAGGAAATGCTGAAGAATCTTCAGTGCTGCTACCACTTTTTGGTCTTCCCCTCGAGTCAACTTAGACTGAAAGGTCCACTGCCCCGAGGTGGACAGTGCTCTGATAGTCTGCACCGTGTATCACTCCCTCTGCGTAAAGGCTAGTTTAATTTGCTCAATATTGATCCCATAAATATTATTAATTTTAAAAAATAACCCCTTAAATTTTTTCATCTATCAAAAGTTCCTTAACTTTACTTTCTATAATTACAATCCATGAACTATTTCATTGGTATTAAGAGAATCCCTTATCTTTGGTTTATATAATTTTAGGCTCTTATCTTTTTTTTCACGCTTTTTTTTATTTGCACCTCAGGTGCTCTAATTTTAAGGAGTAAATTTTAGTGTTAAGAAAATTAGACCAAATTGCTCAGGAAATTTAGAAAGATTTTAAAAATTTAGGATTGAATTTGATATGAAAATTAAATAATGAGTTTTAAAATTATAAATCTGCCCTCAAATTGTTCCTTAATTGAAAATTTAAAAAGAATGACTCCTTAACTAATAAATTCTCAAACTTAATGGTATTTATTTGTCATTAATCCCACAAGTTGTTACATGAGAGTCATGAAAGGATATGATTTGATGCAAGCCATTTTGCTAAATGTGGGCAAAAAGAAGTTTTCAGTGGACATAAGAAGCTAATATGACTTTTGAAACTCTTAAAAAAAGTTATGAGCACCACACTGGTTATAGCTTTACCATATTATAACAAGATTTTTGTGTTGTCAATAGATGCAAGTGAAAACGGAATTGAAACATAACTTATTCAAGAACAAAGACCTATCGTTTTCATTAGCAAAGATTTAGGCCTCCTAGTTTTATTCTTTTTACAGAGTTTAAAGTTGTATTCGAGAAATTTATGATTACACCATATTTGATACACGGATATTTAAAGCATCCAAGGATTTCTTACAGATTTGTATGCCCATTCTAAAATGACTTTTATGCAGTTTTTCAATTTAATGAAACAAAAGTTCTCTCCACATCAAAATAAAACAAATATAGTTCAAGTATAGATATCATAGGTAATACCGTTTATGTAGCTATTGCAGCTAAGAGAGGCATTAGGATAGGGGATGTTAGAATAGAGGAAAAGGAAATATAGATTAAAAGAATCAGTTTCGGAGAACGTAGAATCAATGGAATGAAATTCTAGTGGACGAAGTCCTCTATTAATCATTCCTCTCGACCTTCCACGCGTATTCCAAGAAAACTAAGTGTAGGGTTCCTGAGAGAATATTTTTCTTTATCTTCCCCCAGGGGGAACAAGGGGGAAACGTTCCCTATTGGACATGAGTGGAGCTGGCTGCTATTTCCTATATGCAGGGAAATAGAGTCAGGTAGGTACTGGGCCAAAAATGCGCGAAAATATTTTTAAAAAAAGAAATTAAAAGATCTTTGCACCCCATGGAAAATAAAGAGTAATTTGCAACCGTTGTTCTTGCCCTTGAAGAACTTTCCTCACTTTTTAACGACTTTTCCTTAATAAATTGTCTTTTCCTTAAGAATTCTTAATGTTAATCTAAAGTGTTGCCGAGCCATGGATGATGGAGCCACCTTCTTCACCTGGTATGTCATTCACAAACATAAATTTCCATATGCGCAGGCGAAGTTTCTGCCTTCTATTTCCGATTAAGGAAATGAAATAAAGTAAGGACAGTACTTTTTCTGTACCTAAATCTTGTTTGGGAGATTGGGTAGGGTAACTGTTTCCCCTTTACATTTTATCTTTGCTTGGTGCCTTTTGACACTAAAACAGGCATAGAAGTCATAAGCTGCTGAAAAAAACTACAGTTACATAAACAAAATTCAGCTAATTTTATAAAACATAAAATACATTCAGAATCGTTTTGAACAATTTTTTGGTGAACTTTTTTTCGGACAGAAATTTTGTAAAACTCGTGATGATTAGCACACAAATTCGGGCTTTATTGGGAATGTGATACCTCGTTCTGTGTATTTATACGAATAAAATACATTCAGAATAGTTTTGAACAATTTTCTGGAGAACTTTTTTTGGACCAGAATTTTGTAAAAATCGTGATGATTAACACACGAATTCGGGCTTTATTGGAATGTGATACTTCTTTTTGTGTATTTATACAACATAAAATACATTCCGAATCGTTTTGAACAATTTTTTGGGGAACGTTTTTTCGTACAAAAATTTTGTAAAAATCATGATGATTAGCATACAAATTCAGGCTTCATTGGGAATGTGATACTTCGTTTTGTGTATTTATGTAACATAAAATACATTCAGAATCCTTTTGAACAATTTTTTGGAGAACTTTTTTTCTGACCAAAATTTTGTAAAAAACGTGATGATTAGCTCACGAATTCGTATTTTATTGGGAATGTGATACCTCATTTTGTGTATTTATAGGAATAAAATACATTCAGAATCGTTCTGAACAATTTTTTGGAGAACTTTTTTTCGGACCAAAATTTTGTAAAAACCGTGATTATTATCACACGAATTCAGGCTTTATTGGGAATGTGATACCTCGTTTTGTGTATTTATACAACATAAAATACATTTAGAATTGTTTTGAACAATTTTCTGGAGAACTTTTTTTCGGACCAAAATTTTGTAAAAAACGTGATGATTAGCTCACGAATTCGTATTTTATTGGGAATGTGATACCTCATTTTGTGTATTTATAGGAATAAAATACATTCAGAATCGTTTTGAACAATTTTTTGGAGAACTTTTTTTCGGACTAAAATTTTGTAAAAATCGTGGCCATTAGCACATGAATTCGGGCTTTATTAGGATTGTGATACTTTGTTCTACGTATTTATACAACATAAAATACATTCTGAATCGTTTTGAACAATTTTTTGGAGAATTTTTTTTCGGACCAATATTTTGTAAAAACCGTGATGATTAGCACAAGAATTCGGGCTTTATTGGGAATATGATGCCTCGTTTTGTGTATTTATACGAATAAAATACATTCAGAATCGTTTTGAACAATTTTTTGGAGAAATTTTTTTCGGAACATAATTTTGTAAAAATCGTGATGATTAGCACACGAATTCGGACTTTAATGGGAATGTGATACTTCGTTTTATGTATTTATACAACATAAAATATATTCAGAATCGTTTTGAGCAAATTTTTGGAGAACTTTTTTTCGGACGAAAATTTTGTATAATCGTGATGATTAGCACACGAATTCGTGCTTTATTGGGAATGTGATACCTCGCTTTGGGTATTTATAAGAATAAAATACATTCAAAATCGTTTTGAACAATTTTTTGGAGAACTTTTTTTCGGACCAGAATTTTGTAAAAATGGTGATGAGTAGCACACGAAGTCAGGCTTTACTGGGAATGTGATACCTCGTTTTGTGTATTTATACGAATAAAATACATTCAGAATCGTTTTGAACAATTTTTTGGAGAACTTTTTTTCGGACCAAAATTTTGTAAAAAACGTGATGATTAGCTCACGAATTCGTATTTTATTGGGAATGTGATACCTCATTTTGTGTATTTATAGGAATAAAATACATTCAGAATCGTTTTGAACAATTTTTTGGAGAACTTTTTTTCGGACCAAAATTTTGTAAAAACCGTGATAATTAGCACATGAATTCAGGCTTTAATGGGAATGCGGTACCTCGTTTTGTGTATTTATACGAATAAAATACATTTAGAATCATTTTGAACAATTTTTTGGAGAACTTTTTTTGGGTCCAAAATTTTGTAAAAACCGTGATGATTAGAACACGAATTCGGGCTTTATTGGGAATGTGATACCTCGTTTTGTATATTTATACAAGTAAAATACATTCAGAATCGTTTTGAGCAATTTTTTGGAAAACCTTTTTTCGGACCAAAATTTTGTAAAAATCGTGATGATTATGACATGAATTCGGGCTTTATTGGGAATCTGATACTTCGTTTTGTATATTTATACAACAAAAAATACATTCAGAATCCTTTTGAACAATTTTTTGGAGAACCTTTTTTCAGACAAAAATTTTGTAAAAACCGTGATGATTAGCACACGAATTCGGGCTTTATTGGGAATGTGATACCTCGTTTTATGAATTTATACGAATAAAATACATTCAGAATCGTTTTGAACAATTTTTCGGAGAACTTTTTCTCGGACCAAAATTTTGTAAAAATCGTGATGATTAGCACACGAATACAGGCTTTATTGGATTGTGATACTTCGTTTTGTATATTTATACAACAAAAAATACATTCGGAATCGTTTTGAATAAATTTTTCGAGAACTTTTTTTCGGAACAAAATTTTATAAAAACTGTGATGCTTAGCACACGAATTCGGGCTCTATTGGGAATGTGATACCTCGTTTTGTGTATTTATACGAATAAAATACATTTAGAATCGTTTTAGCGATTTTATTCAGAACTTTTTTCCGATCGAGAATTTTGAAAAAATCGTGATGATTAGCACACGAATTCGAGCTTTATTGGGAATATGATACCTCGTTTTGTGTATTTATACAACACAATATACATTCAGAATCGTTTTGAACAATTTTTTGGAGAACTTTTTTTCGGATCAAAATTTTGTATAAATCGTGATGATTAGCACACGAATTCGGGCTTCGTTGGGAATGTGATACTTCGTTTTGTGTATTTATACAACATAAAGTACATTCAGAATCGTTTTGAAAAATTTTTTGGAGAACTTTTTTTCGGACCAAATTTTTGTAAAAAACGTGATGATTAGCACACGAATTCGGGCTTTATTGGGAATATGATACCTCGTTTTGTGTATTTATACAACATAAAATACATTTAGAATCGTTTTGAAGAATTTTTTGGAGAAACTTTTTTGGGACCAGAATTTTGTATAAATCGTGATGATTAGCACACGAATTCGTACTTTATTGGGAATATGATACCTCGTTCTGGGTATTTATACGAATAAAATACATTCAGAATCGTTTTGAACAATTTTTTGGAGAACTTTTTTTCGGAGTAGAATTTTGTAAAAACCCGTGATGATTAGCACACGAATTCGGGCTTTATTGGGAATGTGATACCTCGTTTTGTGTATTTATACGAATAAAATACATTCAGAATCGTTTTGAACAATTTTTTGGAGAACTTTTTTGCGGACGAGAATTTTGTAAAAATCGTGATGATTAGCACACGATTTAGAGTTTTATTGGGAATATGGTACCTCGTTTTGTGTATTTATACAACATAATATACATTCAGAATCGTTTTGAACAATTTTTTGGAGAACTTTTTTTGGGACCAAAATTTTGTAAAAAACGTGATAATTAACACACGAATTCGGGCTTTATTGGGAATATGATACCTCGTTTTGTGTATTTATACAACATAATATACATTCATAATCGTTTTGAACAATTTTTTGGAGAACTTTTTTTCGGACCAAAATTTTGTATAAATCGTGATGATTAGCACACGAATTCGGGCTTCGTTGGGAATGTGATACTTCGTTTTGTGTATTTATACAACATAAAATACATTCAGAATCGTTTTGAACAATTTTTGGGAGAACTTTTTTTCGGACCAAAATTTTGTAAAAAACGTGATGATTAGCACACGAATTCGGGCTTTATTGGGAATATGACACCTCGCTTTGGGTATTAATAAGAATAGAATACATTCAGAATCGTTTTGAACAATTTTTTGGAGAACTTTTTTTCGGACGAGAATTTCGTAAAAATCGTGATGATTAGCACACGAATTCGAGCTTTATTAGGAACATGATACTTCGTTTTGTGTATTTAAACAACATAAAATACATTCAGAATCGTTTTGAACAATTTTTTGGAGAACTTTTTTTCGGACCAAAATTTTGTAAAAACAATGATGATTAGCACACGAATTCGGGCTTTATTGGGAATGTGATACCTCGTTTTGTGTATTTATACGAATTAAATACATTCAGAATCGTTTTGAACAATTTTTTGGAGAACTTTTTTGCGGACGTGAATTTTGTAAAAATCGTGATTATTAGCACACGAATACAGGCTTTATAGGATTGTGATACTTCGTTTCGTATATTTATACAAAAAAAAAATACATTCGGAATCGTTTTGAATAATTTTTTCGAGAACTTTTTTTCGGAACAAAATTTTATAAAAACTGTGATGCTTAGCACACGAATTCGGGCTTTATTGGGAATGTGATACCTCGTTTTGTGTATTTATACGAATAAAATACATTTAGAATCGTTTTAGCGATTTTATTCAGAACTTTTTTCCGATCGAGAATTTTGAAAAAATCGTGATGATTAGCACACGAATTCGAGCTTTATTGGGAATATGATACCTCGTTTTGTGTATTTATACAACACAACATACATTCACAATCGTTTTGAACAATTTTTTGGAGAAATTTTTTTCGTATCAAAATTTTGTATAAATCGTGATGATTAGCACACGAATTCGGGCTTCGTTGGGAATGTAATACTTCGTTTTGTGTATTTATACAACATATAGTACATTCAGAATCGTTTTGAACAATTTTTTGGAGAACTTTTTTTCGGACCAAAATTCTGTAAAAAAACGTGATGATTAGCACATGAATTCGGGCTTTATTGGGAATATGATACCTCGTTTTGTGTATTTATACAACATAAAATACATTTAGAATCGTTTTGAACAATTTTTTGGAGAAATTTTTTTGGGACCAGAATTTTGTATAAATCGTGATGATTAGCACACGAATTCATGCTTTTTTGGGAATATGATACCTCGTTCTGGGTATTTATACGAATAAAATACATTCAGAATCGTTTTGAACAATTTTTTGGAGAACTTTTTTTCGAACCAAAATTTTGTAAAAATCGTGATGATTAGCACACGATATAGAGTTTTATTGGGAATATGACACCTCGCTTTGGGTATTTATAAGAATAAAATACATTCAGAATCGTTTTGAACAATTTTTTGGAGAACTTTTTTTCGGACGAGAATTTTGTAAAAATCGTGATGATTAGCACACGAATACAGGCTTTATTGGATTGTGATACTTCGTTTTGTATATTTATACAATATAAAAAACATTCATAATTGTTTTGAATAATTTTTTCGAGAACTTTTTTCGGAAGAAAATTTTATAAAAACTGTGATGCTTAGCACACGAATTCGGGCTCTATTGGGAAAGTGATACCTCGTTTTGTGTATTTATACGAATAAAATACATTCAGAATCGTTTTAACGATTTTTTGGAGAACTTTTTTCCGGTCGAGAATTTTGTAAAAATCGTGATGATTAGCACACGATTTAGAGTTTTATTGGGAATATGGTTCCTCGTTTTGTGTATTTATACAACATAATATACATTCAGAATCATTTTGAACAATTTTTTGGAGAACTTTTTTTCGGACCAAAATTTTGTAAAAAACGTGATGATTAGCACACGAATTCGGGCTTTATTGGGAATATGATACCTCGTTTTGTGTATTTATACAACATAAAATACATTTAGAATCGTTTTGAACAATTTTTTGGAGAAATTTTTTTGGGACCAGAATTTTTTATAAATCGTGATGATTAGCACACGAATGTGAGCTTTATTGGGAATATGATACCTCGTTTTGTGTATTTATACAACATAATATACATTCAGAATCGTTTTGAACAATTTTTTGGAGAACTTTTTTTCGGACCAAAATTTTGTATAAATTGTGATGATTAGCACACGAATTCGGGCTTCGTTGGGAATGTGATACTTCGTTTTGTGTATATATACAACATAAAATACATTCAGAATCGTTTTGAACAATTTTTGGGAGAACTTTTTTTCGGACCAAAATTTTGTAAAAAACGTGATGATAAGCACACGAATTCGGGCTTTATTGGGAATATGACACCTCGCTTTTTTTATTTATACAACATAAAATACATTTAGAATCGTATTGAACAATTTTTTGGAGAAATTTTTTTGGGACCAGAATTTTGTATAAATCGTGATGATTAGCACACGAATTCGTGCTTTATTGGGAATATGATACCTCGTTCTGGGTATTTATACGAATAAAATACATTCAGAATCGTTTTGAACAATTTTTTTGAGAACTTTTTTTCGGACTAGAATTTTGTAAAACCCGTGATGATTAGCACACGAATTCGGGCTTTATTGGGAATGTGATACCTCGTTTTGTGTATTTATACAAATAAAATACATTCAGAATCGTTTTGAACAATTTTTTGGAGAACTTTTTTGCGGACGAGAATTTTGTAAAAATCGTGATGATTAGCACACGAATACAGGCTTTATTGGATTGTGATACTTCGTTTTGTATATTTATACAACATAAAAGACATTCATAATCGTTTTGAATAATTTTTTCGAGAACCTTTTTTCGGAACAAAATTTTATTAAAACTGTGATGCTTACACCACGAATTCGGGCTCTATTGGGAAAGTGATACCTCATTTTATGTATTTATAGGAATAAAATACATTCAGAATCGTTTTAACGATTTTTTTGAGAACTTTTTTCCGGTCGAAAATTTTGAAAAAATCGCGATGATTAGCACATGAATTCGAGCTTTGTTGGGAATATGATACCTCGTTTTGTATATTTATATAACATAATATACATTCAGAATCGTTTTGAACAATTTTTTGAAGAACTTTTTTTCGGACCAAAATTTTGTATAAATCATGATGATTAGCACATGAATTCGGGCTTCGTTGGGAATGTGATACTTCATTTTGTGTATTTATTCAACATAAAATACATTCTGAATCGTTTTGAACAATTTTTTGGAGAACTTTTTTTGGGACAAAAATTTGGAAAAAACCGTGATGATTAGCACACCAATTCGGGCTTTACTGGGAATGTGATACCTCGTTTTGTGTATTTATACAACATAATATATATTCAGAATCGTTTTGAATAATTTTTGGAAAACTTTTTTTCGGACCAAAATTTTGTAAAAAACGTGATGATTAGCACACGAATTTGGGCTTTATTGGGAATATAATACCTCATTTTGTGTATTTTTACAACATAAAATACATTTAGAATCGTTTTGAATAATTTTTTGAAGAAGTTTTTTTGGGACCAGAATTTTGTATAAATCTTGATGATCACGAATTCGTGCTTTATTGGGAATATGATACCTCGTTCTGGTATATATACGAATAAAATACATTCAGAATCGTTTTGAACAATTTTTTGGAGAACTTTTTTTCAAACTAGAATTTTGTAATACCCGTGATGATTAGCACACTAATTCGGGCTTTATTGGGAATGTGATACCTCGTTTTGTATATTTATACGAATAAAATACATTCAGAATCGTTTTGAACAATTTTTTGGAGAGCTTTTTTGCGGACAAGAATTTTGTAAAAATCATGATGATTTGCACACGAATACAGACTTTATTCGATTGTGATACTTCGTTTTGTATATTTATACAACATAAAAGACATTCATAATCGTTTTGAATAATTTTTTCGAGAACTTTTTTTAGGAACAAAATTTTATAAAAACTGTGATGCTTAGCACACGAATTCGGGCTCTATTGGCAAAGTGATACCTCGTTTTGTGTATTTATACAAATAAAATACATTCAGAGTCGTTTTAACGATTTTTTGGAGAAATTTTTTCCGGTCGAGAATTTTGAAAAAATCGTGATGATTAGCACATGAATTGGAGCTTTATTGGGAATATGATACCTCGTTTTGTGTATTTATACAACATAATATACATTTAGAATCGTTTTGAACAATTTTTTGGAGAACTTTTTTTCGGACCAAAATTTTGTAAAAAACGTGATGATTAGCACACGAATTCGGGCTTTATTGGGAATATGATACCTCGGTTTGTGTATTTATACAACATAAAATACATTTAGAATCGTTTTGAACAATTTTTTGGAGAAATTTTTTTGGGACCAGAATTTTTTATAAATCGTGATGATTAGCACACGAATTTGAGATTTATTGGGAATATGATACCTCGTTTTGTGTATTTATACAACATAATATACATTCAGAATCGTTTTGAACAATTTTTTGGAGAACTTTTTTTCGGACCAAAATTTTGTATAAATTGTGATGATTAGCACACGAATTCGGGCTTCGTTGGGAATGTGATACTTCGTTTTGTGTATTTATACAACATAAAATACATTCAGAATCGTTTTGAACAATTTTTGGGAGAACTTTTTTTCGGACCAAAATTTTGTGAAAAACGTGATGATTAGCACACGAATTCGGGCTTTATTGGGAATATGACACCTCGCTTTTTTTATTTATACAACATAAAATACATTTAGAATCGTATTGAACAATTTTTTGGAGAAATTTTTTTGGGACCAGAATTTTGTATAAATCGTGATGATTAGCACACGAATTCGTGCTTTATTGGGAATATGATACCTCGTTCTGGGTATTTATACGAATAAAATACATTCAGAATCGTTTTGAATAATTTTTTTGAGAACTTTTTTTCGGACTAGAATTTTGTAAAACCCGTGATGATTAGCACACGAATTCGGGCTTTATTGGGAATGTGATACCTCGTTTTGTGTATTTATACAAATAAAATACATTCAGAATCGTTTTGAACAATTTTTTGGAGAACTTTTTTGCGGACGAGAATTTTGTAAAAATCGTGATGATTAGCACACGAATACAGGCTTTATTGGATTGTGATACTTCGTTTTGTATATTTATACAACATAAAAGACATTCATAATCGTTTTGAATAATTGTTTCGAGAACCTTTTTTCGGAACAAAATTTTATTAAAACTGTGATGCTTACACCACGAATTCGGGCTCTATTGGGAAAGTGATACCTCATTTTATGTATTTATAGGAATAAAATACATTCAGAATCGTTTTAACGATTTTTTTGAGAACTTTTTTCCGGTCGAAAATTTTGAAAAAATCGCGATGATTAGCACATGAATTCGAGCTTTGTTGGGAATATGATACCTCGTTTTGTATATTTATATAACATAATATACATTCAGAATCGTTTTGAACAATTTTTTGAAGAACTTTTTTTCGGACCAAAATTTTGTATAAATCATGATGATTAGCACATGAATTCGGGCTTCGTTGGGAATGTGATACTTCGTTTTGTGTATTTATTCAACATAAAATACATTCTGAATCGTTTTGAACAATTTTTTGGAGAACTTTTTTTGGGACAAAAATTTGGAAAAAACCGTGATGATTAGCACACCAATTCGGGCTTTACTGGGAATGTGATACCTCGTTTTGTGTATTTATACAACATAATATATATTCAGAATCGTTTTGAATAATTTTTGGAGAACTTTTTTTCGGACCAAAATTTTGTAAAAAACGTGATGATTAGCACACGAATTTGGGCTTTATTGGGAATATAATACCTCGTTTTGTGTATTTTTACAACATAAAATACATTTAGAATCGTTTTGAATAATTTTTTGAAGAAGTTTTTTTGGGACCAGAATTTTGTATAAATCTTGATGATTAGGACACGAATTCGTGTTTTATTGGGAATATGATACCTCGTTCTGGTATATATACGAATAAAATACATTCAGAATCGTTTTGAACAATTTTTTGGAGAACTTTTTTTCAAACTAGAATTTTGTAATACCCGTGATGATTAGCACACGAATTCGGGCTTTATTGGGAATGTGATACCTCGTTTTGTATATTTATACGAATAAAATACATTCAGAATCGTTTTGAACAATTTTTTGGAGAGCTTTTTTGCGGACAAGAATTTTGTAAAAATCATGATGATTAGCACACGAATACAGACTTTATTCGATTGTGATACTTCGTTTTGTATATTTATACAACATAAAAGACATTCATAATCGTTTTGAATAATTTTTTCGAGAACTTTTTTTAGGAACAAAATTTTATAAAAACTGTGATGCTTAGCACACGAATTCGGGCTCTATTGGCAAAGTGATACCTCGTTTTGTGTATTTATAGGAATAAAATACATTCAGAATCGTTTTAACGATTTTTTGGAGAAATTTTTTCCGGTCGAGAATTTTGAAAAAATCGTGATGTTTAGCACACGAATTCGAGCTTTATTGGGAATATGATACCTCGTTTTGTGTATTTATACAACATAATATACATTCAGAATCGTTTTGAACAATTTTTTGGAAAACTTTTTTTTGGAACAAAATTTTGTATAAATCGTGATGATTAGCACACGAATTCGGGCTTCATTGGGAATGTGATATTTCGTTTTGTGTATTTATACAACATAAAATACATTCAGAATCGTTTTGAACAATTTTTTGGAGAACTTTTTTTCGGACAAAAATTTGGAAAAAACCGTGATGATTAGCACACCAATTCGGGCTTTATTGGGAATGTGATACCTCGTTTTGTGCATTTATACAACATAATATACATTCAGAATCGTTTTGAATAATTTTTTGGAGAACTTTTTTTCGGACCAAAATTTTGTAAAAAACGTGATGATTAGCACACGAATTCGGGCTTTGTTGGGAATATGATACCTCGTTTTGTGTATTTATACAACATAAAATACATTTAGAATCGTTTTGAACAATTTTTTGGAGAAGTTTTTTTGGGACCAGAATTTTGTATAAATCTTGATGATTAGCACACGAATTCGTGCTTTATTGGGAATATGATACCTCGTTCTGGTATATATACGAATAAAATACATTCAGAATCGTTTTGAACAATTTTTTGGAGAACTTTTTTTCAAACTAGAATTTTGTAAAACCCGTGATGATTAGCACACGAATTCGGGCTTTATTGGGAATGTGATACCTCGTTTTGTATATTTATACGAATAAAATACATTCAGAATCGTTTTGAACAATTTTTTGGAGAGCTTTTTTGCGGACAAGAATTTTGTAAAAATCATGATGATTTGCACACGAATACAGACTTTATTCGATTGTGATACTTCGTTTTGTATATTTATACAACATAAAAGACATTCATAATCGTTTTGAATAATTTTTTCGAGAACTTTTTTTAGGAACAAAATTTTATAAAAACTGTGATGCTTAGCACACGAATTCGGGCTCTATTGGCAAAGTGATACCTCGTTTTAAGTATTTTTTGGAGAAATTTTTTCCGGCCGAGAATTTTGAAAAAATCGTGATGATTAGCACACGAATTGGAGCTTTATTGGGAATATGATACCTCGTTTTGTGTATTTATACAACATAACATACATTTAGAATCGTTTTGAACAATTTTTAGGAGAACTTTTTTTCGGACCAAAATTTTGTATAAATCGTAATGATTAGCACACAAATTCGGGCTTCGTTGGGAATGTGATACTTCGTTTTGTGTATTTATACAACATAAAATAAATTTAGAATCGTTTTGAACAATTTTTTCGAGAACTTTTTTTCGGACCAAAATTTTGTAAAAACAATATGATTAGCATACGAATTCGGGATTTATTGGGAATGTGATACCTCGTTTTGTGTATTTATACGAATAAAATACATTCAGAATCGTTTTGAACAATTTTTTGGAGAACTTTTTTGCGGACGAGAATTTTGTAAATATCGTTATGATTAGCACACGAATACAGGCTTTATTGTATTGTGATACTTCGTTTTGTGTATTTATACAACAAAAAATACATTCAGAATCGTTTTGAATAATTTTTTCGAGAACTTTTCTTCGGAACAAAATTTTATAAAAATTGTGATGCTTAGCACACGAATTCGGGCTCTATTGGGAATGTGATACCTCGTTTTGTGTATTTATACGAATAAAATACATTCAGAATCGTTTTAACGATTTTATTCAGAACTTTTTGCCGGTCGAGAATTTTGAGAAAATCGTGATGATTAGCACACGAATTCGAGCTTTATTGGAAATATGATACCTCGTTTTGTGTATTTATACAATATAATATACATTCAGAATCGTTTTGAACAATTTTTTGGAGAACATTTTTTCGGAGCAAAATTTTGTATAAATCGTGATGATTAGCACACGAATTCGGGCTTCGTTGGGAATGTGATACTTCATTTTGTGTATGTGTACAACATAAAATACATTCAGAATCGTTTTGAACAATTTTTTGGAGAACCCTTTTTCGGACTAGAATTTTGTAAAAATCGTGATGATTAGCACACAAATTCGGGATTTATTAGGAATATGATACTTCGTTTTGTGTATTTAAACAACATAAAATACATTCAGAATCGTTTTGAACAATTTTTTGGAGAACTTTTTTCGTACCATAATTTTGTGAAAACCGTGATGATTAGCACACGAATTCGGGCTTTTTTTGGAATGTGATACCTCGTTTTGTGTATTTGTACGAATAAAATACATTCAAAATCGTTTTGAACAATTTTTCGGACAACTTTTTTTCGAACCAGAATTTTGTAAAAATCATGATGATTAGCACACCAATTCGGGCTTTATTGGGAATATGATACCTCGTTTTGTGTATTTATACAACATAAAATACATTAAGAATCGTTTTGAACAAATTTTTGGAAAACTTTTTTTCGTACCAAAATTTTGAAAAAATCGTGATGATTAGCACAATAATTCGGGCTTTATTAGAATGTGATACTTCGTTTTGTGTATTTATACAACATAAAATACATTCAGAATCGTTTTGAACAATTTCTTCGAGAACTTTTTTTCGGACCAAAATGTTGTAAAAACCGTGATGATTAGCACACGAATTCTAGCTCTATTCGGATCTTGATACCTCGTTTTGTGTATTTATACAGCATCATATACATTCAGAATCGTTTTGAACAATTTTTTGGACAACTTTTTTTCGGACCAAAATTTTGTATAAATCGTGATGATTAGCACACGAATTCGGGCTTTATTGGGAATGTGATACCTCGTTTTGTGTATTTATACAAAATAAAATACATTCAGATTCGTTTGGAAAAATTTTTTGGAGAACTTTTTTTCGGACCAAAATTTTGTAAAAATCGTGATGATTAACACACGAATTCGGGCTTTATTGGGAATATGATACCTCTTTTCGTGTATTTATACAACATAAAATACATTTAGAATCGTTTTGAACAATTTTTTGGAGAAGTTTTTTTGGGACCAGAATTTTGTATAAATCTTGATGATTAGCACACGAATTCGTGCTTTATTGGGAATATGATACCTCGTTCTGGTATATATAAGAATAAAATACATTCAGAATCGTTTTGAACAATTTTTTGGAGAACTTTTTTTCGGACCAAAATTTTGTAAAAACAATGATGATTAGCACACGAATTCGGGCTTTATTGGGAATGTGATACCTCGTTTTGTGTATTTATACAAAATAAAATACATTCAGATTCGTTTGGAAAAATTTTTTGGAGAACTTTTTTTCGGACCAAAATTTTGTAAAAATCGTGATGATTAGCACACGAATTCGGGCTTTATTGGGAATGTGATACCTCTTTTCGTGTATTTATACAACATAAAATACATTTAGAATCGTTTTGAATAATTTTTTGGAGAACTTTTTTTGGGACCAGAATTTTGTATAAATCTTGATGATTAGCACACGAATTCGTGCTTTATTGGGAATATGATACCTCGTTCTGGTATATATACGAATAAAATACATTCAGAATCGTTTTGAACAATTTTTTGGAGAACTTTTTTTCAAACTAGAATTTTGTAAAACCCGTGATGATTAACACACGAATTCGGGCTTTATTGGGAATGTGATACCTCGTTTTGTGTATTTATACGAATAAAATACATTCAGAATCATTTTGAACAATTTTTTGGAGAGCTTTCTTGCGGACGAGAACTTTGTAAAAATCATGATGATTAGCACACGAATACAGGCTTTATTGGATTGTGATACTTCGTTTTGTATATTTATACAACATAAAAGACATTCATAATCGTTTTGAATAATTTTTTCGAGAACTTTTTTTAGGAACAAAATTTTATAAAAACTGTGATGCTTAGCACACGAATTCGGGCTCTATTGGCAAAGTGATACCTCGTTTTGTGTATTTATACAAATAAAATACATTCGGAATCGTTTTAACGATTTTTTGGAGAAATTTTTTTCCGATCGAAAATTTTGAAAAAATCGTGATGATTAGCACACGAATTCGAGCTTTATTGGGAATATGGTACCTCGTTTTGTGTATTTATACAACATAATATACATTTAGAATCGTTTTGAGCAATTTTTTGGAGAACTTTTTTTCGGACCAAAATTTTGTATAAATCGTGATGATTAGCACACAAATTCGGGCTTTATAAGGAATATGATACTTCGTTTTGTGTATTTAAACAACATAAAATACATTCAGAATCGTTTTGAACAATTTTTTTGAAACTTTTTTTCGGACCAAAATTTTGTAAAAACAATGATGATTAGCACACGAATTCGGGCTTTATTGGGAATGTGATACCTCGTTTTGTGTATTTATACGAATAAAATACATTCAGAATCGTTTTGAACAATTTTTTGGAGAACTTTTTTGCGGACGAGAATTTTGTAAAAATCGTTATGATTAGCACACGAATACAGGCTTTATTGGATTGTGATACTTCGTTTTGTATATTTATACAACAAAAAATACATTCAGAATCGTTTTGAATAATTTTTTCGAGAACTTTTCTTCGGAACAAAATTTTATAAAAATTGTGATGCTCAGCACACGAATTCGGGCTCTATTGGGAATGTGATACCTCGTTTTGTGTATTTATACGAATAAAATACATTCAGAATCGTTTTAACGATTTTATTCAGAACTTTTTTCCGGTCGAGAATTTTGAGAAAATCGTGATGATTAGCACACGAATTCGAGCTTTATTGGGAATATGATACCTCGTTTTGTGTATTTATACAACATAATATACATTCAGAATCGTTTTGAACAATTTTTTGGAGAACATTTTTTCGGAGCAAAATTTTGTATAAATCGTGATGATTAGCACACGAATTCGGGCTTCGTTGGGAATGTGATACTTCATTTTGTGTATGTGTACAACATAAAATACATTCAGAATCGTTTTGAACAATTTTTTGGAGAACCCTTTTTCGGACTAGAATTTTGTAAAAATCGTGATGATTAGCACACAAATTCGGGATTTATTAGGAATATGATACTTCGTTTTGTGTATTTAAACAACATAAAATACATTCAGAATCGTTTTGAACAATTTTTTGGAGAACTTTTTTCGTACCATAATTTTGTGAAAACCGTGATGATTAGCACACAATTCGGGCTTTTTTTTGGAATGTGATACCTCGTTTTGTGTATTTGTACGAATAAAATACATTCAAAATCGTTTTGAACAATTTTTCGGACAACTTTTTTTCGAACCAGAATTTTGTAAAAATCATGATGATTAGCACACCAATTCGGGCTTTATTGGGAATATGATACCTCGTTTTGTGTATTTATACAACATAAAATACATTAAGAATCGTTTTGAACAAATTTTTGGAAAACTTTTTTTCGTACCAAAATTTTGAAAAAATCGTGATGATTAGCACAATAATTCGGGCTTTATTAGAATGTGATACTTCGTTTTGTGTATTTATACAACATAAAATACATTCAGAATCGTTTTGAACAATTTCTTCGAGAACTTTTTTTCGGACCAAAATGTTGTAAAAACCGTGATGATTAGCACACGAATTCTAGCTCTATTCGGATCTTGATACCTCGTTTTGTGTATTTATACAGCATCATATACATTCAGAATCGTTTTGAACAATTTTTTGGACAACTTTTTTTCGGACCAAAATTTTGTATAAATCGTGATGATTAGCACACGAATTCGGGCTTTATTGGGAATGTGATACCTCGTTTTGTGTATTTATACAAAATAAAATACATTCAGATTCGTTTGGAAAAATTTTTTGGAGAACTTTTTTTCGGACCAAAATTTTGTAAAAATCGTGATGATTAACACACGAATTCGGGCTTTATTGGGAATATGATACCTCGTTTCGTGTATTTATACAACATAAAATACATTTAGAATCGTTTTGAACAATTTTTTGGAGAAGTTTTTTTGGGACCAGAATTTTGTAAAAATCGTGATGATTAGCACACGAATTCGGGCTTTATTGGGAATATGATACCTCTTTTCGTGTATTTATACAACATAAAATACATTTAGAATCGTTTTGAACAATTTTTTGGAGAAGTTTTTTTGGGACCAGAATTTTGTATAAATCTTGATGATTAGCACACGAATTCGTGCTTTATTGGGAATATGATACCTCGTTCTGGTATATATACGAATAAAATACATTCAGAATCGTTTTGAACAATTTTTTGGAGAACTTTTTTTCGGACCAAAATTTTGTAAAAACAATGATGATTAGCACACGAATTCGGGCTTTATTGGGAATGTGATACCTCGTTTTTGTGTATTTATAAAAAATAAAATACATTCGATTCGTTTGGAAAAATTTTTTGGAGAACTTTTTTTCGGACCAAAATTTTGTAAAAATCGTGATGATTAGCACACGAATTCGGGCTTTATTGGGAATATGATACCTCTTTTCGTGTATTTATACAACATAAAATACATTTAGAATCGTTTTGAACAATTTTTTGGAGAAGTTTTTTTGGGGACCCAGAATTTTGTATAAATCTTGATGATTAGCACACGAATTCGTGCTTTATTGGGAATATGATACCTCGTTCTGGTATATATACGAATAAAATACATTCAGAATCGTTTTGAACAATTTTTTGGACAACTTTTTTTCGGACCAAAATTTTGTAAAAACAATGATGATTAGCACACGAATTCGGGCTTTATTGGGAATGTGATATCTCGTTTTGTGTATTTATACAAAATAAAATACATTCAGATTCGTTTGGAAAAATTTTTTGGAGAACTTTTTTTCGGACCAATATTTTGTAAAAATCGTGATGATTAGCACACGAATTCGGGCTTTATTGGGAATATGATACCTCTTTTCGTGTATTTATACAACATAAAATACATTTAGAATCGTTTTGAACAATTTTTTGGAGAACTTTTTTTGGGACCAGAATTTTGTATAAATCTTGATGATTAGCACACGAATTCGTACTTTATTGGGAATATGATACCTCGTTCTGGTATATATACGAATAAAATACATTCAGAATCGTTTTGAACAATTTTTTGGAGAACTTTTTTTCAAACTAGAATTTTGTAAAACCCGTGATGATTAACACACGAATTCGGGCTTTATTGGGAATGTGATACCTCGTTTTGTGTATTTATACGAATAAAATACATTCAGAATCGTTTTGAACAATTTTTTGGAGAGCTTTTTTGCGGACGAGAACTTTGTAAAAATCATGATGATTAGCACACGAATACAGGCTTTATTGGATTGTGATACTTCGTTTTGTATATTTATACAACATAAAAGACATTCATAATCGTTTTGAATAATTTTTTCGAGAACTTTTTTTAGGAACAAAATTTTATAAAAACTGTGATGCTTAGCACACGAATTCGGGCTCTATTGGCAAAGTGATACCTCGTTTTGTGTATTTATACAAATAAAATACATTCAGAATCGTTTTAACGATTTTTTGGAGAAATTTTTTCCGGTCGAAAATTTTGAAAAAATCGTGATGATTAGCACACGAATTCGAGCTTTATTGGGAATATGGTACCTCGTTTTGTGTATTTATACAACATAATATACATTTAGAATCGTTTTGAGCAATTTTTTGGAGAACTTTTTTTCGGACCAAAATTTTGTATAAATCGTGATGATTAGCACACAAATTCGGGCTTTATAAGGAATATGATACTTCGTTTTGTGTATTTAAACAACATAAAATACATTCAGAATCGTTTTGAACAATTTTTTTGAAACTTTTTTTCGGACAAAAATTTTGTAAAAACAATGATGATTAGCACACAAATTCGGGCTTTATTGGGAATGTGATACCTCGTTTTGTGTATTTATACGAATAAAATACATTCAGAATCGTTTTGAACAATTTTTTGGAGAACTTTTTTGCGGACGAGAATTTTGTAAAAATCGTTATGATTAGCACACGAATACAGGCTTTATTGGATTGTGATACTTCGTTTTGTATATTTATACAACAAAAAAATACATTCGTAATCGCTTTTGAATAATTTTTTCCGAGAACTTTTCTTCGGAACAAAATTTTATAAAAATTGTGATGCTTAGCACACGAATTCGGGCTCTATTGGGAATGTGATACCTCGTTTTGTGTATTTATACGAATAAAATACATTCAGAATCGTTTTAACGATTTTATTCAGAACTTTTTTCCGGTCGAGAATTTTGAGAAAATCGTGATGATTAGCACACGAATTCGAGCTTTATTGGGAATATGATACCTCGTTTTGTGTATTTATACAACATAATATACATTCAGAATCGTTTTGAACAATTTTTTGGAGAACATTTTTTCGGAGCAAAATTTTGTATAAATCGTGATGATTAGCACACGAATTCGGGCTTCATTGGGAATGTGATACTTCATTTTGTGTATGTGTACAACATAAAATACATTCAGAATTGTTTTGAACAATTTTTTGGAGAACCCTTTTTCGGACTAGAATTTTGTAAAAATCGTGAAAATTAGCACACAAATTCGGGATTTATTAGGAATATGATACTTCGTTTTGTGTATTTAAACAACATAAAATACATTCAGAATCGTTTTGAACAATTTTTTGGAGAACTTTTTTCGTACCATAATTTTGTGAAAACCGTGATGATTAGCACACGAATTCGGGCTTTTTTTGGAATGTGATACCTCGTTTTGTGTATTTGTACGAATAAAATACATTCAAAATCGTTTTGAACAATTTTTTGGACAACTTTTTTTCGAACCAGAATTTTGTAAAAATCATGATGATTAGCACACCAATTCGGGCTTTATTGGGAATATAATACCTCGTTTTGTGTATTTATACAACATAAAATACATTAAGAATCGTTTTGAACAAATTTTTGGAAAACTTTTTTTCGTACCAAAATTTTGAAAAAATCGTGATGATTAGCACAATAATTCGGGCTTTATTAGAATGTGATACTTCGTTTTGTGTATTTATACAACATAAAATACATTCAGAATCGTTTTGAACAATTTCTTCGAGAACTTTTTTTCGGACCAAAATGTTGTAAAAATCGTGATGATTAGCACACGAATTCTAGCTCTATTCGGATCGTGATACCTCGTTTTGTGTATTTATACAACATCATATACATTCAGAATCGTTTTGAACAATTTTTTGGACAACTTTTTTTCGGACCAAAATTTTGTATAAATCGTGATGATTAGCACACGAATTCGGGCTTTATTGGGAATGTGATACCTCGTTTTGTGTATTTATACAAAATAAAATACATTCAGATTCGTTTGGAAAAATTTTTTGGAGAACTTTTTTTCGGACCAAAATTTTGTAAAAATCGTGATGATTAGCACACGAATTCGGGCTTTATTGGGAATATGATACCTCGTTTCGTGTATTTATACAACATAAAATACATTTAGAATCGTTTTGAACAATTTTTTGGAGAAGTTTTTTTGGGACCAGAATTTTGTATAAATCTTGATGATTAGCACACGAATTCGTGCTTTATTGGGAATATGATACCTCGTTCTGGTATATATACGATTAAAATACATTCAGAATCGTTTTGAAGAATTTTTGGAGAACTTTTTTTCAAACTAGAATTTTGTAAAACCCGTGATGATTAGCACACGAATTCGGGCTTTATTGGGAATGTGATACCTCGTTTTGTATATTTATACGAATAAAATACATTCAGAATCGTTTTGAACAATTTTTTGGAGAGCTTTTTTGCGGACAAGAATTTTGTAAAAATCGTTACGATTAGCACACGAATACAGGCTTTATTGGATTGTGATACTTCGCTTTGTATATTTATACAACAAAAAATACATTCAGAATCGTTTTGAATAATTTTTTCGAGAACTTTTCTTCGGAACAAAATTTTATAAAAACTGTGGCACACGAATTCGGGCTCTATTGGGAATGTGATACCTCGTTTTGTGTATTTATACGAATAAAATACATTCAGAATCGTTTTAACGATTTTATTCAGAACTTTTTTCCGGTCGAGAATTTTGAAAAAATCGTGATGATTAGCACACGAATTCGAGCTTTATTGGGAATATGATACTTCGTTTTGTGTATTTATACAACATAATATACATTCAGAATCGTTTTGAACAATTTTTTGGAGAACTTTTTTTCGGACCAAAATTTTGTATAAATCGTGATGATTAGCACACGAATTCGGGTTTTGTTGGGAATGTGATACTTCGTTTTGTGTATTTATACAACATAAAATACATTCAGAATCGTTTTGAACATTTTTTTGGAGAACTTTTTTTCGGACGAGAATTTTGTAAAAATCGTGATGATTAGCACACGAATTCGGGATTTATTAGGAATATGATACATCGTTTTGTGTATTTAAACAACATAGAATACATTCAGAATCGTTTTGAATAATTTTTTGGAGAACTTTTTTTCGGACCAAAATTTTGTAAAAACAATGATGATTAGCACACGAATTCGGGCTTTATTGGGAATGTGATACCTCGTTTTGTGTATTTATACGAATAAAATACATTCAGAATCGTTTTGAATAATTTTTTGGAGAAGATTTTTGCGGACGAGAATTTTGTAAAAATCGTGATGATTAGCACACGAATACAGGCTTTATTGGATTGTGATACTTCGCTTTGTATATTTATACAACAAAAAATACATTCAGAATCGTTTTGAATAATTTTTTCGAGAACTTTTTTTCGGAACAAAATTTTATAAAAACTGTGATGCTTAGCACAAGAATTCGGGCTCTATTGGGAATGTGATCCCTCGTTTTGTGTATTTATACGAATAAAATACATTAAGAATTGTTTTAACGATTTTATTCAGAACTTTTTTCCGGTCGAGAATTTTGAGAAAATCGTGATGATTAGCACACGAATTCGAGCTTTATTGGGAATATGATACCTCGTTTTGTGTATTTATACAACATAATATACATTCAGAATCGTTTTGAACAATTTTTTGGAGAACTTTTTTTCGGGCCAAAATTTTGTATAAATCGTCATGATTAGCACACGAATTCGGGCTTCGTTGGGAATGTGATACTTCGTTTTGTGTATTTAAACAACATAAAATACATTCAGAATCGTTTTGAACAATTTTTTGGAGAACTTTTTTTCGGACCAAAATTTTGTAAAAGCAATGATGATTAGCACACGAATTCGGGCTTTATTGGGAATGTGATACCTCGTTTTGTGTATTTATACGAATAAAATACATTCAGAATCGTTTTGAACAATTTTTTGGAGAACTTTTTTGCGGACGAGAATTTTGTAAAAATCGTTATGATTAGCACACGAATACAGGCTTTATTGGATTGTGATACTTCGTTTTGTATATTTATACAACAAAAAATACATTCAGAATCGTTTTGAATAATTTTTTCGAGAACTTTTCTTCGGAACAAAATTTTATAAAAATTGTGATGCTTAGCACACGAATTCGGGCTCTATTGGGAATGTGATACCTCGTTTTGTGTATTTATACGAATAAAATACATTCAGAATCGTTTTAACGATTTTATTCAGAACTTTTTTCCGGTCGAGAATTTTGAGAAAATCGTGATGATTAGCACACGAATTCGAGCTTTATTGGGAATATGATACCTCGTTTTGTGTATTTATACAACATAATATACATTCAGAATCGTTTTGAACAATTTTTTGGAGAACATTTTATCGGAGCAAAATTTTGTATAAAACGTGATGATTAGCACACGAATTCGGGCTTCGTTGGGAATGTGATACTTCATTTTGTGTATGTGTACAACATAAAATACATTCAGAATCGTTTTGAACAATTTTTTGGAGAACCCTTTTTCGGACTAGAATTTTTTAAAAATCGTGATGATTAGCACACAAATTCGGGATTTATTAGGAATATGATACTTCGTTTTGTGTATTTAAACAACATAAAATACATTCAGAATCGTTTTGAACAATTTTTTGGAGAACTTTTTTCGTACCATAATTTTGTGAAAACCGTGATGATTAGCACACGAATTCGGGCTTTTTTTGGAATGTGATACCTCGTTTTGTGTATTTGTACGAATAAAATACATTCAAAATCGTTTTGAACAATTTTTTGGACAATTTTTTTTCGAACCAGAATTTTGTAAAAATCATGATGGTTAGCACACCAATTCGGGCTTTATTGGGAATATGATACCTCGTTTTGTGTATTTATACAACATAAAATACATTAAGAATCGTTTTGAACAAATTTTTGGAAAACTTTTTTTCGTACCAAAATTTTGAAAAAATCGTGATGATTAGCACAATAATTCGGGCTTTATTAGAATGTGATACTTCGTTTTGTGTATTTATACAACATAAAATACATTCAGAATCGTTTTGAACAATTTCTTCGAGAACTTTTTTTCGGACCAAAATGTTGTAAAAACCGTGATGATTAGCACACGAATTCTAGCTCTATTCGGATCGTGATACCTCGTTTTGTGTATTTATACAACATCATATACATTCAGAATCGTTTTGAACAATTTTTTGGACAACTTTTTTTCGGACCAAAATTTTGTATAAATCGTGATGATTAGCACACGAATTCGGGCTTTATTGGGAATGTGATACCTCGTTTTGTGTATTTATACAAAATAAAATACATTCAGATTCGTTTGGAAAAATTTTTTGGAGAACTTTTTTTCGGACCAAAATTTTGTAAAAATCGTGATGATTAGCACACGAATTCGGGCTTTATTGGGAATATGATACCTCGTTTCGTGTATTTATACAACATAAAATACATTTAGAATCGTTTTGAACAATTTTTTGGAGAAGTTTTTTTGGGACCAGAATTTTGTATAAATCTTGATGATTAGCACACGAATTCGTGCTTTATTGGGAATATGATACCTCGTTCTGGTATATATACGATTAAAATACATTCAGAATCGTTTTGAAGAATTTTTGGAGAACTTTTTTTCAAACTAGAATTTTGTAAAAACTGTGATGCTTAGCACACGAATTCGGGCTCTATTGGGAATGTGATACCTCGTTTTGTGTATTTATACGAATAAAATACATTCAGAATCGTTTTAACGATTTTATTCAGAACTTTTTTCCGGTCGAGAATTTTGAAAAAATCGTGATGATTAGCACACGAATTCGAGCTTTATTGGGAATATGATACCTCGTTTTGTGTATTTATACAACATAATATACATTCAGAATCGTTTTGAACAATTTTTTGGAGAACTTTTTTTCGGACCAAAATTTTGTATAAATCGTGATGATTAGCACACGAATTCGGGCTTCGTTGGGAATGTGATACTTCGTTTTGTGTATGTGTACAACATAAAATACATTCAAAATCGTTTTGAACAATTTTTTGGAGATCCCTTTTTCGGACTAGAATTTTGTAAAAATCGTGATGATTAGCACACGAATTAAGGCTTTATTCGGAACGTGATACCTCGTTTTGTGTATTTATATAACATAATATACATTCAGAATCGTTTTGAACAAATTTTTGGAAAACTTTTTTTCGTACCAAAATTTTGAAAAAATCGTGATGATTAGCACAATAATTCGGGCTTTATTAGAATGTGATACTTCGTTTTGTGTATTTATACAACATAAAATACATTCAGAATCGTTTTGAACAATTTCTTCGAGAACTTTTTTTCGGACCAAAATGTTGTAAAAACCGTGATGATTAGCACACGAATTCTAGCTCTATTCGGATCGTGATACCTCGTTTTGTGTATTTATACAACATCATATACATTCAGAATCGTTTTGAACAATTTTTTGGACAACTTTTTTTCGGACCAAAATTTTGTATAAATCGTGATGATTAGCACACGAATTCGGGCTTTATTGGGAATGTGATACCTCGTTTTGTGTATTTATACAAAATAAAATACATTCAGATTCGTTTGGAAAAATTTTTTGGAGAACTTTTTTTCGGACCAAAATTTTGTAAAAATCGTGATGATTAGCACACGAATTCGGGCTTTATTGGGAATATGATACCTCGTTTCGTGTATTTATACAACATAAAATACATTTAGAATCGTTTTGAACAATTTTTTGGAGAAGTTTTTTTGGGACCAGAATTTTGTATAAATCTTGATGATTAGCACACGAATTCGTGCTTTATTGGGAATATGATACCTCGTTCTGGTATATATACGATTAAAATACATTCAGAATCGTTTTGAAGAATTTTTGGAGAACTTTTTTTCAAACTAGAATTTTGTAAAACCCGTGATGATTAGCACACGAATTCGGGCTTTATTGGGAATGTGATACCTCGTTTTGTATATTTATACGAATAAAATACATTCGTAATCGTTTTGAACAATTTTTTTGGAGAGCTTTTTTTGCGGACAAGAATTTTGTAAAAATCGTTACGATTAGCACTACGAATACGAGCTTTATTGGATTGTGATACTTCGCTTTGTATATTTATACAACAAAAAATACATTCAGAATCGTTTTGAATAATTTTTTCGAGAACTTTTCTTCGGAACAAAATTTTATAAAAACTGTGATGCTTAGCACACGAATTCGGGCTCTATTGGGAATGTGATACCTCGTTTTGTGTATTTATACGAATAAAATACATTCAGAATCGTTTTAACGATTTTATTCAGAACTTTTTTCTGGTCGAGAATTTTGAAAAAATCGTGATGATTAGCACACGAATTCGAGCTTTATTGGGAATATGATACTTCGTTTTGTGTATTTATACAACATAATATACATTCAGAATCGTTTTGAACAATTTTTTGGAGAACTTTTTTTCGGACCAAAATTTTGTATAAATCGTGATGATTAGCACACGAATTCGGGTTTTGTTGGGAATGTGATACTTCGTTTTGTGTATTTATACAACATAAAATACATTCAGAATCGTTTTGAACATTTTTTTGGAGAACTTTTTTTCGGACGAGAATTTTGTAAAAATCGTGATGATTAGCACACGAATTCGGGATTTATTAGGAATATGATACATCGTTTTGTGTATTTAAACAACATAGAATACATTTAGAATCGTTTTGAATAATTTTTTGGAGAACTTTTTTTCGGACCAAAATTTTGTAAAAACAATGATGATTAGCACACGAATTCGGGCTTTATTGGGAATGTGATACCTCGTTTTGTGTATTTATACGAATAAAATACATTCAGAATCGTTTTGAATAATTTTTTGGAGAAGATTTTTGCGGACGAGAATTTTGTAAAAATCGTGATGATTAGCACACGAATACAGGCTTTATTGGATTGTGATACTTCGCTTTGTATATTTATACAACAAAAAATACATTCAGAATCGTTTTGAATAATTTTTTCGAGAACTTTTTTTCGGAACAAAATTTTATAAAAACTGTGATGCTTAGCACAAGAATTCGGGCTCTATTGGGAATGTGATCCCTCGTTTTGTGTATTTATACGAATAAAATACATTAAGAATTGTTTTAACGATTTTATTCAGAACTTTTTTCCGGTCGAGAATTTTGAGAAAATCGTGATGATTAGCACACGAATTCGAGCTTTATTGGGAATATGATACCTCGTTTTGTGTATTTATACAACATAATATACATTCAGAATCGTTTTGAACAATTTTTTGGGGAACTTTTTTTCGGACAAAAATTTTGTATAAATCGTGATGATTAGCACACGAATTCGGGCTTCGTTGGGAATGTGATACTTCGTTTTGTGTATTTAAACAACATAAAATACATTCAGAATCGTTTTGAACAATTTTTTGGAGAACTTTTTTTCGGACCAAAATTTTGTAAAAACAATGATGATTAGCACACGAATTCGGGCTTTATTGGGAATGTGATACCTCGTTTTGTATATTTATACGAATAAAATACATTCAGAATCGTTTTGAACAATTTTTTGGAGAACTTTTTTGCGGACGAGAATTTTGTAAAAATCGTTATGATTAGCACACGAATACAGGCTTTATTGGATTGTGATACTTCGTTTTGTATATTTATACAACAAAAAATACATTCAGAATCGTTTTGAATAATTTTTTCGAGAACTTTTCTTCGTAACAAAATTTTATAAAAATTTTGATGCTTAGCACACGAATTCGGGTTCTATTGGGAATGTGATACCTCGGTTTGTGTATTTATACGAATAAAATACATTCAGAATCGTTTTAACGATTTTATTCAGAACTTTTTTCCGGTCGAGAATTTTGAGAAAATCGTGATAATTAGCACACGAATTCCAGCTTTATTGGGAATATGATACCTCGTTTTGTGTATTTATACAACATAATATACATTCAGAATCGTTTTGAACAATTTTTTGGAGAACATTTTTTCGGACCAAAATTTTGTATAAATCGTGATGATTAGCACACGAATTCGGGCTTCGTTGGGAATGTGATACTTCGTTTTGTGTATGTGTACAACATAAAATACATTCAGAATCGTTTTGAACAATTTTTTGGAGACCCCTTTTTCGGACTAGAATTTTGTAAAAATCGTTCTGATTAGCACACAAATTCGGGATTTATTAGGAATATGATACTTCGTTTTGTGTATTTAAACAACATAAAATACATTCAGAATCGTTTCGAACAATTTTTTGGAGAACTTTTTTTCGGACCAAAATTTTGTAAAAATCGTGATGATTAGCACACAAATTCGTGCTTTATTGGAATGTGATACCTCATTTTGTATATTTATACGACTAAAATACATTCAGAATCGTTTTGAACAATTTTTTGGAGAATTTTTTTCGGACCAGAATATTGTAAAAATCGTGATGATTAGCACACGAATTCGGACTTTATTGGGAATGCGATACCTCGTTTTGTGTATTTATACGAATAAAATATATTCAGAATCGCTTTGAACAATTTTTTGGAGAACTTTTTTCCGGACCAGAATTTTGTAAAAATCGTGATGATTAGCACACGAATTCGGGCTTTATTGGGAATATGATATCTCGTTTTGTGTATTTATACAACAAAATATACATTAATAATTGTTTTGAACAATTTTTTGGAGAACTTTTTTCGGACCAAAATTTTGTATAAATCGTTATGATTAGCACACGAATTTGGGCTTTATTGACAATATGATACTTCGTTTTGTGTATTTATACAACATAAAATGCATTCAGAATCGTTTTGATCAATTTTTTTGGAGAACTTTTTTTCGGACCAAAATTTTTAAAAAACCGTGATGATTAGCACACGAATTCTTGCTTTATTGGGAATGTGATACCTCGTTTTGTGTACTTATACAACATAAAATACATTAAGAATCGTTTTGAACAAATTTTTGGAAAACTTTTTTTCGGTCCAAAATTTTGTAAACATCGTGATGATTAGCACAATAATTCGGGCTTTATTGGAATGTGATACCTTGTTTTGTGTATTTATACAACATAAAATACATTCAGAATCGTTTTGAACAATTTTTGTGAGTACCTTTTTTCGGACCAAAATTTTGTAGAAACCGTGATGATTAGCACACGAATTCGGCTTTATTGGGAATGTGATACCTCGTTTTGTGTATTTATACAACATAAAATACATTCAGAATGGTTTTGAAAATTTTTTGTGAGTACCTTTTTTCGGACCAAAGTTTTGTAAAAACCGTGATGATTAGCACAGGAATTTGGCTTTATTGGGAATGTGATACGTCGTTTTGTGTATTTATACAACATAAAATACATTCAGAATCTCTTTGAACAATTTTTTGGAGAACTTTTTTTCGGACCAAAATTTTGTAAAAACCGTGATGATTAGCTCACGAATTCTAGCTTTATTCGGAACGTTATACCTCGTTTTGTGTATTTATACGAATAAAATACATTCAGAATCGTTTTGAACAATTTTTTGGAGAACTTTTTTGCGGACGAGAATTTTGTAAAAATCGTGATGATTAGCACACGAATACAGGCTTTATTGTATTGTGATACTTCGTTTTGTATATTTATACAACAAAAAATACATTCAGAATCGTTTTGAATAATTTTTTCGAGAACTTTTCTTCGGAACAAATTTTATAAAAACTGTGATGCTTAGCACACGAATTCGGGCTCTATTGGGAATGTGATACCTCGTTTTGTGTATTTATACGAATAAAATACATTCAGAATCGTTTTAACGATTTTATTCAGAACTTTTTTCCGGTCGAGAATTTTGAAAAAATCATGATGATTAGCACACGAATTCGAGCTTTATTGGGAATATGATACCTCGTTTTGTGTATTTATACAACATAATATACATTCAGAATCGTTTTGAACAATTTTTTGGAGAACTTTTTTTCGGACCAAAATTTTGTATAAATCGTGATGATTAGCACACGAATTCGGATTTTGTTGGGAATGTGATACTTCGTTTTGTGTATTTATACAACATAAAATACATTCAGAATCGTTTTGAATAATTTTTTGGAGAACTTTTTTTTGGACGAGAATTTTGTAAAAATCGTGATGATTAGCACACGAATTCGGGATTTATTAGGAATATGATACATCGTTTTGTGTATTTAAACAACATAGAATACATTCAGAATCGTTTTGAATAATTTTTTGAAGAACTTTTTTTCGGACCAAAATTTTGTAAAAACAATGATGATTAGCACACGAATTCGGGCTTTATTGGGAATATGATACCTCGTTTTGTGTATTTATACGAATAAAATACATTCATAATCGTTTTGAATAATTTTTTGGAGAAGTTTTTTGCGGACGAGAATTTTGTAAAAATCGTGATGATTAGCACACGAATACAGGCTTTATTGGATTGTGATAATTCGCTTTGTATATTTATACAACAAAAAAATACATTCGTAATCGTTTTGAATAATTTTTTTCGAGAACATTTTTTAGGAACAAAATTTTATAAAAACTGTGATGCTTAGTACACGAATTCGGGCTCTATTGGGAATGTGATCCCTCGTTTTGTCTATTTATACGAATAAAATACATTCAGAATTGTTTTAACGATTTTATTCAGAATTTTTTCCGGTCGAGAATTTTGAGAAAAACGTGATGATTAGCACACGAATTCGAGCTTTATTGGGAATATGATACCTCGTTTTGTGTATTTATACAACATAATATACATTCAGAATCGTTTTGAACAATTTTTTGGAGAACTTTTTTTCGGACCAAAATTTTGTATAAATCGTGATGATTAGCACACGAATTCGGATTTTGTTGGGAATGTGATACTTCGTTTTGTGTATTTATACAACATAAAATACATTCAGAATCGTTTTGAATAATTTTTTGGAGAACTTTTTTTTGGACGAGAATTTTGTAAAAATCGTGATGATTAGCACACGAATTCGGGATTTATTAGGAATATGATACATCGTTTTGTGTATTTAAACAACATAGAATACATTCAGAATCGTTTTGAATAATTTTTTGAAGAACTTTTTTTCGGACCAAAATTTTGTAAAAACAATGATGATTAGCACACGAATTCGGGCTTTATTGGGAATATGATACCTCGTTTTGTGTATTTATACGAATAAAATACATTCATAATCGTTTTGAATAATTTTTTGGAGAAGTTTTTTGCGGACGAGAATTTTGTAAAAATCGTGATGATTAGCACACGAATACAGGCTTTATTGGATTGTGATAATTCGCTTTGTATATTTATACAACAAAAAATACATTCAAAATCGTTTTGAATAATTTTTTCGAGAACATTTTTTAGGAACAAAATTTTATAAAAACTGTGATGCTTAGTACACGAATTCGGGCTCTATTGGGAATGTGATCCCTCGTTTTGTCTATTTATACGAATAAAATACATTCAGAATTGTTTTAACGATTTTATTCAGAATTTTTTCCGGTCGAGAATTTTGAGAAAAACGTGATGATTAGCACACGAATTCGAGCTTTATTGGGAATATGATACCTCGTTTTGTGTATTTATACAACACAATATACATTCAGAATCGTTTTGAACAATTTTTTGGAGAACTTTTTTTCGGACCAAAATTTTGTATAAATCGTGATGATTAGCACACGAATTCGGGCTTCGTTGGGAATGTGATACTTCGTTTTGTGTATTTATACAACATAAAATACATTCTGAATCGTTTTGAACAATTTTTTGGAGAACTTTTTTTCGGACCAAAATTTTGTAAAAAACGTGATGATTAGCACACGAATTCGGGTTTTATTGGGAATATGACTCCTCGCTTTGGGTATTTATAAAAATAAAATACATTCAGAATCGTTTTAAACAATTTTTTTAATAACCTTTTTTCGGACGAGAATTTTGTAAAAATCGTGATGATTAGCACACGAATTCGGGCTTTATAAGGAATATAATACTTCGTTTTGTGTATTTAAACAACATAAAATACATTCAGAATCGTTTTGAACAATTTTTTGGAGAACTTTTTTTCGGACCAAAATTTTGTAAAAACAATGATGATTAGCACACGAATTCGGGCTTTATTGGGAATGTAATACCTCGTTTTGTGTATTTATACGAATAAAATACATTCAGAATCGTTTTGAACAATTTTTTGGAGAACTTCTTTGCGGACGAGAATTTCGTAAAAATCGTTAAGATTAGCACACGAATACAGACTTTATTGGATTGTGATACATCGTTTTGTATATTTATACAACAAAAAATACATTCAGAATCGTTTTGAATAATTTTTTCGAGAACTTTTCTTCGGAACAAAATTTTATAAAAACTGTGATGCTTAGCACCCGAATTCGGGCTCTATTGGGAATGTGATACCTCGTTTTGTGTATTTATACGAATAAAATACATTTAGAATCGTTTTAACGATTTTATTCAGAACTTTTTTCCGGTCGAGAATTTTGAAAAAATCGTGATGATTAGCACACGAATTCGAGCTTTATTGGGAATATGATACCTCGTTTTGTGTATTTATACAACATAATATACATTCAGAATCGTTTTGAACAATTTTTTGGAGAACTTTTTTTCGGACCAAAATTTTGTATAAATCGTGATGATTAGCACACGAATTCGGGCTTCGTTGGGAATGTGATACTTCGTTTTGTGTATGTGTACAACATAAAATACATTCAGAATCGTTTTGAACAATTTTTTGGAGATCCCTTTTTCGGACTAGAATTTTGTAAAAATCGTGATGATTAGCACACGAATTAAGGCTTTATTCGGAACGTGATACCTCGTTTTGTGTATTTATATAACATAATATACATTCAGAATCGTTTTGAACAATTTTTTGGAGAACTTTTTTTCGGACCAGAATTTTGTAAAAATCGTGATGATTAGCACACGATTTCGGGCTTTATTGGGAATGTGATACCTCGTTTTGTGTATTTATACGAATAAAATACATTCAGAATCGTTTTGAACAATTTTTTGGAGAACTTTTTTTGGGTCCAAAATTTGGTAAAAACCGTGATGATTAGCGCACGAATTCGGGCTTTATTGGAATGTGATACCTCGTTTTGTGTATTTATACAAGTAAAATACATTCAGAATCGTTTTGAGCAATTTTTTGGGAAACCATTTTCGGACAAAAATTTTGTAAAAATCGTGATGATTAGGACATAAATTCGGGCTTTATTGGGAATGTGATACTTCGTTTTGTGTATTTATACAACATAAAATACATTCAGAATTGTTTTGAACAATTTTTTTGAGAACTTTTTTTCGGTCCCAAATTTGGTAAAAACCGTGATAATTAGCACACGAATTCGGGCTTTATTGGGAATACGATACCTCGTTTTGTGTATTTATACAACATAATATACATTCAGAACCGTTTTGAACAATTTTTTTGAGAACTTTTTTTGGCACCAAAATTTTGAATAAATCGTGATGATTAGCACACGAATTCGGGCTTTATTGGAATGTGATACTTCGTTTTGTGTATTTATACAACATAAAATACATTCAGAATCATTTTGAGCAAATTTTTGAAGAACTTTTTTTGGGACCAAAATTTTGTAGAAATCGTGATGAATGCAAACGAATTCGGGCTTTATTGGGAATATGATACCTCGTTTTGGGTATTTATACGAATAAAATACATTCAGAATCGTTTTTAACAATTTTTTGAAGAACTTTTTTTGGGACCATTATTTTGTAAAAATCGTGATGATTAGCACACGAATTCGGGCTTTATTGGAAATGTGATACCTCGTTTTGTGTATTTATACGAATAAAATACATTCAGAATCGTTTTGAACAATTTTTTGGAGAACTTTTTTCCGGACCATAATTTTGTAAAAATCGTGATGATTAGCACACGAATTCGGGCTTTATCGGGAATATGATACCTCGTTTTGTGCATTTATACAACATAAAATACATTCAGAATCGTTTTGAACAATTTTTTGGAGAACTTTTTTTCGAGCCAAAATTTTGTAAAAATCGTGATGATAAATGCACATGAATTCACGCTTTATTGGGAATGCGAGTTTTGTGTATTTGTACAACGTAAAATACATTCAGAATCGTTTTGAACAATTTTTTCGAGAACTTTTTTTGGACCAGAATTTTTTAAAAATCGTGATGATTAGCACACGAATTCGGGCTTTATTGGGAATGTGATACCTTGTTTTGTGTATTTATACAACATAATATACGTTCAGAATCGTTTTAAACAATTTTATGGAAAAAATTTTTTCGGACCAAAATTTTGTATAAATCGTGATGATTAGCACACGAATTAAGGCTTTATTGGGAATGTGATACTTCGTTTTGTGTACTTATACAAAAAAAATACATTCCGAATCGTTTCGAATAATTTTTTCGAGAACTTTTTTTCGGACCAAAATTTTATAAAAACTGTGATGATTAGCACACGAATTCGGGCTTTATTCGGAACATGATACCTAGTTTTTGTGTGTTTATACGAATAAAATACATTCAGAATCGTTTTGAAAAATTTTTTGGAGTACTTTTTTTCGGACCAGAATTTGGTAAAAACTGTGATGATTAGTACACGAATTTGGGCTTTATTGGGAATACGATACCTCGTTTTGTGTATTTATACAACATAATATACATTCAGAATCGTTTTGATCAATTTTTTGGAGAACTTTTTTTGGACAAAAATTTTGTATAAATCGTGATGATTAGCACACGAATTCGGACTTTATTGGAATGTGATACTTCGTTTTGTTTATTTACACAACATAAAATACATTCAGAATCGTTTTGAACAATTTTTTAGAGAACTTTTTTTTGGACCAAAATTTTGTAAAAACCGTGATGATTAGCACACGAATTCGGGCTTTATTGGGAATGCGATACCTCGTTTTGTGTATTTATACGAATAAAATACATTCAAAATCGTTTTGAACTATTTTTTGGAGAACGTTTTTTCGGACCAAAATTTTGTAAAAATCGTGATGATTAGCACACGAATTCGGGCTTTATTGGAATGTGATTCTTCGTTTTGTGTATTTATACAACATAAAATACATTCAGAATCCTTTTGAATAATTTTTTGGAGAACTTTTTTTCGGACCAAAATTTTGTATAAATCGTGATGATTAGCACACGAATTCGGGCTTTATTGGAATGCGATACTAAGTTTTGTGTATTTACACAACATAAAATACATTCAGAATCGTTTTGAACAATTTTTTGGAGAACCTTTTTTCGGTCCAAAATTTTGCAAAAACCGTGATGATTAGCACACGAATTCTGGCTTTATTGGGAATTTGACACCTCGTTTTGGGTATTTATACGAATAAATTACATTCAGAATCCTTTGGAACAATTTTTTTGAAAACTTTTTTTGGACCAGAATTTTGTAAAAATCGTGATGATTAGCACACGAATTCGGGCTTTATTGGGAATGTGATACCTCGTTTTGTGTATTTATAAAACATAATATACGTTCAGAATCGTTTTGAACAATTTTTTGAAGAACTTTTTTTCGGACCAAAATTTTGTATAAATCATGATGATTAGCACACGAATTCGAGTTTTATTGGGAATGTGATACTTTGTTTTGTTTATTTATACTACATAAAATAAATTCACATTCGTTTTGAGCAGTTTTTCCGTGAACTTTTTTTCGGACTAAAATTTTGTAAAAAACGTGATGATTAGCACAAGAATTCGGGCTTTATTGGGAATGTGATACTTCGTTTTGTGTATTTATACAACATAAAATACATTCAGAATCGTTTTGAATAATTTTTTGGAGAACTTTTTTCGGACAAAAATTTTGTATAAATCGTGATGATTAGCACACGAATTCTTGCTTTATTGGAATGCGGTACTAAGTTTTGTGTATTTACACAACATAAAATACGTTCATAATCGTTTTGAACACTTTTTTGGAGAACCTTTTTTCGGTCCAAAATTTTGTAAAACGGTGGTGATTAGCACACGAATTCGGGCTTTATTGGAATGCTATACTACGTTTTGTGTATTTACACAACATAAAATACATTCAGACTCGTTTTGAACAAGTTTTTGTAGAAACTTTTTTTGGACCAAGATTTTATAAAAACCGTGATGATTAGCACTCGAATTCGGGCTCTATTGGGAATGTGATATATCGTTTTGTGTATTTATATAACATAAAATACATTCAGAATCGTTTTGAACCATTTTTTGGAGAACTTTTTTTGGACCAAAATTTTGTAAAAAACGTGATGATTAGCACATGAATTCGGCTTTATTGGGAATGCGATACCTCGTTTTGTGTATTTATACGAATAAAATACATTCAGAATCGTTTTGAACATGTTTTTGGAGAACTTTTTTTCGGACCAAGATTTTGTAAAAAACGTTATGATTAGCACCCAAATTCGGGCTTTATTGGGATGTGATACTTCGTTTTGTGTATTTATTCAACATAAAATACATTAAGAATCGTTTTGAGCAATTTTTTTGGGAAACTTTTTTTCAGATCAAAATTTTGTAAAAAACGTGATGACTAGCACACGAATTAGGGCTTTATTTGGAATGTGATACTTCGTTACAACATGAAATACATTCAGATTCCTTATGAGCAATTTTTTTTAGACATTTATTTCGGTCAAGAATTTTGTAAAAAACGTGATGATTAGCACGCGAATTCGGGCTTTACTGAGAATTTGATACTTCGTTTTGTGTATTTATACAAATAAAATACATTCAGATTCGTTTTGAGTAATTTTTGGGGGAATTTTTTTTGGGACCAAGATTTTCTAAAAAACGTGAGGACTGGCCCACGAATTCGGGCTTTATTTGGAATGTGATAGTTCGTTACAATATGAAATACATTCAGATTCGTTTTGAGCAATTTATTGGAGAACTTCTTTTTTGACCAAAATTTATTAAAAAACGTGATGATTAGCACACGAATTCGAGCTTTATTGGGAATGTGATACCTCGTTTTGTGTATTTATACAAATAAAATACATTCAGAATCGTTTTGATCAATTTTTGGGAGAACTTTTTTTCGGACCAGAATTTTGTAAAAAAGTGATGATTAGCACATGAATTCGGGCTTTATTGGGAATGTGATACTTTGTTTTTCGTATTTATCTAACATGAATTACATTCAGATTCATTTTGAACAATTTTTTTGAGAACTTTTTTTTGGACCAAAATTTATTAAAAAACATGATGATTAGCACACGAATTCGGACTTTAATGGGAATGTGATACTTCGTTTTGTGTATTTATACAACATGAAAAATATTCAGATTCGTTTTAGTCAATTTTTTGGAGAACTTTATTTCGAACCTAAATTTTTTAAAAAATATGAAGATTACCTCATGGGTTCGGGCTTTAATGAGAATGTGATATTTTGTTTGGTGTATTTCTACTACATGGAAAACATTTAGAATCATTTTGAGCAATTTTTTGGACAACTTTTTTTTCGGACCTAAATTTTGTAAAAAACGTGATGATAATACACATGAATTCGGGATTTAATGGGAATGTGATACTTTGTTTGGTGTATTTATACAACATGAAAAACATTTAGAATCGTTTTGAGCAATTTTTTGGACAACTTTTTTTTCGGACCTAAATTTTGTAAAAAACATGATGGGAATGTGAAACTTTGTCTTGTGTATTTATACAACATGAAAAACATTCAGAAACGTTTTCGGTAATTTTGTGGAGAACTTTTTTTTTTACCTAAATTTTTGTAGAAAAACGTGACGATTAGCACACGAATTCAGGCTAACATTAAAAACGAGTCATTTTGAGCAATTTTACGGAGAACTATTTTTCGGACCTAAATTTGTAAAAAAAGGTGATGATTATCATACGAATTCGGACCTTAATGGAAATGTGAAACTTTATTTGGTGTATTTATACAAAATGAAAAACATTCAAAAACGTTTTAAGCAATTTGTCGGACAACTTTTTTTGGGACCTAAATTTTATAAAAAACGTGATGATTAGCACCCGGATTCGGCCTTAATGGGAATGTGAAGCTTTGTCTGGTGTATTTATACAACATGAAAAACATAGAAAATCGTTTTGAGCAATTTTTCGGAGGACATTTTTCGTACCTTAGTTTTGTAAAAAATGTGATAATTAACACACGAATTTGGGCTTTAATGGGAAAGTGAAACTTTATGTAGTCTATTTATTCAACATAAAAAACATTCAGAACTTTTTAGAACTTTTTTTTTAACCTATCCATTTGTCCTCCCATTAATAGTAATACTACATCAACATAAGAACAAACTGATACAATATCGAAACTCCACTTTTGAGTTACAAAATGGAAATGCTTAAATATGATATCTATTAGAATATACATAAAGTTAAGGATCAAAACCTTTCGATGATGGGGTACTTTTGGGATTTGAGGAAGTCGTGGAATTCTTGCTTTGCGTTTTTGAAGTCTGGTTAAATGAAGATGATGATGACGATGATGATGATGATGATTCAGTGAAGAAAACTATATGTTCTTGGTTGTCCGCAAACGCTTGGAGAGATCGTGGCAATGGAGGCAAATTCACAGCCAAGACACCCTCAAGGATCTGAACTACCTGACCCATTGATGGCCTATTGTTTTCATCATCTTGGATGCACCAGCAAGCAATTTTACACAATCTTGACACCTCTTCTTCATCAGCTATCCTTTTCAATCTAGGGTCTAATAACCCAAGTATGTCACCTCCACCTACAACCACTTTTGCAGCCCAACTAGGGAAGAACTGTGTCGCTCCATCAGTAGAACGCTCTGAGTTTCTTTGCCCCGAAATGAATTCAAAAAGCATCATTCCATAGCTGTAAACATCTGCCTTTGCTGTTATGGCGACTCCTGATATCCATTCTGGAGCAAGATATCCTCTTGTCCCCCTCATAGTTGTTAGGACTCGACTAAAATCACGCCCCATGAGCTTTGCCAGACCAAAATCTGCCACTTTGGGACATAATTCGGCATCTAAAAGGATATTTTCTGGCTTTATGTCACAGTGAATGATGCAGTCCCTACATTTCTCATGGAGATAAGCCAAGCCTCTTGCAGTTCCAAGAGCGATTTGGTATCTTGTTTTCCAATCCAATATCTGTGCATCTTTCTTCTCGAAAAGATGAGCATCCAATGAGCCATTTGGCATGTAATCGTAGACCAACAACTTCTTGTTACCTTCAGAGCAAAATCCTCGAAGCCTTACGAGATTAACATGTTGGATTGTCCCAATTGTGCTGACTTCTGCACGGAATTGCTTTTCTCCCTGGCTGATGCTTTCAAGTTTCTTCACAGCTATGACACTTGAATCAGACAATGTCCCTTTAAAGACACAACCAAAACCTCCTCCTCCCAATTTCACTGAAAAATTCTTGGTTGCATTTTGCAAATCTTTGTAAGTAAATGCCACAAGCGAACCCTCAGTAGATTTTCCAGTTCCAACAAGTCTCCTTCGGCGCCTCCAGATTACAAGCCAAATGAGACCTATGAGTACCACAGCAACAGCAACAGATCCCAAAACAGCACCTATCACGATCCCTTTGTTATCTTTTGGAGTTGAAAACTCAGAGGCAGCAAGTTTGAGATAAAGTGTCCTTCCACTACCATCTTGTGCAGAAAGTTGCTGCAGATTCAAGAGTTCTCCATTCCAGATTGAACAACCATCTCTTTGATAAGCATAAGCGGTGCAAGAGCAACTACTCAGACAGGCAGACTCACATTCTGCAGCACTTCCAACTGTCACAGCCTGAGGATCTTCAGGTAACGTCATCTGATCTAACACCTGAAATTTGTCTCTCCTCCCCGTAGTAGTGCTATTATTTTCACACTGCAGCCTCGTCTCCCTCACACAGCCGCCAGAAAAGTCATTCCTATTCCAATCCTGATCCGACTTACGCTTGAAACCAGGCAAACAATTGCAAAAGGGGCGTGGAATCTCGTTGCAGATCCCAAATTCCCCACAGAAAGCGTGAACTACACATTGCTCTCTTGGTTGTTTCCAGAACATATTCCACTCCTTAGAATCAACCAACCATTGGTATTGCCTAATTTGACCCGAAACATCCATTACGAATCTAGATATCATTGTTGGGTTATATGTACTATATGTAAAATAACTCTCGTTCTCATTTTCAACATAGCTGAAGTCATAGTAATGATTATAATTCATCTCAGGTACTCCGCTGAAAATTCGGTCATTCCAAGCTCCACTAGTCCAATATTGTTTACTATGATTCCATCTTATGATATATTCTTTTGAATCTGGGAGTAACTCAAGAGAGAAAAGACCTGGTGCAGGATCTTCAGAGTTCCTCCAAGAAGTAAGTATCTGCTTTGTCTTTGTAATTTTGTTATAAGAAAGCTTTCCACGAGGCAACCATGTATCAGTGGGGTTATCAAAACTTTGCCAAATTGGTGTTGTTGAATTAACATTTCCAAACCCATCAATTAATTTCAAATTCCCATCATCAAGAAGAACAGCCATCAAAGAAGATGAATTTTTGGAGGTAACATTAGTTGACCAAATTGGAATTCCAGACTCATTAAAAAGTACCAAATTTCCATCTCGAATTGTGAGACGTGATGAATATTTATCAGAAATGGGAGCGACTCTATTGGCAACCCAAACAACAGCTTGGTCAGCAACTTTCCCATACCGGATCCCAATGTAATAGTTTGAAGAATTAACTCCTGGTTTGAAGAATCCAAGCTCAAAGTTTCCACCTTTAGAGACAATGGTCTGATCACCAGAGAGAGACTGGTTCCCAGAAATGGAATCAGCTGCGGAGGAAAGATGGGCCTTCAGAAAAAGGCTCAATAAGAGCAAATAAAACATCAGGCAGAAACTGTTAATGGTTTTCATGGCTGCATAGATATGGGAGCAGACAAGAAAGGGTACAAGAAAGAAGAAGAAGAAGAAAGGGGTCGGCTTGGCTGTTCAGGACACCTGAAAATGAAGAATGAGCCTTTGCCCTCTGTAGAAAATGCCTAAGGGAGCTCTTGAACTTAATAAAAGAATTTGTGTCCAGCTCTAGTCAATTTGATTATTCAATGGACAATTATGTCCTTAGACACTTATATTTGATTTTGGATGCATGGAACAAAGTTACAAATAAAATAGCAATTTTAGTTTGACAATTCTTTTTTTAGTTCTTGAATTTTCTAAAAATTTAGACCGGTTAAAAGAGGAGACGTGGAACTCATAGTGAAAATTTTCAAAATTAAAATCCAACGAGAGTAACCTTAACCCTTAGTCTGGTTGGGGTGAAACCAGGGAGGAGAGTATAAGGGTATTTACATCGTTTGGTTGCAATTTAAAAATAGAGATGATGTAAATGAAGAGGAGAAAAGCTCTCCTTCCATGTCTATAAATTAGCCCATTCTAAAACGGACGGATTGGAACGTAGATGATATTAAAAAGTTTATTTTATTCTCGTATAAGTTAATTTATTACAAATTTCTCATAAACTACTTGTACCCTATATATATAATATTTCTAATTTTGTGCAGTGGATATAATAGTAAATTAAATATAATAAAAATCATTTACCTTATACTTTTCACCCTAACCAAATGTACCCACCTCTACCAAACAATTTTAAAATAAATGAATATACTTTTCCGAGTGGAAGTAAAAAGTGTTACTCCCCCTTCCCCTTCTCCTCCCCTTCCCCATCCGTAAACCAAACTAGGGCTAAATCTTCGGTTACATAATCTAATATATCTTATATTTTTTTTTTGTTAATATTTTTTATTTGAGATTTATCTTTTAGAGTTTACATTTATTTTTATTCTGTATATTTATTTTATTGAAAAAGAGATATTGTTATAAGAAAATGAAAATGAATTAGAAGATGTATCAAAGTATAACCCTAAAAGGCGGGGTTGTATTTTTCTATTTTTCAAAAAAAAAAAAAAAGAAAAACGGGATTACCCTTTCACTTATCATATGAATCTAGCTGGCAAAATTCTATCATTAAATTATTTTTGCTTATTAATCTGTTAAAAATAAAAATACTTCTCTTCTGAAAATTATTCTTTTCTTTTTTCATGGTACTTTCCCTTTTATGTCAATATTTGAACCTAACAAAGGAGAAAAAAGAAACTGGCTCTTACAAATACAGGGATATTTTAGTCATTCTAAGCAGATGAGGTGTAGAAAAGCTAAAAGCCAAAAAAGGGCTTGGAGGTATCCATTGCCAAATTTTGACACTTTCATACATTGAAGCCTGACCAGGTCAACCCTAAGTTACCATTAGTCTTCTGTTTTCTAGAATGGAAATTCTTTTAAGACATTTTTTACTTCCTTTTTTCCTTTTTACACTAAAAAAAAAATAATTTTCTTTTTCCTTGTATTTTTTTAAAAAATTTACCGCTTCATTCAAAAGTGTATTTTCTATTTTTATACTCCGTCTGTTTCAAAATAAGCGTCTTTTTAAAAGTTTTATTCTGTTTCGTATTTACAACTTTCATAGAGTATTGGCAGAAATCTTGGGGGATATTGTCATAAGAGGTAGTTTCCTAGTTAGATCATGTTTCCTTATAATACTAAATTCTATTTCAGTATATATTATACGTAACTCATTATTTAATATAGAAAAGACTTTTGATTTTTTCCCTATTGAAAGTCTCATTTATTATACATTTTCCAATTTTATAATAATTGGAGAATGTGAAATTTTATTTGGTATATTTATACAACATGAAAAACATTCAGAATTGTTTTAAGTAATTTTGTGGAGAACTTTTCTCTGGACTTACATTTTATGAAAAACGCAATGATTAGCATACGAATTCAGGCTTTAACGGAAAATTGAATCATTATGCGATATATCTTTATAACATGACAAACATACAGAATCGTTTTGAACAATTTTAAAGGTTACTATTTTTTTACCTTAATTTTGTGAGAAACGTGATAATTAGCACATGAATTCGGGCTTCAATGGACAAGTCAAACCTTGTGCGATGTATTGTTATGTGATGAGAAATATTCAAAATCGTTTTGAAAAATTTTATGAGAAACTTTTTTCCGAATCTAAATGTCGTAAAAAACGTGATGATTAGCCCACGGAATTGCCTCCTACTGACAAGCGAAATATTGTGCCTATGTATCTATACAACATGAAAACATACAGAATCATTTTGAGCAATTTTACGGATGACTATTTTTTGGACCTAAATGTTTTCCAGTGATGATTAACACAAGAATTCGAGCTGCAACACGCAAGTGAAACGTTGTGCGATGTATCTTTAAAACATGTGATACATAGTGAATCATTTTGAGCAATTTTATAGAGAATTGTTTTGCGGAAATTTTTTTCGTAAAAAATGTAATGATTAATTCACATATTCAACCTTTAAAGGACAAGTAAAACTGTGTGCGGTTATTTTTAAAACATGAGAAACATACATAATTATTTCGAGCAATTTTATGGATAACTATTTTTTTTGAACAATTTTTTTTAAAAAAACCTGATGATTAGCACACGAATTCGGGCTTTAATAGGAAAGTGAAACTTTGTCCGATGTATCTATACAACATGAAAACATACAGAATTGTTTTTATCAATTTTAAAGATAACTATTTTCGGACATTAATTATGTAAAAATATGATAATTAGCACACGAATTCGGGCTTCTACGAGCAAGTCAAACCTTGTGCAATGTATCTTTACATAATGAAAAACATATTGAATCGTTTTGAGCAATTTTATAAAAAACTTATTTTCGGATCTAAAATTTGTAAAAAGCAAGTGATAATTAGCACACGGATTTGGCCTTCTAAAGACAAGTGAAACATTGGACCATATATCTATACAACATGAAAAACATACAGAATTTGTCTGAGTAATTTTATGGATAAATATTTTTCAAACCTAAATATTCGAGCTTCAACTGGCTCGTGAAATGTTGTGCAATGCATCTTTACAACGTAAGAAACACAGTGAATTAATTTTAGCAATTTTTCAAGAATTATTTTTTGGATATAAATTTTAAAAAAATGTAATGATTAACCCGCCGATTCCGCCTTCAAAGAACAAGTGAAACTTTGTGCGATGTATTTTTAAAACATAAGAAACATACCGAGTCATTTTGACCAATTTTACGGAGAACTATTTATCAGGCCTAAATTTTGAAAAAAATGTGATGATTAGCACACGAGTTCGGACTTTATTGGGAATGCGAAACTTTGTTTGGTTTATTTATACAACATGAAAAATATTCGGATTTATTTTAAGTAATTTTGTTGAGAACTTTTTTCCAAGCTAACATTTTGTAAAAAATGTGATTATTAGCACACGAATTCAGACTTTAACGGTAAAGTGAAACATTATGAAATGTATCTTTACAACATGACAAACATACAGAATCATTTTGAGCAATTTTATAGATAACTATTTTTGGACATTAATTTTGTGAGACACGTGATAATTAGCACATGAATTCGGGATTCAACAGGCAAGTCAACCTTGTGCAATGTATCTTTATATATTGAGAAACATTCAGAATCGTTTTGAAAAATTTTATTAGAAACACTTTTTCGGGTCTAAATTTTGAAAAAAAAAACGTAATGATTAGCACACAGAATCTCCCTTCTACTAACAAGTGAAACATCGTGCCGACGTATTTATACAACATGAAAAACATACAGAATTGTTTTGAACAATTTTAGGGGACTATTTTGTGGACCTAAATTTTTTAAAAAACGTGATGATTTACACACGAATTCGGGCTTCAACACGCAAGTGAAACGTTATGCGATGTATCTTTAAAACATGAGAAACATAGTGAATCATTTTGAGCATTTTATGGAGAATTATTTTGCGGACATAAATTATGTAAAAAAACGTAATGATTAACTCACAGATTCGGCCTTCAAAGGACAAGTGAAACTTTATGCAATTATTTTTAAAACATGAGAAACATAAAGAATTATTTTGATTAATTTTATGGAGAACTTATTTTTGGAGCAAAATTTTTTAAAAAATGTAATGATTAGCACACGAATTCGGGCTTTAACGTGAAAGTGAAACTTTTTCTGATGTATCTATACAATATGAAAAACATACAAAATCGATTTTAACAATTTTGTGGAGAAATTTTTTCCGGGCCTACATTTTGTAAAAAAAGTGATGATTAACATACGAAATTAAGATTTTAATGGTATGAAATATTATGCGATGTATCTTTTCAACATGACAAACATACAGAATCGTCTTGAGCAATTTTAAAGATAACTATTTTTTTACCTTAATTTTGTGAGAAACGTTAAAATTAGCACATGAATTCGGGCTTCAATAGGCAAGTCAAACTTGTGCAGTGTATCTTTATGTAATGAAAAACATTCAGAATCGTTTGAAAAATTTTATGAGAAATATTTTTTCGGATCTAAATTTTGAAAAAAACGTGATGATTAGCACACGGAATCGCCTTCTACTGACAAGTGAAATATTTTGCCGATGTATCTATACAACATGAAAAATATATAGAATCGTTTTGAACAATTTTAAAGCGGGCTATTTTTTTTACCTAAATTTTTTCAAAACGTGATGATTGACATACGAATTCGGGCTTCAACATGCAAGTGAAACGTTGTGCGATGTATCTTTAAACTATGAGAAACATAGTAAATCATTTTGAGCAATTTTATAGAGAATTGTTTTGCACACATAAATTTTGTAAAAAATCGTAATGATTAACTCACAGATTCGGACTTCAAAGGACAAGTGAAACTTTGTACGATTATTTTTAAAGCATGAAAAACATAAAGAATTATTTTGAGAAATTTTATGGAGAACTTTTTTTGGGAAAAAAATTTTAAAAAAAACGTAATGATTAGCACACGAATTTGGGTTTTAACGAGAAAGTAAACTTTGTTCGATGTATCTATACAACATGAAAAACATATAGAATAAGTTTTTGCAATTTTGTGGAGAACTTTTTTCCGGGTCTATATTGTAAAAAACATGATGATTAGCACACGAATTAAGGCTTTAACGAAAATTTGAAACATTAGGCAATCAATCTTTACAACATGACAAACATACAGAATCGTTTGAGCAATTTTAAAGATAATTATTTTCGAACCTTAATTTTGTGAGAAACGTGATAATTAGTATATGAATTTGGGCTTCAACGGGTAAGTCAATCTTGTGCGATGTATCTTTATGTAATGAGAAACATTCATAAACGTTTTGAAAAATTTTATGAGAAATATTTTTTCGGATCTAAATTTTGAAATAAACGTGATGATTAGCACGCGGAATCTGCCTTCTACTGACAAGTGACAAATGTAGCAGATGAAGTCGAGCTTCAACGGGCAAGTCAACCTTGTGCGATGTATCTTTATGTAATGAGAAACATTTTTTCGGATATAAATTTAGGAAAAAAAACGTGATGATTAGCACACGGAATCTGCCTTCTACTGACAAGTGAAACATTGTGCCGATGTATATATACAACATAAGAAACATACAAAATCCTCTTGAACAATTTTAAGGGGGACTATCTTTTGGACCTAAATTTTTTCAAAAAATGTGATGATTAATACACGAATTCGGGCTTCAACACGCAAGTGAAACGTTGTGCGATGTATCTTGAAAACATGAGAAACATTGTGAATCATTTTCAACAATTTTATAGAGAATTAATTTGCGGACATAAATTTTGTAAAAAACGTAATGATTAACTAACAGATTCGTTCTATAAAGGACAATTGAAACATTGTGCGATTATTTTTAAAACATCATAAACAAAAATATTTATTTTGAGCGATTTTATGAAGAACTTTTTTGAAACAATATTTAAAAAAAAACCGTAATGATTAGCACGCGAATTCGGGCTTTATTAGAAATGTGAAACTTTTTCCAATGTGTCTATATAACATGAAAAACGTACAAAACCGATTTTAGAAATTTTGTGGTGAACTTTTTTCCAGACTTACATTTTCTAAAAAACGTGATGATTAGTACACGAATACACGCTTTAACGTAAAAGTGAAACATTATGCAATGTATCTTTAAAACATGACAAAGATACATAATCCTTTTGGGCAAGTTTAGAGATAACTATTCTTGGACTTTAATTTTGTGACAAACGTGATCATTAGCACATGAATTCGGGCTTCAACGGGCAAATCAACCTTGTGCGATGTATCTTTATGTAATGAGAAACATTCATAATTGTTTAAAAATATTTTACGAGAAACATTTTTTCAGATCTAAATTTTGAGAAGAAAACGTGACGATTAGCACAGGGAATCTGTCTTCTACTGACAAATGAAACATTGTGCCGATGTATCTATAGAACATGAGAAACATACAAAATCCTCTTGAACAATTTTAAGGGGGACTATTTTTTTTACCTAAATTTTTTCAAAAATGTGATGATTTATACACGAATTCGGGCATCAACACGCTAGTGAAACGTTGTGCAATGTTTTTCTAAAACATGAGAAACATAGTTAATCATGTTCAGCAATTTTATATATAATTATTTTGCGGACGTAAATTTTATAAAAAACGTAATGATTAACTCACAGATTCTGCCTTCAAAGGACAATTGAAACTTTGTGCAATTATTTTTAAAACATCAGAAACATAAAAAATTATTTTGAGCAATTTTATAGACCAAAATTTTAAAAAAAAAAACCGTAATGATTAGCACACGAATTCGGGCTTTAATGGGAAAGTGAAACTTTTTCCATTATATCTATACAACATGAAAAACATACATAATCGATTTTAGCAATTAACTTTTTCCCGAGCCTATATTTTGTAAAAAAACGTGATGAATGCACACGAATTCAGGCTTTAACGTAAATGTGAAACATTATGCGATGTATCTTTAAAATATGACAAACATACATAATCCTTTTGGTCATCTTAGAGATAACTCTTCTTGGACCTTAATCTTGTGAGAAACGTGATAATTAGCGCATGAATTCGGGCTTCAACGGGCAGGACAACCTTATGTGATGTATCTTTATGTAATTAGAAACATTCAGAATCATTTTTAAAAATTTTATGAGATACATTTTTTCGGATCTAAATTTTGGAAAAAAAACGTAATTATTAGCACACAATTTGCCTTCTACTGACAAGTGAAACATTGTGCCGATATATCTATACAACATGAAAAACATACAGAAACGTGTTGAACAATTTTACGGAGGACTATTTTTTGGACTTAAACTTTTTAAAAAACGTGATGATTAACACACGAATTCGGACTTCAATATGCAAGTGAAACGTTGTGCGATATATCTTTAAAACATGAGAAACATATTTAATCATTTTGAGCAATTTTATAGAGAATTATTTTGCGGACATAAATTTTGTAAAAAAACGTAATGATTAACTCACAGATTCGGCCTTCAAAGGACAAGTGAAACTTTGTGCGATTATTTTTAAAACATGATAAACATAAACAATTATTTTGAGAAATTTTATAGAGAACTTTTTTCTGGACCAAGATTTTAAAAAAAACGTAATGATTAGCAAAGAATTCGGGCTTTTACGGGAAAATTAAACTTTATCCGATGTATCTATACAACATGAAAAACGTACAGAATCAGTTTTAGCAATTTTGTAGAGAACTTTTTACGAGCCTAAATTTTGTAAAAAAGTGATAATTAGCACACGAAATTAAGGTTTTAACGAAAAAGTGAAATATTACGCGATTTTACGGAGGACTATTTTTCAAACGAAATTTTTTTCAAAAAACGTTATATTTAACACACGAATTCGGCTTTAACGCGTAAGTGAAACATTGTGTGATATATCTTTACAACATGAGAAATATAGTGAATCATTTTGAACAATTTTATTGAGAATTGTTTTGCGTGTATAAATTTTTGTAAAAACTTAATGATTAACTCACATATTCGGTTTTCAAAGGACTAGTGAAACTCGCGATTATTTTTAAAACATGAGAAATATACAGAATTATTTTGAGCAATTTTATGGAGAACTATTTTTTGGACCAAAATTTTTTAAAAAACGTGATGATTAGCACACGAATTCAGACTTCAACGGGCAAGTCAAACGTTGTGCTATGTTTCTTTACATAACAGGAAACATATTGAATCGTTTTGAACAATTTTGTGAAAAACTTTTTTTCGGACCTAAAATTTAAAAAAAAAAAAAAGTGATAATTAGAACACATATTCAGCCTTCTACAGACAAGTAAAACATTGTGCCACATATCTATACAACATGAAAAACATACAGAATTATTTTGAGCAATTTCACGGAGAAATATTTTTCGGACCTAAATTTTATAAAATAAACGTGATGATTAGCACACGAATTCGGGCTTTAATGGGAATTTGAAACTTTTTCTGGTGTATTTCTACAGCATGAAAAACTTTCAGAATCCTTTTAAACAATTTTGTGGAGAACTTCTTTTTTGACCTAAATTTTGTAAAAATGTGATGCTTAACACAGGAATTCGTGCTTTAACGGAAAAGTGACACATTATGCGATGTATCTTTACAACATAACAAACATACAGAATCGTTTTGAGTAAGTTTAAGGATAACTATTTTCGGACCTTAATTTTGTGAGAAATGTGATAATTAGCACATGAATTCAAGCGCGATGTATCTTTATGTAATGAGAAACATACATAATCATTTTGAACAGTTTTATGATAAATCTTTTTTTCGGATCTAAATTTTAAAAAAAAAATGATAATAAGCACACAGATTCGGCCTTCTACAGACAAATGAAACATTTTGCCGATATATGAAAAACATACAGAATCATTTTGAGCAATTTTACGAAGGACTATTTTTCGGACCTAAATTTTTCAAAAATGTGATGATTAACACACGAATTCAGACTTCAACACATTCTTCTTGTGATACAAAGTTCCCTGTTCTTCTTGTTTATTTTCAAGATACGACTGGAACTCTCCTCTATGATGAGTTTAGTCTTGGTTATATATTTTTTAAATTGAACGTAATATATATAATATATGAGTTTAGTCTTGGTCATATATCTTTTAAATGATTCACGCTCATCTTAGAAAAGCCTTTCTCAATTTTTGGTGGGGAAAGGTTTCCAACTTTACTCCGGGGAATGGGTATTCCTACTTCAAGTTTATACACCAAACGTTGGAATAAAAACAGAAGTAGGAAAACTCATTGAATTTCTATTCATTCCTACGTACCAAACATAGCGTCAAGATTGTCTAATACATCTTCTAATACACTTTATTATACTTCCTTTAGTAGTAACTTTCCCCTTAGGGCTTATCTTTTAGACGTTAAGGCCTATCTTTCATCGTATAAGATTTTATTAACAAAACTATTATAAAAGAATAGAGAGTGTATAAGAAGATGTACTAAATGATCCCGCCTGAAGTGAATATAGCCCTTAGCTGCCTTAGGTGGTGATTTCTAGACAGAAAAGACACATGACTCATCCATACTCACCTTTACGAAGAGTGAAATTTGCAATAAACTTTTCATATTGATCCCATTTCCCTCAGTTTTCATAATCCGATATCCGAGAGCCATCAACTAAATCGTAAAGGATCAGAGGGCACAAGGCCTTCGAACAGTAACACAAAACTAGCATATGACGTTAAAACGTTCCTTGAGTGACTTGAAGACACTCTTTTACAGGCAGAACAAAAGGGTACAAGAAGAGTTTCAGAAACATTGCATAGACATAAACGAAAATACAGTGCTAATTCATCCATTTTGCACTTTTCAACAAAAGAAAAAACTCAAGAAGAGAACATACTAATGCAATCCATTTAGTTCCTCAGGTAGGATAAATACAGTATAAGTTATAATAAGAAGCTAAAAGCACTAACCTAGTATAGGAATTTCCACTCTTGAGTTAAAAAACCGAAATGCTTAAATATGATATCTATTATGCATTGCAGGATTAGAATATACATAAAGGGAAATGAAAAACAAAACCATGTAGCCTTTAAGGATCCAAACCTTTTGATGATGTAGTACTTTTGGAATAATTTGATGAAGTCATGGAATTCTTGCTTTGCGTTTCTGAAGTCTGGTTAGATGATGATGATTCAGTGAAGAAAACTATATGTTCTTGGTTGTCCACAAACACTTGGAGAGCTCGTGGCAACGGAGGCAAATTCACAGCCAAGACACCCTCAAGGATCTGAGCTACCTGACCCATTGATGGCCTGTTGTTTTCATCATCTTGGATGCACCAGCAAGCAATTTTACACAATCTTGACACCTCTTCTTCATCAGCTATCCTTTTCAATCTAGGGTCTAATAACCCAAGTATGTCACCTCCATCTACAACCACTTTTGCAGCCCAACTAGGGAAGAACTGTGTCACTCCATCAGTAGAACGCTCTGAGTTTCTCTGTCCGGATATGACTTCAAAAAGCATCATTCCATAGCTGTAAACATCTGCCTTTGCTGTTATGGCTACTCCTGATATCCATTCTGGAGCAAGATATCCTCTTGTTCCCCTCATAGTTGTTAGGACTCGACTAAAATCACGCCCCATGAGCTTTGCCAGACCAAAATCAGCCACTTTGGGACACAATTCAGCATCTAATAGAATGTTCTCTGGCTTTACATCACAGTGAATGATGCAGTCCCTACATTTCTCATGGAGATAAGCCAAGCCTCTTGCAGTTCCAAGAGCGATTTGGTATCTTGTTTTCCACTCTAATACCTGAGCATCTCTCTCTCGGAAAAGATGAGCATCCAATGAGCCATTTGGCATGTAATCGTAGACCAACAACTTCTTGTTACCTTCAGAGCAAAATCCTCGAAGCCTTACGAGATTAACATGTTGGATTGTCCCAATTGTGCTGACTTCTGTACGGAATTGCTTTTCTCCCTGGCTGATGCTTTCAAGTTTCTTCACAGCTATGACACTTGAATCAGACAACGTCCCTTTAAAGACAGAACCAAAACCTCCTCCTCCCAATTTAACTGAAAAATTCTTGGTTGCATTTTGCAAATCTTTGTAAGTAAATGCCACAAGCGAACCCTCAGTAGATTTTCCAGTTCCAACAAGTCTCCTTCGGCGCCTCCAGATTACAAGCCAAATGAGACCTATGAGTACCACAGCAACAACAGATCCCAAAACAGCACCTATCACGATCCCTTTGTTATCTTTTGGAGTTGAAAACTCAGAGGCAGCAAGTTTGAGATAAAGTGTCCTTCCACTACCATCTTGTGCAGAAAGTTGCTGCAGATTCAAGAGTTCTCTATTCCAGATTGAACAACCATCTCTTTGATAAGCATAAGCGGTGCAAGAGCAATTACTCAGACAGGCAGACTCACATTCTGCAGCACTTCCAACTGCCACAGCCTGAGGATCTTCAGGTAACGTCATCTGATCTAACACCTGAAATTTGTCTCTCTTCCCTGTAGTAGTGCTATTATTTTCACACTGCAGCCTCGTCTCCCTCACACAGCCGCCAGAAAAGTCATTCCTATTCCAATCCTGATCCGACTTACGCTTGAAACCAGGCAAACAATTGCAAAAGGGGCGTCGAATCTCGTTGCAGATCCCAAATTCCCCACAGTAAGCGTAAACTTCACATTGCTGTCTTGGTTGTGCCCAAAACATATTCCACTGCTTAGAATTATCTAACCATGAGTATTGCTTAATTTGCCCCGAAACATCCATTACGAATCTAGATATGACTTTTGGGTCATACACACTATATGTAAAATAACTCTCATTTTCATTATCTACATAACTAAAATTATACAGATAATTATAAGTCATCTCAGGTACTCTGCTGAATATTCGGTCATTCCAAGCTCCACTAGTCCAATATTGTTTAGTATAATTCCATCTTATGATATATTCTTTTGAATCTGGGAGTAACTCAAGAGAGAAAAGGCCTGGTGCAGGATCTTCAGAATTCTTCCAAGAAGTAAGTAGTTGCTTTGTCTTTGTAATTTTATTATAAGAAAGCTTTCCACCAGGCAACCATGTATGAGTTGGATTATCTAAACTTTGCCAAATTGGTGTTGTTGAATTAATATTTCCAAACCCATCAATTAATTTGAAATTCCCATCATCAAGAAGAACAGCCATCAAAGAAGATGAATTTTTGGAGGTAACATTAGTTGACCAAATTGGAATTCTAGACTCATTAAAAAGTACCAAATTTCCATCTTGAATTGTGAAACGTGATGAATATTTATCAGAAATGGGAGCGACTCTATTGGCAACCCACACAACAGCTTTGTCAGTAACTTTCCTATACCATATCCCAATGTAATAGTTTGAAGAATTACCTCTTGGTTTGAAGAATCCAAGCTCAAAGTTTCCACCTTTAGAGACAATGGTCTGATCACCAGACAGAGATTGGTTCCCAGAAAAGGAATCAGCTGCAACAACAGAGGAAATATGGGCCTTCATAAAAAGGCTCAATAAGAGCAAATAAAGCATCAGGTTGAAGCTCTTTCCGATTTTCATGGCTTCATAGGTTTTGTAAGCAGACAAGAAATGGTACAAGGAAGGAAGATGTTTTTTGCAAAACACCTGAAAAATGAAGAAAGAGTCTATGGCCCTCTGCAGAAGAAAATGAAGAAGGGAGGTCTTGATAAACAAAGATATTTTTTGTCTCCACCTCAAGTCAACTTGATTGTTCATTCAGTGGACATCTTTGTCATTTGATATTATATTTGTTACCAAACACGAAATCTTCATCTTTTAAAATTTTAATTTCGAAACTAAAGTAAGAGATAATATAAATTATGCTAACTCAATAATTTTACAGACTGAAAATTAGATTCTGAAATGCATAAATAATTATTCTTACATTTTGAAGGTGTTAAAATTTTCACAAATTGGCAACTTGGAGATTATATTTGATTTTGGACCCACGAAACAAGTTAGAAAAGCACCACAATTTCTTTTTCAATCCATCTTTTAATATATATTTCTAGTAATATTTTTTATAATAATTTTTATTTAAAGTTTATTTTTAGAGCGTAAATTTATTTTTATTATATATAATTTACTAATAAAAATATAAAAATTAACTATAAACACTTATACATTATTTAACTTTTTATTTATTCATAATTTTTATTTTCATTTTTGTACCAATAAACCAATTTTTATTGCTATAATTGTCAAATATTCTTACCTATGATAGAATCAATCTGATAATTTACCCGAACCCGTACTACTTGCAAGTGCTTTTTACTTATTAAAATTTTTAAATATTTTTTTTCAAAATACTTTTTTTAATAGCTTAAATAAAAAATCCAGGGGTATATTAGTCATTCTAAGCAGAGGAAGTGGAGGATTTTGATAAGAAAAAAGCAGAGGTGTAGAAAGGTAGTGGCGTCAAACACGTGCAATGTATGTAAGAAAAAGTCAAAAAAGGGCTTGGAGGTTTCCTTCCACTAGGCAGATATCCTCCTGCCTAGGTCAGTCCTAAGTTCTCATTAGTCTTCTGTTTTCTTAAAATTTATTTATTCAAAAATTTTTGGCTAATTCGAAAAAGTTTTGAAAATGACGTCATCGGACCATATATTTTTTATCAATTGAAAATCATTTAGAAGAGATTTTTATCAGTCGAGATCGTCTAATATATATTAAAATACACTCTATTCTTTAATATACATTTTTTATAATAATTTTATTAATATTAATTCTATAGAATAAAAAATAATTTTTAAAATTTAAAAAATAAATCTTAAAAAAAAAAGTTATTAATAAAGGAATTCTATTTTTATATCTTTTTTTCCTTTACATTCTCTATTCTCAAGAATTATTACAAAAGATAAATATTACATACAATCTACAACTCATCGGGTGAAAAGGACATGTGTGGACTTGGAACGACTACGTATAGATCATCTCTATTTGTGTGGTTCGTTCTAACACATTTATCACGTCAAGATTTTCTATCAAAATAGAAAATAGAATTCGTGGAATAATCAAAGGCATAATAACGAGAAAGAAAACTAATCTCCCCGAGATAAGTTTTATTGCAAATATACTTGATTTTTAAAAAAAATAAAAAATTGAAAGGATTCTCCTAAGGATCCATGACTTGCGGTACCGAGTCATTATCAATTTCAATTAAGAAGTATTTGGCCACCTACTTATATTATAAAAATAGCAGTCAAGATTGTCTAGTACATATTTTATTTACACTTTTTAAATCTGGTTCTTCATTGCTTATGTTTTTTTAAATAATTAAAAATAAATATTTTGTTTTAAATAAATTGATATAATAATTTTAATTTTAATAATATCAATAAGTATTTTTTACAATAAACAGTCAAGAAAAACATCAAAAAAATTTATAGTTTAAAATAAATTAAAAGTTGGGTCTTTTGTATACTCTTGATAGGAAAATAACATTTAAAATCATTTAATACATCCTCTAATATACTCTCTAGTACACCTTATTTATTAGTTATTTTTTTGTAGAATCTATAAATACTATGTACTAAAGAATATAAATTATTATAAATAGTGTATATTAAATAATGTATCAGAGAATATACTAGACAATCCCAGCCGGAAAATAAATAGACGCCAGCCGCTGTCGTAGCTAGATGCAATAAATTGTGTATTCTAGAAGAAAAGATCCACAACCAACTTGAGCTCTCAATTATTGCTGCCCAACAAGAAATTAAGGCTACATAATTGAAAATGATTTATCATATACTCCTTTTTTTTTTTACTTATCACATTTTATTAATATTTGTATTTTTTTACTTGTTATTTTATAAAAATAATACAATATTTATTAAACTTACGCTATGTTAAATATGCGGAAATAAGATGGAATGAAATGATTTTTTTTAAACTTATTTTTCCGTGAAGTAGAAATAGTATTTTCACAAGAAAATCCATTTCAAGAAGAAGCTAGAAAGATCTCTCTACACTGAACCCGATGGTAAGGTCTACTCAGGAGAAGTGAGAATTATTTTAATAATTATTGCACTATTATATCCTCAATATAGTACATATATGGTAATTTCTTTTATTTTAAACTTTTAAAATAATTGTTTTATGACTATTTCAATATTTCATATGAATATATACACTATAATAAAATATATGATGTTTTTTGAAGTTTTAATGTCTGTTAAATATGAAAAATACATTTTATGCTAGAAAGACATTTAGTTTATTATATTTAATCTCATTCCATTCCGACATAAGATAATAAATTTTCGAAACAAAGAAAATGAATCAATTATTTCATTATACATTTTCCTTCCAAACTCTAGAACAGAAACAGAATTTCTTTCCCTTCTGATGAGAAGGATTTCGGGTGGTAAAAGATTTTATTCTATATCATTTCAGTAGACCAAACGTGTTATATATCCTTATTTTACTCATTGTAGACAAGTATTTATTCATATATCCTTTATTTACTCATTTTAGTCTGATAACTATTTATCTTTAATATTTTAAGGCCAAATTATTTTTTAATAAATTTCAAATTTGTCAATTGAGAACCTAAATTGTAAAGCTAATTAGTCATCTCATTTGAACCACTTTGTGCTAAAATGTAAACCTAAATTTTCTATAAAAAAAATTGCAAATTTATTTTCTTCAATCTCTCAAATCAAGAATGGTAACTATACAGATATCGACTAATTAGTCAATATCAAACACTTTGGATAATAATTATTTTATTAATATAAATCTTATAAAATAAAAGATAAGTACTGAACTTTAAAGAAAAGTTAGTAGAGAACGTACCGGAAAAAATTTGGCATTTTTTCTCAACATTTTTACACACTAAAGAAGTGCAGTTTCTCAGAAATAGATTCATTATCTGCATCTGCAAGCTTTATGCCACGCCTCATTCTTCTTAATAAACTCACCCTATTAACACGAGAACTCGAAATACCTGCTTCTTTTTTCCTCCTTTTCCTCCGTGACATATTGCAATTAACTTTACTAGGAGACTGAATTCGGACTCCTTTGAATCTTTCATCTCCTTCTTCATCACAAAACTTGTGATATAACTTCCTAGAATCATGCTTTTTACCACAAAAATGGCCAAAATAATATTGTGGTTCAATGAAACATTCTGATGAAGAAACAATACCTTTAATGTTGGATGGTTGGAGAAGCTCAACAAACTCCTTTATCTCAGAAAAGCAAGAATGATCAGAATATGGAACTGAATATGTGTATTCATCATATCTCTCAAAAACCAAATCTCCATTTGTCATTTTTTTGCTACAAGTTGATGGAGAAGGACCAAAGATGTTGCCTTTTGTTTTGCAATATTTTGCTGCCCATGGAAGCCCAGATGGCATGATTCCTATGGTAGGGCGCATTGTATTCAATGCCTGAAGAGTTTCCATGTTAAAGCTGTAACGAGGAATTGCACGAACTCTAGTAAGAGAGGTTTTGGTTGTGAAACTGTCCAGGAACCCAAGGAGATGCATTGTTTGCAAGCGCTCTGGCCATACCCAAATCTGAAAAATTTTCAAAAGGTCACTCATAAGCTGAGGAAACATCAAATATGGAAATGTGAAAGGCAAAAGGTGATGAACAAATTCCTCGTGTCAAAAGCATAATACTTCGAGCAGAATAAAATTTCTCCAACATTCTGAAATACCATCAAGAATTTTGAATGAAAAACATAGGATCAGCTTTTGTTAATGGTATGATTAAAGAAGAGGAAAATTTCGTCTCAGCTATAAAAATCCAGCAACCAGACCATGAGCTCATCTAACCAAATTCTAGAAAGAAACTCCAGTCTCTAAATCAACCCAAAAGTGTAGTTCACTAAAATGAGAGGCTACATATAATTGGAATCATGCACATCTCTACAGCTAAATGGACAGGTTGATATTAAGAATTTTCCGTCTGTATTTCATTTAGAAAGAGGATCCAGTCCAGTGTACCTTCATTTTCAGCAGACGTGATATGTAGAACAAAAGATCTTCTTTGCCTAAGGAGTCGATCCCAATGACGATATCATGATTAGGATGAGAGTGGATGATGTTGGCAACCTGTGGTTAGCCATTAAAATTCATAAGGACAATGCCAGGCTTCAATTTTCACATGCGAGCTAGAATGGTGCTTAAAACAAGCCAAACTAACGTATTATCTAAAGGCATTCAGCTTCAATGCACAGTACAAAGCGAAACATAAAATTCTCACATAAAGAACTTGCCTGCCTAGCAGCAGCATTACGCGAAGGAAAAGAATATGATGGATGACAGTAAGTATTATCCAAGTGCAGGGTATCAAGTTTCTCATTCTTGAGAGCATTGAGCAGGATGGTCCTTGCGATCTGAGCTCTTTGACTTCTTTTCTCCCAGCGGAAATCACCAGTATATAGCATGGAACCAAATTCACCTCGAAATAAGTACATTACTGCCCCTGACCAAATTTTGTTCACTTGTTTCCATTAATTAGGTAATTCTTTAGAACAAGATGAGCTGATTATTAAACACAGGCAGACATATTCATTCGAAAAGATTATTCAAAGATAAGAGGCCGGGAATAAACTCAAGACAAATAACTTTCAGTAAAGAATGAAAATATAGTTCCACCGACAAACTTCAAACAAAGCCATTAGTATGCACAGAACAGGATAATCGACTATCTTAACCTACCTTTATAGGATATTTGTCCATCTTCATAATTTAGATTGACCTCCAGGCAATTTCAAAATTTAACAGTGATATATGCACATTCAAATTTCAAAGTTCATTCCTCTGAGAACTTAAATCAAACACGTAATGAGCAACAAATCACAATGGCAACAACCAACTGTTGAAAACCAAGTACGCAACAAATTATTACCAGGACAATGGTTGGCATCAATAGCCATAACTTGGACGGCGGTCGGAAGTCCGGAGGAGGGAGATATGAGGGAAAGGGAGTACCAATTTCCAAGGTCGAGAATCTTGAGGAGGGAGAACTTAAAACCAGGGAATTTCATAGGAAATAGCTTAGCAGTTAGCCTGGAGCAGAAGAGTGGTCCCCATTTCCAAGTCGGAGTAAGGCCGGAAGTGTGATCAGCGTGGAGGTGGGTTAAGAAATAAGCTTGGCTGCCTTCGCTCCACCGGTCCACTGATATCATTCCGGTCTCCATATATTGTTTCGATTTCCTTTTTGGATGAAATATTATAGCTTTCTTCTTCGTTGAATTTGTCCCGGAAGAGGAACAGAGCTTATAGAGCAGCAGCAATGGAGGGCGCGGCGCGAATGGGGATTTACAATTTGAAATTTGGGATTTCGCGGGGTTTTCTCATTTAAAAGTAGAAAACTAGGAATAAATGGTAGACCGACCCGGCCCGCCGGTCCTGGTCCGGGCTTCATACCCAAACCGTTTTGTATTACTTTGTATACCACTTTCTTTTTATACTATATATTTTTTTAGAGTTTTATTAATAAAACATACTAAATTATAAAAGTAATACACAAAATGGCACAAACAATCCGAACTGTTCTGCAAAAGATCATTCATTAGGTCCAGAGATTATACATTGATGTTTTTTTGAAAGATATTGAAAATCATTTAAATTCGTGTATTTAGAGTTTATAATTCCACTTTTTCTTTTAATTAATATCCATAAAAATAAAAAATTTGGAGTTTATTCCAAAGAGGCTGAAGAAAATAATATAATCTTTGTTAGAAAATTGGCCAAGTTGTTGCTTGTTCTATATATATATATATATATATATACAAAAAAATGGTGCAAGAAGTATCTACACTTTTACGAAAATGTGAAGATAAAACTCATAACTGCGAGCAGTATCTCCATGTGGAGAGAAGTTGTTGACAACTAAAAGTGAATCGCTCGTAATGATATTCATCTACACAAAAATACATATGATCTCTAAATAATACGCAAAAATATATAACGTCTAATTCTAAGTCAGAAGGAGGGCTTTGGACAAAAACCCTTTTCGCTCCGCTTAGCCCTATCCCCCTCTAATTATATTTCGCTAAGAACCTATCCAATGTCAATCTTTCTATCAAAAAACAAGACACGTCAGTGTCGACTTCTAATATTCCCATATTTTGAGGGCTTTCAAATCCTCTAGGGAGGGGGCAGAGTGTTATCCACTAAGGAGGAGACATATAAACCTTCAAGTATTTTTCCGAGTGTTATAGTGTATATTAAATTATCAGACTTATTTTATTAAAACACGTCTCTTCATAGCGTATTTTGTTTTAACCGTACTGTACATTCTTAAATTTGAGCGTAAAATTCCACAATCACTTATATTTTACAAGTAACTGATTGTATATTTTCTTTACAAAAACTACATTAAAAGAGAACGTATCTGTCGTCTCCAGCTCTTTAAATTCAAACCAAAATAAATTTATAATTTCATTGTTTTTATCGTTTTCATCAATGCACATAAAAAAGATTCAATAATTTATTTTTGAAGGGGATATGAGATAGATAGGGTGACTAGTGTAGAGTGGAGTAAAGAAATCGTTGACGAGTCCATCTCAATCAGCAGCATTCCTCGGACAAATTCACACAGCTATGATATGAAATCGTGATAGCGAAACCGCTTTTCACTGTCCATATAGTATACAACCGTTCAAGTCTTTTTCTAGCATTCATGAATATGAAATGTTAATCTTATTCTCCATAATATTTTCTGTAATATTTTTATTTAATAAATTTTATTAATAAAATATATTAAATTATAAATATTACAGATGATCCGAACACGACATTTTTCCATGAATGATTGATTTTTAGGAGAAAACAAATTCTACTTCCAAACCAAACACGTGGCATGAATGAATATTTCTCGTTTCTTTCTTTCACTTTCTTATAGATAAATAAATGGAGCTTCTTAATTTCATCTAATAAGACACTAAAAATAAATTGCATCTTTTATAAGAGCAATTTCCTTAATGAAAATAAAAAAAATTTATTTAAAGATGGTTAGTGTACACGAACGAAAAAAAAATTTATGGATATAAAAATTTTAAGGTTAAAATTATAATTTTATTATTTTACAAATTATAAATATATCTAATGCCTTTTTTATTTTCATAACTAATTAATCCCTTAATTTCAATTAGAACAAAATTATTTGAAAACAATGATTCTGTAGTAAAAAGTTTAAAATCTTTTTAAAATATAACTATACGTGTTTACTTCTTATTTATTATCATGTATTAAGACAATAATATTATTTATTATAAAAATTAGACTAATAATTGTTTTTACTAAAATTAATAATAGAGATTAATTAGTTATGAATTTATAAACGATAAAGATGTATTTATTGTATATATCATTTATTTCTTTCTTCCACTTTCATTATTGATTAAAGAATATAAAAAAAGAATCAAGATTTGATTATTGTTAGCTATAGTGTCGGAATTTTAATATCTTCAATGTGTGATGTGGTTCCTTATGCGCACCACGCCGTAAACTGTTAAGTCACTATGATTTACATCCTTCACTTGAGCGTTAGATAGTCTGGTAGGAGATATGAAGGCGAAGGATTTCACTTTTTAGTATAAAATATATTAAAAAAATACAAAAGTTATATTATTTTATTCTTTAGAAAATAAAAGTTATATTATTTTAAAAAATCTTAATTCAAATATACAAATTTTAAAGCACTTATATTTTTTAAAAGGGAGTTTTTTTTTTGTTGATGAAAGTTTATATAAATATGAATTAAGTTAAATATGAAAGGACTATAGCAATAAAATCCTTAACTCATATATATCCCTTTGCCGTGTACCATAGGTTGATGAGTTGTGATTATAATATATACTACAATGGAGTCCTTGTTCATTGATAATTACATATTTGTCCTTTTTTTCCAACATTTTCCACACAATTTTGTCCATATTTGATATAATCACCCTTTGAAATTTTTTTTTTCTTTTGCCCTTGCCTTTAGGGCACACTATTTCATACGTGTCCACAAGGTCATTACATTATTATTATTATTATTATTATTATCATTATTATTATTTCTTTTATATATAAATATTATTTAACATAAGGAGTGCTTTAATAAAAATTATTTTTAAAAATACATTCACTTTTTTTAAATCAACAAGTTCGTGATGAGGTATTAGTTAAAATAATAAAAGTACTTTTTTATCGGTTCTAAAATTTTATTTTCGAATTATATATATATTTTTTAATTTATAAAAATAAATAAAATCAACAAATTCAAATCCCACGTGACAAATTATGCAACTACGTTTTTTTAATTATTTTTCACAACAAAATTTCAATATGACATATTCTCTCCTCCATCTTCGTCTTCGGTATGTTTTCTCGCATTTCAATATCAATTTCTGCCATCAAAATTTCTTTGTTAATAAATACATGCTAATTCATCTCTTATTTTTTATATACATATATATATATCTGTCTAACGTATATCATTTAATATACATTGATATTAACGGAATATACCATATATATTAATAAAATATATTATATATAAAAATTAAATATTATAAAATTTAAAATTTAATAAAACTTATTAAACTTTAAAAAAAATTTATATCTTAAATTAAAATATAAATTCATATTAACTATACATTATGAATATGCACTAGACAAATCTTATATATACATATACATATATATAGAGAGAGAGAGAGAGGCCAAAAATATCCCTCCATAATTTATATTTTTTCACTTGATGACATTATTCATTTTATTAGTCACTTATACCTAATAACTTTTTCGATGACTGAAAATGCCTATATACAACAGTGATGAGTGAGTTTTGGTTAATTTGTCACGTGATATGCACATGTCATATTTAGTATAGGTAAAAATTGTCCAGTTAATAATTTAAATGCCAACATTTGACTCAACTTGGTTAAAATATCCTGATAATGCATTATATTTAGTAGTTCATGAGTCAGGTTATTACTACTCGATCGAAAATCATACATCGCTGTTGTATATGGATATCTTTTTCATTCATTAAAAAAAGTTATTGAATATAAATGATTAATAAAATAAATAATTTTTTTAAATTAAAAAATATAAATTATACAGAAGTATTTTTAACCTATTATATATAATTAGTCAAGATCTTGATTTTTATAACTAACAATATGCCGATGCTTCTCTTATCTTTCGGGCACAAAATATATATATACATATATATATATAAATTTGTAAATATAAAATTGGTTTTGACAATTTTTTAAAGGTCTTAAAAGTGAAGGATATAAACTCTTAACAACCAAGAAAACAACGTTAAGAAAATTCACCCAAAAAACTTCTCAGAAAAGGGCAAAAAAAAAGGCCATGAATCCACCACAGCAAAAAAACCAAAATCGTCCTAAACCGGAAAGCCCGGTTCGCCACCTTCATCCGGTTCAAGTCAAGCCACCTCCGTCACCTCGTTTCTCAGTCTCCCCATCCACCCCAACCTTCGCTGCCAACCGCCGTATTGCGATCGCCGTGGATCTAAGTGACGAGAGCGCATTTGCAGTGAAATGGTCAATACAGAATTACCTCCGTCCCGGTGACGCAGTAATTCTCCTCCACGTACGACCGACATCTGTCCTCTACGGCGCCGATTGGGGATCCAGTACTCCTCCAAACACAATTCCTCCTCCTACCTCACCATTCAACGCTACGCCGACCACAATTTCTACACCGGAACGAGAACAATTGGAGGATGATTTCGACAATTTTACGAATACTAAGGCGACGAATTTGGCGCAACCGCTAGCGGAGGCTCAAATTCCTTTTAAGATCCATATAGTAAAAGATCACGATCTGAAGGAAAGGCTTTGTTTGGAGGTGGAGAGATTGGGATTGAGCGCAGTTATAATGGGAAGCAGAGGATTTGGTGCTTCAAAGAGGAACAGTAAGGGAAGGCTTGGAAGCGTTAGTGATTATTGTGTTCATCATTGCGTTTGTCCGGTGGTGGTTGTGAGGTACCCTGAGGATGGTGGCAGCGGCGGCAGCGGCAGCGGAGGAAATCGTTCGGAGATTGTGAAAAGAGTGCAGAGTGAAGGGGAACTCCACCCTGTTCCTGAGGATGATCAGGAATATCATGATGCTGCTGATGATGATCATGACCAAAAAGGTAATTTTAACCATCAAGTCATATGCAAAATTAATATAATTTAGGATTAGTAAATTAATTGTAATTATCCATAAATAATTTATATTTTTTTAAATTTTATTTAAAATTAATTTTTAGTTAAATTTGTATCAATAATATATTTTAAGTGAAGCCGATAACGTTAATTCATCAGTTGCATGACAAAATTGATGGTTTCTTTCACGTGAAACGCATGTGCAACCGTTCTTATTGATAAAAATATTTTTTACACTGATTGCATGCGCGTTTCACGCAAAAGAAAACATCATATTCTGTTATATAGTTGATAAATTAATATTATTTATGGCAAAAGAAATTATTTGAAGCATTAAAAAATAAAATAAAATATTTTGAGTATAATGAGATTAATTATAGTAAATTTCTATGAAAAATTATGGCAAATATTTAATTTCAATAATTTAAATTATTAGCTACACGACGCTTGGGCCCACACAAATTCTTTTTTAATTGGTTTTATAATATATATATATATATATATAATTTGACTATTTCAATTTTGATGTTAAAATTAGTGTATGTTAGCATTTTGACCCTTTAAAATTTTATTTTAATTTGATAGAATGTATATAATTTATTTATTTCATGTTAAAATTAAGTATATTTTACCATATTTTGACCTTCAAATTAATTTAAAAAATTTAATATATTCTTTAAACTTAAATTTTATATTTAAATTTCGATCCTCCAGCCTTTGAAGTCTGATTTTGCCCTAATTTGTTCGTATGTATAAATATTTTTGAAGGATCATGATTAATTATTCATGTAATCCACGATAATATATGTTAAATTTTTATTCTTTTAACGGTATATATCTTTTATTTTCCTTTTTTTTCGAATTTTTTATTTTCTCGTTAACATAATATATATTATTCGTATTAACGTGTGCGAAATTTTCATTTTGAATGCATGCAGTTGTTTCAAGTGGATCAAATGGAAAGTCTGGAAAAAAGGAGTAATAAGTAAAAGTAATCTGATGATTTTGAGAGTTGGATAGAGAGAGAGAGAGAGAGAGAGCTTGAAGATATTTCTTTTTTTTTTTTTGTTAATTATCATTTTTATTAATGTTTTAATAGTTCATCCTTTGTAAAGGCAGACATCAACCTTTTTTTTTTTTTTTTTTTAATTTTCGTGGTTTCTTCGGGTTCTTCTTTTACTAATATATATATATATACACGTATATAATTAGTAAGTACTTTTGAATTGAAATTAAAAATAGGGGTGTAAATAGTTGGCTTGAGCCCAAATTTATTGTGACTCGAATTTGACTTGATTCTTTTATAGGAGTTTGAACTCGAAGTCGAGCTCGATTTCGGTCGAATTCATTGATTCTGGTTTGAGTCCGAACACTATTCTTTATATTAAGTTTGAGTTCGGTTCAACCTCTCATATTAAAACAAATTCCAATTCGAGATAAAGTACTTTGAAATATTCTGAAGCTAGTTAACTGAATTTTAAACGGAAGAAACAATTTAAGGGACAGAGATAAAGTACTCAAGAAAGCTTAAATGAAAGTTGTAAAGAAAGCTTTAAGAAAGTCGTAAAGGATTGGAATTTAGATTGGTGAATTGAAGAACATAAAGGCTAAAAATATCAATTGGTGAATTGAAGAACATAAAGGCTAAAAATAACTAAAAAGACTAAGAAAAAACTAAAAGGACGGATGTTTATGTATGATTTGATGTGTGTCCTGACTTTAAACTTTTTTAAGTTTTTATAGCCGTTTTCTGACTCCTATCTTCTCTCAATATCCCCGACTTCTTCTCTGTGTTATGGAGTGGGTAAGAAAGTGTTGGAAATGGGTTTGAAGCTAATCTCACTTTACTTCGAATAACTTCCTAATTCTCAGCTCGTCAGGCCGTCTTAGTTCCGTCGGGCGGCTCTTAACTCGCCTAAGAGACCATCTTGCTAGCTAGCTAGTCTCTCAACAGAATTTTTAGATGTCAACAGTACCTTGAACAGAAATTTCAATACATATCTCTTTTTTTTAGGACCAAAGCCTGAACTAAGATAGGGGCCTCTTTAGTCCTAAATAGAGTCTCTTTTTGATGAACTTTGCCCAACTAACCTCTTTCTAATATTTTGTTTTATTTTTTATTTCATAAAACTGCTGAAAATATGGATCATAACAAAAAGATTGTCTTTGATCTTATATGCTACTATTTGACTTATCTATTAGCAGGTGTATATCTTTATTCATTTGTACCCAAACCCTACCCTGGATAGTTGAGTCTGGGTCCGAAAATTTTAAGTCTAAGTTTCACTATAAGGGTATGGATCTGAGTATGAGAGTTTGGATCCATTTAGAACCCTGCCTATATGGTTATACCTTAATATGACTGCCATGTATCTTCCCTTCTCATTTTCAAAGCCATTCTAGAATTCTTACTGGGCATATAACAAAATGTAAGCATAAAGTCGAGAAAAAGAACTGATAAAAAGCAAAGATTCTTGCAATTTTGATAGTGCAAAAATAAGGATCCAATCCAAATAAGTAGTCTATAAAGGAAATCAAACAAATTGTGAAAAAGAAACATGGCAAAAAAACAAAGAGGATGCAGTGACTGTGATTTGAGGCCAGCATGCAATCTAAACTAGAAAAAGCCTAGATTGCATCAAGCAGGCTGATTATTATGAAAACGAAGTCGATAAAAGTTATAAAAGGTGGATAGATCTTCAGAAAACTCCCAGGGTTCCCTCACTGCGGCTTCTGCGAATTGAAAACTCGGACCTGAAGTTGAGAAGCTTGCTGTTAAAATCATAGTATTGATTCTGCTGAGTAGCTGCTACCTTAGTTCCATTCGGTGGCAGTCGTGCATGCCTACTTTTGGAGGGTTTTGATGTGGTTGTTACTTGACTTCTACGGCTATGATTTGAAGACGATGGTAACTTTTGACTTGCATTACTGTGGGTTGCCTTACGCATGACCTTCAGCTCTGGTTTGATGCCCCGATCAATCTGATGTGCACTCATACCTAGTCGGCCTGATCTTTCTGCTGTGTCCTTCAATATGCCAGATTTAATGGGTTGCCGGTTAAAGTAAGCTAGATGAGGTAGAAGACCTTGCAAATGTTTCTTTAGTTGTTCGTCTCCTACATTCTTCTGTGCTGGGTTCCCTTCGAGGCTGATTGCTTGTAGTGAAACATAATTAGCTGCAAGCTGGCCTAGACATTTTGTGGTAGATATTTTGTTGAACCGTAAATCCAGAACATGCAGTTTCAATAGGCGGTGAAGACCCTCGACCTCACTAATTTTGTTTCCAGCCAGATAGAGCTCCTTCAAGGAGACACAAGAAGCAAGGCCTACCAAGCAAGTAAAAACATACACGTAAAAACAATGCACTGATATAGAAAATAAACAAATTTAGGCAGAAAGCAAATATGACATGATATCATAAATTCTGTGCTTGCATCAACATGAAGCAGATGAAATATGCAATACAGGTGAATACATGAGAAAAGCCAACAGATAACAAACTAAGTTCTAAAGAACAAAAGCAAAAAAAGAAAAGAAGAATGAGATCTTGCAAATAAAGGATGCCAAGCAAAATACTTGGATTTTCAAGTTGGAAATATTTTAGCAGAGCTGAGACGAAGGCATTATTTCTTGCAAACATTGGTTTATCCTATTCATGGTTAACCCACAATTTTTCATGTACAAAATCCATGCCATTTGTAGCAAACCAATCTTTCTTATGTTTAAGACCTCGTGTCATACTGCCATAAGAAAATGACTTGAAAACGAAGTAAGATTTGCTCAAGCTTGTTCTGCTTATCAGCAGATACGATATATATTTTGAACAAATTCTGTTGTAAGAGGCCATACCATGTCCAATTCTCAGTAATCTGTTGTAACTTAGGTCGAGAACCCGCAGACGTGTAAGTTCTCGTAGACCTTCAATTGTGGAGATGTTGTTCTTTGATAGGTTCAAAACATGGACTCCTCGAGGGAGAGCACCAGCAGTAATTCTAACTGCAATGGAGTGAGAATATTAATAATTAAAAAGGAGAAAAAAAAATTTCTACACCAAAAAAACTGGGTATGTACTAAAAAGAGGTAAAGTTCAAGGCACACAAGAAAGAGGTGTAACTGAAAGCTGGCAAGAAGCTAACCTATGGCATTCCCAGATAAGTTGAGTGCTCTAAGGCTTGAAAAGGCACTGAGAAATGGGATCACAACCAACCCATGGTTTACCAGCTGAGCTGCTGTAGATGTAGCAGACAATGAAGAGATATATTTCTTCACAGCTTCCATGCTAGGCTTACCGACCTTACTTTCCATCCTTGTGGCAGGTGAAACATCCAAGATGTTGCTACCTTTTGGTGAATCATGCCCTTCAGACGTAATTTCATCAGATTCTTCCAAGGGGCTGCAGTGTTGAAGATCTATTACCCACTCCTCTATACGTTTTATCTTAAAATCCTTACTCGGCAACTCATCCCACTGGCAAGATGAAGAATATCTACGAAGGTTTCCTTGCACATTCACTTCATCTGCCACAGGTATTATCCAGTCCTTTGAAGAACCAACACAGTCATAGGTATCATAACCCTCATCAACAGGGTTTTCACAATTGTTTTTGTCATTACCATTCCATTCATCATCATTTCTTGCCTGATGTTGCAATTCCTCTGTTTTAACTTCAAGAGTCAACTTTTGCTTCTGTCCTGACTCAAGGACACTCAGACCTTCGGCAGACCTAGAGCGATGCAACAAGTACAAGTGGACAGGGGATCGAATGTTAGGCAAGGAATTTGATTTGACCATAGCACGGGGAGTAGAAGATGTATGGACAGCAGATTCACCCACACCAGACAAGTGGCTATCAGAGTTCTCATGGCCTTCCTTTTCTGAGTGTTGGACATCTTCTGTAGAGCACAAGAATTCATGATTTACAACATCCGCATTTATTTGACAAGGATCAGAAGAGAGAGCTCCCTGGAACTGATGAGGTGTACTGGTCCCAGAAGCCTTCGCTCCATTTGGACAATGAGAACCAGAGTTATCATGAGATCCATCACAAGAGAACTGTTGATCAATCTCATACTCCGAAGCATTCTCTCCAGATTCCCTCACTTGCCTGTCCAAACCACTTCCCAGAGACTGGCATTTCTTCATTGGATGCACAGTATTTGACAATGACATATCACAATCAATTACATTTCTCCCCATACCCTCTGATTTCCAGTCACACCCAACAGAGTTGCCTGCTGAATGATCAGTAACATTTTCAACATCTTCTTCCAGCTTCATGTTTAGTGAAGTTGTTGATTGTGAGCGATTGGAATTTTTTACGGACTGATTTTGTGAACAATCTTCCACTATCTTATGCATTGACCCAGAAGATAAGTGAACCGTTTTCTGATCCAGAAGGGATAATATTAAGAAATAGGCTTCCAGAACAATTAAAAAAAAGTAACACTTCAATAAAAATATTGGTCAAATGATTTCATCACTAACCTTTTGCTTATGGGAATGGACGTGAGTGTTGAAGCATGAAAACCTAAACATCATTGCAAGATATTCGAATCACATTGGGAACTATTTCTAATGCAAAATAAATTTCTATAATCGTCTGCGGACTAGGTGGACTTAGCCATAGTCTAGGGATAAGCCCTCAGACACGCGGCACAACCTCCAAATGTGTGAAGATCTTGATCTTCTTAGAACACATAGTAATATCCACCCGTCTTTATTAATCCACACGTTCTTATTACCCCACACCTGCTTAGAGGTGCGAGAAAAGCTTGATGTCGTTGCAGCTGCCAGACTGAAAGAAAATCTCTTGAATGGAAATTATATTGCTCTTATACATAAGAGATGGCCTGATAAATGAGGAACAAAACCCAACATTACGATCATTGGACCAGAAACAAATACAGCTAGAGCTCGAACATCAATATAAGTTCAATCTACAGTATCTTTGCATTTCAAATAAATAAAACTGAGTTAGTTTATATTTTGACTCAATTCTTTATTTCCGGATCCAGTTCCAAGATGCTGGAGTCCATGCAGAAAAATATCAGAAAATATAAACATGCTTTTGAAATCTGAAAAAGATAGGAGATTCTACTTTCATGGCGTGCAAAAACAGGTCAGCAATCCTTGTTTCCCTACTACAAACTACCTGTTACTAATTATATGTATTGCCTTTTTTATTTACTTCAAAATAAACCTCCCCAACTTGGGCATTTCTCAGTTTATTTTTAGGTCAACTCAACAAACGAACTGCAAAATTTAGAAATAATAGGAGTCCTCGATATGGAAAAAGAACTAGTCCTGCCATGAGTAAAACTACTAATCATTAAGGTGTACTACCCAAAACTATTTTTTTGAGCACTTTAACTTTGAGAATCAATTAATGGCTATGGGTGTATCAAACATACGGAATCCTCCACGGTTCCACTAGCTTGTGAGGCAGAGTAACAAGTGATTCTCATTTCCCGGATCCTAGGTGTCTAATTTCCATTCCGTCGCCACAGTTAAAACTGGCAACAGAAAACAAATTAAGGATCACAATTGGGGTATAACCACCTGAGTGAGAGATTAAGACCTTTCCACTCACAGTCCTATAATTTTGCAGGATTGGACATCTGCAGGCAGCCCAACAACTGGTACAACTGGCTCTATACCATGTTAGAATTTTTGGACTTGGGCCTAACTCACCCCACCCAAAAGATACTTCCAGGACTGCCCAAGTTTTTATAAGGAGTAATTATTTTCTTTAATTAGCCGATGTGGGATTTTCAACAGTTACACAGGATTAAAACAATTCGCTAATCAACATTATAAACACAGATACATGTCATCAGAAATCATTATTTATACATCATATCCGGGCCGCTTAAGATCCTGATAAATACTATTGTCAATAAAATTAGACATAAAAGGTCAGAATTCCTTCATCACATTAAAAATTGGAGCAGAACATGAACCAGAATCATTGAAAACAATTATCATCAAAAAGAGATCTCCGATCCTCCAAAAATAACTTAAGCTCAAATTATCATAAACAAAGAAAAAATTCAGAGATCAAACCTCTTCCTAGCCAGATTGTATGTCCGATTCTCCAAATTCTCTACTACTGCAGGATTAACGGAAATTTTTAACCTTTTCCGGCTTCATAAAATACCAACCTCCGACAGAAGATCACCAAAAAAAAAAAAAAATTCCAAAAAGGATTTTCTTTTGGCTGAAAATTAACTTCAATTATTTAGCCCTAGCTAGGGAAACAGTGAAGGATGCAATCTGTGGTTGAATATATAATAGTAGCTCAACATCAAACGGTGCAGATTTAAATTAATATAAAAAACAATAATTAACCAGAAAAAAAAGAAGAAACCAGAAAAAGCTTACCAGATATAATGGAAAATTAATGAGAATGATGATAAGAATTTGAATCTTTTTCTTGATTTGGATAACCAGGAGACATATGTGTGGGTGAGAATTCGCTTTCGCTCCAAGGAAAAAAAGGGCAGGTGAGTTCGTGGGGGAAATTAGGGCAATTTTATTGCCGTCGAATTAGGGAATCGGCAAATGTGTTACTAGTGGCTCTTATTTGACGTGAGGGTGACTCAGGTTTATAGCTTTTCCGGAGGATGCTATGGAGGTATCAGTATCAGGTGGTTGAGGTTAAGTGTTACAAGACTCCTTCTAGGGATGGCAACCGGACGGGTGGGGGCGAGGCACCATTTGAGTCCTATTCTTATTTTTCTACTTTGTCTTTATCTTTATTTATCTTCGTGTTTGAGTATGAAATTTATCTTCATTTATAATTCAACTTTCTTTTTATCGTCTATCCCCAACCTATCCCGCTAAATTCATTGGGGAATTAGAGATCCATTTATTTTCAATGTCCAGAGACTAAAGTAGATATTAACTCAATATGAGATTTAGTTTAGTATTTTTTTTAGCTATTTTTTTATTATTTAAAATAATATTTTACTTTAAAAAATTATATATATATTTAAAATGGAGATGTGTGGATGGGGATGGGGCGGGTTGAGAATGGAAAGAACCTGATCCCTATTTCCATCCCATTTCCAAGCTCAGATACAAAATTCATCCCCATCCTTATCCGGATCGTCAGTCAAATCAGAGTCAGATGGATTGGGGACGGGTAAGTACTCAGTTAAACCTGTCCTATTGTCATCTCTACTCGCTTCACTCTTGAGGATGTTAGGCCCAAGATGTTAGTTTGAAAATACGGTACAAAGTTTGAAAGATTGTCAACTAATTTTTTTGAGGGATCTTTTTTAAATTATTAATTAAGGGTCAAATTAGAGTAAATGTATAAGTTATAAAACTCACAATTTAATTTTTACATTAAGTTCAGCCATAATTTTTGTAAATTTTTTAAAATTTTTAAAATATATTTCATCTTTTATCTTTTTCTTCTTTATTCATTATATTTCACACTAATTCAATCCTTATATTTTTTATATTATTTGATTCATATGGATATACTAAATTTTTGAAAAATAATTAAGATCAAAGTGTCTCTTCTCCATCATAATTCACCATTTTTTTATGATCACACGATAAATTTTGTAAAGGCAAAAAGGGTTTTTAAAAACATTTTGAGAATAATCGGTAAAGTAAAAATACACATACAAAAATTTTTTTTTCTCTCTCTCTCTCTACATATATATATTGTTGCACTAGGAATTCTAGTTATGCTTGGATTTGCACGACTTTAACTAGAATAGTGTATGTTTAGTGTAAATTCAAAGATGTTTTGAACATGCAAGTTACTAATACCTCTGGAAATCTTAAAAAATATGACAAATTTTGTGAGCTAGAATAAATGAAAAAAAGTAAAAGAAAATTGTAAAAAAAGCTGTAAATAAGCGTAATATAAAAGGAAAGTTGAAATTGTATTAAGAAATAAAGAACATAACGACTAAAACAAGAAAATATTAACGAAAAGCTGAAAAAGACATTAATTTGTTGTGTTGATGTATGTGTTTCTTTAACTCCCCAACATCTTTTATAGTTATAGCCTATCTTTCCTCGACAGTCCCCCCTTTTCTCTCCATGTTTAGGAATGGTCATCAAGACACGAGAAGTACGATTGAGACTGATCCTATATCAGAAAGCACTTGCGAGAAAGTATAGTTTAGCTAGTTCTCCTATATTTTTAACTTGCTTAGCCAGACCTCTTTGCCTCTTCCTACTTACCCCGCTTAAAGTCCTGTGAACTTGTATGTGCTTTGTGATTTTGACGACCTGTAATTCTAGCTAACTCAAAGCATTTCTTGTTGCTAGCTGATTCATCCTAATTCGCCAAAACAAGTAAATTTTGAGTGTCAAATATATATAGAAACAGGGACGGACCTACGCCCAGGCTAGGGTGGGCTGGAGCCCACTCGGGATTTTTTTTTTAAAAAAAATTTTATACTTTTTGCATTTAAGCCCCTCAAAAAATTTTTTCAGTTTAGCCCCCTCAAAAAAAAATTTTTCATTTTATAAACGAAATTCTGGCAAAAATTTTTTTCCTCCAGCCCCCCAATCATATTGTTCTGGTTCCGTCCCTGCATATAAAGGTTTTGTAGTGTGATTAAGGGCCATAATTTTCTTGATTAAAAGAAAGGAAAACAAAGAATGAGAACCAATTGGATTAATACATTTAGTTACACGTTATTAGACAAGTTAAGAAAAATCTTCTCAAAAGAAAACTCTTTGGGAAAAAATTGTGGTTCTTATTACCCTTTTCTAATGCTTGTCACTTCATCATTGTATTGTACATTTTTCTAATTATAATAATAAAGAAAGCCATAATTATAATAATAATTTCTTGATTAAGATAAAAGCAAAGAGCGAATGAGATTCAATTTTGTGTGGTGGAGATTTGTTTGTGGTTGTGGTTTCATTGGGTGGGATTGAGTGGTTAGTTTTCTATGTTCCTTGTTAGCCATGAAGGATATAAATAAATAAATAAATATATATATATATAATATATTATGTAAAGATTATAAAAGAATAAAAATATGGAGTTTTTTTGAAGATTAGTTTTGACCATGACTTCATCACATGTGTGTGGGCACCTAAACTTTTAATAATCACCCTACTTTATAATTATTAAATAATTATTTCTTTGATTTTTCACTTATTGCAATTTATTTTTTATTTATATTTTTTCAAGTTATCATTGTGAAAAATATGGTAGAAAAATAATTATGGCTCTAACTTCTAAATTATCTAATTAAATTTTACAAATATTTTGTTTGAATTTATTAAATTCGTATATCTCTAAATATCACGTTTTTTAAAAGTAATAAAATAAAAGATTTTTTAAATTATATTCTTAAATAAAAAACAACACTCAATCCCTTATATATAATCAATTATTTAATATTGGAAATACTAGTTGGAGAAGAACCTACCTCAACCACAATTTTCTTAGGTTGTTTAACTTGCACTTTAATATATAATTAATATATAATTAATTACACTCATGATTATCTGCATCATTTTATTTACTATTCTATATATTATTTTTTTATTAATAAAATATATTAAATTATATGCAAACGATCTGATAATTATAATTATTATATATAGATTTATTTAAAATTAAAATTAAAAAAAAAATCCCACTTGATGTGATTGCCGGCCATAATTTGCTGCTTAATTTATTGATAAACGGATGAGAAGAAAGGATCATAAGTGAATGTAATCCACATCTCCATTCTCTAGATATTTAGAGACATTATTTATTAAAAAAACATTTTGAAATATCTATGGAATATATGCCCACCACGTAATTATTATAATTATTTTTCATGATCCTTATAGCATATAATAGTACTTTTTAGGTGTGGACTTATTTATTATTTTTTCATTCTTTAAGGGCCTCATAGACTTTTACATGGGAACATTATTACATTTTGTTACAAGCAATAATACTTAATGGATTTAATTTATAATTGGACAAAGTTTTTTATTAGTAATAATCTTGCAGGTCTTTCTCCATTTGCTTTTCCTTTAGCTTTCTAGTAAAAGACTAGGACGAAGGCGCACTCCCCTTAAGGCGCCTATTGATAGAACGAGGGGCTAATTCCTCCGTCTCAAACTGCTTATTCGAGAACAGTAGGAGAGTTTTTTAATAGACTGATCGGGGCGGGTTGGAGAGGAAAAGGTAATTGGCAGAGGTAGAATCGGCATCTGAGACCTTAAGCTTCTATTTCTAGAAAGCCGATATGATATCACTAGCGGACGACTATCAGCATCTCTGAGTTACATTAGGAGGAATGTTTCTAGTTCATTCGTGTACAGAGGGATACATCAATATTACTAACAAAATTGAAAGATAAAAAACCCAATTCTAAGGAGTTTTCGGTTGCATAGTGAGAGATTTGAAGGCTAGAAGTGAACCACTCTTAATATTCATTCGTGAAGCAAGAGAGGAGCAATTATACATATCTTTTAATGATTCTCAAAGTTCACCATAATCTACAGTAAGGGATGACTCTTATTAGCAGAGGAATACCTAAGTGGTTATATAAAAGTGTGTCAATTCCGATGTTATTTTTTTTAGAAAGGGCTATATGAGTGTTGCACGTTAGTTGTTACTATTAATAAATAAGTAGAAACAGAATCATAAATCTCTTCACAAGCTCATCAATATCTATTGGTGCGTCCTCTACAGCACACTTCAAAGTGAGAAATTCAATATTTCTTTTAATGTTTTCAACAGATGCAAAGATAAATAGAAAATGCTGTCTTTGGAATTTAGTTTGAAAAAACTATAATGCACATTTTTTAATTTTGTAAAATAATAAAATTAATTTTTGAGGATATTGTTAATGTGAAATTATTTTTAAAAAAAATTAAAATCAATCTAGACAATAAAAAATAAATTATCAAAGAAGATTCACTAATATTAATAAGAGAGAGGAAGAGGGAAAGAAAGTATTGCAAGGTAATGGACTACTTTACCCTTTGTTTGAATGACATTGGACAAGTTGAACATTGGCTCAACTTCAAACTCAAACCACTAGATTTTACACATTTGCTAAGCAAGGGTTCTGCCACAAATTAACATGAGATTAAGAATTTATCAATTTTGGGCTTGAGGTGAGAGATTTCGCCTGTTGGTAATAAGAATTCATCAATTTTTGTCACCGTTCTTTTGGTAATGATTATTATATTCAAGAACAAGAAAATTTTCCCTAGTAAAAAAAAAAAGTTTTGATATCTCGGAGAGTATTAGTATGATGGTAAACATTTCTGTCTACACACTTCTGCTTTAAGCACTTATAAGAAATATAACGCATATTCAGATATATATATATTGCAATTGGCTGTATACCTCATCAATCTTCTCTAAATTAATAAAAAAATCTTGTACACGAAAAGAAAGAAATTTTAAGTTTAATATCTATCAACTTATTCAAGCCACATGGCTCACAATATCTCATAAATTGTGGTAATTTTCAATGTCATCAAGTCAAAATCTAAGCACACCCCATTTGATATTTTTGAATGCTAAGATTCAAGGTTGAATACTTTTAACAAGAAATGAAAATAAAAGAAAACAAAATATAATACTAGGCAAGATTTTACAAAAATATTTCAAAGAATTTATCAGTAGTCACATGTAACATCAACAATGGGCATTCAATTTTTTGTTTTTTTTTGTTTTTCCCTAAAATAATCCTCTAAAGTTATATCTAGTAAAAATAAAAATAAAATAACAAATGTTAACTACTGTAGCTGTCAAATAAAATTAATTAAAAATAATAATTACATCTCCATGCCCTTCTAGCAAAAGGCCCTATTACTGCCTAATCTCTGATCGTAAATCACGCTAAGAGGATTCAGAAATATCAGAATGAACGGCTGAGGGATGTTCAGTGAGCTTACACAGTTTAACAATTGCTCCACTGGATCTCATCTCTTGCTCATGTAATTTCCTAATGGATTCAATAACAACCCGCGAACTTGACTCGGGTATTCCGGGTCCACCACTTTCGGTTCTCCTACGTTTATTCAAATTCTTTTCTTGGACGGTTGATAATGAGTCAACCCATGGCCCGACTCTTTCTTCATCGGGTCTGCTAGCGTAGGCTATCTGTACCGCCGACACCGTCGCCGCCGGTATATCTGCATTTTCTAGAGAATTCACCTGCGTTATGATATCAACACAAATTGAAAAAGTTTTAGCCAAACACATATTGGGGAAAAAATTAAAAAAGAAAAATCAGGAAATTTAAAAGTTTTTTCTTTACATGATAGCAGCAATTTTCACTCTCTTGCGTTCGTTTTTGTTGAGGTTCTCTTCGATCTCGCTGTGATGATATGGACGTCGACGACGAAGAGAATGATTCTTCGTCACTATTTGAAGGAGAATTCGCGGCGGATGGAGGCGGCGGTGTTGAAGGAGACCACGGTACGACTTGATTATCTTCAAAATCCGTATCTTCCTCCTCATCATAATATTCTTCATCTTCATCGTCGTCATCAAAATTATCCGATTCCATATCTGTTTGAACATCTTCATCTTCGTTTGTAACCTGGATTTCTTCATCTGAGTTTAATTTATTGCAATTTTGAACACAAATATCACAAACTGAGACTGTAGGACCTAGATTCAAGCCAGACGCCGTCCACGGCGTCGGAGATTGACAAACGCGGCAGAGGAGATTCCTCGAATGTCTAGCTACGAGAAAATTTGCAGAGTGAACCTTGTAATCACAGCTCCAGCATAGATTTGCTCGGTCAGATTCACAGTGCACCCTTGCTAATTCTTTACAAAGCTCACAATTCTTCATCTTCATTTTAGCTTTCTTCTTCTTTCTCTATCTAGAACATAGAAATGGTAAAGAAAAGTCTGCGACAGGAGAGAGAGAGAGAGAGGGAGAGAGAAACGAGGAAGGAATGAGGAGGAAAGAGAAGGAAGAGGAGTGGACGAGAAAAAGAGGGAGCAACTTGCAGGTAACTGTTGAAACCGCCTTGGTATTTGCATTAAATAACGAGACTGCCACTCGCTGATTTTTCTACGTTGGGGGTCCGTTATGGGGTAAAATAGTAATTAAAGCTAGAAATAAAATATTCCATGTACAAGAGATTTCCGTTTTTGTCCTCGTATAACTTTTAAATGGCAACAAAATTAAGTGTTTTTTTTTTTTTTTATCAAAAGTCGAAATCTCTCTCTTTCGAAATTTTTACAAGACTGTCCGACGCTTAAGTGGAAAATGTAAATTATGGTGGTTCGGTAATCCTACACATTGGAGGTCAAGTTTTGATGCGCATAAAGCACCACCTTCACATTAGATAAATTGGATTTTTGTTTATAAAATTAAGAGTCCGTTTCTATTCTTTTTCCGTTAAAGCACTTTAAAAGTCTGGTAACGTTTTCACTTTATTAAATTGGATGAGACAAATTATTCCAACGAAATTATTTGACGTGTGTCATTTCTAGTAAAATTATTAGACAATTTTAAAAATTGTTTTGATATACTAAATATCTTTTTTCTCTTAAAGAGTTATGTATTTAAAGTTAACATATTTATTGAATATTATTTAATTTGTGTCCTTTTATATTTTAACGTGACACTTATATTATAAAATAAATATGATCTAAAATCGATGAAATAAATTTTATATTTTTTTATGTAGGCATTTTAAGAAAAAAAGAGATTACAATAATCATCGTTTCCATCAAAATACTGGAAGAATAGTTCGAAACGGTTTGGTGCAAGAAAAGAAAAACGTGTATCGTCACATTTACATTGCTCAACAAAAGAAATAAAAACATTCAATTTATTAATAGAAAGAAAAATCTGCTTATAAATACATCTTAAATAATCAAGATTTACGAAACGTAATGTTTTAAATAGATTTGTTATCGTCTTTTTTCACAAATATTTTAATATTTTATAACACTAAAAGAGTTTAGTTCTTTCAACACCTTTTTAAATCTATATAAAATATAAAATCTTAACTAATATCAAAATAAGAGTATTAATTTTATTTTGAAAAGAGTTGATATTATTTTATGCAATTCAAATGTCGAAAGTACCCTGAAAAAACAGTTAGGTGGCAGGGGATATTATTCTGGGGGGTAAAGATGTCAATTAGCAGTAAGTTTGTGTACGAAACGACAGCGTCGAGAGACTTTTAGTTGAATGGTAAGGGGAAGTGCCAAGTGTCGGTACGTGAGGGAACAACTACTTTTTGTTTCCTGTGGTTCGTACATGATATTTTGTTCTAATTGATGACGTGGAATCCAACATGGCCATTACATACATCGGGAGATTCTGATTCGCTTACGTGGAGAAATTGGGACCGCTTTAAGCGGTATGGGCCACGTGAGGGCCACCTGATGATGACGTCAAGGACATGGGCCTCGGTATTGGTAAGGGGGAGCGGCGATGGACCAGAATGATCGATTTTTTCCTGCTTTTCTTGGGTTGGGTTTCGAGTCTTTTTTCTTTTCTTTTTTTAATGTTGTTATTTTTTTTACTAAATTTTTGTAAAAGATGCAATGATTAATACACAAATTCTAGTTTTAATAAGAATCGTTTTGAGCAATTTTTTAGAGGATTTTTTTCGGACTTAAATATTTTAAAAAACGTGATGATTAGCACACAAATTTAAATTTTAATGGGAAATCTACACTTCTTTGGTTTATTTATACAAAATGAAAAACATTCAAAATCGTTTTTCACAATATTTTAGAGAACTTTTTTTTTTTTTCTGAACTGTGTTTTGTAAAAAATGTGATAATTGACACACGAATTCGAGTTTTAACGGAAAAGTACTACTTCATTGATTTTTTTTATAAAACATGAAAAATTTTCAGAATTGTTTTAATCAATTTTTTAGAGAGCTTTATTTCGGATCTAAATTATGTAAAAAAATGTGTTTGATTAGCGCACGAATTCGGGCTTTAGTTGGAAAGTGATATTTCGTTTGGTTTATTTGTACAAAATGAAAAACATTCAGTATCGTTTTGAGCAGTATATTGAGAACTTTTCTCGGACCTAAATTTTTTGAAAAACGTGATGATTAGCATACGAATTCAGACTTTAATGGAAAAGTGATACTTAATGGTTTATATAAACAACATAAAAAATGTTCAGAATCGCTTTGAACAATTTTTTGGAGAACTTTTTTTCGGACCTAAAATTTTGGAAAAAAACGTGATGATTAGCACATGAATTCGAGCTTTAATGGGAAAGTGATACTTCTTTTGTTTATGTACACTACAAGAAAAACGGTAAGAATCGTATTGAGCAATATTTAGGAAAACTTGCTGTTGGACCTAAATTTTGTAAAAAACGTGATGATTAGCACATGAATTCTGGCTTTAATAGGAATGTGATACTTCGTTTTCTGTATTTATTCAACATGAAAAACATTCAGAATCGTTTTAAGCAATTTTTGGAAAATCTTTTTCAGAACTAAATTTTGTAAAAAAAGTGATAAATATCGCATGAATTCGAGCTTTATTGGGAAAGATATACTTGGTTTGGTTTATTTAGGAAACATGAAAAACATTAAGAATCGTTTTGAGCAATTTTTTGAAGAACTTTTTTTCAAACCTAAATTTTGTAAAAAACATGATGATTAGCACACGAATTCGGGCTTTAATGGGAAAGTGATACTTTGCTTGGTTTATTTATACAAAATGAAAAACATTCAGAATCGTTTTGAGCAATTTTTTTAAGAGGAGCTTGTAGGAATATTGCATTAAATTGTATTTTCTTTTCTTAAGCTCATTTGGTAACATTGTTCTTAACTCATCTCTCTTTTATTAACATCAAAGATTTGTGTTGAAAAACACGTTGGGTTATCCTTTTGACTCTTTTATTAACATCATATTCTAAAGGAAGGTTAATTTAATTTATTTAACTTTAAATTAAGACAATCTAATCATTTTTTTTAATATTTGTATCATATCTTAATATGACAAATAATATAAAACGGAAGAAGTACTTAAAGCACTCAGATCGTCTAGCACATCCTCTAATATAGTCTCTAATACACTTTCTTTATTAAAAATAACAATGCAAGTATCGAGTCGAGCTTGAACCAATGAGAGTTCAAATTCGGCTCGACTCGTTTACAGTTGAATAGTCATTCCATTCCATCCTATTCCAGCGTACTAAATACGGCACTAATGTATTTTGATCAAACTTTGAAGTCTAATTAAGTAATTTTCCATAAATTTATTAGACTTTTTACAATTTTGACATAAACATAATTACCAAAAGATAAAAAAAAGGGAAACTATCTACATTTCAATCAAATATCTATGAATCAGTATGCCAAAAAATTCTGATTCAGACACAAATTTGTATAACATCAGAAATACTTTCTTGGATTCAATCTTCTGAATGGCCTTTGGTTTGCATCAAATTGTTCTGTTCTTCCTAGTTTCGCCTGCCTTGATCATCGTCGTCGTCGTCATCGTCATCATCATCATCGGCCTTCTACTGCAGAGACTGTCAACTCATTAATGGAGTTGATGATATCCTGCTTGCTAGAGGAAGAACCAGACACGCTAGAATCAGCACGCTTTCTTGACACGAAAGCCGGTTGATTAGGACAAGGAAGAGTTGTAGTTTCAGTGACAAGCATTATTAGGACATCCGCCATTGTTGGACGATCAAAAGGATCTTCTTGTACACACAATAGCCCAATGTTAATGCATTTTGAAACTTCTTCATCAGACCTGCTGTTATTGCAGGATTTTAGTAACTCTTTATCTATGAATTCCAATGGGTTTCTTTCTTGCCATAGTTTCCATGCCTGAAAATAAAAGTAGCCCTTTTTATCAAAGAGATGAGGAGAGAGGGGTAGTAGGAAATCAAGTCAAGTTAAATTCACTCACATAGCCTAAGAGACTTAGAACTTGTTCATAAAATCCAATGTTTCTCTTGCCACTGATGATTTCAAGTAAAATGACTCCAAAACTAAACACATCAGACTTAACTGAGAATAGCCCTTCTAGTGCATACTCTGGAGACATATAGCCACTGCAGAAAACAAAAAAGGGGTTTATCAGAAACACAAAAAATTCAAACACAAAGTTATTTAGCAACAAAAACTTACTAGGTTCCAACTATTTTGTTTGTGTTTGCTCCTGTTTCTTTGCCTCCTACAATTCTAGCCAAGCCAAAGTCTGAGATTTTCGGGTTGAGCTCTTCATCTAATAGAATGTTGCTTGTTTTCAAATCTCTATGGATAATCCTCAACCTTGAATCTTGATGAAGGTAGAGTAGCCCGCGAGTAACTCCTAAGATGATCTCAAATCTCTTTTTCCAGTCTAGTAACACGCTACGTTCTTGATCTTGAAAATGTATCATCACAAGCATTTGTAACAAAAACTGGTATTATTTGTTAAAAAGTTTAAAAACAAGAAGGGAGTTTTGGTCACTAACCAAATATGAAAGTGTCCAAGCTTTTGTTTGGCATGTATTCATAGAGCAAAAGTTTTTCACTTCCCTTGATGCAGTAGCCAAGAAGTCTAACTAGATTTCTATGTTGAAGTTTGGCTATCAATACAACTTCATTTTGAAATTCATCAAAGCCTTGTCCTGAATGGCTTAACAACCGTTTTACTGCAAGTTCTTTTCCATCATTGAACAAACCCTGTAATAGTTTTTCGAGACTGTAAAGCTTATGAAGCAGAAACAAGTAGACATGTTTGATTAAGGCTTGAGCTAAAAACCTTGTAAACAGGTCCAAATCCACCTTGTCCAAGCTTATTTTCATTTGAGAAGTTGTCGGTAGCAGTAAGAATGCTTTCCAGGGTGAAGAAAGGAACATCAATGGCCTTATTGTCTTCAACAACCAAGTCTTGGGCTTGCCTAATTTCATTGTCATTCAGGTAAACTGCTGTATTCCCTAGGATTATTTCCTTGCGTTCTACAAAGAAACCGTAAATTTTAATTCAATATTTCCATCAAAAGTTAATTAACTCGCGAAAACTCCATAAAATGAATACCTTTTCTTTTCAACAAAACTCTTCTCCTGAAGAAGAAAAATGAGCTGCCTGCCAACAGAACTACAAAAACAACTGTGATGGAAACTATTAGTTTTGTTGCATTCCTCTTCTTTTCACCCTGCGTTGAAAGTTCCCCTACTTCTGCAAAAGAAAGATACAAACTTGATCATATGCTCTACCATTAGTATTGTTCAAAAAGCAAATATGGTTAAGTCCTCACCATGAGTACAGTTTAAAGCTCGACCATCCCAACGATAGTTTTGGTTACAAAGGCACCTTCTTGTACCATCTGTAGTGACACTACAAACTGAATTAGGCCAATCTGGTGTACATTCATCCCAGGAGTTGCATAGCGGCTCTAATGGCAGTCCCCATCTGATTTGTATCTTCCTTTCACCTTTAAATGAATCATCATCGTAACACCAGTTTGCAACATCAAATGGCAATGACTGGTTAAGCATTAATCCCCTGCTTTCTGATTCTTTGGCACTACAATCATCAACATTTCCAGCGCCATTGGCTCGTATAACGAATGTGTTGACATCCTTGTTAATGCTAGCAACTTCATAGCTTCCATTCAATGTCAAGAACCGAAGCTTCCCTGTAGACTTATCACAGTGGAAGCTTTGGTATGCAGGATCACCACAGCTTGATCCGTCACTCAACGGATATGGTAGTATATTTTGGCCACAACTCTCACAATCTCTAGTTGTTGATTCTGTAATACAAATCATGAATGAGTTCATTACCACTTTAGCAACAAATCCCTCTGGTTATTATAAACATCCTTATCAACAAATTGAGGAAATGCAGAAAACAACTGAAAAAAACCTGATGATTAGACCTGTTAAAGATGATTAAGAATAAAAAATGGAAATGGAAACGGAAAACTAAGTGCTGAGCTGAACCAATGCTACATATTGAGAAGAAAAATACCGATATCAGAAGCAGCTACGCGGATTGAAATTGAGAAGTTTTTAATACCATCAGTATACTGATAATCCTTCTGTAGATTACTAAGTTCTGTAGTCCAGATCAAACAGCTTGCTCCAGCATTTCTTGTTCCACTTCTTCCATTTAGTCCCACATAGAAGTATGCCTGGCATTGACAATTGCTAAGGCATTCTTCCTTGCATTTCTCCTCTACATCACCCCCCGAATATGTTGAAAATTTACTTCCCACTTTCATTAATTTCAAATTCAAGAACGCATCTGGCTTCATATTCATATTGCATACAGGTGACTTCCTAGCACAACCACTTGAGAAATCACCATAGTTCCAATTATCAGGAGAATCAGGTTGAAATCCGGGCAAACACTCACATGTAAAACTTCTATTTCTATTGCTGCAGATACCGAAATTTCCACAGGGGTTATAAACACTGCAAGGCTCTCGTGGCTCTGACCAAAATAATCCCCACAAACCATTTCGATTATCCCTAATGGAAAATTCTATTTCTCCAGAAGATCTCATCAATAACCTTGCATTGGCGAAAAGATCCTGAGGGATCGAAAAATTGTAGAAAAGATTACTATACTGCATTGGACTTTTGTTCTGATCATTCATACTTGTGCTGAAATTAGATAGGAAAGCAGCCACAAATTCAGGCATTTCAATTGAACGGATGGATCCACCTGATTGATCAGATTTCCAGTACCAAACTGTTCTTTTCATGATTAAGAACTGGTTATTATCCTCCGGATCTATCTGGAATGTGTAATTTCCAGATCTAGGATCCTCACGGCTAGCCCATGAAATTAGCTTCAAATTTTCATCCATGAACATGCCTGGAAGAAAAGTATCTGTTGGGTTTTTAAAACTCTGCCATAAATAATCTCCTGATTGACCATCAATCAAAACCAAATTCCCGGAACCCATTAATTTAACAGTTCGATAAACACTGGAAGAGCTTTCTAAATCAGTAGAAAAGTAGACCTTTCCATCTCCATCCAAAACCTTGAGGTTTCCATCTTCTGCAATTGCCAAAACTCCAGTAGAAGCACTTCCTAGTATGGGTTTGTCTCTATTGGCAACCCAAACTACTGTTCTCGGGGAGCTATGATTACCGGAATACCAAATTCCAACATATCTGCCGCCGCCGCCGTCAATTCTCCCTTCAGGAGTGGAAAAGAAGCCTAATTCAAATTTTGTTCCAGTTCCAGCTGATATAAGAGTTTCGCCTTCCTTATCAGCCAATAAATCCTGTACCGTGATTGTGTCTCTTGCAAAACAAACCCATCTGAAATGGCTACCCAAGAGCAGAAATGTTAAGAAAATCATACCAAAACCCATGGAAGCTTTCATTGGAGGATTTCAAAACAGAGCCCCTAACGGTACGAATGATTTCTTCCCAATAATTGAGAAGACGACCAAGAGTAGACTTTGCATGAGAACAAGCATACCATAGTCCTCACAATTTTTATCTTTTAAAATTTTTCTATTGGCGAAATTCCTCACTTTCAAGACTATCCACTTTCAGGTGAAGAAGGCAAATCATATTGAATCAACGTCATACAAACTCGAGGGTAGACCTTATGCGTACAAGAAATCTTTCTTACATTGGAGATGTTAAAATTTTTACACTGTCCAACTAATTGAGATACGCGCATGCGGATACTAGTTTATATATATATATATATATATAGGAGCAAATGTGGAATGTGGGTCAAACTCAAACGTAGACATGCAAGAGTGCTTCTACATTAAGCTATTATCTTATCATAAATCCACTCTTGTTTAAGACTCTACTCGAATTGATTTTTATTTTGAAAAGAAAGTTATTTTTATTTTAAAGTTCGCAATAGATTAACTTAGATTAGTAGTTTGTGAGAGGAGATATGAGTCCCAAAAGCTCTGACTAGCAGTTGGATCTTGGCCTGTTTTCTTCCCCTTTCATTTTTTTCGGTTTTCTCACTCTTTTGTTTTTTGCACAAATCTTAATGGGTTTCTTCCAATGCCAACTCCTTCATATTTCAAAACGCGACGATGATTACTTCTTTGAGTTCTTTTCTATTTTTATTAGAGAAATCTTTAAACAAAGATCAAATTTAGGCTCTTTCTTAGTTTTCGACTTCTATCCAAAGGGATTCTTAAGATTTTCGATACGCCATGATCTTCTTTATATTTATTGAATTTGTATGTTTAATATTGTACCAACAATAGTTATAATGTATTAGAAAATGTCTTTTAATATATATATTTCTTAAAAACTTATTATTTAACTTTAGAAAAACTTAATTATTTAGGGAAAAATAGCATGGTAATTTAAAATTTAGTATAATGAAAAAATGATTGGTTATAAATAGAATATAAGGTTTTTTCAGCTTCATTTACGTATCTTGAACTTTTTAATAAAAAAATTAACTTGTTACGATTTGTAATAGTTTCTTGTACAAGAATTAAATAATATCTTTAAGTAAAATATTAAAACAATATATGAAAATCGATTTTTCTGTAAAGAAAATACAATGAATTAGTGACAGATCATAATTGTTTAATTATTTTTTAGGAAATATAATCTTTTTTTGAGTTAAATAAGTGATTTTTTAAAACTTATAAACTAAAAAGATATTATTTTAAATTTCATTTAAATATTTTACTGGACAAAAGAAGGATATGCTAATCCCCTGAAACAATATAAATTATGAACTTTAGGGGATATTTTGTAACAAATCATAACTTATATGAAAAGTATTTTATATAAATTGATCATTGACTATTATTTTTAGAGGGTAAAAATATATATTTTTTAAGTTTCGGCATAAAGTACTCTTACCCCTAACTTTATTTCGCTGTAAACCCTGTTTTTTATTTCATGTAAATGTACTTAGCACTTACTTTTGTACAAAACCCCAATCAATTTAGGCTCATTGATTTTTTCTTTAAAATTGATTTTTTTTTAAAAAAAAATTGAATATACATTCTCTTATAAAAAATTTTCTTTTAACTAATTGTAAAAAAATACAAACATTTTCCGAATTAAAAATCAATTCAAGTTAAGGCTAAATTTGGATACCTTCTTGAGATTAAAAAAAAAAAAAATACTGTATATCAAAAGGAAAATATTTTAAAATTTTAAAATGACTTTTGTAAGAAAATTTAGAATTTAAATGACAATTGAGATCTATAATATATATATTTTTGGTGGAAATAAAAGGGAGATATTATTAAAAATTGACTTGCAAAATCAGTTTATAAATGACTTCTTCTTCATCTTTGTTTTTTTCTCTTCATCAGTTTATAATTGAAAAGGAATGAAGAATAAATTCTTCGTCTGTGGGTCCATTTTTTATTTTTAGGAAGGCTATATATATATATATATATATGTGAAAAAAAATATTCTATGGTTCGAAAAGAAAAAATAAAAATTCATGATATATTTTACTCACAAACTTAATAAATAGATAGTTTACCTCTAAAATCAATCAATTTATTTAAAATGTCTAAAATATTTTTAATGTAAGTTACGGTTTATGACAAAATAACCCCTAATAAGGTTCAATGTAAAGTTATTTAGTCCAAAACTTAATTTATATGTATAATTTATTATAAAATATTTCATTATACTTTGTAACAATATCTTTTTAGTTTATAGGCTTTAAAAATTGAGTATTTAACTTTTTAAAAAAAAAACTAATCTTCTGTCAACTAATTTTTTTCAAAGCATTCGCTCAGAGTAAGAAGGCAGTGCTTCCAACCGCAAGGCAGGCGACGGGAGCTCTAAAAATTGATGTAATTTTAACGATGTTAAAATTACGACATTTAATGGTCATATATAAAATTTACCTTTTGATAGTACAAATTTATTATATATATACATACACATATATCATATTCTGTCAGATTTATTATTACGTTTACCATTGAAGAAAATTCGTAAGATTGACATAAAAATGAGTAAAATTAAAAAGATATTGTTATGAAATTTACTAACGCAATATCTTCGGCACAATAGAATAAATTATACAAATATAAAGTATAAAGAAAGAGAAAATAAATAAAGTAAATATATAGAATAATTTGAAGAATATATAGAGAAAAAGAGGAGAGAAAGTAATGAACTTTTATAACTTTCTTTATGTGGTGTATTTACAATTGAGGGGTAAGTGCCCTATTTATAGGGCTCAAGGGATACAAGGAGATAGAGGTGAATCAGGGAGATAGATTCTATCACAACTAAAATAGGATCCTATCACTTATCTATACATAATATTTATCTCAAGAAAATATCTATGTTTTCACACGATATCTATATTTTCAGAATATCTATCTCTTCAGGAGATAGACCTTATGTATATGTGAGATATTCAATTATTTCTTAGGGATCCATATATTACAAGATGGAAAATAATCATAAAATAATTAATTTTAAAGATAAAAATAAAAAAATACGATATATAAAAATTAATTTAGCATTATATATTTAATATAAAGATGGTATAATAGTTTAATATTTTTAAAAATGATTATTACTCCTTCTGGAGAGGCATTTTCATAGATTTTAGTATGAAAAAGGTCTTTCCAGCTTCTTCCTAAAATGAATTTTTCCGTGAAAGAATATTTTAACTTAACAATTGTCTTGTTTTAATGCCCTTAATACTTGTATATATTTATGATTAAAGATAATATAAATATTTATCAATGATATCGTGTGATATAATTTATTTATAACTTCTAAAGAACTCTTGACCACTATGTATAGATATTTATTTCTAACGAATTTTTCCAAGCAAGTAATGAATTTAATTTTTTCTTACAATGTATATTACTTCCTCCGGTAAATAATATAAAGAGTTTTAAATTATTGAGAATGATCAAGAATATATAAAAGTTTTTCAATTTTATAAAGTATTTATTGAATTTTTTTCAGCTTTACCTATCTTTCTATTAATTTATTTCCCTATCATTATCTATCTCTTTCCTCATTTATAAAGAATAAAAAAAATTATCGTAATTAAAAAATTATCTTATTTTTTAAGAATGTATACAAAAATATAAAATCTCTTATATTTATTATTTATGACCGGAAGAAATAACAAAAACAGAAATCCACTTCTTTTTTTTTTCCTCGAAAGAAATCAACTATTCCAAGAAACTTCTCTTCTTCAAAAATCTTTCCCCTTAGCTTATAGTTTCAAAAAAGTGTATCCAAACAACGTGAACTCCATTTAATACTCTCTCACAACGTTCTTAGAAAGTCTCAAAATAATTTTTTCTTTTTCTTTTTTTTTTTTTTTGGCCTCAAATTTCAAACCTCATCACATCCACAATTTCAAGCCATTTCCTCCCAATTTCCATTGATGAATTGAGTATTTAATTCAAGTTATTTCAATTGATAAAAGGCATCCTTTTTTTGTTTTCTTGAGAGCTTCTATGTTCCCACACCAAGTCTCCTTCCAAGCCAACAATATCCATTCCCATCATGTGAACAAATCTACTCTAAATATTTAAATATATATTCTCTAATATATTGTTTAAATATGTCAATTAAATTGCATTATATATAATAGTGTTATTCAATTAAAAGGAATTTTCTTGGGGGGAACAATTAACAAGTAATTAATTAGTTTGGATTAATTATATAGTTTTGTGTATTATAGTATAACCACTTGAATATTAAGTTTTCAAAAAAAAAAAAAACTATAACTACTTAATTAGTACCATATTTTCATTACTATTATATATGTACAATTCTATGAAAGGACAATTAATGACTTGGTTTTTTTATGCTTAATTCGAAAAATACCTATGTATTTTTAGTCAATTATCAATTTAAGTATATTAATTTTTAATTTTAATAATCAAGTATTTAAATTAGAGTAATATAAAAATATTTACTATTGAACCCTAATTGGGGTTCCTCATTGTCAAAATTAAAAGTTTTTCCAGCCGTAGTTTTTTCAATTGAACCCTAATTTGAGTACTTGATTGTCAAGTTTAAAGTTTAAGTACTTAATTGACAATAACTAAAAAGTATAGGGGTATTTTTAAAATTAACCCTTTTTAAAAAAAATTAGAGTCTAACTAGTTGAGTTATTTTTTTTATGAAAAGGTATATATTAATTTATTTTAATTTCATATTATGATAATTATAACACTTAAATATAAATAAAATGTGACAAAAAAAACGAATTTGGAAAAAAAAATCCTCCTACCATGAAGGAGCAAGCAAGTCAAGAGAGACAGAGAATATTATTAAGAATTATTTATGAAAATTAAATAATATTATTGAAATGACAATATTAGCCTTGACATTGTAACAAGATTGTCAGAGGGCTGCTTCTTAGAAACAGAGAGGCAATTTCAGTCAGTACCCCCAAAGAATCAAAGCCGACCATTAATAACTGTCTGTGCATTGGTTGTCATCCATTGCTGGCGCCTCCCCCTCGCCCCACCCCACCCCACCTCAAATCCTGCTATAAAAGCCTTCTGTCTCCTAAACCCATTTCAATCCACAACTTTCACTTCATCAAATCATAGAAAAAAAGAAAATCTTGATTATGGCTGGTAAAAAAATCAATGGTGATTTTCAAGATATGTTGCCAATTATGGCTAATAAACTTGGAGGGGAAGGTCTAATTACAGAGCTATGTAATGGGTTTAATCTACTGATGGATAAAGATAAAGGGGTTATTACATTTGATAGTTTGAAGAAGAATTCAGCAATTCTTGGGCTTCAAGATTTGAGAGATGATGAACTCTTGAGTATGCTTAATGAAGGTGATTTAAATGGAGATGGAGCTCTTGATCAGATGGAATTTTGTGTTTTAATGTTCAGATTAAGTCCTGATTTAATGGCGGAATCTGAATCTTGGCTTGATCTAGCTTTGCAACAAGAATTTAATACCACTGCTTCTGCTGCATCTTCTTCTTCTTGTTCTTGGTTTAATGAAGAATGAAATTGGTACCCCACAAAACGTTGTCGTTTTGGTCCTTGAAAATGAAATGTTTGATTTTAGTTGTTGCTTTTTTTTTTTTTTTAATTTTTATATCATGAGACAAAAGTTTTCTTTTTTTTTTAATTTTTGAAATGGGAATGAAAAATGTAAGTATAGCCAATGATGGTGGAAGAAGCATTTGGTTGTGTATTATCACTTGCTTTTTAACCAATTAATTTTACTTGTACAAAAATCCTAATATTCTTTATCATAATTCACACTAGATCTTCAATTTTCCCTTTTTTTTTTTCCACCTCTATTAATCCAAGCATGTATTTCTTTTTACTTTAATGACCTCAAACCATTAATACATTTCTTTTTTAAAAGAAAACTTTATATTAAGCAAGAAAATTTGTTAAAATTGGAGAAGCAATACAATTTGGCATAGTATCATCTAACTAAAAATGGATTCTCAACACACTCTTTCACGTTCTGGCCCAACATTCTGCGATAAGTAGAATCATAACTAGCTAATTTATCGGCTACAGTATTTTGACTATGATTAATGCAAGAAAAATTAGTGAATTAAAGACCCAAGAAGTTTTTGCTCAAATAATTTTGAAAGGGTGCTCCAAGGTGATAGGTCCACACCTTCACAAGGCAATTTCATAATATATTTAGGATATTTTTACATGACTTATAATTTCTTTTAAAAAAAAAAAGATGATTTATTTGGATTGGGGTTCCATTTGAAAAAAGTAAATCTTTTTCTTCTTTTATTTGTGAAATTTAAATTTTTTATGAGAGGAGAAAGTGAGATCCAAAAAGAAAAGGAGAGGAAAAAAGTTTGAGTTGAAATGTATATCATAATTTAGAGTTTTTAGATTATAAAGATTATTCTATTTAATTTCTAAATAATTTAAATTTTTTATGAAATATTGACATTTACCCTTAACCAACAAATAAAACATAAGAAGATCTTCCCCATGTAAAATATATAATAAAGAAAATACAGAAAATAGTTTATACATTTAAAAATATAAAATAAAAAAGCAAAAATAATTCATTATTATAAATAGCTAATTTTTCTATTTATTTACAAATATATAGTACAAGAAAGACTAGTACTATTTTATTTTTAGAACAAGAAAAGGAAAAAAAATATTATTTTCTGAAACTGTTTCCCTATTTGGAGAAAATGTTTAGGGGGGTCTTTAATGGGCTTGATGCAATGAATCCCAACATAGATCCGTATTTGGTGGTGGGTACCCGTTTATCCATTTATAAGGATTCCTTTATATGGATAATCCAATTTTACTAAAAATAAAATAAAATCAATATTGGCTTTTCTTTTTTTTTTTTTTTAACTATTCATTTTTTCCTCGAATAAAGGGATAAATCGCCAATTTAATCCTTAAATTTGTTAGATTTTATTCTTAGTGATTTATTCTCACTTGTTGATTTACCATTTTCTAATTAAATAATTAAGTTGTTTGGACACCTAACATGGTAGGATCCTATCAAATAAGGAACACATAGAATGCCCTTAAATTTTACACCGATAATTTAATATTAGATTAAATAACTCTAATATTTAACTTAAAAATTTTATCTATTCTACCTATGCAAGTATAAAATTCTTAACTGTTCTTGCTATTTTGATAATCCGATATTCAAGAATCATCAATAATCTGGCCTTCTAACAGCAGCACAAGGCAGTATTAAACTGCTACCTTGGTGAATAAATAAACGAGATGAATAATTCATTAATACAAATTTTCTAATGAAATAAGATATGTAAAAATTAGTCTAAAATTTAGATAAAAAAAAAGATTGGCAAAAATTAAATAGGGTATATATATATAAATAATTAATGAAATAAAATCTTAGCATTAGAGGAAGCACGAGAAAAGCCCATAATTTGTGATTTGATCTTTTGTCTTTGAAGTGAATCCTTTGATGATTTTGATGAAATAATTTCTCTCGAGCAAATGAGAAACATTTCTTGTAGAACTTTTCCATGCTTTAGCAAAAACTTGATAAGGCTAATCTCATTTTCACATTCTGAAAATCCTTGAATTTTTACCACTTTTAAATGATGAAGAAATGAATTCATCCCTTCACTTTGTGATTCCCAATATCTTTCTTCTCCTGTTGAAGACATCTCCCAAAGATCCCTATTCCATTTCTATAATAATTCAACAACAAAACACACCAATAATTAGTTATATATATATTCACCATAATTAATCTGTAAATATCTACCGAGAAAAAATTTTATTATGCATAAGCTCATATTCTCATTTATGGACTATGTGACTTGTATTTAAGCCACATTACCATTCTGGTTATTCTATCCATCGCTACTTTGCATTGCAGGATTAGGCAGAACAAAGACACATATGGTGCCCATGCATTGTACCACGATGCAATGAGCTTACCTAATCCAGGTAAAAATATTTAAAACTAGTTATATATATATATATGTATATATATTCACCATTAATTTTTATCCGAGGGAAAATTCTATTATGCATAGGTTCATATTCCCATTCACGAACCATTCTGGTTGTTTTTATCTTCATAATGAGAGACAATATTAACAACGGGCGATGATGTGAGTGGGGACATTGACCTATTCTATAAAAGAATTCTCTTCCCAAACAACGCGATTTCTATCCATCACCACTTTGCATAGCGGGATTAGGCATAACAAAGACACATATGGCACCCATGTGTTGTGCCACGTGTGATGAAATCCTGCCCAGTAAAGTGGTGGTGGAGTAGAAACAAAACAACAGACAATAAAAGAGTTATATATTAAAAAAAAGTAAAAATTTGCAGGTAAAAATATTTAAAACTAGTCATATATAATCACCATTAACTTTTATCCGAAGGAAAATTCTATTATTCATAGGTTTATATTCCCATTTATGGACCATTCTGGTTGTTCTGGTGATGTGAGTGGGGACATAGACCTATTCTATAAAAGAATTCTCCTCTTAGACAACTCGATTTCTATCCATCACCATTTTTGCATAGCGGGATTAGGCAGAACTTGCCTAATTCTGCCCAGTAAAGTAGTGGTGGAGTAGAAATAACAAAGATAAACGAGTTATATATATATATATATTAAAAAAAGGAAATATTTTCCCTATTGAATCAAAATATAAAGAAAGAAAGATGAGAAAGTAAACTTACTCTTCTTTCAGCAGTTTGATCATTGACAATTTTCAATACAAGTGTTTGAGTTTGAGGTGAATTTCTGAATAGATGTGCTAAGCCTGGAAGATTATGTTTATTAAAGCCAGTATGTAACTCCAATGATTCCACCCTACTGAATGGTTGTCTAAGACCTCCAAGATGATAATTCTTTGACAATATCTGCATAATAAAATGTAACAATCTCATAAGAAAAAACATTTTTCAATAGATTTTAATTTTCATAATCAACCTTACAAGTTCGGAATGAAATAGAAGATTGCTTGAATCACTCATGTATAAGTATATAATAGTGAACCTCATGTACATGTCGTTTTTCGGATGTCTCTTTATTTAGGGTGACAATCAATGAGAAAGCATGAAGCTTCGGGTTAGAAGCAATGCATAGAGCTGATTGAATTCATTCTTTTTAAGAGATACCGACTCTTCTTCTCGCTCACTAAACTCCCCCAACCTGGTCTCAAGTAAAGAGAGTTGAGCGTAATTATAAGGACAAAGATAGAACTAAAGGGGTAGTCGTTCCAAAGATTTCTAAAAATATTATATAAGTATTTATGTTTTAAGTTTATAGATATTTTTTCTTCAAATCTCTTCCAACATTTCGAAGAATTTCTTTATATAAATTTTGAAGAATTTATAAAAACTAAATCACAGACTCAACTTGAGATACAAAAAGATAATTCTTGGGCAAAATTGGCTAATATCTAATACTTGAAAGACTCACAATCAAAATTTTGAGTTCTTTAGAGATTACTTATGGTATGAGCCCTTATATCATTTTAGAGGTTTATAGGAAAACAAGCACAAATCTACAACTATGTGGTAAATATAGACAATACCAAACCTTTAAAAGTACACAAAAATTAATATAATTTTTTCTAAGATATTAAGGGACGTGATGAATATAAATAAAAATATTTATAAAACTTCGAAATGAATACGTATAAACAATTTATAAGATAGTATGCTTATATTATTTTAGAGGGTTATACGAAAACCAGCACAAATCTACAACTATATGGTAAACATAGACAGTATAATATTTATATAATTTTTTCTAAGATATTGAGGAACAAGACAAATATGAAGAAAAAATGTTTACAAAACTTAGAAATGAATGTGTATAAACAATTTATAAGACAGTATAGTATTCTTATATCATTTTAGAGGTTTATAAGAAAACCAGCACAAATCTACAATTATATAGCAAACATAGACAGTATCAAACCTTTAAAAGTGCACAAAAATTTATATAATTTCTTCTAAGTTATTGAGGAACGGGACGAATGTGAAGAAAAAATGTTTACAAAACTTAGAAATGAATGCGTTCATTTTAGAGGTTTATAGGAAAACCAGCACAAATCTACAACTATGTAGCAAACATAGACAATATCAAACCTTTAGTACACGAAAATTTATATAATTTCTTCGAAGATATTGAGGGACGGGACGAATATGAAGAAAAATGTTCACAAACTTAGAAATGAATGCATATAAACAATTTATAAGACAGTATAATACCTCAATACATTGAGTTTCGAGCGTTAAACACTGACAATGCGAAACCCCAGACAAAAATCTTGAAATACTCCGAAGCTTTGAAGCACTAAGATCATCATGAAGAAGGAAAAACCCAACAAAAGCTTCATGTAAAGAAGACAAATTCTCCAAAATAGTATTCTCAGTAAGTGAATTATTTGACCAAAAAATCATCTCAAGTTTTGGAGCATCAATCTTGACAAAACTACTAGTACTATAAGCATCAAAACAACTCAAAACTCTCAATCTCTCAATTTTAGGGCATGATATTTCAAGATTTTCTAAATTAAAACAATTTCCTAAAGCTAAATCTTGAATCCCTTTACAACAAACATTAAGATGTTTTAATCCACTACAAGTTTCCAAGCTCAAACTCTTAAGCATAGGAAAAGATGAATCATCAAATAAATTAATAAGAGAAGGTTGATCATATAAAATCACACGAGAGAGTGATAATGATATTAATGATCGAAAACCACCCTTTAAAATCACCGGTGGAGGTAACCTAAATCCGGGATATCTAGATTTTAATCTAAAAACCCTTAAAGATTCACTAATAATAACAATTCTAGGAAAATTAAAATAATCATCGGTAGAAACTTCGATATCAAGTTCTTGAACATTATGTTTAATCGCGCGACGGATTAAACCATTAAGGCAAGAAAAGCTCAAACAAGCCTTGAAACGAAGAACCCTAATATCAGAATTTTTATCTCGATGATATAAAACTTGATTAATAGAATTAGCACCTCTATTAATCAATGAAAAATTACTGTAATAACCTTTTCCAAAAGTATTATTATTATTATGGGAAGAATTTATGAGAGTAGTGATGGTGGTGAAATCAAGATCAGGAAAAGAATGCCAGATTTGTTTCCAACGTTTAGATAAAACAATGGTTTGAGCAATGGATTTAATCGGTAAATACAAAAGAATATGATGAATAATTGGATCGGGAAGATCACTAATTCGATCTATACCTCCTAATAAAGAAGGGATATTTTCATCATCATCATAATTAATTGTAACTGGATTCAAATTCTTCTTTCTCTTAGAAGAAGATCTTGTTTGCATTGATGATGATGATGATCTCATGATTTTTCTGTTTTTGGTTTTGGAGAGAGAGAGAGAGAGAGAGAGAGAGAGGAGAGAGAGAATAAGCTGATTTGAATAGAGGCCAGGATTTGTGTTAATTAGAAGTAGTTAGATTAGGGTTAGGGTAAGGGTTTGAAATATTCAAGAAGTGGTCTTAAACTACAATACGTAAAGAGCGGTTTAGTTTGTTTTAACTTTAAATTTAAAGTGTTTCTGTTTTATTTTTTTAAGGTTAAGCCCGAAAAATCTACGAGATACGTAAAGAGCGATTTAGTTTGTTTTTTACTTTAAATTTAAAGTGTTTTTGTTTTCTTTTTTTAAGATTAAGCCCAAAAAATCTACGAGATATGTAAAGGGCCCCACCAGACTGTTTGGGCAACCGTCCTGCAGATTGGAGGTCAAGAATCTGTGTGCACAAGGAACCACCTCCCACATTGGAGAAGTTGAAATCCCATCTGTCAGGATTAAACTCGAAAAATCTCGAGATACGTAAAGAGCAGTTTAGTTTATTTTAAAGATAAGAAAATTTTTCAGATACGTAAAGTAATTTTGTTTTCTTTTTTAAAGGTTAAGCTCGAAAAATCTACGAGGTAAGAAGGTTTAATCGATTAAGATCTTGAAATTTATTTTTTTAACGAGTAACCCTCAACTTAGATTACATTAAAATATATACCTTTTAAAACTTCATAAATATAACTTCAACTAATTATATTTTTGATTGACAATATTTCAACTTTCGAGAGTTTTCCAAACATAAATTCTTGAAAATTTTCTTTCTATTGAAGGGTATTTTAGACATATCAAAAGTCTTGAGTTCGAATCAAATCCTCTTTCGAGATTATATATATAATATGATTATATATTCGAATCATATTAAGAGTGTAAAAGGATCTGATTACGTAATTTTATGTTAGAAGGACATTTAAGTCATATTATATATAATTTCATTATATTTCGATCTAAATAATAATTTTTTCCCAAAGAAAGGAATCATTATTCCACTCTAACATAATTATATTAACTTCTCTTCAACAATAATAAATATGTTAATGTTCTAAAATGCCCTTAAATATATTAGTATTTAAAAAATTAGTTAATAAAACTTTTTACCCAATATAAAAAAATTAAAGAGACTTAAGCAAATTATCTATTAAGAACCATCATAATTTTTTCTTATAGAAAAAAAAAAAAGCAATCCTAATATAAAAAATTAATGGATAAAAAAGTATATTAAACTATAAAGTAGAATTATTTATAATTCGACTAAATAACTATCAAAACAATCCGAATAAATCTCAAGAATTTATCTGTAGTTTAAATAAACTATAATTCATTCTTAAAATTAAGAGCAAAAAAAAAAGAGATCAATTCTTGAGGTTACAAGATTCATCATTCCTTTAAATTCAACATCACAACAAATTCTGCAGAGTACAATTAATATTTATCATAATATTATACACCATAGCCAACATCAAATAAATAATCATAATTACAGAAAATCAATGAACAAATTAACAGGTACTGGAAAGTGTATATATATATATATATGGAATCCCTGCATCTCATTTTTCAACTCTCATCAATATTCTAGTTCTTAATTCCCCGGCTATGGTTACATTTTGGGCATCAAGAAACCTTGAATTCTTGAACAGTTTAACAACATCCTTCACTTCTTCATCTCCACACTCCTCAACTGCCACAACACAAGCACCTCCTCTCCTAACAGTCCTCTCCATCTCTGCAACATACCGGGCCGGAAACAGGGACCTATCAAGGTACCCACTAAACCCAAAATCAAACACATTATCAAAAAAGGGCAGGCTATGAAGGTCACAACGGCTGACTAAAGGAAGGGACTCCACCACCTCCAACCCAGTCACATCAGCAACCCCCATATTGTTTAAAGCCATAACAGCATGGCCTGGCCCGGCAGAGACAACCAAGGCTCGAGAATGGTTTGACAGCCGATGAATATTGTGGACTGGAGCTTGAGCCTGAAGAGACGAAAAGAGAATAGTATAAGAGTGAACTGTGTGAATCCATGTGTTTGAAGACCAGAGGCGCTTGTTGCGCTTCTCCAGAGAGATGTAGGAGCGGTGGCTGTAGTCGCAGGTGGATTTGGGAAAGGATCTGTGGTAAACCCTTTTGGAGCTGGGGTAGGGCGTTGGAGGGCCGAGGCAGGTAGAGGGATTTTCAAGGAAGAGGAGTAGGAGAGTGAAGGTGGCTATGGTGATGCATGCGAAGGAGAGTTTGTTCAGAAAGATTTGGACGTGTTTCTCCATCGTTGATCTCTGGCGAGATGGAAGAGAGAGAAAGAAGACTGATGACGATGGATTTGACGAGCTCCAGTGGCGTCGTTTTGCATCGTTTTGTATCAACCTATAAACATCCTCTTATTAAAAATTGGAATCTCGTTAATCCCATTTGAGTAGAATAACAAGAAATAAATAAGAGAAATAAAGGGACAAGAAGAGAGTAGCATAGAATGTGGTATTTCTTCTTCTTCGTTTATCTTTTTCACTTCCGATCTTATAATAAAGGGAAATTTTCTCAATATGCCACTAAAACATTTGCATTCACTAATATTTTTTGACTATTTCTGTAGTTTATGATGTAAAGTATCAGTTACTATTTTAACATGATTTGCATTCCCAGTAATATCATAACAGGCTGCACTAAAGCAAAAGAATGTTGGTCAAACTGTAAACTATATCTCTTCTGTTAAGCTAAAAGAATGTAATTATATTTCTACATTTTGATTCGCATAGATGCTTGGACGAGTCTATGCAGAGTTTCATTTAATTCTGATTTTAGGATCATCTTCACAAGCGCCCAAAAGTACAATAATAGAGTTGTCAATTGTCATGCATATATTATACTAGTGAATGCAATCCGAAAACATTAACACATAACTCCATTGTCATAACCAGAAAAACCTTTTTACTTTTTTATTAGTCCTATGTTAGTCCTTTTCGGACTTCCATTATAGTTGCACCAAGAGTAAAAGCAAGCAACAATAGATCACTAATTTCTAACAAAAAACCAAAGAGAATTTCATGAGATTTTAAATAGATTTTCTACCATGGAAAAAAAAGCAAGAAGACATGATGAAATAATTAAATACTTGTTCCTTTCTTGATCCAAGGAGAAACCAAAATTTATATGCATTCAACAGTAAAGAAAAGTCTGCATTATCACTGCCATTATCATCAAGTTATATGGCTGTCTGTGATGTTTAATTTATTATCTGAAACTTTATATACAAGAAGGGTTTCAAGCAAATTTCAGATAAGAAGGGGAAGCCTAATTTTAGTAAAAATTTCAGATTTTTACTTCAAATATTGGTAAAACCTAGAATATCAATTCTACTAAAGATTTTCTAATGTCGAATTGTAAGCTTAAAAAGGATTTGACATCTTATTTTTCAGCTGAATTATGAGAAATTCTAGGGAAATCAGTATCAAATACTCTATATCCAGCAAAAATAAAATCAAATTAAATTCTCCCTCTACATGTGAGTTACCCATCTCATTGATTTGAAACTGTTTTTCCTATAGATCTTCATCGCGCTAGTAGCTGTGTAGAGAAGAAAAAGGAGAAAAAAAAAAGAAAAATTAGAGAGATATACCTGGAGCCTGAATTGGAGCGCCGGTGAATATGTGCCGCCGCTGGGAGAGACGAGGATGGCGGTGTGTCGGAGGTCGGTCGGTGGTGACCGGTGAGGCGGATCTGAGGGTAGCGTGGCGTCTTGGGTTAGAGAAACGTTTCAATGGTTAATTCCAGTTGTACACTGTACAGTTAGTTATTTTGAGGGGAAATTGCCTTTCTCCCCCCTTAAATTTTGCAAATTTCAAAAATTGGTCTTACAAAAAAAATGTTTTCATTGTAGCCCCAAATTTTTATATGCACCATTTCTTCGGAGTTTCATGATATAAAATACTTTCTTCTTTAAAAATATTTTTTCAATAATACCTATATTAACTTAAACTTCTAATAGAACGCGATTGTGAAAGTGTACTAGACTGTCTCTTGTCTGATAGGATGCTTCTTCGAACATTAGCACACACTGATCGTCAGAATAGAGTCCGTCCCATTAGAAAAATTTTCATACATCTATTTCCTTTGTAAAGTACTTTCTAAGAATATTACTCTGCATTCTTGAGCGCACTATGCATCTTTTAACTCGCTCCTTTAACATGTGGATGGAGGTAATTCTTACTCCAATCTCTTTTGCGTTTCAGACTTATCTAATATAATTTATTTAAACTTTCTTCCAGTCCACTTTTAAGCCTATTTTATTTTTCAAGCTATGAGCATTAAAGATATTTTATTCTGAAAATACATTGATTTTAAGGTTTTCTTGATTTGTGCGACGTACAAAGTTCATTATTGTTACCAAAAGTGAAATCTCCTGCCCATAGAATTCCCACCAGACTGCCCGACGCCAAAGTAGAGGATGTAAATCATGGTGATTCAGCGGTCCTACAGACGGGAGGTCAGACCCTGATGCACATAAAAAATCACCCCAAACATTGGAAATGTTGAAATTCTCACCTGTCATTGCCCAAAACCTGTGAAAAATTGCCAACTCTGCATCCCAAAATTTGAATCTTAGTATTTTTACTAACTCTGCATCCCAAAATCAACTTAGCTACGCCCATACGGGCATATAAAGTTCATTATTTCCTTCTAGAAACATAGAATAATGAATTGACAAAAATTGAACTTTTGCTTGCTTTCTTACAATGGTTAGACCATTTATAGAACAAGATTTTTAGTTAGAAGAAGCACACAAATTTGAAAATATATGATTGAAAACATAAAATGGGATCATTCCATAATACTTTTTTCATCACAATTGAGTATAAGACTTTACAATTCAATATGAACTATACAAATTGTAGAGAAGATAATCTGATCTAAAGAAATCCATTTACATTTACAAAAAATAAAGAATCAGAATGAACCAGAAATCTCCTGCATTTCAAGAGCTTGTGAAATTCCATGAATGGTGAATTTGTCATTTGAGAATATGTCTGGTTGTATAATTTCCACTTGATCAATGCCCAAAACCTGTGAAAAATTGCTTCTCTTGATTTTGATATCTCTATCATGAACCAGAGTCTTGAATGATGATTTCTGAATCAATTCTCTGTAAGAAAACTTTTTTGGAAGTATATGAAGCTTCAAAATTCTTTCCATTAATGGCGATGGCAATGAAACAAAAGCAAAATAAGGAGGAGCCAAGATTGTCACAGAGGTTAAGTTTAGAGAATCTTGAAAAATCCCATCAAGAACAGAGTTCAATCCAATGGAAAATGACACAAATCCATCAGAATTAAGCCAATTAACCACTTGTACCCACTCCTCTAATCTAATCTTGGATTTGAAAACAAGATTATGATTGATTTCATCACAATTTGGGGAATGAATAAAATCCTCAAATTGATTATTTTCACCATGAAAATCTAGGCCTGAAAAAGGCCCAAGAACCCCATGAATTGAAATTTGATCATCAACAAACAAATCAGGATGAGAAATCAAGAAACTATTGATTTCTACTAAACCCTTATCTGGATCAATCTTGGTAATCTTGATATACTCATTACCCAAAAGGGTTTTCAAACAAATCCCTTGAGTTTTTTCCAACAAATCTTTCATTGAAAGCTTGGAAGGACAAGTATGGTACTGAATTAATTGCTTAATCATCCATGGCTCAAGAGGGATTGTAGAATTTGAGATTACAGAATCTTGAAAAGCGAAAATTGTTGTTTCTGTAGTGGATGAAAGAAACAACTGAGGAGAGAATTGAAGGAGAGTGGCAAACACATTGAACCCATGACTTCTAAGTGTTCGAGAAGCTTTCACAGAGAGATTTCTTTTGATGATTTGGTCTACAGATGGTGAATGACGATCGTCAGAGCCGCCATGGATGGAGATTGTGAGTACAAATGCAAGAACTAGAGAAATGGCTACAAAGAAAGTTGCTGTACACCACTGTGAACAAGAAGAAGAATCCGCCATTTTTTTGCAGAAAATGCAGCTTAGAAACTCTTCTTGTTATACAATTTCTTGATTTTGAGGAAATTTTTCTTTATTTGTAATCTTATAAAGAAAATTCTTGGGATGAAATTTTGGTGTCAAGGGAGGAAGAAGAAGGGACAAAAGATGAGTTTTGCATATTGCTTTTCCATTTAAACATCTACAATAGTGAACATAACATCTTTTTTTTCTTTTTTTTTTTTCATAATAACCCTAAACATCAATATACATAATTCTAACTAAATTTAGTCTAAGCGTATCAGATCTTTTTCAATCACTATTCTGTAACATTTCCTGTCTCATTTCCTTTTTAATATTATCACATTAGAAGGAAATGAGATACACATCTTTCTAATACAGAAAGACTGAGTATATTTATCGTCACTTTTCTATAACATTTTCTATCTCAGAAATCTTTCTAATTGAGTATATATGTTATAGGAAACGTGATAGACATGTTTGGCTCCTTGGACAAACAGAGGTAGAGTAGCCGGATTCTGTGCAGAGATTTTGCCTTTTGATAATGAACGAGCCGGAGTAGCTGAATATTCTCTCACTGTTTTTGTTCTCCCACTCTTCTTCTAGTAGCTCTAATGTAGCAATAAACAGAGGCAAAAACAGCAGTAACAAGTCCACCAATAATCACACCACCAGCAGCTACTGATTTATCAGATGATGATCTATGCCTTGTTATTATTGCCTTTCTTCCTCCTGATACTGCTGGCCCTTCAGCTACTTCTTCGCCATTAATTTCCTCTGATTCTTCCAATGCTGCTCTCCAACCATGCAATTCACTTGGTGGGTTAGCAATATTACTACTACTGCTTAATATTTCTGATTTCTTCTTCAAGAATTCAACCGATTTTCGATTAATCTTCATCGTTCGATCTAATTCTGACATCTTTGATCCCTCTTGATCTTCTTCTGCCTTTACCATCAACAAGATCCCATTTAGTATTAAGAAAATCAAGACGAATTGGCTGCTCATGATTGTTAAAAATTGAGAGAATAATGCTGGATTGATTCAACAAGATGAAGGATTTTTTGAGCTGTGAAGAAACTAGAACTGCATCAATGGCTATAAATAAAGAAGAGGACTGAGGAGGTGTTTGGTGGGGTGGGGGGTGGGGGTGGGGGTGGGTAGGGGGGTGGGGAGTAGGGAGAAAGTCACACACAGATCCTTATGAGCTGTGAGAGGAATACATGTGGTTGGAGAATTGAAACAGAGAAGAAGGTTCAGGAGGATTCAGGGGTAAAATAGGGATTTCATGGTTAGGGGCAGGTGACTCTTTGCATTTATATATATAAAAATACAGCTAAGTACTACAAAATTAAATTTTGGACGTATTAATATCAATGTTGATAAACCGATTAAGTTACTGATTTATTATTTATTTAACCGGTTGAATTAATATAAAAAATGGATAGGTATATATATACATTAATTAACGTAAAATATAATTAGAAAATCTAATTCAAGAACATTACAAAAACTTTTATTCAAAAAATATATACGAAAAATATAAATTTTAGTGAAAACAGACAAAATTGGGTCTATCAGGATAAATAACTGATTTGATCGGTCTAATTGATCAGTCTATTAATTTTTAACTGGTTCATTTAATTACTGATTTTTTAAGAAAACAATCAGTTTATAGTTCGATTCCGTCTTATCTGAATTTATTTTAACAAAAAATTAGTATAATATTTTTATTTTTAAAATAATCAATAAGTTTTTGAAGGGTACTCTAAAAATAACTTTTTAAAATAATTTTTTAAAATTCTTTTAAATTAAAAATAATTGTACCCTTTACATTTGTGTCCCTTATGTATTCCTATCTTACAATATGCAATTAAATCTAAGTTTTTTAAAAAATAAAAATAAATCATTTAAACAACATACCAAGCCTCAAATATCACGATTGTATATTTATTTCACCTATTCATTTCAAAAATTTTATTTTATTATAAATTAATAATAATTCGTTAAAGTATTAAAAATAAGTAATAAAATTACTAGAATTCAACACATATTTTATTTATATAAATTCCATTTTTGGAAAAAATTACATCTACACTTATGTTAATATTATAGCTTATTTTTGCCAAACCAATGATTAAATATATTAGTATTTTAGTCAAAACAAAAAATATTAAATTGTTCATAGGAGAAATGAAGGCTGAGAAAATGTTGGGTGTAATAAATAAATAAATAAATAGATAAATAAATAAATAAATAAATAAATAAATAAATAAATAAATAAATAGAGCTAAATAAAGAAAGAGAAGGTGCATGGAAGACTGGTCAAGATCTAAATTGGACGGTGCCTTTATGCATGGAATCAGATCATTGTTCAATCCCCCAAAAAAATAAAAAATTATTTTACTACTTAAATTAGCAAAAATAATTATTTATTAAAAAAGTTTATTAAAATATTACTTTTCTTCTGATAAAAAATTTAATTTTCACGAACTCTATATAAAAAATTACACTTTATTATTTTAAATTTTTGTCAATTTTTTTACAAACTCTAAAATTTATGTAAGTTTATATGATTTATTTTGATACTTATAATAGGATCAATATTTTAAGCAGAAAAAGAGATCCAGAATAGTATAATATATATTTTTAATATATTTTGTTTAATAATAATTAATTTATGTTTTAAAATTTAGAGGACTTTATTTTAGATCCTTTCTCTCTTTTCTTTTGTCTTTTTGTCTTTTTTTCTTTTTTTAATTTCTCCTATTCGGTTTCCTTTTGTCTCTTTTGTTCATAAATAAAGACAAAACGACATGGTATGGGGAACAACTGGGATTTTGTTGTTCGCCATTTTCAGAACCTTCCTCTGCTATTTATTTATTTATTTTCTCAGTGTTTCTTTTCCTGGACATGTGGCATCATACCAATGCTCCTAAATTTCAACACGTATTGGTAGTTTTGGATTTTATTTATTTATTTTGGATATTAATAAAATTAATTTACGAATATAAAAATTTGAAAATAATTTATTTTTTTTTTTATTTTCTCCTTATAAAATTTTTTTTTATTATTCACTTAAACTTCGTAAGAAGATAATTATACATAATAAAAAATATTAATTTAGAGATAAAAACACTTAGAATGGACAAAAAAACGAGCAAAAGCGTTTGTTGGATAGGCGATTCGCTGATTTGGACGATTTTGAGGTTTTTTAATTTTTTTAAAATAAAAAAATGAGTTGCTTCTGACTAGGCAAAATTCTTGACAGGAAGAAACTCATTTTTTTTTGTTTTTTTTATAAATAATCTCCAAAATTATTCATGTGTTCCTTCTAATATTGATTAAAAAAAAATTTTGCACCGAATTCTAATTTTGATAATTAATAAAAATTTAATAATTTTCTAATATTGTTACTTAATGTGTATTATAAGCTTACAATAATGGTGAGAACGAGATTGCAGCCTAGTGGTAACTCACTTCTCACTTATGTACTTTTACTTAATTTATTAAGTGGGAGATTTTAAATTCGAGTCGACCTCTATAAATCTTTTCCTGAATTAGTCAAAAAATCTTGAACAATAAATAATAGCTTAATTTTGCTAATTAGAAAAAAAAAAAAAAAAGCTTAATTTTGCTACTTAAAACTGGCAAAGGAACTTCTTGGGCCGTGGGCCATACATAGCCTTCAGAATATATCTTGGAGAAGGAATATGGGCTGGACCAAGCCCATTGGACTAGCTATCCTACACATTGAACACAACATATCATATATAAATATATATATATATATTTATATATTTTTTGGATTATTAAAGTGCTATTATTTTGGATTCTTAATTTGTTTTAGTTTCTTATAAAATAGTATTATTTTGGATTCTATGAGCATTAAAATTTGAATATTATGTTATGAATTATATAATTTGTATTAGCATTTATTAATGTATTTCGGTACATTTAATTAATGTATTATTGTTAATAAAAATAGCTAATTAAGAGAAAAAAAGTCATAGTATGTATAGAAATGGATTTACCCGGATTTGAACCTGAATCCAAACCTGCTAAGAACCGGTGCGCTATCAAAAGGCTACCACATCTGGTTACACAGACTCATTTAAATCTATTTTCAGGCCTAATGGTGGTTATCATCACCATAATAAAACATGAACAAATCACATCATCCTGGCAGCGACAGTGTGAGAATTTCAACATCTCTAATGTGGGAGGTGGTTCCTTGTGTGCACAAGTTCCTGACCTCCAATCTGCAGGACTGCTGAATCGCCATGATTTATATATTCTATTTAGGTATCGGACAGTCTAGTGGGAACCTTGTAAACGAGAAATTTTGCCTTTTGGTACGAAGAGTTTTCTTTTTCCTTTTTAGGGTTTTCACCAAACTATTGTATCCATCTCCTCCTCTCTAGTCATTGAAAAAACTCATGAGAGCTTTGCCCTCAATAATTGATTTAAAGAAAGGACAAAATTCAAAAGCAAAGTATTGTCCTATGGTGAATGCATGAAGGGAACCAACCAAAAGAAGCTGCTAAAGGCTCCACAAGTAATTGAAACTAATTAAAAGGGTCCACTTTTTTAAGAAGCTCCCTCAAAATAATGTATCATGGCTCTTGATGATTTTAGGTGATTGGTGTTCAACTGGTTACAGCTGTTCTAAAGGGGCTGCTTTCACTTGGTATATATTCATTCTTGCTTCTTTATAAGAATCCTTAAGATAATCTTTTTGTGAGTAATAAAGAAGGAAAAGCATTTTTGAGTAATGATAAGACAGCCCATCAGGCCACTTCATTTGGACTCGGCTTACTTGGTCTGATACTTTTTTATGTTAAGAATGAATGCGTTTTGAGCCTCATACGTAGACGCATGTTCTTTCAACATATTTGAACACAATTCTTGATTTACCTTTTAGGTCATTATCACAATGTCTCTCTTAATGATATCAGGCGCACTCTATTTGAGCTACTAGAATATTCATTTTATGTATAAAATGTACAATTCTTAACGAACTAGGGCTCAAGCAGCGTTGTTATCTTTGTGAGAATTTATCTGGCTTAAGTATCGCAGGTGAAATGGTGGCAAAGCTCCTCTCCGGCCATTCTTTCTCTCTCTATGCAGGACAATTGGCGAAGAACAGTCTCCTAAGATACATTAACTAACATTCTTTTTTTTTTCCTTTTTGCCAATTTTAAAAAAAAGTACAAAGAATAATAGAACATTGCCCTATGTGACAAGAGCTGTATTATTCGTTTCACTCAGTATCTCTACCAGATATGGTAAATGAGAGGTAACGAGTTCGAGTCACACAGAGAACAGCTTAACATAGCATGCCAGCCTTGTGTTATTCTTTGGGTCTTTGTGCCCTTCAATTTTTTTTCGAATTAATATATATATATATAGTAATGAAATTACTTAATAGAGAATTCAAATTCCATATCCATGTGTACATATAGGAATGTCCTCTAGTCTACTCCCTTAAGGTTTTATTTCTATAAAGTATTTGAAATGGTCATCTTTGGAGACTTTAATTTCTAAATTATGTCTTGCTTGATGCCTCTTCATGGGGGCTAAAACAAAAGGCCCTTTAGAAAATGCACAAGTACCATTTTTTTAAGAGATATGGCTAATAATTAGTGTTTTTTTTTTTGTAAGTAATGTGTGGGAATAAAGAACATTTAATTCTTTTTTTAATTTGTTTTAAAAAATCATTTTTCTTTTTTCTTTTTTTTGAATTTGAAAGCATTGATTGGTTATTACTATTGTGGTCCATTGATGGAACTTGTAATTATTGTAAGGTATATTAAATTGGATATGCAATTATATCCTAGCATTTGAGTAGCCTCCTTCACTACCTTATATTGAAAATAATAATAATCTAAAAAAGTTGTGTTCCACTAGTTATTTTTATGGTTTAGAAAAAAATATTAAAAAAAAAACTCATGATTAAATAGTTCAATGTGGAAATTTGGCACTAATGAATCACAAATGGAATATAATTATATGATTATTTTTTTTATTAAATTATATGTTGATTTTGGAGTAGATAGTTTAGTTTTCTTTAGAAAAAAAAAGAGAAAATTAATTTCATGGCATGTTTGGATAGTGGTGTGATTAGGGATATTAACCCTATAAAATCTTTTAATTTTTTTATCCTCTCATTAAAATTTATATTTTTTATGTATATTTTTTGGAATTAAAAGTATATAATGTCCTTGAATTACAATTTTTAATTATATTGTGGTAAATTAGTATATAATGTGCATGTAAATAAATTATTAATATATTTATATATATTTATAACGTCATATGATTTTTACTAGTGAATTAGTAAATTATTAGTTTGATCGATCCAATCACGCATTTTGATCACATTGGTTATACCATGTGATTTTTTCTCCTTCTACCCATATAAATTTACTACGAAATTAATTTTATTTTTAAAAAAATAGCTGACATGTTTTGTTTAGGAGTGTAAATGAGTCAAGTCGTTTTTGAGTTGTTCGCAGACTGCTCAGTCAAAGTTCAGTTCGATCTCAATGTTGACCGAACTCGAATCGGCGCTAAACAAACGAGTTGAGTTCGAATCTCATTAATACTGACTCAAAAGTTAGTCAAACTTATCGAGTCAGAATATATAATTCTATTTTAATTATTATACATAATATCTCTTTAAAAAAATAAATTCAGACTCAAACTCAACACAAACAGTTAAACTAAATATAAAATTTTAAAACTCGAATCGAACTTGGAACTGAGTAAAAAAGTGTCGAGTCGGCTATTTTACTCTTGTCCTTTAGTGATGTACTCACATTCACTTGGATAATTTTACTACACTCATTCATATAATCCACCAACCTTCCTTCTCAAGAATTGAAAGCCTCTTTTAGTGTTACCTCTCTCTCTCTCTCTCTCTCTCTCTCTCTCTCTCTCTCTCTCTCTCTCTCTCTCTCTCCCTTAAAAACACCATCGAATTTCAAAGTAGCACGATCTAATTCAAAAATTTTACCCAATTGAGCACGTCTAGCATATTTTTTCACAGTAAAAGAATCACTATAACTCACTCCGTTTAGTTCACCTCTCTCTCTCTCTCATTTTTATATTTCATATATCAGCCTAAATTTAAAATTTTTCATCTCTTTTAAAATTTTTCATATATCAGCGAATTTTTCTCTTTAAAATTGTTCCCGTAGTTTGAGGTTAAGATTTTTTAGAAAAAAATAGTTGATAGGACAATTTCGTCCCTTAAAAATTTATTAGATGTGAAGCATGTGTAGAATATTTCTATAAAATAGTTGTTAGATATTAAAAAATACAAAAATTAATTGAATGGTAAAAAAATTTAAAAAAATTTTATAATTACTATAAACCAAAAATAGCTATTTTGGAAAGAAGGCAAAAATAAAAGTTTAACAAAGTCTCACAATGGATAACTTTTTCTTATGGGGCTTTGTCATGTTTGGTCCCTGATTTTCATGTCTTTTTTTTCTTTGGTAAAGGTCCCATGACAAGAGCCTTACCCAAAAGATCTTTAATTTCATAATTCTATTTTTATTATTAAAAAGCATAATTCTTTATTTATTAGACTTTTATCAGATTGTCCGACATTAAAATAAAAAACATAAATCATAATTTATAGATATTTTTTAATGATACGTAAATAGTTTAAGGGTTTTTTACACCATTTTCTCCTAATTAAATAATATTCTTTAACAATTTTAATTCTTAAAAAAAAACATTATTAGTGTGCATTTTGGCTTGTGTTGGTAGAAACTACTATTTATAGTGATGGTCCACTATAGGAACAAGGACAAAATTAGTAGGTTAATTTTTATAGACAAAAAATGCAAATAAAATTTTTTAATTAAAAATATTAATAACCATATTATTAAAGAGTTATTTATTTATTTTTAATATAAACAATCTAATTATTTTTTATTTATTATGCAATATTCTAAAGCAACCCATAATATAAAAGAGAAGATTTAAAAAATAAAAGGAAAAAAAATAAAACTAATTTTGCATTTTATCTTACATAAAACATGGAGTTTCATGTCTAGAGAGAGACACAAAGTTTGGCATGATATGGATTTTTTACAATGTGATTCAACCCGACCCGACCCGACCCAACTAATGGTGGTGGTGAAGGCATTCCATGGGGGTAGCAGGGAACCTAGCAGTATCTTGGCAATAATCATAAACCATATGATTAGCTCTAACCCAAATAAGTTGATGACTTTGATGAACACTCAATTCTCCCATGGTGGGTTCATCCCACCAAAACCGCCTTTCACCGGCACCGGCACTGGCACTGCTGCATTTCTTGGCATTGTCAGCAGCAGCAAGTGTTGGTGGGCATTCACAGGCATCAATTTGAAAGCCTTTGTAAGATGCTATAAAAGGTGCATGGCTCCAATCAGTTTTGACCCTACCACCTTGTGTGGCCCAATCATCTGCATTCCATATTGAACTGTATACTCCCATTGCTTGATCCTTGGGAAATGGTATCCCTTTGTTTTCCAAATTTGAGTGCACTCTTACTGGTGTCTCATCTACTAGGAATCTGCAACAAAAATAATCATGTTTTTTTAAAAAAAATATGCAACTTAGACAGAGGTTGGAAAAAGGGATAGAGAAACTTACACAACTTGGCGTTGATTCCAGAGGATTGAATAAGAATGGAAATCTTTGGTAGGATCAAACCAGAGGTTCAATCTCTGTTCTCTATTGCCAACACCATTAACATACACATTGGTTTGGACCAAATAAGGTTCACCACTAGTGTTTCCAAGAAACTCAAAATCAAACTCATTATGCATTGGGCCATCAGATGACATCTACACATGAAAAAGATATCAACCAAGAAAAGTTAAAGATTAAATCAATGATGGCACCAAAAAAATGTATTTGGTTCTGATAATAATGTATTTGTGCCAATGAATTGAGACCTTTTGATAATCAATCAATTAAACAGTATATGGACAAAAAGTTTGGTGGGGAAAAAGGAAGTTCACGAGATTGATAGAAACAAGGGATAAGATATGACTATGACTAAATTAAATGGCTTTCTGCTCCTACACTGCAAATATTACTTGAATTCATAAAATTCAAAGATAAAAATTGATTCTTAGTTTTCTATATCCCAAACTTTTCTACTAATTCAAGAAAAATTGGACAAAAGGTTCATCAAAAGGCTCACTTGATCACAAATGAAAGCAATAAAGGCCTACAATTACATGCTCAAGATGACTCGAATTAAGACCGCTACAAGGATAAGTTCAAAATTACTCGAACTCAGCAGGTTTTCTTGGTAACAAATAAAAGTAGCCAAAGAAAGGGACTATAATGTGACTCAGTGCAATGAAAGTAACAATAGTATACTTGAAGACTGTAAAAAATCATTCAAAAACTTACATAAAAAGCAGTAACAGTTCCAGCAGAATCACCCTCTACAAGCTTGATCTGTACTGTAACTTTCCCAAACAAATACTTGTTCTTTGATGAAAATCCAGCCCCTAATAATCAACAACAAAAATCATCAAACAAACAAAAAAATCATTTGGATTCTTATTGATGCTGTTTTAAAAAAAATGTACCAGAAAAATTATCAAGTTTCATTTTGAGAAGTTCCCCTTCATAGATGAAATGGTCAGTTGCCCAACTGGGTTGAAAAAGTTCATCAAATCTAGCTGCTGAGCTAAAAGAACCCATCATAGAAATACACAACACTAACACAAGAAAAACAGAACCCATTGAAATTGAACAAGAGCCCATCAAGAAAATTGTTAAAAGAAGAGGATTTCCAGAGAGAGAATTTGAAGCTGATTTTGAAGAGTATGGAGGGTGGAGGGGTTTTATAGCTGAATTTGGATTGGCTTCACTAGGAAGCCATGATGCCACGTCATCATTGATATGTACACGTCGGCTTATTTGTCCATGTCAGCTCGGCTTCAAATTGAAGTTAAATGTTTTGTAGCCGTTAGATATTTTTTTTGGCTGGCTTAGCTGGCTTAAAAAGCTGGTCCCTTGTAGGGAAGCATCAAGTAAGACAAGTCACTATCTATAAAATGAAGGAGTACGGATACGAACCAATAAGTGGAGAGCACGTGGATTCTCACAGCTGGGCTCTGCAGAGTCCAGTTGTCAATCGCAGTAGCAGTTAAAAAGGAGTCCTCCCCTTTGTTTTTTCTCTCTTTTTTTTTATATATTTTTTTTAACAAAAGGATGAAATATTTTGCCTTCAAAACCATCATTTGTAAGAAATTCAAATAAATAACGTAAATCATAATAAGTAAATAATTTTATAAATTATTATAAGACTAAAATTTTTATATTATCATTTTTTTTTTACTTATTTTATGCACCGAATATAGGAGAAGTGTAATGGCATATTATTTATAGCAATAGAAAATCGATGAAATTTTGGATGAAATAGTTCCCTTAAAAATAGTTTAAATCAATACGATACTTAACGAAAAGGTTAAGATCTGGTCCGGATATGAAAGTCTCTTCTCGAAAAAGAAGAAAAAATCTTAGATCTTAAAATATCAAGAACATAAACTATCAATGAATTAGAAAATTACAGAACTCCAATAAAAGAAATTGCTCGTATTTGAAGATAAATAATAATAATAAAACACAAGAAAAAAATAAAGAAAAATTTCAACCATAACCGAAGCTTATACTCTAGCGTTCTTAGCTGGAAAATTTAGAGTGAATTTTTTTTTATAATTTCATAAAAATTGTAATTATTTATAAGAATTTATCTAAATTTAAAATTTAAAATTAAGTTTCGAAACAGAATTCTTGATATCAAAATACTCAGATCATATGTAACATTCTTTTTATAATATGTTTTTTCTTTTAGGATTTATTCTTTTCCATTAATATTTAGTAAGCTTTATTAATAAAATATACCGAATTAGCAATGTTACAGAAAGTGTTACAAAAAATCCGAACCGGTACCAAAAGGTGAAATCTCTTGCCTACGTGCTCCACTAAACTGTCCGACATCCAGGTGGAGAATATAAATAATCACGACTCAACGCTCCTACAGACTGGATGCTAAAAACTGGTACAAACAAAGATACACCACTCACATTGAACAAGTTGAAATTCACATTATATCGCTATCAAAATTTGAACATTGGCCCTTAATAACAATCAATATGAGATGGGAATAGTAGTAGCGAGTGGACTTATGACGTGGGAGTGGGACCCAAAGAATGATGGGTGATAAATAAAGAGTAAATTGGGTCACTTTATTTATCCCTTTCATTTTATTTTTTATTTTTTAGTTTTCTTCTCTAATGCCAGCTGGCGCACTCATTACTGTACTTTCTGCCATCGTGGTTTACTTTTATTATTATTTAAATGCTTTGAATTGCGGTTTATTTAATTCCTTAGAGGTGAACTGTGAAGCATTAATCGAATTCCTGTTTACTTTATAGCCCTTGAGATGCGTGCCATATAATTGAGATTTTTTTTTTAATAGAAAATTTGAGAAATTAGCTATAATTGCAAGTAAATAATTTTTCTTTTTTTATTCTACTTACAAATTATAATTTATACTGATTTTATTTATTGACAAATTAAAGATTTATTATCGGACTCCGGCAAAACTTATTATATAATGTTGCCTTCGAACTATTTTATTTCATTTTAACTCTTTCATCTTTTATTTCATTTTATTTATTTCATATTCTCTTTCTTTTTCTTTTTATTCCTTATTTTTTATTTATCACATTTTATTATTATTTATTTATTTTTACTTGTAACCTTGTGAACACAATACAATATTTAATAAATTCTTTCCCATTATATCTTTACATAAAAAATTTTAAGCCTTCTTAATTCTACTGTCAATAGAAGTATTAATAAGATAAAAAATTACCTTAAGGGATATTTTAATTCACATAAGAAAAAAATATTCAAATGTCTGCATTTTTTTTAAACGGTATAATGTTTTAATATGATAAATATGATCAGTTAATCTAAAAATCAAAAATCCCCCCCAAAAAATAAGAGACTATTCAATGATATTTTTCAAAATATATATAATACATACTAGTATTTGCATTTTCTTTTGTAGTGTTTTTTTTGGTTTAGTTTCATAATAGTGTAAATTATTTGTTTAAAAGAACATGAAATTCATAATAGGAAAGTGATTCTATTGAGAATCTCATATCCGCTAATTAACTGAAAATAATTACTCTTTATAAAGACTTGGACAGTTCTCCCCTCTTGAGGTACCTTTTGTGGGGTGAGTTAAGCTTTAGTCCAAATTCTACCATGGTATCAGATCCGTTGTTGGTTTGCCGGAGTTAGGCCACAAATTTCACACACCAGATTTAGACGATCTTTTTCTTTTGAAGTAGCTTTTGAGTTGAATTACGCACGAGTCAAAATTCTAAGGTATTCAAATGTCAATAACATTGATGGCAAATCCTTTGCTTGTAGACTTGAAAACATTTGTTGAATTAGAAGGGATG